>OY720684.1:38922868-39610245 GCA_963170755.1 Amphimallon solstitiale | reverse complement strand
AATAAACTGTCTCATTAATACAAGACAGTGAAACATTTATTAAGAGTTTTTCTTCATTAATATCCATCGCGTATACCGTATATGTAATATACTCAAGTGATCCCATCCGGTAGGTTACGTATGTATATCCTTGATTAGATATGTTAGAAAAACGTAAATGAAGACTACCCACGAGTATATTATACAGACTAGAAAAAGACAATTGGCTATGCTGAAAATAGTAATTAGAAACATAAGGGCCGCCTATTTAAAGGTTAGTTTTCTCAAAATAATACCGCGTACCGTATCTGTTAAGTGAAATAATTACATAATAGTTATATTTAACCTCGGAATAAAACGATTTTAACCGATTATAGTTTGAATTTAATGATCACGAGTATGGTTATTTATGAAAGGCGGCAAAAATATTAGGCCTTGTTATGGCAATATTAGTTAAAAAGTACCGCCGACGCTGCTGAACAAATTTGAATAAGTTATCAAGGCAATTTAATAAAGTTCCCCTTTTTCGACACTATTTTTATGATGTTCTCTCATTAATGAGATTACTCATTGTTATCATTATTCTTTTATTTTACAATATGCAAATAATCTTTAGTTAATATATTTATTAATAATTAAAACAAAAAATTTTTTTTTAATTAAAATATTAAATATTTTTAGACATATTATTTAAATGACTTCTATTATTTACTTTCAAGCACTGGCCAGTATTCGAAGAAGTCACAGAATTAGTAATATTAATACCCGCTCTTCTCGGTTTGAAGGGTAATTTAGAGATGACCTTAGCATCAAGACTGTCTACACAAGCAAATTTAGGTCACATGGACTCAACCAAACAACTTGTCGAAATGATCGTTGGGAATTTGACGTTGATACAGGTACTGATCTTAATTTTTGGCATGGAACGATCGACAATTAAGTAAATCTTTATTTCCAGTGCCAAGCAATAGTGGTAGGTTTCTTAGGATCCGTGGTAGCAGTAGTAATGGGAGGTATTAAGAGCAATGCAGTAAAATTGGATCACGCATATTTACTCTGCGCTAGCAGTTTAGTAACAGTGTCATTAGCTAGTTTAGTGCTCGGAGTGATAACTGCTGGAGTCATCGTATTATCTAGACACTGTCATATTAACCCTGATAACGTCGCGACACCTATTGCAGCAAGTTTAGGTGATATCACATCTCTCGCTTTATTGTCCTGGATAGCTACAATACTATACGATTCTATTGGTAAGTTTGTGTTGCAATATTAAAATATGCACACTGTTTGGTAACAAATCAATGAAGAAATTGTTTGAAGAAAATAAATTTTGAGAAAAGTTATGTACGATGCCGTACTTTTATGCGTATTTTGTTATATATAGCTGTCTAAGTGATATGGCTTTGTACATTTCTACAATGGGCAGAATAAAAGAATTAAGAAAAAGTTGAGATTTACCAACAAAAAATGTCCACCTACTGCTGCTCGCATTTTTCAAATTGAACCCTACACACCTCTATAAATAATTGTTAAAGAAAAAAGAAAACCATTAAGGCACGTAGGAATTATTATTATACCAAGAATTAACCGGCCTAATGTAGGCCAGCTAATATGAAATGCGACGCCCAGTGTATTTAAGCTTACCTAACCCCGGAGTTATTCCCTGGTGCAAATTGTAACCGACCAATTACATGTGCAGAAAACTGGATTAAAATTACATAACACAATTCTGTCGGTTCATTTTTGAATTGCTCTCTAAATTTCGGACAAAAACATGTAAGACGTTATTACTTTAACAGTAAGCATTATTGAGCTATTGTCATTTTTTGATATAATTTTGCCAACTTATTATTTATTAGCCCAAAGAGTTTACCAGCAGCGTTACTCTGGCAAAAGATGTACAAGGACAGATGCCTTTAGAAGAGTAAGGGATACTTTCATTACTACTCGTAGTATTGCTTATTGTAAACCAAGGAAACCTAAATATGTGATAAATGATAAAAATCAATTACGAATTCTTATGGTAACAGTAAAAAATCCACATGTCAATACTCGTGACATAAGTCGTTTTTTTTAATATTGAGTTAGGCACCCATCGTTTTAAAGCCACAAGAGTGCAATGCCAATGGACAATAACTAAAATTAATGCCCAGGCAATTCTTTTTGATAAAGTGTTATTTATAAAACTGCTTTCCACAGTAACGGAATGGTTAACAAACCAAATCTTCATCATTATTCAAATGAAAACAACTACTTCACTAATAAACAGATCATCAGCATAACAAAAATCATATCCTTAAGCTCATTTTCAGAAAATTCATGTTTGTCATCTGCCAAGCAACTTATTAAATGTTATCCACTCAACCGTCAATTTTGCGGCAAATATCATAAGCTCACTACACTGTATTCATACAAAATACATAAAGTTGGCAAAATTATATCAAAAAACGACAATAACTCAGTAATGATCACTTTTAAAGTAATAACGTCTTACATGTTGTTGGTGCGAAATTTAGTAAGCAATTCAATATGAATCAATATATAGGCTGTTCCATTGAAATTTACTTTTAGACAGAAATGTGTTATGTAATTTTACTCTAGTTTTGTGCACATGCAATTAGCAATTGAAAAAAAGCAAAATATGCTTGTATTAGGACATTTTGTGATGAACACTAAAAATTGTGTCCATCTAATACGTCGTTTTCGAGAAATATTCTTCTATAAAAGTTTTGAATTTTTCAGACAGATGGCAATAAGTCGAAAACTTTAAATTTAAGGCCTATACTAACTTATAACTTTTTTGACTAAGAATTATACAGGGAATACAAAAATGTAATAATGTACATGGTGTTTCATTTGAAGTATGGTCAGCCACCAAGTTATAGAACGCTGTGTATGATACAAAATAAATTTCTATAACTTGAGGGCTGACCTATTATAATGTATATAAATACATTACAATAAGTACCTACATCTAGATATATACATCCTTTAAAGTATATACACATTAAGAATTATATTTTATTCCACTCAAATTCAAGTTTAAATCAAATAACAATGTATGTTTTCTACAGGTTCACAGGATTGGCTTGCCCCCTTGATAATAGTAAGTTATATATTAGCAATACCCTTATGGGTATGGATAGCAAAAAGAAATTTACACACCAGAGACGTATTATACAACGGATGGACTCCAGTAATGGGTGCAATGATGATCAGTTCGATGGGTGGTTTGATATTAGACTTCATGGTAGCAAGGTTTGAAGGAATAGCGGTATTTCAGCCGGTAATAAATGGAGTCGGTGGTAATTTGGTAGCAGTTCAGGCTAGTCGAATATCGACTGCTTTACACAAACAATCCGTATTGGGAATATTGACAGCCGACGCTAATGCAGATGAAGATACAGTTATATTCATATCACCAGTGGCAGGATTTTGTGGGAAAACAGTGCACGCCAGAACTACCAGGGTCTTAATGGCCATGGTTGTTCCTGGTCACTTAATATTCATATACACAATAGATTACGTAAAGGGTGGTGACTCATCATTGAGTTCACTTTTCATCATTGTTTATTTATGCGCTGCAGTTACTCAAGTCGCCACTCTACTCTATGTCGCCCATATCATGATACATTGGATGTGGAAAAGGAAAATTGATCCGGATAATTCAGCCATACCGTATTTAACATCGATGGGTGATCTGCTCGGTATTTCCCTGTTAGCCATCGCTTTTCAGTTTCTTTATTTGGTAGCTAACCATGATACGCCTGGTGACCGCTAATTTATTTGTTTTTGTTCGTACATTTTATAGATTCATTATTAGTGGCATTCTCATTTCTTCAATTAATTCTTTCATTTTAAGTGAATGATTTCGATTCAATCAGAGATGTATGCACTCCTTTTGCAACACTACACTACCTCACAAGCTAAGAAAGTATTGAGCAAAATTATCATTTGGGATTGGTGGCAAAAATAGATATGTGTCATTAAAAGAAGATAATAGGTCACTCAGAGGGTTTTCCGGAAACATACATTTTTATTACACTGACTCCATAATTATGCGCTCATCATCATGAACTAATAATTCTTTGAACTACAGAAAGACTTACTCTCACTTCACTTGAAAGTATTACAGAAGTAAATTTGTTCGTAAAAAGAATGCCATTATTGTACTATTTCTATTACATTTAAATCAATGAATAACAACATAAGTTATCTAATGTATCTAGAAGGATATAATTAACGAATATTATTTTTTGTCTTGGGTGATTTCATTTATGATGTGAATGACAATTAAATTCCATATGTGGTAGCCAAAATAATTATGGACGTGTATAATCATAAGCTGAAGTATGTAATTATCAAATATTGTTTCAGATGGTTGTTATATGAACAGCTTGAACAAAGTTTAAGCAGATGTGGTAATTTTTCAAATTATCAATTTTGAGAAAAACTTTTTGCTCACCATCAACTATCTATCTACTTAAACTACTTATATCTACATACGTTTTTGTACTTCCATTATGCTTTCTCCAGAAAAATACATTAATGAATTGCTATAGATGCTAGCTAATTGAAAGACGCTTAAACATGGTGTTGACGCTATGATTTATGACAAAATATAAAACTGTCAATATATAACATCTGTTAGCTTTCAGTTTTGTCATTTAATACATAAAGTATGTAGGGGAGGGTGGTACACAGTGAGACAAAAAACAAATAGATTGCTCCGAAATTTTAGATACTTTCATTAACTTTTATTAAGTGATATAAAACGTAAGTATGAACATTAGTGTAACATGTTATACAGCCTCCAGTGGAATTAAGAAATAAAAAGTAATTAAAAAAAATAATCAAAAATTTGTTACAAATGTCTCAGTATAGACCATGTATGGAACAGTGTGAGAAGCTGTGTGATACACTGTGAGACAATATTTAGCGTACATTGTACGTACAAAAGAAAATTGAAATTTTGACGAAAGCTGATGAAAGCCTTTTTGACTCTATGCTTATAGGTTCAGGAAATATAAACCCAATGTCTCTGCCATTTATGGAATACACATCTGGAAAATATCGAAACACAAAGCAACCTCTAAGTTTCTTACTTTTCCTCATGTAAGATATTTCGTAGTCGCTTTCATCATCCATATCACACAACAGTTTACGAATATAAAACACTTTATTGGGAAGCTTTACCATGGCGACATCACTCTTTTGTCCAATCTTGAGGTAGTTTGGTTGAAAGTCATCCTCGGGAATCCAGCCATCATCATCAGAAGATTCATCATTAATCACCAAGCCATCATCACTACTGTCGGAATCACTGCTCCAATCATTTTAATCATCCTTACTAATCTTCCTCTTAGTGCTTACATTTTTACTAACGCTAACTTCTTTACTACTACCTGTTCATAACTCTTTTTGCAAGTATTTTGTAGTTTTGCATATCTCTTGTCGCTTTGCGTTTCTCCCTTTTTCTTGTATTGCTATTTTTTCAGGGGTGTCAGTTATTATACTACTTCGGCCTTTATTTCTGGGTTTCCTAGTTTGTTTAGCCCCTATTTCAGCAACAACTTCCTTGGGTTTTTGAACCGTTGTTGTACTGGTTTCATCTAGGTTATATATTGCAGACGGATCTTTCAATATTTCGTTCCTCTCAAAAATCTTTTCAAGTTTCAATAGAACTGTTTGACATTAAACTCATTAAAAGATGTAAGTCGACTTAGGCTGCATTGCGGAGGTTGACGGATGCTTAGGTTTCCACGTCGTTTCCGAAAAGATCTCAGCCACTCACACCCGGCAGTTTTATTGGCTTTCCAAGAATCCGGTATATTATAGTTGTTGGCTGTGGCATATTGATAAGCCAATTTCTTTACGTCATATGTCTTGGGTCCATAGGACATTTGGGAACTTTATATTCCGCTCACATTTTTTCTTCTTCTACAGTAAATAACATAGTTTGGTACCATAATTATGTTTTCGCCTTGATTATTTTTCACTTTCTAACGTATCTTGCTAAAGTCTGAAATTTAATACCGCAAATTTTCTCAGCAGGTCTTTAGGAATAATCTTCATCTATAATTAGTCTTACAGCACTTGTCATGGCTTCCTTTGACGTGGCGCCATTTTTTTCTTTATACGAACCATTACTTAAAAAAATTTACAATTTTGACAAAATTTAAAACAGTTACGTTGTGCTACTGCCAGTAGTAGACAGCTTCGCTACTGTCTCACTGTGTACTACTGGCAGTCGAAAGAGTAACACGAAAATAATGTTAAGTCTAGAGCTTTAGAACGAAAGCATATTAAGGTTTTGGAGGAAGCATCTGCGCATCACATTAAATCATGAAAGCTGTATAATATCTAAAGCATTTAAAATAAGATCGTTTGAAACGACAAAATAAAAATCGGCAACTTACCTTCAGATAAGCACTTGATTTAATTGAACTCAACTACAATGAGATAAACGTGCCACTTCTTCACCTAGCATGTGTTTCGCGGTTATGCACACGTACAATGCTTTGAAGTTGTTTTAAACGGGCGGGATTTCTAAATAATTTTACGGTCTCACTGTGTACGACCCTCACCTACACGAAGATTCAACCCATACATAAAACAAATCATACCAAAGATTTTGCTATGAGCAAGAGCAAGAAAACGCAGTTTATCCTAGCGACAAATGTAAGTATATGATATACATAATAAGGCCATTTTTTATAAATCTAGAAAACTAAGCCAAATTTAATATTTCAGAATTACCATTTCTCTACAGGGATATTGAAACGAAGCATATCTTGATTAGAACGAGTATATAATTTAATAAAATCTATACTGAAAGTACTATTATAAAATAGTACCCTGTTTGCGGACGTGTTTATTATATGCAAGTATAAATAATACGCAAAACAATTTTAGTAAGCATTTTGAAACATATCCACAATATTAACGTCTAACACATATTTTACTAACAGCCATAGTCGTCAAGAAAATAATAATAGCTAATCATGAAACTCATTAATATAAATAAATATTATCAGGCTCTAGTAGGATTATTGGAGGATTCCAAACATAACTTTTTTGATTGAAGCGGTGATATCAGTGCAAGCAGTAGGTATTTAGTATGAATCTGATAAATAATACTTGAAACAATTAAATACTGACTGAAAGTATTACTTATTCGATAAGTAATACTGGGTATTACCTATCGGATAAGTAATATTGCCAGGTATCATTTAATTATTTCAAGTCTTATTTATCAGATTATTAATTACAGTATGTGGTATGCTGTAATTTATACATCAAATATTCATAATTAACACATATATAAAAAATATTGCATTATTCTAAAATTCATAAATACACATCGTAACTAGTACAGCTTTGTAGATCTCAAGATTATTATATTGTCTTTTTAGAAGATGCCATTTTGAAAAGAAATTTTAGTTATCTTCGACAGAAATAATTAAAATTGATAGTTCGACATGGGGTAAATATTCGCCTAAATATTGAAGCTTCCTACTTCTAACTTTCAGTTTCAAACGAAATTGAAGAACATGTGACTATCCGGCTCTATATGACAAATTTTAGACATGTGCTTCATTTTTAGAGTAATGTTCGAACTTTACTAGAAACACAACAAAAGTAATTTATACTACCGAATAGAAAAAATCATTTTTGTTTTATTAGTCTACAAAAAACATATATTTCAATTTTATTGAAGAATTAAATAAATAAATGGCGTGATATGCCCATGTTAAAACGTCATGTATTTCGGCCTATATTGAGTATCATACTGATCCACATTTCTTAAAACATATTTGCAAAAAGGCGGCACTTAAATAAGATTTGTCATGTATTGTTGAAGTGGCATATAGAATATTATGGGATCTCTTTCTATATGCATAACTTTTCCTCTTTTGTTAAATTAATATTCTATATGGTAACGTTTAGCAATTATTACGGCACCACATCTTCGTGGCATAGATTCTATAAGTCTACCTATTTGATTTCAAACGGTGGCCAACACTTCGAAGAGTTCATTCAAATTTATATATTTTTTATCACGAATTTTCGTATCCACAACTGAGGTCTGGGAACTGCGATGGCCACGCCATAACATCAATTTTGTTGGATTCTAAGCTAGTCAGAAATTTTGACTTATGCTTAGGGTCATTATCGTGTTGAAATTGGTGCTTCAGACTACTTCAGAGGTATAACATTATACTCATTCAACTCCATTTTAACCTCCAAAGTGTTCCACTATGAATACTGGTCCATGATGGCATAAATTCTATGTCGTGAGACCACTTTGAACCAAGAAAAGCAGCCCCTGACCATCAGCAGCCGACATACAGTTCAGTGGCAATTGTATATTTATGGTTTACTCGTTCACCCTTCGGACGCATTACGTGACAAATACTTTAACTTTTTATTAAATTAAACTTAGATTCTTCACTAAAATTACTTTAAGCCAATCATTAATAGTTTATGTTATATGCGATTTCGCAAAGTCAAATCGGGCTTTGATATTCTTCTTGGACAGTCGCGATTTTTTGTAGGAAGAGGATTCATTTAACCAGGCATTAAGTAGTCTTCGTCTTATTGTGTGAGCACTAACAAGAACTTCACCCTATACTGCTTCAAAACAGACGAAGTTTTTGATGAAGAGAAGAGGCTTCTCACGAGCAACTTTAGCAATTTGTTTGTCGAAATTATTGCTACTTTTTTTTCGGCCTTCCAGGGTTTCTAATTGCATCAGCATCTCTTCTAGGCTTTAATAATCCTTGAAATTATCGACTTATTGGAGAAAAAGTTCTGTAAATTTCTATCTGTTTTTTATCTTCGCTGTACAGCTTTATTATTTGTTTACTAACTTCACCAGCAATAGTTTTTTCACGACCCATTACTATAAATTGTAGGGGTGTTACTGAATAAGGTGAACGGTTACACTTACAGCCACTCGCTTTGAACGCTTACGCACTAACACGTTGAGACAGGGGTACACTTGCAATTGCTATAATTCTGTCCAGCATCAAGATAAATCATGATCTAAAAGTAAAAAGTTGATGGTAAAAACTACATAGCAAATATAAAACAAGTTGAAGATTTAATCATTGAATTTTATTCTATAATCAAATAATGAACATTGTATGTTGTATACAAACATTCCAATCATAAACAGAAGTTGCTATAAGTATGGCCAGTACTCTGTATGAAAATAGTATATTTCATGTAAAGTTGTCGAAACAAGTTCAGTTGTGCACAAATTTTTTGGGGAATTAATAGTATGTAATTTATTTAAGTAGTATGTTACCAATGTTTCCAAAAAGTATTAAATTCTAATGCACCAAGTATATATTTTAGAATAATGTAAAGACAGCCATTTATAAAAGAAGAAACATAAAAATACGGATTTAGTCACTACCTGATCATCCAATATTCCTAATACCTACCTGTTTATTTGAAGTAGTCTGTTACTTAACACCAAAACGATTCCATTAAGTCGAGGCGCGCACCAAAGTGGTGTGGCGATGGCGTGGAAGTGGCGTGGTGACAACGTGGCATGTGGCAATTTTTAAACGAGTGAAATCAGATGCGACAGCGCGCATCGATATGGCGCTGTGGCAACTGATTTCACTAGTTAAATTTTGCCACATGCCACGCTGTCACCACGCCACTTCCACGCCACGGTGCGCGCCTCGACTAACTTGGAACTCTGAAATGGTTCAAAATCCATTGATCCAGTTAGCACTTTGAGTTTTCAATTATACGATACAAATTTTGTCTTCCAATGCATATCTTTGACGAAACGATGAAATGATTCATTAAAATTTTATAACAGTCAATTTTAACTATATATTAATATATTTAACCTTACACGATCTGGTGGTCAAATTATAGATAAACTTTTAAATTATTGATAATAAAATTAAATAAATGTAGCTTTGAAAAATACAAAGTACAACAGGAATACCAAAATATTTATAACTTTTTCAGTACGAAGTCTTCCTTCTTGTTTCATATATACTCTTCCTAAGTAGAAAGATAGTCTGAGGAATCTGTGAAGTTCTGCTTAGATCCTACGAGGCAGTTACAAACAGTAAACTGATAAATCTAAGAGCAACGACCACAAGAGCGTATATACGAGTTTTAAAGTTTAGGATCTTGTTCCTGGAATATTAAATTTAATTTTCATTCACATCACTGGATCCATCATAAAATATAATATATAATTACGTAACATCGACAATATTTAACCCTTGGATACCGGTGCTAAAATAATAAATCTTCATGTTAGGTGTGTATAATAGTAAAAAATGAAATATGTGTAAAAAATTATATTTTCTAAGGGTTACTGCTGGTCAATAACTCTAATTAGAAGTTTTTAAAAATGTGGTACGCCAAAACAGAAGAAAAGAATTATGTAAAAAAAAATTATTAAAATTAGGGTGCATGTCTGTCATACCTATATTTAATAATTAGACTGGCAAAGAATGGAGTTAATAAAAAGAAAAATTGACCAATATTCAATGAGTAATTCAGACAATATAACTGACTGTTATTGATAATACTCCACAAAGACAATAATAAGCTTCCAACTCACCAATGATACGATGTGATTGATTAACACCCAGATCACGACGAAATACCCTTTATTTTTGACAGTTTAAATTCATACCCCATTATTCAATTCTAAATATTGTTGTACATTATTCTGAAACTATCTTTTCCTAAACCCTAAAACTCTATTGATAACAGTGCTTCTTACACTAGGACCGGGTTCATGAAAAAAATATTGGCAAAGCTTCGTCAGTGTAATTACATGTTCCTTTTAATACCTCCATTTTATCCTAATTGTGATAATGTACCTATCATGGATTATTTCCTTGTACATATATCTACGTATATAGTGGCAACGGGTGCTAATTTTCTCTGTTGTCATATTGTCAATTTCAGTATTTAAATATTTTGATGATACATATTCTCTCTTAATTTAAAATTGTTGTTTATTTTTAGAAAACAAATTTAAAAATACTGTATTATATGTAATAAATTAAAGTAGTTATCAAAGTATACAATGGTGTTTTAATTTACATTCGTCTTTTTCTTCATGAAAATTTGTATTAAATGACTAGCCGCTCCCGGCGGCTTCACCCGCGTATGACATGTAAAATTATATACAGGTAAAAATTGAAATAAATTCAAATTGAGTTCAAAACAGTTTTATTCACTTCACTACAATTGTTTCACCCTACTAGGGCTTCATCAGGTGATGAATATTATAATACAAAATAATTGTAAACGTTTATATTTATGTCTTTTCCTAAATGAAGAGGGAGGGGTTTGTGACATTACGTTAAGAGCGGGAGTAACTTATATATTTAATGTAATATTTAATATATATATTGAACTAGTGTTGAATATGAGACAACACCAGTCAAACACCCACAAAAACATACAGTCACCCCTTAAAACCCCTTGAATACATGCAACCATAAATACATCGGCGATGCTTAATATAAGACCCTTGTATAAGAACACAGGTAAAAGTCCCTGAAAAATAATGCAGATATGACTAACAAAACTAGTATATTCTGATAACCCAAGTTAATTTTGAATATTATAAAGCAAATCACCCCCACAATTTGAAAAACCAAACCAATGACTACTCTTTTCAGGAACCCCAACTGAAACCCCCTTGATAAATACGTAAGACTAGAATTAAATACTAAATAAGGTTATTAAACAAATTAGTCTCATTTTTATAGTTATAATTAGCATATTTTCACAATACAACAATGATAAGTAAATTGTTATATAGGCAAAGTAATAATTTAAAATGAATTTGACAACCATTGCAAATGGTCAATTTTAATTTCAAGTTTTAACATTTACCATCATACTATGAGCATGTAAATGATTGCCATTTTAAAGTTTGAATTCTTAAGATCAAAATGTCACAGAAAGTTACAGGTTTTAATTTAAAGCAAGGTTGATAGCCTCGAAAGCATCATCCCAAACATTGTAAAAAGTATAGCACATACATAACTAATTTCTAACTAAAAATGCATTGCTAAAACCCAAAATAAACTAATGTTGAGCATAAAAAACATTTACCCCATAAACATGTTGTCAATTTACAATCATTACAACAAACGATAAATCTGTTAGATGCACACATTTGGTCTAAGCATCATTTTATTTCTCGAATTTTGATTCGCCATATTGTTCGAATCATAATTAATTTCAAATATTTCATATACATAATTAAAGCAATTATAAATAAAACCTAACAGATACAAAGTCTATCAAGACGTATTTACGTTGAAATATTTTTCAGTGTCATATTTGTAAGTTGAGTCCAAATATTTAAATAAGTATATTGAATAATTTGACAGTTGTCAACATAGGTAAAAGAAAAGTTTAAAAATATTAATTAAAAGCTATATAGATAATTTAAAAAGGTGTTAAAACATTAAGAAAAGTTCATAGTTTCATGTTATAGCAATAATTCATAAATAAATTAAAAGACCATTCTGTGATGTGCAGTGCCAAAGTATAGACGTGTCGTAGTTGCATTGCAGTGTCATAAAGTTTTCTTGTTGTTACATTGTTTATTTAAAATGCCGTCTACTGATCGTATTACAAGATCTTCTGCTGAAGATGAAGCTCTTATTAAAAAAGTGATCGAAAAAGTACTTGCATCGGATATTTTAAAGAATGAATTGATTTCTAAGATCCACTGTGAGATATTTGCCGAATATCAACAAAAATTACAAGCGTTAACGGAGAAGGTGGTCCAACTCGAAGCCGATCTTGTCGATTGTCGGAATGAAACGAAAAGGTCCGTAGATAATTCGGAGCAGTACAGCCGTCGGAACAATCTAAGAATATTCGGTGTGCCCGAGGAACGGAACGAGGACACGAGTAAGGTTGTCAGCACCTTCTGTAAAGAAAAACTTAAACTGGATATTTCACCTGATCTTATGGACTCCTGTCACAGATTACCAGGTAAAGAGCCACAACATCGCCCTATAATTGTTAAGTTTCTTAGTCATCGTGTTAAGAAAATGATATCTAATAATAAGAAACTTTTAAAGGGTACTAAATTAGTTATAAGAGAAGACCTAACGCAGTTTAGGAATTCTCTTATGAAGGCGGCCGTAAAGAAATATGGCAACAAATCGGTCTGGTCAAATGACGGCAAAATATATGTGAAAGTGGACGGAAAAGTTTTAATTTTGAAAACTTTCGGAGATATTAAGTAAATTGTTTATGGTACAGCTGTAATGTATGCGATAGGTGCCGCCTTGTTCTCGATTTCTGGTGCGCCTTTCTTTCATGCGTACAAAAACATAAGTTTACTTTGTTTTGCAATAAAAATAGATTTAAATTATTTTTGCTGGAGATTTGCATATTTTTATTTTCTTTTACAAGTTGTGTATATTAGTTAATTTTATATCTTGTGTTGGATTTAATTAATATATTTAATATATTTTTCTAAATTTTGTTAGTATATATATGTCTATTATTCATTGGTTTGTCGGGTGATATGTGTATGTATATATATATGGATGGTTTTTTATTTTGATAGCATTTACATGTATTTCTCATTTTAATCTCACTATTACTGCTACTTGGCTATGATTGCCGATGCGGGTGGGTTGCGGGTAGCACATGTAAATATTTGTTCAATTGTACCGAAGTTGCATTTATTATTGAATTTTGTGTCTCGATATAAATATGATATCGTGGTTATTAGCGAGACATGGCTAAATGACAGCATCTCCGATGATATACTCTGTATTCGGGGCTATTCTGTTTTGCGTAATTACAGGGCGACTCGGGGGGGCGGTGTTTGTGTCTATTATAGGAATGATCTGCGGGCTGTTAGTATCTCTTATGGTGCATTTATTGAGCAGGCTTGGGTCGGTTTTGAGTTTGGCCGCACTAAAATTGCTGTGGGTGTAATCTATAGACCCCCTCACCAATACTACAAAACTTTCTGTGATTATTTTGAGGAGCAGTTGACCAACATATCTGTGGAGTATGACATCGTACTTTGTCTTGGAGACCTTAACATAAATCTGCTCTCTTGTGGTAATGATCCTGCAAAAATCTACTTTCTAAATATGATAGAATGTCTTGGATTGTCTCAATTAATTAATACTGCTACGAGAATGGATAATTTGCTAGATGTAATATTAACCTCTGACGCTGATAGTATTCTTGACTCAGGTATAGGCGAGGAGAAATTCTCTGATCATGATTCGATATTTTGTGTTGTTCGATTACCATCGGTGTCACCTGGCCCCTTGTATAAAGCTATTAGAAATTTCAGACGTTTCGACCGTGATGCATTTCTTAATGATCTGAGTTCAGCACCTCTCCACAATATATTTGGAATAAAAAATATCGATGACAAAATTACTTATTTCATGAATATAATTCTCCAATTATTTGATAAATATGCTCCAAAACATGTGATTGGGGTCACCAGTAAACCTCCACCATGGCTTACAGAAAATGTTAGATTTATGATGCATCTCAGGGATAAAGCACTTCTTAGGTATAGAGGTACTGGGCAGCAGAGTCACTGGGATTATTACAAGAGCTTGAGAAATTTAACCACAAAATCCATTCAACGTGAAAAGAAGGCCTATTTTAACTTTACATTTACCAAGCAATCGGTTAAAGATAAATGGAAAACGCTCGAGCAGCTAAATTTAAAAAAGAAAAAATTAGGGGACATTCCACCAATGCTGCAGAATGTTGCAGCAATTAATGATCACTTTATTGATAGCATACCTAATAGTGATGTGGATCCGGAGTTGGATGCGTTCTACAGAACGCATAAATTTGGTCATGATTATGAAGAATTTCATTTCAAGCCCGTTGAACAATATGAATTGGTAAATATAATTTCAGAAATAAAAAGCAGTGCTTCGGGTTGGGACTCTCTAACTATAGATATGATCAAGCTTTCTTGCCCTTCTATACTTCCATATTTACTGCATATAGTAAACTCGTGCTTGGTGGAAAACTTCTTCCCTGACTCTTGGAAAAGGGCTATTGTGAAACCAATACCGAAATCGAGCAATCCCATGGGTTTTGGCGATTTGCGTCCGATAAGTATTTTGCCTGTGGTCTCTAAAATTATTGAAAAAATAATGAACAACCAATTAAGAGGATTTCTAGAAATGTACCGGATCATGCCCCAGTTCCAGTCAGGTTTTCGAAAGAAACACAGCTGCACTACGGCATTACTCAATGTTACTGATGATTTGTTGGGCGCTGCGGATAATGGAGAGACTTCGGTTTTAGCACTGCTAGATTTCAGTCGAGCTTTTGACACCATCGATCATAACTTACTTCTCTCAATTCTTGCTTATATCGGTTTGTCACGGTCTGCTACAAACATGATTTCCTCCTACTTAAGTAACAGAGTACAATCGGTGTCACTAAATGGCCTATCATCTGATTATAGACTGGTTTCTAGGGGAGTCCCACAGGGCTCTATTCTGGGACCAGTCTTATTCGCGATTTATACGTCCTCATTTCATACGGCGCTTCGAGGCTGTGGGATTCATATGTATGCGGACGATATTCAGATTTATCGTTCGTTTCCGGTCGCTAATTATCAAGTGGCCGTTGGTGGTATTAACCGTGACTTAAATGCAATTGCTGGATTGGCGTCTCGACATGCTCTGGTGCTGAATCCATCGAAGTCAACAGTATTGCTATTTGGTAACAGAGATAGTGTTTCTTTTCTTCAAACAAGAGCGAATTTTAATATTAATGGCGTAGACATACCTATTAGATCTGAGGCGAGGAATTTGGGCGTTGTATTGGATACTCGCATGAGATTTGAAACACATATACTTAAATGTGTGAAGGTTGCGTACATGAACTTAAAATTAATTTTTCCGCACAGACACTGTCTGACTGTGGAGACTAAGCGGAGCTTGTGTGATTCACTTGTATTATCACATTTTCTTTTCTGCAGCGAACTGTATGCTCCGTGCATCACCGTTAATACCATGTCACGCATCCAGAGGGTGCAGAATTCGTGCCTCAGGCTAATATTTGGCATAAGGAAGTATGATCATGTTTCTCATAGGCTCGCTGATGTGGGCTGGTTGACTATGAGGGATCGGCTGACTCTGCGGATGGCTTGTCTTTTTCATAAGATTATTTTGTACAAGCGGCCCGAGTACCTGTTCAATAAGATATCTTTTCGGACGGATGTTCATACTCTAAACCTGAGGTTTAGGGGTACTCTAACGCCGCCTATGCATCGCACCGCTTTGTATGAGCGTTCCTATTCATACCAAATAACAAAAGTTTATAACGCCGTGCCCGACGAGTTGAAACACCTGTCTGCGGGGCGGTTCGCGTTCATGTACAGGGCATTGCTGCTGTCAAAATAGACTGCTTGCTCCCCCATATCACCTGCAACAACGCTTGTGTTTATGTTTTTCAATGTTTAATTTGTTTTGTGTGTATTTCATATATGTATATATGTGCTATTTGTACAAATTTCACAGAATTTTAGGTTAAGTTATTTTAGGCATGTTTTTCTTTTTAATATAATTCGAATGTGTCCGGGTGTATAGGAAGAACAACTGTACTCTGCACAGTTGATATACATCCTGTGATTTCCAAAGATTATGTTATAGTTTTTGAACTTTTCTTTTTCACGTATTCACTTTTATCTTTTAATTTTTATATTTTGTAATTTATTTTAATACAATGTTGTTTTCTTTTTTTTTTTGGAAATAAACTATTATTATTATTATTATTATTATTATATAACAATTCAAAAACTAACCACACTAATTTTTTATACAAATAAAGATATTTGAAAGGATTGAAAGGTGAAAAGTTATAAAATGTATTTAAAAGTATAATTTGTGAAGGATAGGTTCTACTAAAAAGGCATTTTAATCCAAAATTTTGATATTTTAATTAATTTTATTAGCGTCCATGACGTCATCGAACATATGACAGTCGAAATGCTAAATTGGCCCTTTAAATTTTATAAAATATGTTTTTCGAATAGAAAACTAATTAAAATAATTTTATTTCACCGATTGAAAGATGAGAAAATTTAACTAATAAAAAACATTATTCCACAAATATTCCAAAATAAACTTGTCCGTAATAAGACTTTGTAAAAAAATTACCGTATATGTTACCTTGGAAACGACTCTCACAACACACAATTGATATATAAAGGCACACACGGCCTAAAGCAGGGATTCCAATTCTTCATTCGATTCAAATTCGATTATTCTTATCGATCATTCACCGACAAAGTAATTTTTCACGTGCGAGTAAAAGTCACGTTGTGTGACCTTCCAAGTGACACAAGAAGGTCGCCCATTTGAAGACGTTCGCGCCTAGCCATAATCCAAGGTCGAACCAAATAATACGGAAGCTGAAAAAGAAGAATAAACATTGGAGAGATTACTACCCCGCATCTACAAACCAAACGAGGTCAAGAATAAACTAAACGCCCACTCACCTGGCATCTGTTAAATCCAATCCGAAGAAGGACATTCCAACGAGAGGCGTAGAACGCAAAGGAAACTTCGCTACTAATTTGCTGTAACAGCTATCCGAAGCAGGACAATAGTCGTTGACACACCTGGAAGTACACCTCCAACTGCCCGTAATACCTGGTCTCCAACAAATAAGGAATTAGTAACATATAAGGTACCAAGTCTATTTAATATTGTATGCACATTCCGTGCCAAAACTAGGTCAAACATATGTAACATCTTTCAATCCTATTAATTCTCTATCATAAATAAAGTCAACTCTTAAAGTACACCTAACGTAAAATTTTGGGTCATTTTACATTTTCAATCAGTATAAGCCTATTTAAATAAAATATCAGGACATACTTACAATACAATTTATTCTATTCCATAGTTCCGTGCACTCAAAGTTAAGTGTATGCACATAAGGTTCAAATTTGCCTACATTGCCATTGATGACAATATTTCAAAATAGTAGAACTATTGCCTATAAACATGTTTTTTGTATGAACTACAAAGTGTATTAGATAACGCCACAATATCATTCACACTTATTGTTTTTTCTTTGTTTGTTTAATTGTCATTTATTTCTCTACAAGATCATTGTTGTATTATGTTTCTCAGTTATTACCATTTTTAATAAATAAACAGATAAATACAATACAATAATAAATAAATAAATAAATAAATACAATAAAAATTTAATAAACAGATCTTGATCTGTTTATTTATGAAAATAAAGTGTTTGTTTCCACCGTTGATAAATCCTGTTTCACATTAAAATAAGAGGTACACATATCTTATTTTGTGCATCGACACTAGAGCTGTGCCACAAAGTAATCTTTTCAGGTTAGAATCTTCAAGAACTTCGCACTTACTGGAGGATTGCTGTATTTTGGGACTAAGGTAATTCAGAACCCCCTTAACGACCCGAGATAGGTTATTAGAGTCATTTAGAGAATACACCACTGAAATAACTATATCACGTTTAAACTTTTTATCACTGTAACAAGTTGCACACATGAGTGTTTTTAACGATTTCGCGCTAAATAAAGAGCGTCTACCCCCTACCGAATAAATTCTCATCCGAACTTGTGGAGTTAACGCTGATTACCGCGAAGTTTGAAATATCAATTCAATTGAAGGCATTATTCCAAAAACCAGACAAGTCCAAAATATCGTATTTTGAAGTTGCCGCCATTTTATATACGTGAAAATAGCCGCTATTTAATGGTGTAATTTGTTTCACCAAAAACCAGACGTGTCGGGAGATATAAAGCTCTGAAATAAGTGCAATTCTACAAAAACAAGATAAGTCCGTGGCAATTCCGCCAAAAACCAGACAAGTCCTGGACTTGTCTGGTTTTTTACGACACACGTGTGTGATGCGTTGTGACCACTCACTTGCTAACAGGTGTTTAAAGAGTAGAGTCATTATAATTGTAGCCGTAATTATTATTATTACAATGGATACTACTGAGTGGCCTAAAAAGAGGCAGAAAAGTGCAAAAAAGGAGAGTATAATTCGAGATAAAAAAGTACATGGTGAAGAACATGTGAACCACGTGGGTAAAATGGTTGCAATGAGAAAAACCGGTGAAGATTGCAGGTATGTATCTTAGGTTAGGTTACTTGTCTTGTGTGATTAAACCGACTGTTACATAAGTCAGATTAGGTGAGGTTTTGACCACGTAAGGTATTAGGTACCATAGGTGGTCAAATTTTGTTTTCGTATTACATACTAAATACATACTTGTAAACAATAGTTTTATATCTTTCTAGATGTGCGAGGTTGCAATGTTTCAACAAAGTAGGCATTAACACAAGGAATAAAATTTTGGAAGATTTTAACAATTTGGCTTCAAAGGATGAGCAAGACTCTCATCTATGTGGTCTAGTAGATCTTTGTCCAGTTGCAAGAAAACGTCCAAGAAAAGATGAGCCAGAGGCAAGAAAAGACCACGCTGCAACTTACTCCTACAAAATCCGTAGTGAAGGTATCGATGTTCCTATATGTCACAAAGCCTTTTTAAGCTTCCATGGCATTTCCAAGAACAGAGTCACTAGATTACAGCAAAGCTTGCTATTAACTGGAAACTCTCCTAAAAGTAAACAAGGCAAACATAGTAATAGACCTAGAATGCTTCCCGATTGCATAAAGTATCTTGTAGAGAATCATATTAACTCATACCAAGCCAGAAAATCTCACTACTCACTCAGAGACAATCCCCACCGGAAGTATCTTTCTGAGGATTTAAGCATATCTGTCATGCATAAACACTTTCTTGAGCTATATAGGACAAATATTTCTTATAAGTCATATTGGTCTGTTTTTAATACTTTTAACATTCATTTTGGTTATCCGAGGTCAGACACATGTGCTATTTGCGATTCCCTTCAACAAAAGTTGAATGCAGCTACTGATGACGAATCAAAAGCTCAATATACCAGAGAACAAAAGCTTCATCTACGAAAAGCGGAAGCTTTTAAGGCAGAAAAAAAAAGGTATATTATGAAGGCTAAGGAAGGGAGCGTGACATGCCTGTCGTTCGACTTTATGCAAAATCTTCCGCTTCCACACATTCCAAGTGGTCCTGTTTACTATTCGCGCCAATTGTGGTTTAATATTTTTGGAGTTCATGACTTATCAGATGATTCTGTGACCATGTATCGTTACCTAGAAAGTGAAGCACACAAAGGTGCAAACGAAGTGACATCTATGTTGCTAGACGCCATAAATAACCTTCCGGACAATAAAAGAAAGGATGAGCTCGTACTGATCTCTGATGGCTGTCCCGGGCAAAACAAGAACAAGACAATGGTCCAGTTTCTGTATTGCTTGGTCCATGTCTTAAAAATTTTCAAGCGAGTTACCTATCTCTTTCCTATGAGAGGACACAGTTATCTTCCTAATGATCAAGATTTCGCTTTAATAGGAAACAAGAAAAAGAAAGCCAACATAGTAACACTTCCAGAACATTGGGACAAAGTAGTACAGGATGCACGACAACATCCTTCACCATTCAACCTAAAAATAATGACCCACAAAGACTTTAACGACATTAGAAGCGCTGTGGAACCTTTGTTCTTGAAAACACCTAAACCTCCACTAAAACTTCAACAAGTAAGAATGATGTTGTTTGACAAACATGATATTCATGTTAATCTGCGAACGTCGTACCATGGATTGTGGGAAAGACATATTGTGGTAAACAAGTCCTACATAAACAGAGGAAAAAATACTCTTGACATTCGAAAGCTTTACCAGTCACCTCCAGGAATACAACCTGCAAAAGCCACTAACCTGCGAGAACTCATCCAGTACCTTGAGAACCCAGTTCACCGCCAGTATTATGAATCTCTATTGAAAGATCCTGCTCCTAATAATACTAATCAGGCAACTGAAGAGAGCAACGTTGATATTGATGACGACGATAATTCCGATGGTTGTGAAGATAACTAAGCGACTGTTATTTTGGAAATACCACTTTTTGTAATAATATTACATGTATAATATAATATTACAAACAGAAATAATGATTATTGCTAGTAACTTTCTGCAAAAACCAGACAAGTCCAATGAATTTTATTTTTTTTCTCAAAATATCTTACATATAACCACTTTATTATAGTATCCATGGGACGTTATTAATGAGACCTAACCATATAAAAATTATAAACATTTCCCGCTGTCTGCAAAGCAAGCTACACTGTTTTTTCAAGTTTCCCAAAATTCTCATTTTTGGACGTGTCTGCTTTTTGGTATAATGCCTTCAATTGTACTTTTCACATAGGGCGATCCTGGGATACTCATATACCCAAGAAACTATAACATAATTATTTCAGTACTTAGAGAATACTTTAGCTAGCCGGTAGATTTAAATTCGAACCACGATTTAGTACTCATATAAGAACTTTATTCATTTAATGTTATAATCATTAAATTACCCCTTGTAACCCCCTATTACAATATATACATAACAATATGATTAAGAATATTAAAAATTTTTTGAAACCTGATTGTTTATTGTTATTATAAAATTAAACAATTTATAAATATATATATAACTATAAGAATTATTAAGTTGATTTTAAATATTTAAATTTAACAACGGTGAATTATTCACTTCTAGTTGGTCATTTAAAATAAGGTTTAATTTGTTTAATTTATTTATTTCTAGGTTTTCTAATAAA
Source organism: Amphimallon solstitiale (assembly GCA_963170755.1). Taxonomy (NCBI): domain Eukaryota; kingdom Metazoa; phylum Arthropoda; class Insecta; order Coleoptera; family Scarabaeidae; genus Amphimallon; species Amphimallon solstitiale. The sequence goes on along the minus strand of OY720684.1, from coordinate 39,588,529 downwards.
TTTAATTTTTTACTCTTTTCTTGTATATGTAGTATGTCAAACTTATTATTAAATTTATGTTTTTGTTCAATACAGTGGTTGGCATATGTGGAATCTGTTTTTTGTAATTTATAACTTCTTTCATGTTCTTTTATGCGTGTGGAAAAGGATCTACCAGTTTGTCCGATATAAGTTTTTCCACACTCGCAATTTAACTTATAGACCCCAGATTTTAAATTTTTGTCAGTTTTATCTTTATTATTTTTAATGTAATTCTGTAGTTTGTTGTTTGTACGAAATGAAATTAATGTGTTTGTTGTTTTTTGTAAATATGTTTTTATTTTTATGGAAGGTGTACATATATGTCACAGAGGCAAATTTTGATGAGTAAGTTTGGGGAACTATAGGATACATTTTGGATATGATTTTTGTTTTTTGTTTTTTATGAAGGAGATTATTTATTAATTCTTTTGAATAACCATTATTCTGAGCTATGGTGTAAATGCTATCTAATTCTTTATCAAAATTAATCTTATTCAATGAGTGAAAAGCAGCAAGTTTATGACTAATCGGGTGGAAAGAGTTAGAATGTATCGTAATATCTGTGTGGGTAGGTTTATGGTAAATAGCGAATTCGTGTGTATCAGTAATATGTGATATTTGAAGGTCTAGAAAATTAATGGTTTTATTTTCTTCTAATTCTATGGTGAATTTAATATTAGGATGCAAAGTGTTAATATGATTGTGAAGTGAATTTAATTGTCTATCCGTTCCTTTAAAACACACCAAAATATCATCTACATATCTCACCCAGTATATACAATTTTTAAAGAACGAATGTTTACTAATAATGTCTTCAAGGTTGTCCAAACTGGTAGATCCTTTTCCACACGCATAAAAGAACATGAAAGAAGTTATAAATTACAAAAAACAGATTCCACATATGCCAACCACTGTATTGAACAAAAACATAATTTTAATAATAAGTTTGACATACTACATATACAAGACAAGAGTATAAAATTAAATTTATTAGAAAACCTAGAAATAAATAAATTAAACAAATTAAACCTTATTTTAAATGACCAACTAGAAGTGAATAATTCACCGTTGTTAAATTTAAATATTTAAAATCAACTTAATAATTCTTATAGTTATATATATATTTATAAATTGTTTAATAACAGTAAACAATCAGTTTTCAAAAAAATTTTAATATTCTTAATCATATTGTTATGTATATACAGGGTATTACACGAGAGTCGTACGTTAGAAGTTTTCGTGGTTAGAAAAAACGTAGAATTCTGAAATTTTGGGTTCCAGGGTTATTCAAGATTCTCTTTCATTTTAATATATTTTCAAGATCATACTACTTCCGGTTATACCGGAAGTCGCCATTAACTTCCTTATTTTAAATGGAACACCCGGTATATTATTTCATTTTTGGATTCCTGAGAAAATTTCATAGTGGGTTTTCATCAGGTTTCCCTATACCTATTTTCAATTTTTTCTTAGATATCTAGATTTTTTTGAAAATTTTGACAGATGTAGCCCTGTTTTGGGCATTGCGCCCTTTAACCAATTTCGATTGGTGCAAAGTGCTTCTGGGGTAGACGGAAGCACAGGAATAATACTTTCGAATGCCATATTGACAACTGCTTTATCGCATACAGGGCATCCAAAATTTAATGACCAATTACATCATTTTAAAAGTTGAAAAAGTTCGTTTTTTCAAATGGGACACCCTGTATTTTATTAGATGGTCGGATGCAGAATTTGATTCTGTATCGATTTGCTATAACATTCCCTATACCTATTTCCAGTGGTTTTCTTGTTAATCCATATTTTTTATTTTAATGTGTTTTTTTGGCAGAAACCGAAACATCGCTTGCCTTTCGAAGCCAAATAAACATCAATGAAACGGTAAAAAATTTACTTTAATTAGAACATGACATTAGTACATAACATTTAGAACGAAATATAAAATAAAAACAAAAAATTGGAACATAATGACAAAAAATAATAAGAGAATGTAAAATTACAATAATTGTTCTATATGACCTCCATTTTGGTTCAAACACTGAATAACTCTGTCATATACTCCTCGCGAAACAGATCTCCGAAGTTCGTCTGGACTTATATTAGTAAACGCATGGTGAACACGGTTCAATAATTCCTCTCTAGTTTGTACCGGCCTAAAGTACACTAGTTCTTTTATACGACCCCAGAGGTAAAAATCCAAGGGGGTCAAATCGGGTGATCTGGGTGGCCAGTTCCAAGGTCCCCGCGGGCCAATCCACCGATCCTCGAGCATCATTGACAATTGCCGGTGTACAGCTATAGTTGAATGTGCTGGAGCACCATCAAGCTGAAACCAACTGTTTGCTCTATCACGTGCAGGTAGGGCATTTAGAAAATCACTAACAAACCCTCTCAGTATCTCCAGATATCTAGCCGCATTTAAATTTCCATCGTACACTTGATAAGCCACTCTGTTGTCCATAATTAAACAAAAAACATTGAAACTAAAGCGGTCTTGGTGATTATGTTCCCTAATAACATGTGGATTATCTTGTGCCCAGTAGTGAGTATTTCGGCGATTTGTAATTCCTTGCCTGCTGAATTTCGATTCATCAGTCCACATAATCTGATGAAGAAATCTTCGGTCATTTTCAAAATCATAAATTCGCAAAAGTTGACACGTCTTGCCTCATCACCAAGACGTAATCCGTGAACAGTTATCTCACAAAAAGGATGCATTCCATGTTTTTTTAATATTCTGTGGATTAATGTTTTTGAAATACCCAAATCCAGCGCTGCTGTCGAAATTGAACTCCGCGGATAAGCTTGAAAAACGCCAACACATTCACCACGTTATCTTCATTATCAGTTACGGGCTGTAGGTTATTTTGAGTTGCTCTTACGTTTCCAGTTGCTATAAAGCGAGTTTCGATTCTTGCGAATTTTCCGGGAGTCATTGTTGGTAGGTCCGGATATTGTTCATTAAATAGTCTGCATGTTCGTCGAACAATTCGTCCACATTCACCGTGCGTGTAAAACAAATTTAATAAATTATTATTGGAATATTCTTCAACATTCTCCATTATAAACTGTACTTAAGCAAGTTAACAAAATCCCTAGAACTGTAAGTAGATACCTCATGAATCTGTACGATGATACTGCTTTGACATTAAATCAACACTGTTTCAATTTCTGTCAAAATCAAGGCTTACTAGGTAGAACTTTTGGAGTTTGATCACCTTTTGATAAAAATATGGATTAACAAGAAAACCACTGGAAATAGGTATAGGGAATGTTATAGCAAATCGATGCAGAATAAAATTATGCATCCGACCATCCAATAAAATACAGGGTGTCCCATTTGAAAAAAACAGCTTTTTCAACTTTTAAAATGATGTAATTGGTCATTAAGTTTTGGATACCCTGTATGCGATAAATCAGTTGTCAATATGGCATTCGAAAGTATCATTCCTGTGCTTCCGTCTAACCCAGAAGCGCTTTCCACCAATCGAAATTGGTTAAAGGGCGCAATGCTCAAAACAGGGCTACATCTGTCAATATTTTCAAAAAAATCAAGATATCTAAGAAAAAATTGAAAATAGATATAGGGAAACCTGATGAAAACCCACTATGAAATTTTCTCAGGAATCCAAAAATAAAATAATATACCGGGTGTTCCATTTAAAATAAGGAAGTTAATGGCGACTTCCGGTATAACCGGAAGTAGTATGATCTTGAAAATATTTTAAAATGAAAGAGAATCTTAAATAACCCTGGAACCCAAAATTTCAGAATTCTAAGTTTTTTCTAACCACGAAAACTTCTAACGAACGGCTCTCGTGGATTACCTGTATATATATATATTAAATATTACATTAAATATATAAGTTACTCCCGCTCTTAACGTAATGTCACAAACTCCCCTCTCTTCATTTAGGAAAAGACATAAATATGAACGTTTACAAATATTTTGTATTATAATATTCATCACCTGATGAAGCCCTAGTAGGGTGAAACAATTGTAGTGAAGTGAATAAAACTGTTTTGAACTCAATTTGAATTTATTTCAATTTTTACTTGTAAATTATGGAGTTTCAACACGTATGTCCGTCTTCAATCAATTATTTATTATATACAGGGTGTACCGCTTCAAACTCCAAGATCAAATATCTCGGAAACGGATATAGATATTTGAATTTTATAAAAAGCAGTTACTAAAGAATATGATCGACTCTAGTTTGCTCTCACAATTGTGTTTTATTTTGTGAATATATATATGGGGCTGCGATGAAAAGAATTTTTTTGATCGCCATAATCTTCATATGTTTTTTATTTGAAAGAGTATTAAAATTATTTGTGTTAGTTTCCAAAATTTAACGGTTTCATAGATATTCGTGTTTAAAGAAAGTAAGAGTAATTTCAATTTTTGTCTTTATTTTATTTAAATATTTAATTTATAGGGAAAATAGTAGTAAACATATTCACAATTCTTGTTATTATAGTGACTTCACAATTTAAATATTATAGTTAGTTCCTTTTTATAAATTCCACTTCATAGGCACCCATACGTATGTAGGAAGAAAAGCATTCATGTCATATCATGTGTTATATGTATATATGTATGCTTGTTTTGATAATTTAGAAAATATTTTGACATTAGTGACATTTGCTTGATTACTAATTGTCTTTATAATAAGGTTCATTCAAACATTTACTAACATACATCATTACGGCAATTAAAAGAACAGCATGATCTATCTGTAACCTCTTGCCGTAGGATTATAAAAGAAAATAAATACATACTTTCCGTATAAAGTTCATTTCGTGCGCCATTTAAGAATAGGAGATAATCAACGCAGACCTTTCTGGCAGAATTTTCTGTAATGCTAGCGAAACACAATAACTTTATAAATGAGATCATGTAGAGTGACAAATGTCGTTTTCACAACAATTGTACTTTTATTAAGCATAATGCTCGTTATTGGTCAGAAGATAATCCTAGGCGGATAAGGCAAACAAGAAATCAAACAGTTTTTGGCGTTAACGTTTGGTGTGGAATTAAACAGATGTATCATAGGCCCGCACTTTTATCATGAACCATTAACTGGTATGCGCTACTTACAATTCCTGCAAAATGAGTTACCACTACTTTTGGAAGATGTACGAATAGAGCTGCGAAATAATATGTGGTTACATCAAGACAGAGCACCTGCTCATAATGCCAACATAGTTACTGACCATTTTAATCAAACGTTACCACTTTTATAAGTTACTCGAATATTTCGATTTTTTTGAACCTTGTCAATGAATGAAGCAATTTCAGTTTTACGAGCAGAGTCTAAAGCCGTGGCTATATTTTGTTTCCCCAGTAGTTTCAGTTTTACTTTTGATTTAAATATGTTCCTTAATTTTTCATGACGTTGAATACAAAGTACAATATTTTTTGAATCGTTAAATCCCGAACGAGACCAAATCATATTTTCTTTTTGCAGAGCAAACAACAAACAAGGCCAACAAAATAATTTATTTTAATAGAACTATCTACCGGCAAGCCATGGATATTTTTCGTACCACGAAGTATTAAAAGACCGCTTTTGCCTTTCACTGCCACTTACAAGACTGCTTAAATTTGGCCGAAGTACTCCGTGTTGTTTAATAAATAGTCTATCTTCATAATATAAACTATTAAAATAATTGTTTAAAAAAAATAACAATATCTTGATTATTTTTAACATTTTTGGAGATGGTCTGTTACAGTATTTTATAATATGATAGCCATTAGGTCATTGAACTCTTATATAAGTCCATCTAAACGAAGAGTGGAATACTAAAAAAGATTAGAAAGTACGAGAATTTTGTCAAGCAGCTAGGAAAGGAATTAATTGCTACTGGAACTGGCGCAGAAGAAGCTTCGGCATCACAAGACTATCCGCAAGACACTCGACAATTAAAACGTTATAGATGCTGGAAATGCTCCAGAAACTTGCTCAAAAAGAATTCCAAAGGATGTCAGAATTGCAATCGATTTGTTTGTAATGATCATAAGATACTTTTTGCTTTGAATGTAAAGCATATGATAAATCATCAATTCTGTTATTAATAACAAATTATTAAAATAAAATAAATAAAAATGATGATATAAATTTGTTTAATACTTTTTGCATGTATAGCAAATAACAGCAGAACTTGTCTGTCAAATATGATTACCCTGTTCAGTGGAAGGCTCTGAGGTAACTAGATTAGGTGTCACAACAAAAAAAAAAAAACGGTATTGTGACTTTCAAATTACATCAACTAGTATTACATAATTTCAATTCTTGATGTTGCCATCTATAAATGAATTTGCGCAGAGGCGTAACCGGGGGGGGGGGGTTAGAACCCCCCCCTCGAAATAAAAAAAAAGAAAAATTGGGTCATTAAGTACTTGTTAATTTTAAAGGTCTTGACAAATGTATTATTTTAACACTCTGATGGAAAGAAATAGAAGAACTACCAGTACTGACAAATGCGAAAGAAAAACGGGTTCGAAAAATGGATGATCATGGCATATCTTTGAAGTGACCCCCGCCCCATGGTTGAGGTCTAGTTACGCCTATGAATTTTGTTACCCATTACTAAAGCCATTTTTCTTCCGGTGTGGGAAAAGACGTTTATTTGGAAATGTTCGAAATATGATTTACATAGGATAATATGATTATTTGATTTTTTGTCATTTTTTTTGACAATCAGTCAGAATATTTATAATTTTTCAGTGTCAGATTTGTTTCTGATCCGTATTAATGTTTTAATAAATTTACCTTCATTAAAGTAAGTGGTAGTTACTGTTGTTTTGTTGATTTAAAATACAGTGGGTGAATCCTTTCAAATTCGAACCGGTAACAATTTGGCGCGCCATCGTGTGGCAGAATTTTTCTGTATTAAAAGTACAGAAATTCTCAGTGCAGAAAGCATTGACGAACCCAGGAGAAGATGGCTCCGAAAAGATCCTCGAAGAAAAGACAGTCTACCGCTTCCGAACGCTCATTCTCGCCTGTCATAAATAATGTTCCCCTCATGGAACAAATCGCCGAACGGGTAACACGGGAAATTTTGGCTAATTACTCACCAAAGAAGAGGACCACACCTGAGACGGTTGATAAGCCGACAGTGCCACCGCCTGATGCAGAGACAATGGTTAATGCTGAAGCTGTGGCGACACTCGCTGAGGCACTAAGACAGTTAACTGTCGCGCCAGCATTAGCGCCAACAAATCGACCACCACCGCGTCCTTACCAGGGGCAGATTACCGAAGACCCAGTGCTCTTCTTGGATAGGTTAGAAATCTACTTACGGCAATTCACCTTGGAAGTGCCAGAGGATATTGATGAGGCCGTGCGTCCGCATTTTGAAGGGGAAGCTGCGAATTGGTTTAATTATTATGCGGGCAGTTTCTTGTCGGTGGAGGATTTCTTGCAGAGATTCCGAGATGAATTCCTCAGTCATCAACGTTTGACAACCTTGGAGGTGGCCGTATATGCCACAAGACAAGAAGCAGCCGAAGCACCTGAAAAATTCGTTTATCGAATGAGACAACTGTGCCTCAGGCTCAGACCTACCTGGCCCGAGGAAGAAATGATTTTGCATATCATTGACCGGATGACTAAGGAAGTAAATAGTCAACTATTTCTGGTGGTTCCCAAGACCATGACTGAACTAGTACAAAAATGCACGCGTTGGTCCCGGCTCAATGAGGCCGACAAGGCGTGGACGAAGCGAACCAAAGTAAAGCCATCGAATACCCAGAGCCAAGATGCGAGGCAGACACCATGCCGCCCAAGAGTAGAAAACCCCAGTGTTCAAAGAGTCACTAGGGCTGAGGATACCAGCGTACCGAAGTGCTGGTTTTGCCCGGAAAGGCATATGAACCGTGACTGTCCACAAAGGCCAGAATGGTTTTCTGAACGACACCCTGGAATCCAGCGAATGCAGGGGGAAGGAAAGGGGGCCGTCCCAAAACGTTAAACGGGACGGCCCTTGCAACAACTGATGGCATAAGAACAACGCCATCAATAAAACTCCAAGTGAACGGTCAGGAAGTGGTGGCGCTAATAGACACAGCGGCCACCAGGAACTTCGCCAGACCCGAATACCTGACGGGAAAAACCGAGAAGACTCGGCCGATGACCTTCACTTGGCTTCAAGAGAGCACAACCCTCGAAGCACATCTCCAAGGCACACTAAACGCCACTATCCGCAATTTTTCATTCGCATGTGACGCAATGGTGATACCTAATATGCGCATTGCCATCGCCCTGGGGGGACCTTGGCTTATGGAAAACCAAGCCGTAATAGATATGGCACGTAAATGCATGCATGTAGGTGTGGACAGACGTCACACGCTACACTTTGTCACAAGAAACCCTAGACCTCATTCTAAAGAAGACATCCAAATTTCTACAGATACAAGCTCCTGGATGGCAGAGGATCGAGAGATCTTTCAAAGAACTCTGAGGGATTTTAGAGAGTTATTTGACGAGGGCGATGCAGTCGCTACCACAGCTACCACAAGACACGAGATTCGGCTCTCAGATGACACCCCAGTCAGGGTGTCTGCCTACCGTTATCCACCAAACAAGAAGCGAGTGATTGCTGAACAAGTTGAAAATATGCTGGCAAGTAATGTGATCCGACCGAGTCACAGCAATTATAGTTCGCCGATTGTAATCGTCACGAAGAAAAATGGAGAGCCGAGATTTTGCGTTGACTATCGCAAACTGAACAGCCGGACGAAGGATGAAGTCAGTCCCTTACCGCCCATCCAAGAATCCCTTAAAGATTTAGGGACAGCCAAGGTGTTCTCCACACTTGATTTACGAAACGGTTACTGGCAAATTAAGCTTGATGAGGAATCGAAAAGGTACACTGCTTTCACCACGCCCGATGGGGCTGCTTACGAATTCAATGTCATGCCGTTCGGGCTCAAGGGGGCCCCAAGTACCTTCCAAAAGCTTATGGTACAAGATGTCCTAGTAGGATACCTTCGTGAATTTGCAATAGCATACCTTGATGACATAATCGTTTACTCGGGAAGTGTGAAGGAACACCTTAGGCATCTCCGGTTGGTGTTCGAAAGATTGGCCCAACATGGCTTAAGGTTAAATGTCAGCAAGTGTCACTTCGTGAGTACGACTTTGAATTACTTGGGACATGTAGTAACCATGAATGGGAACTATCCCCAAACAGAACATATCGAAGCTATTCAAGCTACCGAGCCACCCCGCACACGGAAGGGTTTGAGAAAATTCCTGGGCATTATTAATTGGTTGAGAGATTATATCAAGGACTGCTCTCGAATCATGGCCCCACTCACTGACCTATTATCCACAAACAGGACATACAAATGGACCCAAGAGGCAATGGTAGCATTCCAAGCCATCAAAGAAGCGGCTTCAAAACCTTTGTACTTATACAGACCCGATTTCCAAAAACCTTTCTGTTTACAAACTGACGCCAGCGCAATTGGAGCATCCGCTGTCTTATACCAAGAGCACGATGGCCTCAGAGAAGTGGTCAGCTACGCTAGTCTGAGGTTTAGTAAGGCTGAACAAAATTATCATGTAAATGAACAAGAATGCCTGGCGGTCATTTGGGCTATCAAACGATATAGGCCCTATTTGGAAGACAAGCCGTTTACTCTAAGGACAGATAATAAAGCGTTGACTTGGCTTCAACAATTCAAAGAAACCAAGTCTAAGCTGATGCGTTGGTCCTTGCTATTGCAAGAGTTTACCTATACAATCGAACATGTTCCTGGTAGGGAAAATGAATTACCAGATGCCTTATCCAGAAGTCCTGGGAACGACACGACGCCCGTTGGTTTGGATGATGTCGAACGAATGATTCCTTACGAAAATCCAATTCCGCCTGAACCGCAGCAAGATGAATACGTTTTTGTCACCGACGACGAAGAATCTTTGATTCATACTATACGAGATGCCCAACAGGAGGATCCACAGGCAAGAAAAATGATGGCCAGCTTGAACCAAGACCCTGCAGCTCCAGAACATTCATACATAACATTCCGAGACGGTTTGCTCCGATACAAAGTGAGCGATAAACACTTGATTTGGGTACCACCCGTGGCCCGCGAGAGGGTCATCAACCAGTATCACGACTACCATACCGCAGGCCATCCCGGAGCGGAAGAAACATACCGGGCTATACGAGAACGTTATTACTGGAACAATGCCCAAGCCAATATCACAGAACATGTTCGGAGTTGCAGAATATGTAATGCATTCAAAAGAGGGCCACCACAGGCTCAAGCGCCGCTACGGACCCACGCTTCGAAACAACCATTTGAGGTCATATCTGTGGATATCATTGGACCACTCACTGAGACCCGGAAGAAAAACCGTTTTGGTATTGTCGTCACGGATATATATTCAAGATGGACCGAGGCGTGCGCAGTCAAGAGCACTAGCAGCGCCATCGTAATCGAGTATCTCACGCAAATCTTTCACAGATTTGGCTATCCCATGGCTATCTTGACCGATAATGGTTCACAATTTACTTCTATGGCATGGGATGCAGCATTACGAAAGTGGCAATGTCTGCACTGGACAACGCCAATCTATCATCCCAGGGCCAATCCAGTAGAAAGAAGAAATCAAGAGGTAAAGAAAGGCCTCCGCATCCTTCTGGAGGGCCAAAACCCGGAAAGGTGGGATGAAATGCTGGATCAAGTACTCTTCAACTTACGATGTCGTCAGAATACCGCAACTGGGTACACTCCGGCTAAGGCCTTGTTTGGATTCGAAATCCATCGGCCAGGAGAATGGCAAGATCCGCCACAACAACCACCAGAACCTGCCGCTGATAGAATACGGCAGGTACATGCTAATGAGTTGAGGTATCGACTACGCCGGTACGCACAACCCGACGCTCCGATGCCCATTACACCACGTCTCGGAGAGTTCGTGATGGTGAAGGCACACCATCCGCCGGGCAAACATTTCGCTGAACGTTGGGTGGGACCATACCCTGTGGTAGGGAATGCCGGCGCCACTGCTATATGGGTAGAGCGGGCCGATGCCCAACGTACCAAATATCATATAGACCAGGTACGACCCATGAGACAACTCAATCAAGCGCAAGAATCTGCAAGTCGCCAGGAGCAACTGGAGTCGCAAGAGCATTAATGCGTAATGCGAATTCTTCGCTCGCTTGTTTGTTTTGTTCGAACATCCTCCAAATAACGTCTTCCCGGGAGCGGCCGAATTGTTACCCATTACTAAAGCCATTTTTCTTCCGGTGTGGGAAAAGACGTTTATTTGGAAATGTTCGAAATATGATTTACATAGGATAATATGATTATTTGATTTTTTGTCATTTTTTTTGACAATCAGTCAGAATATTTATAATTTTTCAGTGTCAGATTTGTTTCTGATCCGTATTAATGTTTTAATAAATTTACCTTCATTAAAGTAAGTGGTAGTTACTGTTGTTTTGTTGATTTAAAATACAGTGGGTGAATCCTTTCAAATTCGAACCGGTAACAATTTGCGTCAAATAATATATTATGTCTCACATGTACAGAAAAAACTCAAAATTACTTTGAAAAATATATTTTAAAGAAAACATGATTGTCATACGGCGGGTGTAAAATATGATGTTTCTTAAAATTTTTAAAATTAGTAAACAAAAATAATTAACAAAAAGAAGACTTACTTACTCCTGTAAAAGAAAATTGTTTGAATCTCTACTTGTATCGGATAGGTTGATACTAACAAGCATGTCCCGCGGCATCTTATATGCAGTGAAAGATGATGTATCAATTAACACTAGTATATTAGCAGTTTTGGCTGAGATATTTATCGGCACTGTGAACAGTTTAATCATTTCAATTCTAATTAACTGATGTATTTTTTGAATATTACTTTGTAATAAAAGTATAACCACAGAGTGTACAACTGATAAATAAATTGATCACAAACTGATAACATTGCCTGTTTGTTGTTTGTTCTATTACTGCAGCTGCAAAAGCAATCCTCCTCCAACATTTTCACGTATTGGAATTTGATATTAGCAAATTGTTTAGCATGGATAAGGTATTTGGAAGTTTTCGCTGAAGATAATGTATCGATTAACACTATTATATTATCAGTTTTGGCTGGGATATTTATCGACACTGGGAATAGCCATTCATTTCAATTTTAGTTAATTGATTATGTTTAGTTAATTGAACTTTCTTAATGCTACTCTTTAATAATATGTAATTCCCTTCCAACATTTAACGGATTGGAATCTGATGTTAACAGATCTTGGGTAAAAGCTCCGGACTACCCAAATTATAGGTATATGCTATTACATGTAAGCGGTTATTTCTTTTTACTTGCTTATTTGGTAACTTGAAGCATTGCACTATTTTTTTTATACATACTGCTATGATATTAGTACAATTATTATAGGGTTGCCACGATCTAGCTCATAAAACAAAATTCTCTCTCTCTCAGGTTCCCTCGGCGAGACTGTACAATGTTCACGTCAGGAATCGTGATCTTAGGAAACAGTATAAAAAAACCACAAATTACTTGAAGACAAAAAAATGAAATAAATATTTTAATTATCTTTTCTAAAATCTTTAATAACAGTGAAAAACAAATCATATATATATTATTTATTATAAAAAAACAAAAAAAAAAAAAACTTCATTAATAAATTCTCAAGAAAAAATCCTACCCACTACTTGACCAGATAGGATAAAAAAAACTTGTACTGACAAACGCGACAAAATTTACCTAATTAATTACTTAAAATAAATAAATTAAATACCTATAATTAAAATACATCAAATTGTAGCAAACTGATACAATAAAGAAAATTATCTACTTTAATAGCTTCTCAAATAAATATAAAATATTCTCAAACACGTGCAGGAAACAAAATGACGGATATGAGTCTACTTTTTACAATATTAAAATTTTCTCTTATTATCATAAAGAATGCATTCTCTTTCTTAAAATTAATACTTAACTTGAATAACAGCAATAAAACTATTTCACAATCTTGATTAAATCTTGGCTCCGTAAAATAATGAAACTATAAATTTTATTCAAACATCATATAACTTTAATTGAACTGCACCTAACGGGAGACCAAAATTTAATGTATTTCATATACACCACAGGACAAGTCAAAGTCCATATCCCTACCACGTCTAAATCGTCGCACATGTATACAATATTAAAATATCAAGTTGCGCGTAAATAATCCTTCTAGCATCTTTTCTTTTAAATTCAAATAACAAAATAAATATTAATATACACAGATTACCAAAATACAGTGTGTACCAAAACATTTGCCCCACAGAAAAATAAATTTGAAGAAAATCAATTTATTTAATTTTACTTATCTATGATATATAAAAACCATAGCATATCTCCAAAATAACAATTTATTAAATCTGTGCAAAGCAAAGATTTCAGAAATTTTTATTTTCCGCACACATCTTACTATCTCTAATGTGTTCACCAAATACAATATAATGTAAAAATTAAAACCCTTCTCCGCACACAGAATATAATTGTATAGTACCTCACAATCTTCTTAAGGATTGTTCAAGTATGAATGAAGCATACTAATATGATATCGTCCCTTCTTAATGCGTCCATCCATTGAATAGAGCTCATATGTGACATTATTAAATATTCTTGTTACAATATACGGACCACAATACGGAAGATCCAATTTTGCACACTTTTGTTGATTTCTTCTGGCAACCCTGTATCTTCTAACAATAACAGTATCTCCAATATTAAACCTAGTTCTTTCTTTGATTTTTTCATTTTCTCGGCGCACATACATCTCCCCTTGCCTTTGTAGTCTTCCTCGAACCAAATTATTTCTCTCTTCTAGATTATGAACAACTTCTCCATGCAAATCCCAGGGCCGACTAGGAGTCATTCCATTCATCAAAGTCGCTGGACACTCTTCAGTAAGGGTATTGGGCGAATTGTTCATGGAATCTTCTATCTGTTGGACATACTGGACCCAGCCTACATGGTGTTCATGGGTTTTCATCCTCAAAAATTTGATTACCTCTTGAATATACCGCTCACATGGATTGGCACATGGATGGCGTATCGAAGAAAAACATACATTAATATTTTGTTCATTCAAAGCATTTATAAATCTATCATTAGTAAAATAACTAGCATTATCTGCTAAAATGCGTCTCATTTTTCCTTTATTTTGTACGAAGTTATTAATACATAAAAGTGCAATCTCAGAATTGTATTTTGTAGTGGGAAACAGCCTAACAAATTTAGTAAAAACATCCACCATAACAAATATATTTCTATACCCATAATCTCCTGGTATTAAATTTCCTAAGAAATCAATCGCTACTAAATCCAATTTATTATTCACTATTATACTTTTTATATCATGTTGCAATGTGCGATTTTTATGCTTTCCAAAATAACATTCATTACAATTCCTTACCACCCTTTTCGCAATACTTCTATCCTTAACAGCATAAAAAGCTTCTCTAAAAGTTAACCAAACTTTCCTAGTCCCAATATGTCCCAGTTCATTATGAATAATAGACATTGCTTGACGAGCATACATTTCATTTACAACCACATTATACTGATCACGAATCTGTTTTTTAATAAGCCCATCATGAAAAATATAATCTTTATAATTCCCCACATTTCTCAATTCCTCTTTAATATGATCAAAACATTCATCCTGCTGGACCTGATGGATCTCAACATAGTCAAACATTCCCTCAGCTGCATATCTATTACAAGCATTTAACTCGACATGATTGAAGTTACTTTTTATATTGTACATTCTTGTTAAAGCATCAGCGGTAAAATTTAGAACACCTCTGATATGTCTAATTTGAAATGAATATTCTGATAACAACAATGACCATCTATATATTCGATTATTTGAAAATCTAGTTGACAAAAGTGACGTCAACGCCGCATGATCTGATTCTACAATAAATTTTTTAGCCAACAAATAAAAACGTAATTTATTCACAGCATGCACAACAGCAAGTAACTCTTTTTCTCCCACTGTATATCTTAATTCATATTTTTTTAATAGCCTTGAAATGAAACAAATAGGCTCTTCATTTCCCTCATCATCTAACTGAATTAAAACTCCACTTATAGCAGAATCACTAGCATCAACTCTTAATAAAAATTCTTTAGAAAAATCAGGCAGTACTAATAACAAACTATTATAAAATTCATTCTTAACCTTTTCAAAAGCATCTATTCTTTCTTTAGACCAAATAAATTTTTCATTCTTTCTTAATAATTCATACAATGGTGCACATAATTTTGCCAAATACGGAACAAATCTTTTATAATAACCCACAATACCAAGAAAACCTCTCAACATTTTCACATTCTTAGGTCTAGGATAATTTTTTATAACCTCCAGCCTAGAATCATCCACACTGACATATTTTAAACTTAAATTATATCCAAGGAATTTAATTTCCTTTTTAATAAACTCACATTTCTTAATATTAATTTTTAAACCATTATTTGCTAATACCTCTATAACCTTCCTTAAATGTTCCATGTGTTCTTCAATTGTTTTGCTAAATATTAAAATATCATCTATATAATGGGATACAAACGATTCATAAGGTTCTAAAATTTGTTGCATTGCTCTAATTAAAGCAGCAGACGAGCTACTTAGTCCATATGGTACCACTTTAAATTGATATACAGCTCCATCTACCATAAAACCACAATATTTTCTACTCTTTCTTTCTAAAGGCACCAACCAAAAAGAACTTTTTAGATCCAACTTAGTATAAATCATAGCGTCGTTGCACTTAGATAATAACGTTTCCACAGTTACAGGAGTCTCAAATTGCATCTTGGTACGCTCATTCAACCTTCTGGCGTCCAAACATAAGCGAATATCTCCACACTTCTTTTGAACCACCACCAGCGGATTGACATACCTCGTGACACCTCTCTCAATAACACCATCTCGCAACATCTTTCTTACTTCTTCTCTCACCTTCTCTTGCATATTTTTGGGAATTGGATAGTTTTTAATTTTAAATGGTCTCGACTCATCTACTTCTAATGAATGTACATAATATTTAGCAATACAGGGAAATTTATCTACTAAGGAAATATTCTTCTTTATCATATCTTTGACATTTTCTTTATATTTTTCTTCAACATTAATTTCAAGTAAATCTACATCTTCAGGCACCTCGATACACATATTATTGGACTCTATTTCTTTAACCTCTTCAACCTCTTCATAATTTTCACCATTTATACTATTTATAACTTCTTTTACTTCATATACCATTTCCATATTATTTATAACCTTTTCATTTTCTTCATCTTCTTCATCCTGCTGAACCCAAGAAACTACTTGATTCTCCACCACCATACATTTTTTCTCAATGTCTATTACTGCCTTTATTTTCTCTAACAGGTCCATTCCAATAATACCATCTCTTTGTAAACCTTTGACTGACATAAATTCTCCCAAAAACTTATTATCTTCTACCATAAATTCAACTACATAAATTTTATTTACCATTGCAATTATCTTTTTCGTCGCAGACACAATTGTAATTTTTCTTGTAGGTATATATTTACCTGCATTCATACTTTCTAATTTTTTTATTATTTGATCATCCAAGATTGAAATTTCACTCCCTGTATCAACTAAACAATTTACTTTCACTCCTCCCATAGTAACTTTTATATGTGGCAACATCTTATTATCTAAACTATCTGAATCATTATCTATAATTGCATTCATACTAATTATCTCTTTGGTTGGCCTATCTAAAAATCCTGACACTTTGCCTTTTCCTCTCTCTCTACATTTTCTCTACTATTTTTTTGTTTAGTACCATTATATGAAAAATTTTTATTTACTCTTTCATTCTGTATATAATTACGATTTATATTTTCCTCTCTTAATTGACATGCTCTATCATTCTCTCTATTCCAATTTACATTTCTATTTTCTACCTGTGGTCTCACAAATCTATTTGACATGTTATAATTGTGTGAATTTCTTTCTCTATCATTAAAATTTCTTTGCTCTCTATATCTTATACCATTTCTATCATATTTTAACATATTAAAACTTTGAAATCTATTTCCATACTCAGCATCATCTAATCTCCTCAATAATTCTATAAATTGACTAATGGTCTTTATATTTTGTATGGCCACTGCCTGACTTACTTCAACATCAAAATGACATGCTAATTGTGTAACCAAATCAATTTCTAGCATAGCAGGAGTTAAATATTTTAAAATTGAATATTTTTTTATTATATATGTCTCACGATTATCTGAACCTCCTTTCTTAAAATTACCAAATAATAAATCTTTTCTCACCCTCATTTGTGCCATCTGTCCCCAATATTGCTGTATGAATCTCTTTTCAAAATCCTCGAACGTCATCACCTCGTCAGAAATCATGTCCCACCAGATAAGAGCATCATCCTTCAAACAATTTCTCACCATCTGCAGCTTTCTACCATCTCCTGGAACATTCTCCAAACACGCCTTCAAATTCTTCAGAAAACCCATCGGATTTATTGATGTTGATCCATAAAACTTAGGCAAAGCATCATCTGCTACTGGCATCGGAATATATTTTATTATTTCACCATTTCCACGAATTTGTTCATTTTTTATTGCTGTTATCTTCTCTTCCACCTTTTCCATTTCTTTTCCATTTAATACATCTCTCTGTAGCACTTTTATGCATTTATCTTCAATAATATTCATTCTTTCTAACATTTCTTCTTTCATTACATCAACTTTAATTTTTAATTCTTCAATATCTTGTTTATTTTCTTCTATTTTCTTTATTTGCCCATCCATCTGTCCAAACTTTGCCATAATTACCTCAAAACTTCTTTGCATCCTTTCTTCCATCTTGTCCATTCTTTCTCCCATTTTCAATATCATTTCCATCAACATTTTATTTTCTCCTTCTTCTTTTTTCTTTAAGATAGACTCATACCCTGCTGGTTGCCTCCATTCCATTTTCTTTTCTCCCTCCATTTTGTTTAACACATCCAAATTTTGTTGGGCGCCTTGTAAATTTCCACTTCCTTCCATTTTCAAACCACGTTGTTTCAGCCAAAATAATTGCTTTTCTGCCACACTTTGGTTGCCGCCAATTTAATTGCTTTTCTGCCCCACGTTGGTTCAGCCAATTTAATTGTGCTATGATATTAGTACAATTATTATAGGGTTGCCACGATCTAGCTCATAAAACAAAATTCTCTCTCTCTCAGGTTCCCTCGGCGAGACTGTACAATGTTCACGTCAGGAATCGTGATCTTAGGAAACAGTATAAAAAAACCACAAATTACTTGAAGACAAAAAAATGAAATAAATATTTTAATTATCTTTTCTAAAATCTTTAATAACAGTGAAAAACAAATCATATATATATTATTTATTATAAAAAAACAAAAAAAAAAAAAAACTTCATTAATAAATTCTCAAGAAAAAATCCTACCCACTACTTGACCAGATAAGATAAAAAAAACTTGTACTGACAAACGCGACAAAATTTACCTAATTAATTACTTAAAATAAATAAATTAAATACCTATAATTAAAATACATCAAATTGTAGCAAACTGATACAATAAAGAAAATTATCTACTTTAATAGCTTCTCAAATAAATATAAAATATTCTCAAACACGTGCAGGAAACAAAATGACGGATATGAGTCTACTTTTTACAATATTAAAATTTTCTCTTATTATCATAAAGAATGCATTCTCTTTCTTAAAATTAATACTTAACTTGAATAACAGCAATAAAACTATTTCACAATCTTGATTAAATCTTGGCTCCGTAAAATAATGAAACTATAAATTTTATTCAAACATCATATAACTTTAATTGAACTGCACCTAACGGGAGACCAAAATTTAATGTATTTCATATACACCACAGGACAAGTCAAAGTCCATATCCCTACCACGTCTAAATCGTCGCACATGTATACAATATTAAAATATCAAGTTGCGCGTAAATAATCCTTCTAGCATCTTTTCTTTTAAATTCAAATAACAAAATAAATATTAATATACACAGATTACCAAAATACAGTGTGTACCAAAACATTTGCCCCACAGAAAAATAAATTTGAAGAAAATCAATTTATTTAATTTTACTTATCTATGATATATAAAAACCATAGCAATACGTATGAATGAATGCAAGGTATGTATATCCCCTTTTTTTCAAAAAGTCTTTAAATGTCCAAACATTTATTTCTTTTTTTTCTCTTTATTTTTTAACATAGAAGATTATTTTTTTTATTTAATAGAGCAATAGAGAAATAAAAGGTGGTAAATAACAGGAGCATCATAAAAACATTGTACTCAGAGTGTGAATATTGCTTATAGCAATTTATTTGAGTGTGTAAAGTTCGCACCCCTTTTTTCGAATATCGGAAATCTGACGGTTGTTCCAGGTTGTTCTAGGTTTGTTCTAAATTGTTCCAAAGTATTTCAAACAATAAATCGAAATTGGCCGAGATAATGAAAAAAACGACTTTTTCACCCAGTCCCTTTTTTTCAAAAATTGAAATTCTGAAGGTTGTTCCAGGTTGGTCCAGTTGTTACAAACATTGTTCCAAAGAATTTCGAAAAAAAAATGAAAATTGGCCGAGATAATCGGAAAAACGAGATTTTGCCAGCCCCCCCCCTTTTCTTAAAAATTGTAATTCTGACAATTGTTCTAGGTTGCTCTAGGTTTGTTCTAAATTGCTCCAAAGTATTTCAAAGAAAAAATCAAAATCAGACGAGAAAATAGGGCAAAACTAAATCCAAAAGTATGAAGTCAGACAGTTTTTGCAAAAAAAAAAAATTGGCGATTGTTCCAGGTTGTTGTAGGTTTGTTTGTTCAAAAAATAAATCATAATTGGCCGAAAAAACGTCAAAAAACAATTTTTCGCCAGCGCCCCTTTTTTCGAAAATCTAAATTCTGACGGTTGTTCCATGTTTGTTTTAAATTGTTCCAAAGTATTTCAAAGAAAAATCATAACTGGCCGAGATAATAAAAAAAAACGATTTTCTCACGCCCCCCTTTTTTCGAAAATCGAAATTCTAACGGTTGTTCTAGGTTGTTCTAAATTTTTCCAAAGTATTTCAAAGAAAAAATCATAATTGGCCGAGATAATAAGAAAACGATTTTCTCACAGCCCCCTTTTTTGCAAAAATTGAAATTCTGAGCGTTGTTCTAGGTTTGCTCTAAGTTGTTCCAAAATATTTCAAAAAATAAATCATAATCGGCCGAGAAAATGGCCAAAAACAATTTTTCGCCAGCGTCCCTTCTTTCGAAAATCGAAATTCTGACGGTTGTTCTAAGTTTGTTTTAAATTGTTCCAAAGTATTTCAAAGAAAATATCATAATTAGCCGAGATAATAGGAAAAAATTATTTTCTCACAGCCCCCCTTTTTGCGAAAATTGAAATTCTGAGAGTTGTTCGAGGTTGTTCTAGGTTTGTTCTAAATTGTTCCAAAGTATTTTGAAAAATAAATCATAATCGGCCGAGAAAAGGCAAAAAACAATTTTTCGCCAGCGCCCTTTTTTTCAAAATTCGAAATGCTGACGGTTGTTCTAGGTTTGTTTTAAATTGTTCCAAAGTATTTCAAAGAAAAAATCATAATTGGCCGACTTAATAGGAAAAACGGTTTTCTAACAGCCCCCGCCCCTTTTTGCGAAAATTGTAATTCTCACGGTTGTTCCATGTAGTTCTAGATTTATTCTAAACATTATTCTAATACATCAGGACCGTATCTCTTATATATCAAAAGATATTGCAAAAAAACTATCCAAAAGTGAGAAGTTAGGCCCCCTTTTTTTTGAAACTCTAAATTCTGACGGTTGTTCCAGGTTTGTACTCAATTGTGCCAAAGTATTTCAAAAAATAAATGATAATTGGCCGAAAAAATTGCGAAAAACAATTTTTCGCAAGCGACCTTTCTTACGTTACCCAATTAACTATATAGCTATCTATATTTATGTATACATGGGTAAAACATTTAAACAAAGGAATACTAATGTATTTTACAAATTAACATATGAAAACATTTAAAGACGACAAGGCCCATAAATACGCATTATTGTGCTCTCAAGTTTAAGTAGCTGTTGCTAAGATATATCGATTAAATCTATTATTACAGTGATCAAATTTAGAAGGAAGTATACTGGTTCATATATTACTTAATATTAGTTATTATTATATCTACTTCAAAGTACATTTCAATATATATGGATAAAAAGAATTATTAAACACTATTTAAGATCTATTGTGCAATATAATTTAATAATTGTCGCAAGCGCTAGCGGGCAGCGGCACAAGCAGTCGCGTTCAGGACACCGCTGTGTCTAGGTGAGCGACGCCTGAACTTCCTGAACGCACGGCTTTAAATTTGGCGGCTGAACAAGTTTTAGGTTATGTCATGGCTCATCGTTTATACATTTTATTAACTTATTTCTGCTATTTTTAAAGGAATTTTATTTTAGTAGAATCAGAGATCAAAAAACAAGATTCTATAGTTATTATTAATACACCAGTCCATGCTAGACTTAAAATGGATTCAAACGAAAATCTAACTGAAGCGCAAAAAGACAGAATTCGAAAAGGGAAAGAAAGAGCATTGATGATAAGACAAAGTCGATTAACAGTACATCCATATTCTAATAGGTACGCTAATGACTATCTATCATACAATAAAATTAAAATTACTTTTTAGAGACACAGTGTCTATTGATAAATCAACAATCAAAATAGGTTCTACGAAATATAGGGACACAGGTGGTGGGTTTCTGTTAGAAGAACTTGACAATAAGGAAGCAGCTGTAATGTTTGCAAATAAATTTACTCTTTAGAAATTCACTTGTCAATTTATTAGGTTATAACTGTGGAAGAAGAAGCTCCGATTCTTGAATCTGAGAGACCTATTTGTGAAGATTGTGAGGAATCTTTCGCAAAATCTTGGTTATTTGATAAATTTGATGTGAAGATTTGTGATAATTGCAAAGATCAAGAAACTCATAAGCTCATAACCAAGACAGATGCAATAAATTCATATATGTTAAAAGACTGTGATTTTGATAAACGTGAACCACCACTGAGATTTATTAGCAAAAAGAATCCTCACAATGTCCGTTGGGGTGAAATGAAATTATATTTAGAATCTCAAGTAACATAGTCAAATAATCAAAATTATTATAAATTTAACATGAGCATTTTCACAGGTTGCAAAGCGCGCTTTAGAAGTGTGGGGTAGTAAAGAGAAAATTGAAGAAGAACTTGAACGTCGAGAAGAAAAGCGAATCTTAGGTAAAACAAAAAAATACCAACAGAAAATGAAAGAATTAAGAATGAATGTTAGAAGTAGTTTATATGATCGAACTTCTTCAGCAGCACATACTCATGAATTTGGGGAAGAAACGTATAATGCTGAAGAAGATACATACACTCATAAATGCAAAATTTGTGGCTATGATGAAACATTTGAAAAGATGTAGTTTTATCATTGGTTTACTTTTTTTTTCACCTTTATATTTACTTTCTATGTTGTATATTCATTTTAAGTTGTGAAGCTTAGATTTAATAAATTTATTTTGTATTACATGCATATATTATTTATGTGTAAAAGTATGTGTTTTGAATTCTAAAACATATGGAACATTTACTATCATTGTACAAAATAACTTCTAAGGTATTGGCACAGACAACAGATACTGTGGTATTGTCCAGAAAAACTTATTAAAGTCATTAATATCAGATTAAGGTTAGAAATAGTGCATTAGATAAGAATTGTAGAACCGTATTATTTTTAACCAAGGATTTAGCTCTTTGGGCTTGATTTCCTATTATGGATTGAAATGGTTGGATGTGCCACTTTACATTGTACCTACCGAAGCAGCAATGAGTTTAATGCAATTGCATACAAAGAAAAGTTATAACAACAAGCAGTTACAGTTCTGTGCAATAAACTGGCGTACACTTATTATACGATTATGTAAATATGACTGTTGTTAGAATATCTGTCATGTATGACAAATTGAATTGACGCTATAATTCAATTTGTCATACTTAACTTAAGCCATTTTCACAATGGCAAAATAATGTCAAAATTTGCAATAAGACGTGTACGCCATTTTATTGCACAGAACTGTACATACATGTATAATTTGATGAATGTTAATCTTTTATCTTAACATTCAAATTTGTTGATTCTAGGTTTCCAAAAAAGGCTATTAGAAGGTATCTATGGATAAAGACAATACATAAGCCAAATGAAAATAGTAGAAATTGTTCTGAGCGTTTTAAGAATTACTATTATAAATATATAAGTATTATACTTCTTAATTATTGAAGTACAGTAGAACCTCGATTATCCGTGCTCCACGGGACCGGACGAGGCACGGAAAATTGAAAAGCACGGATAATCCGAACATTTATTTCTTATATGTATGTATGTATACATACTAAAAAGATAACAAAATAAAAACAGAATTCTACATAAGTAAACTTTTACACTAAATAAGAAAAAATAAACTCTACATAGGTAGGTTAACTTGCATTTATGTACATAAAGCAGATGAAAAACGAATGATTCCCAGGGATTCCCCTAGTACACTGCTGGCGATATCGATATTGCGTCATCATGCGTATGGCACGGATAATCCGCAGCCCGGATAATTCGCACACGGATAATCGGGGTTCTACTGTAATACTTATACCTTACTATAGGTTTGTTCAAACCTCCAGTTCCGAACGGTTCTAGAACTAGTGCGCATGTCATTTAAAAAAAGACAATGTTCAATGTTCGGTTCTTGAATTACGCGTTCTGAAAGACCGAACACTGAACTACTAGTTCTCAGAATTTGTAGTTCCAGAACTGTATGGTCCGAACAGTCTTTTTTTAAATGACATGCGCACTAGTTCTAGAACCGTTCAGAACTGGAGGTTTGAACAAACCTTTTTGTGTTCTAGAGATGTTTATTACCATTTATGTTGTTCCCAGTCTGGGAATTTGTACCGTTAACATTTTATACATATTTAAAACGGTTTGTTTTTCGTGATGTGTTAGATGTCATCGATCACGCAGTTTGGGCGGCGAGACTAACGCTTTGATGGGACCTGGAAGATCACTCATGTTCACGTTGTACTTAAAAGTATAGATTTTATTTAAGAGGCATCTGTATGCTCGAGGGAATTTTGCGTAGAGAGAGCGCATTTTCTTCTAAATAGTACAGCTTGCTAGGACGTATAGACAAATTTCTTATGAAGCGGGCGTGCAGAAAACGAAAGCTGCAAAATAAACATTTTAGTAGCGCCAAAAAAACGGGGCAGGCATACTATTTTTTATTCGTCTATGTAAATGTTTTTTGTTGTTAATTTATAAATCTATAATCTGACGGGAGGAAATTTGTGTTTAATTATTTAAAAGGTGGTAAAAGGAGACCCAAATGGGACATTGATTATGCTAATTACCGTTCCACTTTGATATCTAATTGTCATTAAACGAAACTGAATATTAAAAAAAGCTCCGGGTGGATTGTACCTAACAATGTATATTTTTCAAATCTTACAACACATTTTGTACAAGTTCGTTGGATAATGAGATATTTTGGCGCTCATTTACTTGTAAATTCATATGTTGTTGAACCGTACAGAGGCCTCTTAATAACAGCTAAATGTGATATATCAAAGCAAAAATGTAAGAAAGCAAAATCGCAGGTTATAAACATAAAATGGGGGAATGGGCGTACTTATTTTTGCATATTAACCTTGCCTGCGCAAGAGCCACTGAAATCTCAGAAAAAATTACCATTTTGGCGCGATATTTGAATCACTCCTTCTTATTCTGAGACAGGGGAACGAATTGTTGGGTTTATTAAGTAAAATGTCTAAAACTTAATTATCCATTAATCTGACATTTCTAATTATATATGTTATAGGGGCAAATACATTTGTAAATAATTCGCCAAAAAAGTTTTTGTCCAACATTTTGTTTGATTGGTGTGCATCACCTTCAAACATTCTCATCAAATTTAGCGGGTGTTGATTAAGACTTGAGAAACAAATTTATTTGTATGACAATATAAACTTTGTTCAAACTTCATTTATGTACCTACCAGCTCTCCCTACCAATACACTGAATACACTTATCTTTGGAACATATTGAATGTGTGCAATTTGTGTATTCTTCATAAGCTTTAATGAATTAATGAATATTCTCTTTATTTTTAACGTAGTGTGCTTTTCTTTGATATGCTATAAAAACTAATATTTACACAGACATTAATTATTATCTGTTATTACTCATATATAGCCAAAGACAAACCAATATTTAATTTGACACTATTACTAATCCTAATTACCCACTACATTACCAAATATTAACATTACAATTGATTTACAATAATGCAAGATTAAGCACAATATCAGCTGTGGTATCTTGGTATTTGGTATTCCGTATTACCACAGAACCATATCAGTCATATCACATTAATAATAATCCGTGCATTAATACCACCCCTAATACCATAAAAAAACTGATCATAGTATGCACTGATATTTGCTGACAACAATTATCCAAGTTGTGATCTCTGACTGTGATACAGTACTGAAATTTTGTTCACTGCCATATTATCACACATATTATAGAAATCTTAGATAGTTTGAAGTTATTAACCGGGCAAGCATAATCCCTGTGATAATCTGAGATATAGAGTCGTCAGTCGGCAATACAGTTGCAAATGAAAAATACCTTCATTTAAATTTTTTAAATAATATTGATTCCATGGCAACGGAGATAAATAAAGTAAACATAACCTGTAAATGTAAATTGATATTCCCGCGCTATTGAACTTTAAATAAATGCCTTTACTGTGGTAAATCGCCTGTAAATTATCAAAACATAAAAATGGGAATCACTGGGTTATTGCCATTTTTAGAAAAGGCTTCTAGACGATGTCATGTTGCTGAATTTCGTGGTTGCACTGTTGCAATTGATACATACTGTTGGCTTCACAAAGGGGCCTTTGGTTGTGCTGAGAAATTAGTTAGAGGCGAAGATACAAATGCGTAAGGATTGCCATAAAAATATTTGTAATTTTAAGATTTTCTTTGGTCTTGTTTTAGGTATGTGTTATATTGTCTTAAATATTTAAAAATGCTTAGATCGTATGATATACATCCGATTCTAGTATTTGACGGGCAACATTTACCAGCAAAGCAACAAACTGAAGAGAAAAGACGAGAACAGCGGAAATCTTCAAGAAAGAAAGCGACCGATTTATTGCGAATAGGCAAGATTGACGAAGCAAGAACACATATGCGACTTTGCATAGATATTACTCATAAAATGGCATTAGCATTGATAAAAGAATGCAGAGAGAATGGTATAGACTGTATTGTAGCACCTTATGAAGCGGATGCTCAGTTAGCTTATATGAATATTAAGAAATTTGCCCATTTTATTATTACTGAAGATTCTGATTTACTCTTGTTTGGATGCAATAAAGTAAAATTTATTCCTTTAGTATTTATAATCTGTAACTAATAAATTTTAGATTTTATTTAAAATGGATGTGCAAGGATTTGGTACTTTAGTTGAAGCTGATAAAATAAATCTTTGCATGAAACTGAGACCAGACAACTATAGTTTTGACAAATTTCGTTATATGTGCATTTTATCAGGCTGTGATTATTTAGAGAGTTTACCTGGAATAGGTCTTAAGAAAGCTCTAAAATTCATATCAATGACTGTTAATCCTAGTATTTATGATGCAAGTAGTTTTGTTAGTTACGATATTCTATCATTTTATTATTTCATATTTTTAGATATTATTAAAACTACCCTCTTATTTGAAACTCAACAATTTAAGTGTAACTGATGAATATAGAGACAGATTTATGGTTGCTGATGCCACATTTCATCATCAAATAGTATTTGATCCGATTAAAAGAAAGTTACTCCCACTTAATGATCCTAAAACTTGTGGTACCAAAGAGGAGTATTGCAAACAAGCTGGAAATGTATTTGATAATGACTTGGCATTTGAAATAGCTCTTGGAAATATAGACCCATTTACTCATGACAAATATGATGATTGGTCTCCTGATAAGGTATCATTACCAAGAACAAGCATTTGGTCTAGAGAATATCAAAAGCCAAATGATTCCACCAAGAAAGTACAAAAATTAATTGCACCTAATACGAAGAATGTTGAGGTTGACATTCAGGCTTTGGAGCAACAGAAATTAGAATATGATTTACAATTAGAAAAGGAATTAGAAGTATATAAAGTACTGGAATATATCCCAAAGAAAAAAGAACAAGTAAGTGAGGAATGCCAGGTATCAGAAGCTACTGTAAACAGAACTGTTAATGTTCCATTTTTAAATATGAAAAAAATTAGTCAATTTCAAAGGACTCATGTGAATTACGAAGAACCATTAACTAGCAGATTTTTTTCTACTAAGAATAATTCACCTATATTAGAACCATCTACAAGTAATTATGATTCTCTTTTAAGTGGAATTAGTGATTATACTAAAAAGCGTAAGAGTTCCGAGTTGAAAGATACTAGACACTCTATAGGAAAAAGTCCAACTATAAATCTAAATGACTCTGAAACAGAAGAATGTATAGCAAATGTGAATAGACTTTCTAGTTGTGATATTTCAGAAGAAGTCTTATTAAGAAAACTTGCAAATCAAGTAATCTCTGATAATAATTCAACAGGTACTGTAAAACGTGATGAAATTGAAAATGATGTTAACATCAATAACTTACATGAAGAACATGAAGGAACAGATATGGAAATTGTAGAAATTATAGATGAGACTACAGACACAAATAAATGTGTTAAGAGCATTATTACATCTGGAAAGTTTATTCACAAAAACAAAAGAAAACAATTAAGTGTATTTGAAGGATTTAGTATGCAAAAAAGGAAATGTTTTGAAAGTGAAGCTTTCAAAAAAGAAGACAAGCAGAAAGAATCTGTTGTTATTAATGTGGAAAACATTGTGTTATCCAAAGTGAATCAAGATATCAGCGGTTCTAAGAAAATGGATGATGACAATGCAGATTTAAGTGCTGATATGGATAAAGTAATTATATTTTTATGCATGATTATTTATTATTACTAATTAATTATAAATTAATACTTGTTTTTAATTTTACATTTTAGATGACGAAATCAGTTTCACCTGTATTATCTTCTGGACCCCTATATAGACGTCATCAAACTATGCCTGGAAAAATAATGGCTGCAAGAAATCAAATGAATCTTCGAACCATGTTTTCAAACATGCAGAAGAAATAATTGACTTATTTGTTATACATCTCTTCCAATGTGATATTTGCATTTTTTATAACTTAATGTCTTGTTCTATTATTGTTATAGTTAAGTAAATGTGTTAATATATAATATTTAAGAAAACTGGTATCTAATTTTTAAAAATTATAATCTTAACACTCTATAAAATAAGGTACACCTGAAATATAAATGGCATAGTTTAAGTCTGAGAATCAATATTAATTGCAGCAATTACCTCAATTAATTTCGGCAATTCTAACCCAGTATAATACAAACATATTTTATTAGACCTCATTCAATATGAGATCTTATAAAATATGTTTGTAATATATACTACTTCCTACTGATTCTACTGAAAATCAAATCAGATGTTAAAAAAATATGATATAATTCAAATTTCTTATCTGATCGGTGACTTCTATTATTTTTTATTAATTGAAATCGATGTCAATATCCATGGCATGCAAATTAAGGCCCATTCCGCAAATAACTGATGATCAGCAGGCCCGTTGATCATTACACAAAATGCAACTGCACCGATGGTGTTCAGTAGAACATGCTCCGATCTATTTGTAACGGTCGCTACATCGACAAAAAATTCACTATTTGCTACTAAATCTGTCATATACAAATCAGCAGATGAATGTGGTATATTAAACAGTTTCTGTGTAAAATAATTGGACAAGAACAATTTAATATAATTGCCCGAATTTAATATTTAGTAAATAAAATAATAATTATGACCATTTAGCAATCAAATCGTTTCTACCATAGAACTTTCTAATTAATCGAGTTTCCGCGCCATGTTACTCAACATGTTGCCGATATATACATAGATATATAGCTATAAAGAGAATGTGCTACAGTCGATGTCATCATGAAGTAATTCAATGTTGCTTACGCTTTCAGCAGACGTTTCCATATAAGTTTGCATATAAGGATATGAGATTTTTATTTAAATATCGTTAACAAACAATATAAGTAAGACTGGTTCTGATACTTGCCTTAGATAATCGGGTTTTCTTTTATTAAAATTGGCGAAACGAAGTTTCTCAAAGTGGCGTTATTATCTTTAAAACTAATTGAACTCTGTCAAATGAATATAATAAAAACCACAATGCGAATACATTATTATGTATATTTGTCTTACAAATGTTTATCGTTGACGCAAGCAAATACGAGAGACAGATCACAAAAAAGTCCCGCTGATCCATCACTACAATCAAGGAGGCTATTTCATCAATAACAGAATGGCTGTAAATATAGAAACATTTTGGCGAAAAGCCATGCATATTATGATATAGTTTTATTTATGCAAATGAAAAGTTGAACAGACAAAAGTAGGATAGAGTTTAAAATCAAATGATTAGCGTGGATACGAATAGCATAGAAGATAAGTATTACCTACCTACGGATTAAAAAAAAAAGTTCTTAGTTGTAGTAGGTTTAATTTAAGATAAATATCGAAGACTTGTTATAACCATATGACATCACGAAATAAGAGAAAAGTCGATTTCCGCAAATTTTAGTAGTTGACCTTTTTATCGAACAGTCTGTACATTAATATCTGTGACTATGAGAATTTTGTATTCATCAAATTTCGCATGCAATTGCCGTTTATTTTTTTATATTTACATCTACAAACCTGACCAAATTGCATCGTCCAACGTCTACAACAGTAACATACATGAACAATAGCGAGTATAGCGAGTCTTTCCGTAAGAATATTTAAAGCCATGAAAGTCGTAACGTTTTTTTTTTATATTGTGTCAATAAGTATTTGTGCGTGACATATATTTTTGGCTATCCATTAAACTTCGTAAACAGTGGATGACGTCATCTACAAACATTTACGGGCATACCATAAATGCATCAAAATTATTGTTGCTCAGGGAGCAGGTGTATTTCTTACATTACAGCATTTTTATTTTTACAACACAGAAAAATACAAACGTTAATTTTGATAAGGTATTCTAAAATTCAAATAGAAAGAATTTTATGCAGCCAATTAAATTAATTCCATTTACGGCACACCCTATCTTCAAGTACTTTTTTGTTTCTAATTCATTGCACTTCCTTGTGGATTGTATTGCCTTTTAAATTAGCGCTGTTTTGCCATTAGTTACATCTACCAGTGATGCCAATCTTTATAAGATCGCGACATAAAATCGATTCTTCACAATAACCTGTATTTGTATTTTCATTGATGAAATCTAGGTGTATATTTACCAACTTTTTATATAAAATTACTTGCTCTAATTATGAAGATACTGTGTTTAGTGGTATTTTCATCTCTTTAAAGCAGCTAATACAATCAAAATACACCGGCAAAACAAATTAGTCCAATATGGCTACTAATAATAATAATCAGAATGGTTGGTTGAGTGGACTTACTACTAGTTTAGGGGGACCTTTGGGGCACCTAAGTGTCGTTCCCGAACAACAATCAAGTTCATCTTCAGACATGAATCAATTTGAACAGATTGACCGGTCATCAAATGGTAGTAATACATTAAAGGTTTAAAAGATTACTTTGTACATGTCATAACAAAAAGCCTCACAATTTTATTTTACAGAGGAATCCAAAAATGGAATTGACAAAAAGTGATTTACTTAAGTTAGTTACTTATTTCGAAGGAGAAATACAGGCACGTGATATTGCAATAGCAGCTTTAAAGGTAACTTTGGAATAATTTCTCATATTAATTGAAATGTATATCTTCTTTACATTTTAGTCTGAGAAATTAAAGCAAGTTGTAAATTTGGGTAGGTATAGACCTGCTGTAATGGCTGATCCTTACACAGCTTTATTACGTGATAGTATAGCTGATGGACCTACAGCTAAACCGCCTTATAGTGAAAAAGAAATGCAAGCTGCTGCTGAATCTCAATTGCAAGCTCTAGAACAATTAGCACTTCAACAAAGACGAGCTCATCAGCATATGGTAAATATTTTAAAGGATGCTGAGGCAAAACATAAAAATGTTATACAAGAATTGGAAGAAGAAAAATGTAAACATGAACATGATACTGCACAGGGTGATGATATAACATATGGTTTAGAAATGGAAAGAAGTAGATTAAAACAAGAATTAGAATTAGAAAAATTGACTAGGAAAAAATATGAGAAAGAAGTTAAAAGACAACAAGATTTGGCTGATGAAGAACGTGCAAGACAGAAACAAATAGTGCTATTACTATTGGCTGAGAGAAAAAAAATTATCATTAAGTATATTGAAGAAAGAAGAAGGAGTGAAGATTTAGCTCAAGTTTGTTACATTTGTTTGGCATACTTCATTTTAAATGTTAATTATACCTTTTTAAGATTTTATCTGAGGAGAAATCTCGAATAGATAACATGGCAGAAGGTTTGGAAGAAGAAAGTAAAAAGTCTTTGTTAATGGAGGCAGAGTTAGAAAAGCAAGTTCACTTATATGAAGCTGATAGGAAAACATTAAAAACTGCTTTTGCTGCCAAAGAAGCTCGGTACGTAGTTTCATTATTCTGTCTAATAGAGTCCAATATTTATATATAATTTTAGGTGTCAGGAATTGGAAGCTGAATTAGTTAAAGTTCGGGCAGAGTGTGAAGCACTAAGAAATAGATCTAGAGATCAAAGTGATACGGCTGCCCCTATGATAAGTAGTGTTGCAAAAGTGGTTCAACCCACAGCAACAGTATCAAGTGTACCAGTCTCAGGACCTAGTAAGTAATAAGTAATTCTAAAAAAATAATGAAAAACATTATGTGTTACACACAAGAATTATTGTTAAGAGCTCGAGTGACATTGTATTATATATAATTTTAGGTGTCAGGAATTGGAGGCTGAATTAGTTAAAGTTTGGGCAGAGTGTGAAGCACTAAGAAATAGATATATACTCTATTTATATAGGTAGCATTAGCCTTATATTTAATATACCTATTATATATTTTTACCTAAAATGCTTCTAACTAAATAACACGTTCATATCTTTATATATATAATCGTTGGTGCGTCTGTACGTTATTCAGTAACTATTTAATACCTCAACTAATCTTCTTGATATTCTCAGACCATATTTATATTGTCAATGCCATGTCAAAACATTCGAAAGGTGGCGCTGATGTCAAGTTATTAATAAATTCTATATGTATGGACCAACATGACTCATATTCACAATATATGTTGGTTTAGTGACAAAAAAGAAAATTACAGCATCTGGACACGATAGGTGGCGCTGAAGTCGAGCTGTTAATAATGGTGGGTTTATGCAGCGTGAATTAGTTCTAACTTAGTATTAGTCTTAAGAAAGTTCGATCATTGAGTATACGTGTTAGCTTTCAGTCAGCTGATCTTATGGTCGTAAGCTTCTTAGGACCGCGTTAGGACACGACCTTAAAAGTTCGTAATTTTTAACTCTTAGGACTAAGTTAGGACCTCGTTAGCCAAGATCTAACCCTTGTGAGGGAATACGTACACAGCTACGTATCACTTACGCAGCGTAATTTGAAAATTTAATTTCTGTATAACGTGTATTTTTAAGGTTAAGACTAATTCTTAGGACTAATACTAATTCATACTAAGTTAAGAAACGCTGCATAAACCCACCATAAACTTTATATTTATAAATAGAAGTGATTTATGTACCTACAAAATATGTTTGCGTGGTCAACAAAATTGTTTTTGTATATGCTGCCATTTGATAGATGGCTCTATGTCTTCTGTCCAGACTTTCTTATACAGTGACTTTAATCAAATCAAACTCATCGTGAAACCTACCGGAAAGGACAGAACAACGCCTGCCAAGCCAGCTTATATAACTTATTAAAAACAATTTAAATGAAATATATTAGACTTATGAATGAATTTTGCTCAATTTTAGTATAATCATAAGTTCGCATAGGCAATATCCAATAAATTATTCATGAGGTGTACGGGTTATTTGCGATTTCCTATCCACGCAAATTATATCCGAAAAAATGGAATATTTGAACATTATTTAAAATTTTATACATAGAAACCAGTTTATGTCATGTGATGATGTCTCGTGCTGCGCGGATTTAAGAATTGATATTAAATGTTATTGAAAATTTTCAAGACGTTCAAGGGATTTGGATGTTCATCTTCTCCGTGGCTTGATTTTAGCATTTTTGCACCATAGGATATGAAACGCTAAGCAGATAAAAAGTGACAAATCTGCGACTGACGTGTTACAAAAGCAAAATAATATAACTACATTTTACTTCAGACCTGTAACAGAAATCTGGGAAGTTATAAACAGTCTAAAGAACAAAGATACACATGATGTATATGACATGTCTAGCAATTTCATTAAAGAAATTAAAAAAGAAATATACAAACCACTAACAAAATTAATAAATGCTTGCATAAGCGAAAGCTGCTTTCCCTGGCAGTTAAAGGTCTACCTATTCCAAAAGGAGATTGTTTTGATGCATGCCATAATTATCGACCAATAAATGTATTGCCTGTAATCTCAAAAATATTTGAAAGAGTAATTGCAACAAGATTAATAGACTTTATGGAAAGAAACAATATTATAACGAATAAAAAACACGGGTATAGGAAAGGTAGGTCAACAACTACGGGTGTCATGGAAATATTAAATTATATATACGCAGAATTTGAAGAGGGAAATGTGGTCCAAATGAATATCTTAGATCTAAGCAAGGCTTTCGACTCAGTAGATCACGAAACACTATTGTACAAGTTGGAGCTTTATGGTGTGAGAGGACTGCCGTTGGCTCTTCTAAAGTCGTATTTGGAGGGGAGATCTCAAGTAGTGACAGCAAGGGAATCAGTTCGGGGTTGGTGGAGTGACACATGGAGTGCCACAGGGTTCCATTCTGGGTCCACTGTTGTTTATAATATTTGTGAATGATATACCAGATCACTTACACAATGTAAAGACATGCTTATATGCAGATGATACCAACATATTAGCTAGTTCTTCTTTAGAAAAAGACGTCCAGAATATCTCATTAAAGGCAATCGCTGAAGTTGAAGAATGCTTAAGTGCCAACAAATTAAAACTGAACACTGACAAGACAAAGCGGCAAATGCCTAGCCACAAGACCAAGTGTTGGAAAAACGTCTTTAAGATTCCTGGGCATGTATATAGACGGTTGACTTAGATGGAAAGACCACATAGAACACCTTGCGAAAAAATTAACAAGTGCGATTTTCGCAATGAGGAGAATGAAATCTATTGCGACACACGAGGCCGTAAAAATCTGCTACCATTCTCTTTTCCATTTTTATCTGAGCTACGGTGTCCTATCAGCCGGAGCGAGCAGGATTTTTTATCTTGTAGAAGAGAGCATTAAGAGTCTTGTGTAACGTGTAATATCGCGATTCATGCAGGGGCTACTTTTGAAAAGAACATATAGTCACACTGGTGTTACAGTATCTCTTGCTTCTACTTACTCATGTGCTTGAACAAAAAGCGAGCCTTGCAACAAACGGAAGCAACCATGAGTATCATACAAGATCGAGGGAACAACTTACAAGTATTAATGGAAAAGGAATATTACTCTCTTCAAGAGTACTTCATGGACACCTTTAAAATTAACATTATTGATTAAATTATTGAATTTTCTTTATAAGTTAGTGAAAAGTATGTACTATGTATTGCGCTGGATTTATACAAATGTATGTCTGTGTATGTTTCACCAGCGAGACGAATAGCAAAAGCTATAATTATTGTAGGTGTACTGACAAATAATGAATATGTTTATACATAAATAAAGTCTATCTATCTATCTATCTAATGGCAAAGCGAGTGACTGGTGTGATAAGCCTGGTCCTAGGGCTTACCTTTACTCGATCGTCATCTCGATTAGCTCTCGCGAATCGGATCGAGATAGGGAATTCGTTGAGAGGATTATTAATTAAAACGCATCACGTTAACTAACTAACTATATGTATATATTAATGTACATGTTCGGATTGAAAGTCAATACATTATCTGAACGTTAATCAATAATAATCGTGAATCTAACGTGAATGGCTTAAAACTAACTTACACTACTATTTATAACATATTGCAATATTAACCTATTTAAATTACTGACGTCACGGGTGCATTAACATTGTCCGTGTATTACCGTATATGCGCATCGGAGAAAAGCTTAAATATGCACTTCTGTTAGCAAGTATTGCGGAAATGCTTATCCTCGTTAAATTATATTAAATGTTCTTAATGTACGATGTCTAGTCGATTAGTCGGTTATTACACTGGCATCCTCGAATTGTGCGTTTTAATCGTACTGGAGACAAAATGTCCCAAATCAATATCATCACTGTTAATTAAATGAAGTGATGGAAATCTCTTGGTGAAACATGTCGAAATATAAGCAAGTAATAACAAAAAACACACTTGGTATTGTTTCCCAAATAAATATAATTAAATACTCGATGTACATTTCGCCTTGCGGCATCGTCAGGAGTTCTCGAGAAACTAAAGTAAAATTTAATATACTGTAACTACCTACTTCTAACAAAAATGGTTGTAAAAACTTTTACAACCAGGCAATGTTCTTAATGAACAAACAGAACTCATAAATTCACCGCTAATAAACCCTAGCATTGTAAAAACGGTCTTTCCAGATAAGCCATGAACTTTTCATAATTTTCTATTTTTGTACATTTTTATTTACATTTTTGTTAGAAGTAGGTAGTTACAGTATATTAAATTTTACTTTAGTTTCTCGAGAACTCCTGACGATGCCGCAAGGCGAAATGTACATCGAGTATTTAATTATATTTATTTGTGAAACAATACCAAGTGTGTTTTTTGTTATTACTTGCTTATATCATCACTGTTATTTGGGCAAATTATACTTTTCAATCATCTTTTGTACTGAGAATTTTTCCCAAATAAATATAATTAAATACTCGATGTACATTTTGCCTTGCGGCATCGTCAGGAGTTCTCGAGAAACTAAAGTAAAATTTAATATACTGTAACTACCTACTTCTAACAAAAATGGTTGTAAAAACTTTTACAACCAGGCAATGTTCTTAATGAACAAACAGAACTCATAAATTCACCGCTAATAAACCCTAGCCTTGTAAAAACGGTCTTTCCAGATAAGCCATGAACTTTTCATAATTTTCTATTTTTGTACA
Organism: Amphimallon solstitiale; assembly: GCA_963170755.1. Taxonomy (NCBI): domain Eukaryota; kingdom Metazoa; phylum Arthropoda; class Insecta; order Coleoptera; family Scarabaeidae; genus Amphimallon; species Amphimallon solstitiale. The sequence continues at coordinate 39,552,023 of OY720684.1, read as the reverse complement.
TTTTTATTTACATTTTTGTTAGAAGTAGGTAGTTACAGTATATTAAATTTTACTTTAGTTTCTCGAGAACTCCTGACGATGCCGCAAGGCGAAATGTACATCGAGTATTTAATTATATTTATTTGTGAAACAATACCAAGTGTGTTTTTTGTTATTACTTGCTTATATCATCACTCTTATTTGGGCAAATTATACTTTTCAATCATCTTTTGTACTGAGAATTTTTTTCATTTCAAGATATACTTACATGTTATCACATCAAATGATGACTACATATGGAGTTCTTGCTTTGATATAACTCGTAATATCACATTTTTTTCCAATGTCAATGATATTATTTTGTACATAACTCAGGGTTAGTATAAATTGGTGTATTATTGTATAACATTTGAAAAGTAAATTTTAAAATTCTCTCCAAACCACGAGTGTATTGTTCTAATTTCATAGGAAATTTAAGACTGTGATTGTTTAAATTTATATATTGTTACAGCAACTGGTATTGCACAGTCTGTAACTCCAGGTCAAGCACTCCGACAAACAGCAATAGCTCCTACTACTCCACCATCAAAGGTATTTATGCAAGTATACTGATATACAATTAGAATTAATTGTATTTATTACTGTTTGCCTAGGTATCTTTAGCTCAGACATTGCCAGTTACTACAGCTCGAACACCTAGCAAACCAGGATTTCATGCACCATCTCAGAGTAATATACCTCCGGCAACGTCGCCGAAAAAGGCTTCCATTGCGAGTCGTGGAATTCCCCCACCTATACCACCGAATAAACCGGTCATTCCAACGAAACAGACACCAGCGAGACGACCCGATAGTGCTGTGGATTCAGAGAAAAAAAAGCCGATCGCCGGAAGTAAAGAGCAGTCAACTCTAGGACCGATAGAACAAGGTCGTAGTACTACTTCTGGTATAGAAATGTTAGGTCAGGAATTAGCAGATTTTCAACAAATGTTTGTCACGATGGCAACTAGCAATAGTACTTAATAGAAAAAAAAAACTATTTATAATAATTTTAACATACGTGAATATCTATTAATATTTTTTTACTGTGATAGAACATTTCGATCATGGTTTTCTTTTAATAATAAATTTAATAAGAATACTAATGTTAAAACATCACATTTACACATGGATGCATATTTAAAATATTTTTGTGATAGTATTGATATTTATTTTTAATAATGATAGACAATTTTACATATCCCGATAAAGTTATATTTTAGATATGTGCTTGAATATATTCTTTCTTTTTGAAATATTTAACATATATATTATATTAGATTAAACAAATGTCAGTGACATTTTTATTTTAAGGCTGCGTTTCAATATTTCAGTTCGGATCTAAGATTTTTGATTTTCTTAAGTACTACTCATAATAATTGGATGGCGCTGCAATATCAATTCTAAAGAAAATACTTTGATACAATGATCTTAAATTGTTTACATGCTTTCCAGATTTATACTCTTACATATGCAGCTGTATAAATTTAAATTTTGTCCGCCCAGTCTTTGCAATTTGAATATTATATGTATGAATCTAATCGATACTTCCTAGTTAACTTGCATACTGGATTAGTGAGAAAGACGCGCGAACTTTTAGTACTACTTTGAATTTATTTGTAAATTGTCAAAATTATTAGTTTGACATAACCTCAATAAAATGTTGATTGCATTACACTAATATAAATATAGTAAATACATAATTTAAATTAAATGACTTTTTATACATTTACAGTAAGTTACATTTATTTATAAATTTAGTTATCCTTAAACATATTCTTGAATACTCAAAGTAATTGGTACTCATCCATTGCACTTTATTATTTCATACAAAACTCTACAATAAATAGAAACCAGCAGTCTTTATGTGATGCAAAATATAACATATTCTGTTACTTCATACATTTGGAATCTTACAGGCTACTAGCATCTATGTGATATCTTTTTATAAATGTGTAAACAGGTTATATGAAGAGTAACTTTGGAGCTAAGTAGTATATATCTGTGAGTAAGCATATCTTTTTTAATCATGTCTAATAATAATAATAATAAATGCAAAAATTTTCAAACAATGCAATTACTTATTACAGAAATACCATCATATTGTTTTTAATACGTGCCCATTTCAGCTTTTTAGTAAAGATGTGTTACCTATTCGCTAAAAATACGGATAAAATTAAACTGCAAATCCCAAATGTCAATTTGACATTTCACCCAAAAAATGTCAATCGTTCGTTGATTATATTGTATTATTTCCGCAGTATGACGAATCCTTATAAGTTACAATTGTTTATATATCTTCTATCTCTTTTTAACCACTGTAGAGTATGTAGATCGCGTTTTGATACTTATTTATTATGCTAAATAGACAATTGTACTGTGTAATTTTTAAACTTAGCAATTTCTTCTTGTGGTCGCATCACCACTGACTTTCTAATTTACAAAATAGTATACGCGTTCACTTCGTTAAACCTCCATCTTTTTGCTCAAAGCATACATTTTATATGTTTTGCTTTCTAACGGCCGAAAAACTGGAAGCAAAATGCTATTTTTTGGGCACATTTCTCCTCCGCCGAAACTTTTTCAAGCGCACCCTTACTTAATACTTTTAGTTGAATTAATATAGAACTGGAAATATATAGCATCGCTCAGAAGTAAGGTTTCATTGCATTAAATAAAAGACAGATTTATCATTTCTATATACAGTTAACCGTTTGTCTCATAAACTTACACATATTACAATAAAATACTACCTCTTACTCACATAAATAAATGATATACCATTGCAAAAGAAGAACAAACGATTATGTTAGTTTGTGTGCATAATCGATTGGAGTGTTCAGTATTCGTATAAACATATAAATGTGATTGATAGATTTGACATTTTTAAAATATAGAGATATTTGTTGAGATGAGGAAATGGCAATTTAGTAGTTGTTTGAAGAGAAGACCCCCGAAACACAATTTAGCAGTCATATCCTAAATGCAATTTCACAAAAATTTTTTTAAACATAGCCGCTCTTATGATGAGGCTTCCACGGAAGTTTGTGTCGTATGTGGAATAATTGCTACTTTTCCAATGACGGGCTAATAATACAATAATAAAAAGTTATTAAAATGACATAAAAAATTGATGAAATAAAACAAAAAATCAAATTCAATTCAATCTATGATAAAAAATACACGGTTTATAACTGAATTTTTATGAAAAACACCCACATATTTATTCATTGAGAATTGACTAACTCTTACTATAATTGTGTTCTTTGTATATATTAATTAATTTAATATTTATAGCTAAAGAAAGATTTTAAAATTTGCTTAAAAAAAGCGACAAAACGTAATATCGAATCTTTTGCTTATTTTGTTAGTATTGACTGCTGGACTATTTGCCGTCTATTACATATTTATATAATGTAAATCTTTTATTTTATAGCTCTGGATAGGAGTACCTAAAGATTACACCGATTTTGATTGAAATGACGTCATGTGTTCCTAACACTTGTGGCACCCTAAATATACATGTATGAGCACATTATAAACTTATATATAATGTGCTTGCCATTTAAGCATGTCAAATACATTTGTAAATAAGTTGCTGTTTGTGGAAAAAAATTAACGAAATTTAATTTTGACAAAATAAAATTTTAGAGAAATTCTAAGATTTTTAACAAGCTCAAAATATTATAAGAACCGTAATGTAGTCGTTTTAATAAATTAATGTTTCTGTAACGAACCATTTTTTATAATTAGCATCGCAGTTGGTGTCTTACTAGTTAATAATCTCTTTAGACGCAATTAGTCCACTTTTGAGTGTATATCTTTGTATAGGTACATTAAAAAGAAGAAAAGACAAATTAATACGAATTCATGAATTAAGTTATTCTTTTGGTTTATACATATCTTGTATAGCATAAAGTGATATACCTCCATTTTTAAAGAGTCAGGTCGACGATAGACAAGAGTTTATGTCTTAGCGAAGTCAAAATATTTTGCCGTTGTTTTGTAATTTTCAATTCAAGTCATTTTTTTTTTTTTTTATCAATTCATTTAATTCTTTTAAAACACTTTATATAAAAATACAATCTTTGATTCAATATAAAATACATTAAATACACATATAAAAAACTTCAGTAATATAAAACGAACATATAAAGATTACGACAAATAGAAATAAAAACATTAAATTTGTGTTTACTACTTCTTGTTTGTCATTTGCGTAAGTCTAAACTCCTATTAGAATGAACACCTTTAATAATGCCTCTATTTTCATCCTTCTGATTGGTATTGGTTTAGATAGCCTTTTTACTATTGATGCTACTTTTGATTCATTTCCCAGAGCAAAATTTACATTACCACATCTAATCTGTTCCAATGGTGCTGGTGGGGTAACTACTTCTTGAACTAAGACCATGTTGCTATCTTTTTTCGAATATATTTCATTAGAGTCAATACCATTTATGTCATCTCAATATTAATACACATTCGGTGATATCGGATCTTGTAGCATCATTTTCATTATTTTGAGATGACAATGTCTTGTATAAGTGGTTTCGTTTCATCTTGATTTTTTTGACTAGTGGTAATGTGGTGGTAAAATTCAGAGGCACATTGCACGAGGATAATCTTCGACTTCTAATTTCTTTCAATTTCTTTTCCATTTGGGATATATAAGATTTTCACAAGCTCTGTTTTATAGGTGTTCTACTACAATGAGTGAATAAATTGTCCCTTCATAAAAACTTAACGGATAAAAGATGGATATGATTTCCAATACTATTAAAAATCTCTGTTAAAGAAATATTTGCAAACATTGTAAAAGTTTACTTGAAAATTGTATGGTACTACCAACATAAAAATAGTTAAGATTCTTCGGATTTATGTAGATATGTAAAATTGAAATAATAACATTAAAATTATATTTACTACTTGTTTCTCATTTGCATCAGCAAATCAAAAGCCCTATTGGAATGAACACCTTTAATAACGGCTCTCTTATCATTCTGCTGATTTGGTTTTATTTTCAAAGGCACCGTAAAACCAAATCTCGTTTGTCCCATTTTTTCTTGTGCAGCTGCAACAACTGATTTTGAATTAAAACTTCTGGCAGTTGATTCTTGTTAAACAGCTACAGGTATTCTCCTAGCACATCTTGTTCTAATTTTACTATCATTATTAACCAATATTTTGTTCAATCCCTGTGACTGAACTATATTAAGTAAAACTGGACTTAGAGATACTTTCGGCGCATGGATTAATTTTTTCTGCTCGAGGGTGGTACGTGGTATGGGACGATTATGAAACACATCATCATCAAATTCCGGTCGATCTTCATTGGCATGATTAAAAAATGGACTTAAAGATATTTTCGGCGCACGAATTAATTTTTTCTGCCTTTGAGGACTACCAAAACATACTGAATCGGAAATAATGCCTTGTGCAAGTGGTTTATTCTTGATTTTGTCGACTAGTGGTAATCTGGTGGTAAAATTCAGAGGCACATTGCACGAGGATAATCTTCCACTTTTAATTTTTTTCACTTTCTTTTCCGTTTGAGATATATAAGATTTTCGCAACCTCTGTTTTATAGGTGTTCTATCACATTGAGATTGTTCTTCGCTAAAATACATTACTAGAATGGTGAATGGTAACGGCAAATACTTTAACTCAGCCACTACTGCCTGGTGATAGTGGTGATTCACTAAACCTGTTCTAAATTCCTGTCACATTAACTTTTCCCAACTTATTTACGTACTTATCTCAACTTTCAAATTTACAAAATAGTTTTTATTGTTGAATGTCTTAAATGGTAGAATTCTTATCATTGAAGAAAATACATGCCATCATTCTGAGTTTAGAAAAGTCTATGTTTTACGAAACTACGTCTGTTATATTAAAATATATAATTTCATGAAATGCATGATTTCACTGATAGAAATTGAATTGAAATTATTATTTTTATTATCATAAAATTTACATTTAGTTTTTTGTAAATCTACAACAGCTTCATGTTGTGCACTAGAGATAACTAATTATATATAGGGCAATAGAATCTCCCATATATAACATAAGTAATTTAAAAGCCACTTATCTTTTCGGAACGTTGATAGTTAATGCAATACTGAGCGATCACGCTCCTACCTACATTCAAATTGTTTTTTTTTTAAGTAAAAGAAGGAAAGTGAAACACATTTTATCTCAAAACAGAAGCTTTGATAAATGTGTTTCTGTTACCTTATTTTATTGTAATCAAAATATTCACATTGTCAAAACTTGTATAATTCTTATTTTAGTTTTTAATCATTTTTAGACAATTACAAATGATAAAATAGAATGATACAGTCAACACGATGGAGAAATAATAAGTACCAATGTCACATTTATAGAATTTACCAGAAAACATTGTGATTGCATTCTACGTTTTGATCTAACTTTGGATTTCCGCTTTACTTCACTAAAAGTTTTGATGAGAATGGTAGGAAATTATTTCTTGATTTTCCTTTTTAATCTACTCTTTGCTGTTTTAACACAAATACCATTTATTGAATTGTGTAACCAGAATTCAACTCGAGAAAGTAATAAAACATTTTTAACAAGATATAATAAATTAATGTAACTAATTCAGTAATATGTGATAGAAAAATGTTCTGGAAATATTTTTAAAAAGCATTCCATCTGTCTATCCACATACAAAAAAAAAATCAGATCACTCAATAAATTCGCTATTTTGTAAGCCAAGTCTTCTATAGTAGCTGCCCCGAATATATTTTTTTGGGATTGGTAACTATTGGCATACCTACAGTGCACATTATATTTGATATATCTTTTTATTATAACATTTTTGCATTTCAAGAGCTGATAATTAAAAAAAATTTTTTTTCTAACATTTGTCGGCTCTAATTTCAAGATTTCTAAGAAACCATATTTTTGTTTGATACCTTCCATGTATTTCCTTTCTCAAAATAAGGATGTTATTTTGTGGGCACACTTTGATACATAGTGTTAAATTTTAAATACATACCTGTAACTCAAAGCATTTTGTGATTTTTGTACGCATATACTGCTATATTTGTGTCTTATTTATATAAGTGTATAATAGAGCCAAAATTATAAGAGTAGTGTTTGATTACCATTTTTTGTTTTTGTTTTGTATTGACTAATGTAAGATTTTCTTAACAATTTTTGGAATTTTTTTCTGTTTATTTTATTGCACAAAATACATTTGATTGTAACAAAATAAGCTTTTATTTGATTTAATTCTACTCAACAAGACCTGCATCAAAAAAAATAATGTGTTGAAAACATATGATTGAATTTGACTCAGGCAAGAAATTATCCCGAAAACTTTTGATCATATTGTGTAAATATTTTTTTCAATACATATTTATTTTTCTCTGATATTGGCATTGCCTCACTAGTATAAGAAAAACAGTTTTTTTAAAGTTTCTGAAATATGAAGATACTGTTTCATTGAGTATGAGGTGCTTGTATTTAGTAACTTCAATAGAAAATAATATATTGTTTAAGAAATCAGAAAATCAGTAGAATATGTCATTGGGATCATCTATTAATAATTGCACTTCATAATTAATTTTATATTTTTTATAGAATACCTTGACTGATCTAAAAGTTAATTTTGTAATGTAGTATATTTAGTCAACATTGGGCCTTAAATTTATTAAGGTAAGCCTGATTTGCGTATAATATTTCGCTTTTGTGTACGATTGATGATCATAATTGTAAATTTAACGCTTTCATATCACTTGTGTTGGTCCTTTTCTTGTATATAACAATTAAATTATATCACCATACGGTAGTTAATCCATTGGCTATCTGAAAACAATGCATTAAATGACTTTAATATCACATTTATATTATATTATTTATTAAGAAATAAATACGAATTAATTTTTGAAAATAGCTCAAAACAATTAATTCAAACATATATTTTATAACCTAATTCAAAATGTATTTAGATTAATGTAAATACAAAAGAAGTTTGATTTATTTTCAGTGTAACATTCCTCTATAAGTTTTCGCATGTACTGTATTTAAATTTGCATTAAGTTTGAATAGTACATGTTTAAATAAATTTCTGTATTATGGAATTGATACGTGCTAATAAAATAATATCTTTTTTTGTTAACTGTATTCAGTACGTCCCTTGAGCAATTTAATTATTATTATTAAATATTATATATATATACACATATAAGTTTATAAAGTGCACTAGCTAAAATTCAAGCTTTAATTAACAATCGTCATTGCACAGCCATTCTACATTTTGTTCACGTATTGGTTTTTATACATTTGTAACAATCTCATCACCTGATTTGATTGAAAAAATATATTTTACAAATGTATGAAATTTCAAGGCATAATCTAAATAGCGGCCATATTAACAATAGAATATATTTGAAATATATATTTATAGTCGTTATTATATTGCGTACCTATATACAGTCTGTTTAAATTAATTGTAGGCATTCCTGTTGGAAATATTTTTATTTAAGCTGTATTAAAATCACAGGTGCTATTTATTACTATCTTGCTTATGATACAATTCTTTATAATACAATTCGATTTTTCATTATTGTACAGTTTTTCTGAAACATTCAATTTTGCACTAAATACACGCACGCAACTTGAATATTGTAAAAATGGATCTTTATTGTTTCTTTGATCATTATCTAAATAAATTTACTTGTAGAAATTGTTAGTACCACATATGCTATCTCAGTAATGCAAGGTGAAATTAATGAAAGTTAATTTTTAAGAGTGTACACTTAGTTGCCAAAAAAGGTTTCCACAAAAAATTCAGTCTGATTAAATTCCTACCCATCTCTAATAATACCTCCACACATATTGAATATATAATGTGGATATTGTGTTTCATGGGTTTAGTTTCATATGAATTTCTACTGTTGAGATTGATATACACATGTATAAGAGAATTTATATTTCTTTTTCTTGATTTACTGTTTCGCTGATATTTTTGCATACATAGGGCGTTTTATATAAATATAATAAAAAATAAAGAAATAATAAGTTTAAAGATTAAAATATATAAATTAATTAATAGTGTGTCCAACATACGTTATTTTCTAGTACTTCTGCTAAACGAGACGGCATGCTGTCGACAAGTTTCTGGCAATATTCCACAGTGACATTTTCCCAGGTAGTTTCAATTTGATTCCATAATTTATTTGAATTGTTGTATACATTATCAGAGGATTTAAATCTGGACTTTTAGGGGGCGAGGGTAGAGTTTCAATATTTGCAGTTTTGATCCACTGCTGAACCATTCTGGATTTATGTATTAGTGAGTTATCTTGTTGAAACAGGAAGTTGTCACGCAGTACAGTAACACTAGGCAACATGACATTAGCTAGTATATCCCTATATTAGGTACCGTTTAAATGACCCTCTATTTACCATATAACCCCTGCCCATCAAAAGACATCCATCCCCAGACGCCTACAGAAAATCGGCCACAAATCGAACTTTGATAAATATATCTTGGATCATATCTTCGTGCTCTCTCACGATTAACCGTTTTCTTTGTGTAGGAAGACGATTGATAAGTTGATTCATCGGATAAAATTACTGACCGACAAAAATGTTTGTTCATGCGGTGGTAGGCTTGCGCAAATATTAACCTATCATGCCGGTGTCTCTGCGTTAGTGAAGGTTTCACCGCCGCAGTATAACTTTTTAAGCCGGTAGAGATCAGTATATAGTACTAGCAGGAAAAACACTTTTGTTGATCGCCGAACGGAAGCTGTTAAATGCATGCTCACGGTCATATTGTGATAAAAGTTCTGTCCTCTTCATCTGTGGTAGCTCTTCGTCTACTTGATCCTGGTTACCTTCGAATTGTATTCTCAATGGTCCATTTACTCAGCAATTTATTTATAGATGTATGGCTAACGTTTAATTCTTGAGCAACAACTCCTGCGGACAATCCATTGGCGAACAAACTTATCGCGCGCACTTTTTCCGGTGTACTTCAACATTATTTTAACGTTTTTACGTTTGTTGGTTGGGATATATGAATAGAACCAAGCGATATTAAATATAACAGTAGCAAAACGATGAAGACACAAACACTGTTTGATTAAAATACTCTTAAACGTACATAAAATATTTAGTGGAACATATTTATATTTATGACTGAATTTATATTTATTACTTTATATCTGATGTTCACATTACTAATACAACTAATAATAATCTCCTCCTGCGTCTGGTAACTTCTTTTTATATACATCTTTATAATGCGATAATTCTCGTGGCTTCTGGAATGATGGTGACCAATTTTCCATTTATTCATTTTACGATTTTTTTCTAGTACTCACGTTGAAAGAATCATCTGTTTACTCACTACTCTGTTCGGTAACTAAAGTTTATTCAGTTTAGTCTTGTTGAATATGTGTATGTATTACGTATTACTATTTACAAAATAATCGAATGAATATTAGAAACAATAAATTTATTTTTTATATGTGCATAGTGAATCAATGGAACCATTCAAATATATTATACTTATTTTCTGCCTTTTATATTGTCAATACTCCTTGGCCTTCACAATAAGCCCAAGTGTTAGAGGTGATATTCGAAATTTTAGTGGAAACTGTTTTTTGCAACTAAGTGTATAAAACGTAATCAAGAATTATGTAAAGTTAAAAGGGGTAATGTAAAAATGGGGTAAATGTGATACCTGGTTTACTTTTTTTTAACAATGCACTACCAAAACTTGCATCCCTGATCTTTTTGATTTGAGGTTAGAGAACGAGTGTTACAAGTATTTCTTGAATTTGCAGAAGCAGTTACAACTTTTTGAGCCAGGTTGTTCAGAAACTTGGTGTGAGGTGTAAAAACTGCAGTTTATACAGGGTGCACCTAAGATGTGCCGTGCCGTATCAAACCTGTTTTTTAAATGGAACAAATTTTGTGGCTGATTCGAAAAGCCCTTGAAGAGTACTTTTTTGTTTTTATGTAACGTCATAACCTTAACTTTAGCGGTTTCGCTGTTATAACGAGTTTTCTTCGCAGTTAGACCGTACTTCGAAATATTTTTTTGGCAGGAACTAAATTATACCGGCCTATCGGTTTCGAATTTAGGGATAGACTAAGACCACTTCTACTTACACTAAATTTTTTTCAAGTGATTTAAGGAAAGAAGATAATTTTTGATTGGGCTTTTCAAATAGTCATTTTTTTCTAAAATATCAAATGGGAACCATGTAAAATAATTACATCGTTGGATAATCGAAATTCCAAGTCTTCCATTTATTTAAAAAAAAACACATTTCATTACAAAATTAAAAAGAAAAAAGAAGTTGTTCGGTCAATTTGTCGAAAAACGTTCTTTTTCAAAGACAGCTGTCATGATAAAACAATAGAAGTGCAATTGTCAATGTAAACGGAAAAAATAACAAGAAACTGACAGAAGCAATATTGTTATCTGATAAACGTTGCGAAAATGCCTGGAACTCGACAAGAAATGGTTACATTACAATTATACCGGCCTATCGGTTTCGAATTTAGGGATAGACTAAGACCACTTCTACCTACACTTAATTTTTTTCAAGTGATTTAAGGAAAGAAGATAATTTTTGATTGGGCTTTTCAAATAGTCATTTTTTTCTAAAATATCAAATTGGAACCATGTAAAATAATTACATCGTTGGATAATCGAAATTCCAAGTCTTCCATTTATTTAAAAAAAACACATTTCATTACAAAATTAAAAAGAAAAAAGAAGTTGTTCGGTCAATTTGTCGAAAAACGTTCTTTTTCAAAGTCAGCTGTCATGATAAAACAATAGAAGTGCAATTGTCAATGTAAACGGAAAAAATAACAAGAAACTGACAGAAGCAATATTGTTATCTGATAAACGTTGCGAAAATGCCTGGAACTCGACAAGAAATGGTTACATGGTGTTTATTCTTGGAGAAATTGTTTGTTGGCGTCACGAGTATATGCTGAGAGATATCCTCTCAGAACGTGTCCAAATCCACGTGCGTTTAAAAAGGTGTTGGATAGATTTACGTCTACTGGAACTGTTCAAAGAGCAAAGAGAGTTAGAACGAAGCCAGTTTTGACCGTAGAAAACGAGTTGAAAGTTCTGGAGGCTGCTGTTGAAAATCCTCATATCAGTGTCTGTGAAATTAGTAGGAACACTGATATTTCAATGCGTTCTGTGCATCGTACTCTTCAGAAATACAAGTTCCAACCATTAAAATGCAATTGCACCAGGAATTGCAACCTCAAGATTTTGAAACCAGGCAGAATTTCTGCAATTGGGCAATCAACAAAATCGACCAAGATAAATCCTACCTTATATCGCGTGTTATTTTCGGATATATACATAGATAAAGGAATACTACAGATGGGAAACACACTGTATATAAATTGAGTACTTACGGAACTGCCCTCTTGCGGGCTTAGTCACGTATTACTTTCATATACCTATCCATATTTTCAAACATGTAAATTATCGTTTTCGGATGCGAACAAATTAAATGTGTTCATTTTCACCTCGCTTTAATGCACATCTTAAAGTCGGATGAAAATTAACACATTCAATTTGTTTGCAAGACAAGAATACTCTCTTTTTAATTTATTTTCACCCATCACAATAGTACAATATATTTTTAATCAAACAGAAATTCAAATTCAAACATTAATTCTCATTATATTGTACAATTGTAGTGATAAATAGATCTAGAAAGACATAATAAAAAAGGAAATCTTATAGAAAAACAATTTCAAACATGATGAAGTTACTTTATTACAAATAAATGATAGATATACAAATACATAGATGTGTCTAACTAATAATAATATATAACAAATTATGTACATAATCAAGTATTCTTAATTTTTATGAAGAACTTCTTGTGTTTAATATATTGATCTCGCACAAGTAATTTCAGTGAGTCTATCGAATTCACAGTGAGTGGTTTTCCTTTCATTACTTTGTTAATGTTTTTTGTGTAGGTAAATAAATGAAATTGAATAAGTAATTTTATAACATGTACATGTTGTCATAACTGTATTAGTGAAACTTAAAGTTATTTTGTTAAATTATATTTGAGAGCTTTTATTTCATTAGTTTAGAAAGAAAATGTATACATTGATCGTAATATATGCATTCATGGCAAATAAACACACAATTTTTGTTTCAATATTAAATTTCTGCATTACATATTTTTAATAGACTAATTCAATTTGGTGTTGGCAGATAAATCATATCTGTCAAAAAGGCATGTGTTGTGTATTTTTTGCCTTTGTGTATATTTTGCTTGTCAAATTTGCGTGTTTATTTTTGCTTTGATATGAATTGTATAAAAACAGTTCTTCTTAGAAGTACATTGTGTTTATTATCTATTTGCGTCCTTTGAATATATACCAAAATGTTTCTGTAAACAGCCGAAGCTTTTTACAAACTTTTATATAATCATCTGATTAATGAGAATAGCATAAGTATTGGTTATTTTAAATTTTATTATGGATGAAACATTCATGGTTTTTCAACAATCTAACTCTATATAATAAATTAGTTGAGAAAGGCTGAAGTCTTAGAGCATTTTAATTACAAAATATATTACGTTATAATTATTGTATTGTTAATACATATTTTCTTTGGTTATATCAAATATTACTGACAGAAATAAAAATAAATCCAGCAACATAAACAAGACGTCATGGATCTAGTATGATGTACAATTGAATGTAACATGTTTCCTCTATATATCAACATTTGATTTTATTTCATACAGCAACACAATAGAATAAAATCATACCTTCAATGGTATATGGCAAATATAGAGATGGAACACTATGTTTCTTCAAATTTGCACTATTGTGTCTATCTTGCTCAGCAAAATGTATATCACATACCTACTCGTATATCACAAACACTATAGTTCGTTCGGACTTCAGTAGGTGCTTGCAATTCTAGTTTCGGATTTTTTTATAGCTTGCTGCATCCATAAATTGAATAACTAAAATATATTATACCATTTTAAGTAAAAAAGTTATTTTGCAATTCTATTAATTTAATAACTTACGTTTGCATCCTTTGGAAACATACGCATTTTCATGCTTTTATTGTTGTTGACATGAATAATATAATAAAGAAAACATTATTACTTAGGTACCTTATAAGCTGCCAAACAGTGAAATATAACTTTATGATAAAGGCAATGAAAAACAGCATACAACAAGTATTGATTAAAGTAAAACAATGAACGATGAACACAAACATATAACCTGCACAAGCTATAGTAGGCAAATGAAAATGGCGAAAAAGTAAAAGCAAAACAACTTGGTAAGTATATACGCGAATTGTTTTACCGATCGACCGTATATGTCCAACGAAGAGACATCTCGCGGGCTTAGTTAAGAATTAATAAACTGTCTGAACCCGGCCGTAAGCGATAACAACCCGTGGGATATATCGACATTCCATAAAAATGGGGTAGTCAATCGTCACAACTGTTATTATTACGCCGATGAAAACCCGCACGTCAAGCGAATTGGAAACCACCAGCAAAGATGGTCACTCAATGTTTGGGGTGGCATACTGGGAGAACACCTACTTGGTCCATTACTTCTTCGGCGGGAACCTGAATGGCAACAATTATTTAAGGTTCGTTCGTGACGACTTGGTTGAACTTTTGGAAAATGTCCCATTAGCCGCTCGCCGACAGATTAGGCGGTGTCTAGGGCCTGTGAGTCGAAGTTGCGATTATGCCTTCAAAGGGAAGGTCGTCATTTTGAACATTTAGATTAGGCTGAGTAAACACCATGTTTACCAATTTTCGACAAATTGTTCTAACGACTTCTTTTTACTTTCTTATACGTAGTATAAGGAAGTATTGTGATGATGAAAATTTTCGACCTCGAGATTTTTGCAGATGTCCACGTTTTGAACTCCCCTGATACCGAAAAAGTGGTTTTTAAAAAATTTCTCTCTGTGTGTGTGTGCCTGTGTGTCCGTGTGTGTGTGACCACGATTGCGGTCAAACCGCTATAGCTATCAATTCCAAATTTTGTATTTACGAGTATAATCTCCCTGTTGAGAACTGATTAGATTTTCAGTAAAATCGGCAGACCGGAAGTAGTAGTTTACTTCAGTAAAAAATCGAATTTTTCCAATATTTCGTCAACTACTAATTTTAAACAAATTTATAAAGAATTCATATGTACTTAATTTTGAGAAGAATTTTATTATGAAAGTTTTTCAAAATTCCTACCGGAAGTAGGTGCTTTACTGGTATCTAAAATCAGTTTTTTGCCAATATTTTGCAAGTCATGCTTTTTAGACAAGTACGTTACGAGTATAAAAGTATTTAAATGATAATTTTAAATATCTTTTGTATAAAACAAATTTCAAAATTCGGACCGGAAGTACTACTTTTACTTAGAGGTGGGTCGTTCGCGAACGAACCGGTTCAGTGAACCGAATCCCAGCAGGGAACCGAGGCAGCCGGTTCACTAAATTTCAATGAACCGGATCTCGGCTCACTTGGGTCGTTGCTTAATTTCTATGCAACAATCTGATAATTTGTCAAATTTGTGTGCATTATAGCTTCAAATAAATTGTTTGTCAAACATTTTGTATAATTGGTGTACGCGCAGCCTAAATAATCCCGGTTTGTTTGAGCCGACGCGACGGCGCCGAGTATTACATGTCCTACATGTTCCTGGACCGGTATGCTATTACGGATCCACACGGTTCAAATGAGCCGGTTGAGGAGCTGAACCGAGTGAGCCGGGTCAATGAAATGAACCGTTCTGCCCACCTCTACTTTTACTCTTACCGAATAGCGATTTTTTGCAAATATGTCGTAAATTATGCATTCTATATATATTTATTAAGAGTACAAAAATATTTAGAGTTGGATTTGCAATATTTTTTGTATACATGAAATTTCAAAATTCGGACCGGAAGTAGCACTTTTACTCTTAGCGAGTAGCACTTTTTTTCGAATATCTTGCAAAGTATGCATTCTATAGCGATTTATTAAGAGAATAAAAGTACTTAGAATAGGATTTTGAATAATTTTTGTATAAAAAAAATCTTAAAATTGTATAGTTTGAAACGCTCATACGTTTAAGAAAGTAGTGTGGTGGCCACACCACATTTTTTCTTTTTAATTTTGTAATGAAATATGTTTTTTTTAAATAAATGGAAAACTTGGAATTTCGATTATCCAACGATGTAATTATGTCTTTTATATGGTTCCTATTTGATATTTCAGAAAAAAATAACTATTTGCAAAACCCAATCAAAAATTATCTTCTATCCTTAAATCGCTTGAAAACAAATTAAGAGTAGGTAGAACTGGTCTTAGTCTATCTCTAAATTCGCAACCGCAACGTCGGTACAATTTAGTTCCAAATAAATGTCGAAGTACGGTGTAACTGCGAAGAAAAACTGTTATAACAGCGAAACCGCTAAAGTTAGGGGTATGACGTTGCATAAGAAAAAAAAAGTACTCTTCGAGGGCTTTCCGAATCAGCCACAAAATATATATTGTTCCATTTAAAAGAACATAGGTTTGATACGCCACTGGAATACGGCACGGCACTGATGACCAAACATATTTTCGGGAAATGGTGATTGTAATTATGGACAATTTTTCTCTTAGACTTTGTTCGATATATTGTATGATAGAGGAGCTACGGTCCGAGGCATCTTAGGTGCTACACCCTGTATTATGACTGTTACATTTGATGAGGTATTTGACTGTTTTTTTTATACTTCCGTATGTTACATTTGCAAATGATATAAAAGGGGGCAGATGGGATTTACTGCATATCTCACCCAGACTAGCAACTGCCCACCTTCAATCAGCCCTTGACACACTCATAACATGGTGCGAAAACTGGAGAATATCAATCAATGGTGAAAAGTCACAGGCAATTATTTTTCAAAGGAAAACAAAACCCATCATCGGACAACTATACATCAACCATGAACCGATCCCTTGGCAAAGTAACATCAAATATCTGGGCGTCACTCTAGACAGGAGATTATCATATGCAACACACATGCACAACACAATCAGAAAAGCCAAGGCCGCTAGAGCCCGTCTATGGCCTCTGCTCGGCAGATTTAGCTCCCTATCCCCCCATCTGAAACTCCGACTCTACAAACAAATTATCAGACCCATAATGACTTATGCAGCCCCCATCTGGATCAACACAGCCGCCACTCATATCAAGAATCTTCAAACAATCCAAAACATTTCACTCAGAATGGCAATCAATGCCCCCTGGTTTATGAGAAACAGTCAAATTCACGAAGACACCGACACAGAAACAATCGAAGACTACATCAAAGAATTAGCCACAGGCTTCTACGATAAGATGGAAACCCACGAAAACGTCACAATTACGGAAGCCCTGAACTACGACCCCCAAAACTACTGGAAGTACAAACGCCCCAAGCTGGCAATTATCTAATATCACATACGGAAGCTAACATAGCACTATCGCTCCAATAATCAGATACTCCACACTCAGAAAAAGTGTAAAAAGCATAACGCTTAACACGCAAACACCAACAAAGAAGAAGAAGATACTGCATATCACGTTTGCCCGTCTGTATATTGCACTTACCCTAGGTAAATTTTCAGATCGAAATGATTCGTAAATATAAAAGAAAGCGTGATAAACCAAGTTACTCCGCGAAAGACTTACAAGTAGCTCTACGGGAAGTTCAAGCGTGTCGAATGACTACAAAGCTTATAAAATTCCATACTGTACCATTTACAACCGTTTAAATGGCGCAAAGAAACAAAAGAAAGACAGATCAACTGCACTGGATTGAAATTATGAGCTTGATCTAACGACAGGTATTACTCTAGAAAATTGGGGATTTGGACTAAAAGGAAGTTTTACAGCTAGTTATCAAGTTTGTACAGGAGCACAGATTTGTAATACTCCATTTAATGATGACATGCCAGGGATTGACTGGTTTCTTGATTTTAAGAAAAGACATGCTTTTAAGTCTCAGGATACCACAATCTGTAGAAATTGCAAGATAAAAAGCCACTGACCCTTTCGTATTTTATGGATATTTCAAACTTCTGAAAAAACTTTACCTACTACAACGTGAAGAAGGGCCTTGTGAAATTTAGAACGTTGACGGTAGTAGTTTGGCTATCGATCCAAGTAAAACAAGAAGTTGCCGGCAAAAGAGGACTGCCCTGCTTCCGTGTTACTAGTATCTTCGCCACATTGTTAACCATTGCCTCTGGAGAAAAATGTCTACCATTAATCATTTTTAAAGGTGGTAATGTCTGGGACCCATGGCAAGCACTTCTGACGATGTATTCCCTAGAATGTCGTACACTGCCAATAAAAAACTAGATGGATGCTAATATATTTCGCCATCAAGTGGGACTGCTTTTTGTGAAAACTTCATGCTACAATGCGTTCATGAACATCAACTCTCAAAAATAACATAAAGAACGTTAATACTGTACCGACGAAAATGGACGCAGAAATACAAAAAAAAACTATTCAGAAAGGATTAATAAATGTTTCTGAATCGTCTATGAATCAATAGTAGCTTGCCAAGATTTGGATGCAGACGAAGAATTTTTACAGGGATTGCAAAACTTAAAGAAAACTTAAAAAAAACAAGTTGTTAAGTGAGTTTCAGTGCATATGTAACAAAAGAGCCTGGAACACTTTATAGGAAAAGTTAAGTGTTTTTAAGGTTTTTGGTATACAGCGCGAATATACTAAAGATTCTTCCCCATCTAATACAGGTTCCCTTAAATATATTTTTACAGCTCACCGCATATAAGTTGAGCGGTGAAGGTCATATGCGCAATCGACAAAGGGGGGAGTGGTAGTAGCGGAGTGTACACGCATGCATTCTATAATTCCGTTATTTTTTTTACGAAATAACAAGTGTGTAAAAAAACAAAATACTCGGGAAGTTTGCCTCACAGGCACTTCCATTCAAGACCCTACACCAGGAGAGTCTATTATCACATATAGCCTAACTCACGGGGCAAATGTGATAATGACGCAAAAAATTAATTCACTTTGTTTGGTTATAGGCATCAATTTGTTAAGGATTATAGAACGTTTCGTTTATTCATTTTTACAGAATTTTTAGAATATTAATTAAGTTTTCTGTGAAATGTAAAGTTGCATTAGTCAAATTTTATCCCGCATTTACCCTATTCACCTTATCTACAGTTGGCGTCACGTATTATCACTTTATGCAATATTGAGAGGTGCAAGTATGGTAGGCTGCAGAAATTAGTATGTATACAGAGAGATTCGAAAAAATTGTCCAACCCGCCCGGGTAATACAAGAGAAATTTGAGGCATGTGCTGCATTTTTAGAATAATTTATTAAATTTACCAGTAAATAAGTGAAAAACTGCTCATAATATAGATCTAGGTTACATAGTTTTTCATCTTGTTATATTATAAGCATTTAATAAAAGTACTATGTACTGATGGGCTTTAAGTAATTTACTGTTATTCTATTAGTCTTCAACAGATACATGTTTAAAATTTCAGTAATAAATCAAACAAATATTAACTAATTATAAGGGAATTCCTCATAATATCAAGTATTTAAAATGAATTGTAATATTACTATGTACTTATAGACATTTTTCAATGCATTATTTAGAAAGGTGGCACATTCCTAAGATTTGTTATGTATTGTTGAAGTGTTATAGACAATCTGTGACAGACATTTCAGTACTTAAGTATAATATGGAAGTATTACCTAAGTACCTAAGTGGATTTCTTCACTTCTTCATTAGATAATTGGAAGTAACCATATAGCATATTACATATAGCATTAAGCTTTAGTTTAGACAGACTGTATATATGTATGATATTTTATTTTAAGTATTTTAGTATAAAAGTAGAATTTGATATTCTTATAAACTATTATCTTTTCAGGTAGATGAAGAAATGTTATACTGGATAGAAATGTTAAAATTGGATTATAGCTGAGGAGATCCCAAGGAAATAAATAATAAATTACTTCATACCTATATAAGAAAATGATACTTATTTCTTTAACCTAGGAAGTAATGAAAATCGCAACCTTATTTCACTCCAATCAGGAGGCGAATATAACAAAATTTATCTTTAACAATTTTTGAAGTTGACAAAGTCATTTTGTGTTCTTACTGTTGAAGATATTACAGTAAATATGTAAAATAATTAAAAAAAAGTCTCAAGGACAAGATTTTTTAGGATGACGTCTTAATTGTTTCTGATATGGTTGGCGACATATTACATTTGACTGATATTATCTTGAATCTCATTAATTTGTATGACTTGTATAACAAGAAGCCCTTATGCAATATGGTACTTACACTGTTATAACCAAAAAGAGAAGAAAAACATCAGCATAAAGTAAATATAAATACCAAATAAACGCTTAACTTTAGGTCCAGATTAATATCTGTTTCGAAAATGGATATCGAAAATGTTGGTTAAAAATCAGAAATGTTAGTGGTTGGTTCAGAATGGACGTAAAAGCAATATATACATATACACTCCGCTTCAAAGTTATGGCACATCTTAAATTACATATATACCTGCCGATTGTATTTCTACAGGACTTGATGATTATCTTTTATTTTTTAAAACGAATGCTTGCTTTTCCAATACTACATATATATTAGAAAAAGATGTTAATTTAATTTGAAAGACTAAGGAAAATTCACATTACAATTGTAATCTATATTATGTGTTTTAAAACATTTTTAAATGTATATAGAATATCTACAGATAAATGAATTGAAGTATTAACAATAAGTTTCCACTGGGAATCCTATGTGTCAAAAAGAACAAGTACTTCAGTCTTTAGTGTATGTACTGTATTATATATGTAGTTAACAATGTATATCATGAAAACAATGTAATACACATTTTTGAACACCGCAAGTTCACATTATACTGGTCATGGTTGCTTATGTCACATAGTGCAGCAGGGAGCAAACTATATATTTTTGGCGCAGGAATGTAACCGCAATTTTCAAAGCTGGCGGTTCTATGCTTTATGAAGTAAATATTAATAGTGCTGTAAACATGCGTTGGTAATCTGAATAACTTGATATTATATACAGTACTGAGTTCTCAGTATATAAAGGCTTGCAGGATTTGCGCACATTATACCCAAAGTTTAAACGCAGTACTCGTTCCAGGGATACCAGTACCCTCACATTATTCATATCGTTTCCCCAAAATCAAAACGTTACACGACAACCGAATAAACCAACGTGTAGTAAACGTTAATCACACAAGCCAAATTTAAACTGTGTTTCAGTTGAATCAGTGCGAAATATTGTTTATTAATTTTCTTACAGACGCTATCTACTTGTTCCTCAAATTTCATCGTGCGGTCGACAAGTGTTCCGAAAAATGTGACTGTTTTAGCAAATGGAATATTTCCAACTTCCATATTTGTTCAACTGTGCGTATAATTGACTTAAATGGTTTTGTCGCTATTTAAAACTCGGTTTTTATTACACCAAGTGGAAAATTCATCTATTACTGTGTTATCTCTCAGTTCGTCTGAAGAATAATACAAAAATCAGAGGCCCGAGGATGGAGCCCTGAGGCACATTCAAGTTAGTTACTTGTGATTTGGATGGTTTGTAACTTTTCTTCCGTTCAAACCAACGATATTTTTGTAACTACATATTTTTCCGGTTTACTTGTTCGCCAATGCACCGCCACAGCACATTCGATTTATTTGTTGCTCCTTCTATGCGATTTGAGAAATAATTACGTTTTGTTTCCCTTAATTTGACCATACTACCGCTGCATCTGTACAACCTGGACAAGTCTAGAAAATTGCTTGATAAAAAAATTTAGAGGTCTTGCAAGTTATGCGCTATGTTCGACAATTCACGCGATACCGTGTGCTACCCCCACGTTTGACTTTTTTATTTTTAATCAGTGGATGATATGGACAGTCATAAAATCTGTTGAAAACGTTTACAAATTATTGATACATTGAACACACAGAACAGACAAATACACTTGACAAGTTCACCAACTGGTGCTGAAACCGTAGCTGCTCCATGTGTTGTGCCGCTGGTTCCGGAACAGCATCCATGGCACCCAATCATCACTAACCCACCAACATTGCGCGCATTTACCTATATTACCCAAGCACGATAGTCCGCCATTCCAAACTCACACATGCTACTCCTGAAGTCACAGTGCGGCTGGTTAGTAACCATGTAATTGATGATGGACTCCGATGTTACACCTGTAGCACTGGTAACAATTCGTGCTGGTGTGGTAATATTTTCAGACAAGTTATAGGAATCAGATACATCCATCATCAGTCGTGTTCGTCCTTCTACATTTGTTTCGTGCTACAACGTTAAACTCACCACATAGGATCAAGTAGTCACACCGAGTGACCACCCGTCGCAGGGCCTCCGATGAACACTCAATTAATATGTCGTACATTCTAGTCGGCGCGCGATATACAACTAAGATGCATCGGTCGAACCTTTAGAACACCAGCGCAGCACTCAAGTCAAACTCACAACAAATATCCAATAGATTGAGGGATCATATACAGTTCTACACGTGGGAAAATCGCAACACTACCATTCTAATGTGTCATTCTTCAGAAATCCGATCCCAGTGCTTTGGTAGGAGTCAATGCCACTGTTAACTCCTTTATAAGTTCAATTCAAACCGACCGCTCCACTAAAATATCATTGACACCCGGTTAGAATCCCAAGCAGCAAAATCACAATTTTAGAAAAGGGCGAAAATATATATTTTCTAATGTAGGACAAGTGTATATATAGTGATTTTGCTACTAGGGGCAACTACAAAATCTTTTAACTTTTCTCGAAAAATCACATTCGGCTTCCATATTGTTTGAACAAGGTATTGGCTCAAGTTCAGTTTCAGAAGTTCATTAACCTCTTACGTGGATGTCACCCCCTATTAGAATATTTTGCCCAAGTTGCTGTTGCATTGTTTGGTTTTGCTGATTCATTTATCTCTTTTCCATCGGTCGTCGATATGACTGACACCCCACTCGCCCGCAATGAACTTGTCCGATATCCACCTCTGCTGCATCGCGTGTATTCTCCGTTTGCGTCGTCTTATTTATAGGTTTATAATTTGTTAGCACATACTCAGAGCAAGTATGTATGAGTACCTCTTGGGTTTGGGTAGATGCAACGCTGATTTCGCGATTTCTCATCATATCTGTAAGTTTTTCAATTGTTTTATGCAGATTTGCAATAATTATGTTCTTGTTCTCATATTTATCTCTGTAGTACTCATTCAGTTGTCGTTTCAATCAAATTCATTTTTAAGTTCTACCAGATTATAACTAGCTACCGCTAGTTTATGCCTTAGGTCCAACAAGAGGTCATATTCTCCGTTTGTATCTCTATTATTGTCGCATAAAAATGAGATATAATTTGAATTTTGTTAACTATCATATTCTGATTCTCGTCTATTATCCAAGATGTGACACTCACACTCAACGATTTATAGCGATGTAATATGTTTTCTATATCGCTAAACCGTTACTAGACGCCGCGGCGAAAATGAAAACTATAGTCCCACAATAAAGTACTCAACAGCGCAATTTAAGACCGAAGAGACATACGTGTGATTATGGCCGACAAACACAGTAATATTAATATAATATTTACTTATTTTTTATTTTACGATTTATTTTATTACCCCATTTATATTAGCCTAAAAGTAATAGTATTAATATTATAGACATGAATCTTCACAAAAAAAATAGAATAAATCCCCTAAAATTAATAATACTTTGACCTAGTCCAAGTATCACTTGATGGTATAAAGAATAAAACAATGGATTTTGCGGTGATGTGAATTTTGCTAGTCCTTCATTACTATAATTCAAATAAAATGTTGATGTATTGATAAAATATTAGACTGTACATACGAGGATCATTTTTAAAGTAAGAACCGTTTTTAAGTGGAGTAACAGCAAGTTTATTTATGAACATAAATTGTATCAAAAACTGAAGTATGAACATATTTTTACTTTTCTACATAGTCACCAAAAATATCTAAGCATTTGTTAAGTCGTGGCACTAGCTTTTGGATCCCCTCACCATAGAACTCTGCCACCTGAGCATTTAACCAGTTAGTAACAGTTACATTTTTTTGTAATGAAGTTTGTCGGAAACAATGTGAGAAACAACCGATCTTGAAACTTGTGGAAATTTCCCATGAAGCTCGTCAATCGTAAAGCGCCGGTTTTGGCGAATTTCCTCATCAACTTTTTTTTTCAAGTCTTCATCAATGACAGTTGGTCGCCCAGATCGTTCTTCATCATGAACATTTGTTCTTCCTTCATTGAAAAGCCTACACCATTTACGCACATTACTGTCATTCATTATACCTTCACCATAAATTTCAACAAGCTGCCGGTCAATTTCGGCGGGACGAACTTGGATTGCGTTTAACCCTGTAGGGTTCACTACCAGTTTTCGTTCAAGAAAAATTCTGAAATTTTAGTGGGAGTTTAATGAATACTATAGTGTACCAATGGAATATATTTTAGAAAAGTTTCTTTTGAAGAAAAATGAAATTTGCAGTTGTAGCCATATGTTAACATTGAACATTAATGTAAATGTATTGCAACTAAATAACGTAGGTTTTATCTCATTTATTACGTATTATTACAAAAGATAAAAAAATATAAAAAAATGCCGAATGTTAAAAAACACTCGTTACTATAATAATATCAAATATTTATCAATTTGGTACATGAAATTGCATAAAACAATTTTTTTTGTCCGTTAGGCACAACCTGCTGTTGCATTTTTGGCACATTATTCTTGAAAAACCCTTGGAACAATGGCGGCATCGTCCTTTGGTAGTATGTACTGGCTAATGTGCGATTGTGTCTGTTCTTGTGATTGCCAATGGTCGGGGTACAACGGGGTATTTGATTCTCTTCACTGCGGGAGAGCATTCACGAGATGGTCTACCACGTTTAGGTTTCCCGGTTGTTGATAAAGATCTAGCAATTTCGCTTCTGAACTCTTTCAGGGGTTTTATTATTTTTTCTTTTTTATTGTTTTCTTTGTATAATAACCACGCGTTGACGATACACATGTCTATCAAATAGGAAAAAACTGGGAAATACCAACGCCTGGCTCTTCCTGGGGTACGATAAAGTCCTACTAGCGAGTTAGACTTGTCCACACCTCCCATATGTTTATTATACTCCAAAATAAGGGATGGGCAGGTAATTTCCTTCTTCCGCTTTTCTTCTTTGCAGTATCTAAGTACATTGCCTATAGGTGCTATACCATAAATTGTACTTCCAACCAAGACGCATTTACTATCTGCCCATTTGACAACAATACATTTATCATCAGTCGATTTGAAATCATGCTGACCTCTACCCTTTTTTAGTAGCTCTTTGTCGGGGATTAGCGGGCAACCTTCTATTCTGTTACTCTGTAGAGTTCCCAAACTATAAATATTGAATTTTTCCTTCAAATAGAAAAACAGTTTTATGGTAGCAAAATAATTGTCGAAATAGACTGTGCTATTTTCAGGATTCTGGATAGTCTTGCAAAGACCAATTACCACACTACTCCCACTACCTAAATTTGTTTCCTCTTCTGATAATTCCATTGCAGTTCCTTGCAGTAACGAGAAGGTGTTTGACCCCTGGTACGGAATAAAAGAATAGATAATTCCTGAAACACCAGCTCTCATAAAGAATTTGTACCCCCATTTGTGGGGCTTCTTGGGCATATACTGCCGAAGATTTCCCGCTCTTGTACCCTTATATGGTATTATAGTTTCATCAACTGCAAAACGGTTTTCTATTTCAAACTGAGAGCAGTTGTGGTTTATCATATCCAACAAAGGCCGTATTTTATAAAATCTATCTTTACTAGTGTTATCAATCATCATATTATCATTGAAATGTATGTACCTGCGAATTTGTTTGAATTTTCGCAAGGACATTATGTCAGCTATTTGTGGAATTCTTGTATTTGTGGCCCAATAATCCTTGTAGCTTGGTAGGGAAATTATACCCATCAAAATTAGTATCGAAAGAAAATCTGTGATTTCTTTGTTATCTGTGTTGAGACTTTTACCTGTCTCTTGCGTAGAGTATAAGTTGTTCTACAATTAGTTCTATGCAATCATATGAAAAAAACTGTAAAAAATACTGCAGAGGCTCTACAAGTTCTTCATCATGGTAATTTTCCTGATTTTCTGGTAGATCTATGTGTGGAAGATCATTATCAACCCATTTTCTAGTCGGTTGGACTACAGTCTTTTTAGCTTTCTTTTTATTAGCCCTCTGGACCTTGGGTTTCTTCTTGCGTTTCCTTTTCTTTGATGATGAAGGTTTTTCTATGTCGTAATCCTCCTCACTTTCAGAGGTCGTTACATAATCTTCATCTTGCACTTTGGTAACATATTTATTTATAGAATTACTTCCGTCAGATTCACTGTCTTCATCCGTTTCGGGAATAATAATATCCTGAATGTTGGTATCTATATTATCCTCTTCGGAGCCACTATCCGGAGCAATAATTACCTCTTCTATTTGGTCATCATCTGAATCTGAGACATCTGAAAGATCTGATGTCTGGGGGTCGGGTGGCATAATAATCGTTGTTTTCTCCTTTTTGGGATAAAAGGATTTGGTGGAAATTGTTGCCATATTATCCATGATCTGAAATAACAATGATTCAATGATTCCAAATGGCAACGGCAGTTTTCAAACTACATTTCCACAATGTTTCCACCAATATTTCACTATTTTTTTTATATAAATAGATACACTAAGACTTTAGGAACCGACTAATACATTGTAAAATTTTTTTTGAACCAAAATTCTTACCTAATTGGGTACAAAAACGAATGCACGCACTCACAGGTTATAAAACGGTCGAACAGCTGATGCAAACAGGTTACTTTTCTTTCTTTTCCAATCCGCTAAAAGATGGCAGCACAAGCCCACAACTTTAGATAGGCTGTTGCCACATGGAAACATTGACAAAATAGGTGTAATAAACGTAGAAACGAAGAAAAAAATTTTGAAAGTTCAGTGTAGCCAAATGGCTACAAGGTGCCTTACAGGGTTAAAAACCGAATAACCGAGCGCACTTCACAATCGGCGGGTTTATCGATTGACATGGCGACAAACAAAGCAGTATTACGATAGAACCAACAGTGGCAGAGACATGAAATCAACTGACTGCGTGGTTGGGGACTGGGCAAGAGTGGCTGACCTTGAGCGGGCGTCATGTGACAGCCTGCACGGTTGCTATGCGCAAACGGTTGATACTTAAAAATGAGCCTCGTACATTACTTTAGTTTTCCTTTCAGTATTTTTCGTAAAATATTAATTTCTAATGATGTCCCAAAGTTTTGTCATGGAGTATACAGCATGCAGCAATATTATAAAATAAAGATTACAAAAAAAAAAAAAAACTCAATCCAGGAAAGTACAATAAAATTTATTGGTGTTAATATAGAAAAGAAATGTATACATGATAGAAAAGAATCTCAAAGTATGTACTTCAATTTCTATTTTGTATATCATTATTTTAGACAGGATTCGAAATGGATAATAAATAATATTGATAATAAAATGTCATAGTAAATAGAAATGTAAATAAATGAATAAATAAATTAAAATTAAAATTAGAGGTAATGTTGTTTTCATTACTAGACTGTAATAGTTTTCTCATTTATTCCGTGTATGGTAAAATATTGGCCAGAAAAATGTACGCCAGTAAATTATGTCGGTACTTTTTGATCAGTCATCGTATATTGGTGTATTTATATTAATATTACTGTGTTATGTAAAATGTATTTTCAGAAACAGTAACAATATTTTGAGAAGTACGGTACTGCAATCCATTTCGATCCTTATTTTCTTTAATGTTATATACAATTAAAATTAAATAAATTTTGATGTAAATATATACAATGTTTAGTAAATAAATTGCATATTGCATAGGTACATAGATTCTGTGTATATTATGTGAATTTTAAAATTGTAATATAACGTTGATTTTTGTTTCTTTTATTCCCTTCTTTTGTGCAAAATACTAAAATCTTAATACAGGTCTGAAATAGTCATATTCTAATGTATAAATACAGTGTATTTAAATAAAGCATTATGTTTTGTAAATATTCTTTCTTAATAATAAGGAAATTTTCCAAAATTACAAATTGGCTTGTATAGCCACAAACGGACGTGAAATGTTTGTCAATATAGCTTTTCTGAGAAAGGATAAATAAATAGTAAAAGAAATTCAAAGACGATCGAAAATTAAGATCATAGTTACAAACTGATCAAGAAACCAGTTTCTCATATGTATGTACCCATATACGATATATTGAGTACATATATAAAACAGCAATATTATAAGAACTATTGCTCTTTCAGCTTCTTCAACAAATAAACATTTGAACTTAACGCTCCCTAATGAGTTGTACGAAGTGTTTCTATCTTATTTGTATTTCTGGTTGTACTTTGAGAGCAGAACCTATATTTCTACGTTTTATGGCGTTGTATGAGCTAGTAATGTATACAATGCATCGGAAAACTCAATTAAATCTTATAGAAAGCCATTATAAGAAAATAATGTTCAAGATTTGTAGTATAAATTTGCGCTAAATGGCTTGAGGAAGACTGGATATGAGAATGGCACTGGCTGTGGGTCTTCTTCAAGTGATTTCTTAAAGCGACTGTATTATTTAAAGAACTTAGTTTTTGCCGAGCAAGAATTCCCGATACCCGATGACATCTCTTCCTTTGATAACGGTGCAACACGCGAAGTTCTCCATATTTCACACTCTCTTCCTGATTGAATTGCTTGGTTGACGATAGTACTATCGGTTTTCTTTACTAAACACTCGCTCCGCTCCGCTTCGCTCGTGATTAATAAAATTCATGATTAAAATGAAATTTATAAAATTTGATACATAATATATATATGTGTATATCTGGTGAACTGTTTCTGTTATTAGAATTTATACAGAATACAAAAGCATTTATAAACCAATTTGTAATAACGTTTGTATAAAATTTTTATCAAAATTCGAACTGGAAGCCGAGAGTAACGGCCATCGAGAAGCGACAAAAGACGTTAAAAGCGTGTCCATGTTTCTTCGGTGGGCGAGGCAACCGTGGTTGTTTAGTCGTCATTTTCACAAATGCCACGCAGTCCCTGGTCTGCCGTGCTGTCTTCTGACCAATGATACAAGGCATCCGACTATACAGTCGCTTTTTGCGACACTATTACTCCTATTGCCGAAAAGCGTTTTTTGAAAATATCTGTTAAATTATGCATTCTAAACAGATTTATAATATCAATTTGGTACAAGTCTGAATAAGAAATTTAAATTTGACCGGAAATAACACTGCTGTTATCGAAAAATAGATTTTTGCGAATATCTCGCAGATTATTCATTTCACAAAGAGTTATTCAAAATGTAAAAAAAGATTTAAACTTGATGTGAAACAACTCTTATATAACAATTCGTTGAAAATTCGAACCGAAACAAAAATTTTCATTTTGAAAGAGTTTTGATTTTATTTATATAATTGGATAACACAAGTGGGTGGTGATCTATAAAATACAAAATACGTTATTATTCGTTTATTTTGTAGTTCAAGTCGAGTAAAGGAGTAGTAATATTTACTAGCAATACTTTCTCAAGGTTCACTTCTGTAAGATTTGTTCTCGTTGAATGAAGTACATCCTTGTAGATTGAAAACGTCCTTTCTACATCGCAACTGGTTATAGGTGCATACTGGAAATATTCTTTTATTTCAGCGTATTTAGCAGTTAGATTTTGTGTCATTGTCTGCAAACACAATTGCCGCAACGTTTTTAAATCTGGATTTCAAACTTTTGCCGAAGACCACATCCGAAGTCACTTGGAATAGTTTTGAAATTATTAATAGCCACATCTAATGTGATTAATCCATCTTTTAATTCGAGATTTCGATTTTCAAAATATGTGATTAGTTTAGGCAAATTTTCAAAGTGTTCCTGAAGGAATAACAACTGATTTTTTTAAATTTGGAATTCGTGTTAGTTCCTTGCACTCAAAAATACTTCGAGCATCGTCATTTAAACGTAACGAAATTTTGTAAACTATCGAAATTCTCTTCCCTTGTACCTGTCGTCCGAATGAAGCATTTTTTTGCAAATTCTCGTCAATGGTTTTAGCAACTGTTTTCACATCAACTGTTATATGGAATAATTGGATGTAGTACACCAGCTACAACATTTACCACAGACTCCACAGAGCGTCCTAATATATCGTCGGCACTTATCCATAGGTATTGATTTGAAAGATGTCTTCTAATGCATTCTACTGTTTTCGTGAAGCACTTAGAAACATAATATTTGCTTAAGGTGGATTCATCAGGAACATTTCGACCAGTATATTTTTGGAGAAATGTTTTGAAAGTGGGACTGTCAAGTTTATTTAATGCAAAGAGATTGTAATATAATAGAGGAAGCATGAGTGCAGTTTGTAGGCAAGGTAAGTGGTCGCAACAACTGCAGGTGGGGTAAGGGGAATTGATACACTGCCAAGCGATTATAGTCCTTAAGTGTGATCCGACCTATTGCTGCCATTGGTCAAAATGTCGTGCTCCTACTTGGTTCGTGTGATTTCGTTAAATTCTACACGCATTTGTTTTAAAAGTGTAATAAAATATATTTAACGAGTTCAAAATTATTTAAAATCCATGTGGCTTGTTACATACTCTATGTACTTTGTTTTTCAACGACGAGAATCTTTTATTAATATTCTGCCTATATGAAATTTGTAATTATTTTAATATTTTTGCAAGAATTAATTAAATATTAAGTTTACTTCTGGAATAAGTATATATTATAATTATTATTAATTAGAAGTTGTACGATTTCTTAATTATTATTTATCACCAAGATTTGTATTTACTTTTCATGTAGACGTTTTTTTAATAATATGAGCAATGTTTTACAGAAAAGTAAAATCGGACAAAACACTTCTGTATTATAACAGTTATTTTTCTTATAAAATCTAAAAATATGTATGTTCTCTAATTAACGCATGTTTTAAAATTATTGAAAATTGTATTCTTCACAATCGACAGTGTTAATTAGCAAAAGTAAATATAAAAATTGCACCGTCGGTAAGATATGAATAGTTTGCCTGACTATTCAAACTAACCATTAATTGGAAGCAAATGCTAATACTGCAGTTTACAATCGATTGTTATTGATATTATCAATTTTTTATTAATATCTTATATTGTTTATTTTTTTCCAGAAAAGCTCCTATGAACTTTTTATTATAAATAACCGTTAAGTATTGGCAGACCAAACGCTCGATCCGTCCCCGCTCTCGTCTCGCCTCTCCTGACCTATACTTGTTGCGACCACTTACCTCGCCTACAAACTGCACTCATGCTTCTTACACAAATAACACAATTTCACCATTTTTACTATGTATTTCGCATTAAAAGTGCTTAATTCGCGTTATTACATATCACAAAGCACAAACACTTTTAAAACAAATGCGTGTAGAATTTAACGAAATCACACGAACCAAGTACGAGCACCATTTTGACCAATGGCAGCAATAGGTCGGATCACACTTAATGATTACAATCGCTTGGCAGTGTATCAATTCCCCTTACCCCACCTGCAGTTCTTGCGACCACTTACCTAACCTACAAACTTTCTCTATTATATTACAATCTCTTTGATTTAATGGGATATTAGCCGCCATTAAAGCTTTACAGACTTCATCGTTAAAATTGTCAGCCTCCAACGGGTACAATTTCTGTGTATATTTTAGCGATGCTAAATGACGTTGTACGTGCGATTTTTGGGCATTCTGTAACGATATTTTGCAGACTTTGCAAAAAATTTCGGAATCACTGACAATGGACATACAATCAGTATGACCCTTAATCCAACTCGTCATTGTTTCACGATGCCATTCTCGACGTTCTTCCATATCATCCCAAGCAACATTTTTAGTCGTAGGAACGTAACGGCGACCATCACAAGAACTTTAAAGTTTTCGCCACCAGTCGCCGGAACGTGGTGACAACGGTCCTATTACGTGCCTGGGACCAAAATGGGGAATAATTATTCGGTAGTAGCTATGTTCCAGCGACGTCCCTGGAACTGCTTCCGCGACGTTTCCCGGACGTTACGGCTACGTAACGGCGACGTAGCAGGGTGGTCGCAGCAACTGTAATGGAACTTCTTAGGTTTCTGACACTCTCAGTCGCTCTCTGTCGCACACCTTCAGCAAAGCTTCAACTATATTCTCATCTCATTCCGTTGTCGAAGCTGGCTTGTAAACTGATGGTAGAATGTAATACTACACGTTGATGGTGTGAGTAGTAACACACAATAATTAGAAATATTAAACACGCGTTGATCATTTTAAAGGATTACTTGGGTATTAAAGTTATATGCGAATACAAGTTTTCTGACAAATATGATGATGGTACTTAGAAAAATGACAACGCGCCCTTAAAATATACGTTTTCTTAAAAAAAATTTTTTTAAAAAATATACTGTACAATTTCGAAATTGTCCATCTAGGCATGTGTATCTGTTTTTAAATTATTCCTGAACATTCTAAACCAATAAATATTCATTGATTTGGTACTTTTAGTACAGCTCTCAAGAAAAATTAATTTTTAATCAGTATTGTGACGTCATTCAACGTTCATGAACAGCAATGGCGTCGCAATTCTGCTCGATAAATATGGCGAATTTTGCGCAAGAGAACTTACAAGTAGTAATTACTGAAATATGCGTCTTTAAAGTACATACTACTTGATAAAAGTAATCGTGTAGTAGCAGCCACTACAAATATTTCCTTTAAAGTTATAGTTGCTACAAAGTAGTACATGGGACCAATTGGTCCACGCCCCTGTAACTTTAAAGTTGTGCAGGTTCGTTAAGACTACCATGAAGTAGCACACTACTGTAAGGTTCCCGGTGCCACTTCAAAGTTCCACGTAGAACTTAACCTAAAATTAACACATATGTGGTAGTGAATTATTGTACAAATAGCTTTTTTCAAAGTTCTGGCTACGAAAGAAAAGAATGGAGAAATGGGAGAACGACAAAGTATTGTACTGGCCGCACAACTCAAATCATTCACATAGGGAGACTTTAAGATGCAATCCCGTCAATGCTCCAGAGGAGAGTAGGGTACATTATTCGTACATCTTAAAATTATCGAATATTAACAACTTTAAAGATGCCTTACAGACCGAAAAACAATTAATCGGCTTTAACATATGCAGTAGATCAATGATTGAACTGTCGATTAGTCTATGCAATACAGACCATTCTCTAAGCTGTTGCGAGAATGAAATTTTTGACGAATATACTATTATTTCGTCTTTATAATCATCATCAACGTCATATTTAGGAACAAATAACTCATCATAGCCCTAATAATTGTAGATTTTATCTTTAAAATTTTCAACAAATTTCACATCCTCTTACTTCTGGTTCTGCTTGACAGGCTTGTCCACTGTTAGTCGTTTGAACTGATGACACTGATGCTTTTGCAATAGTTATATTTTTCCTGTGGCCATAATGTACGGAAATGTCGCCATTACAACTAAGAGCGTTCAGCTGAAGCCTCAGTGTTCGATAAAATATCGACGAATGTCTATAGGCTTTCTATTGCGACGAATTTTGTTTTCAGACGCCATGAATTCGAACGCAGTTTCATTTCACAGACACGAGCGATACTTATTGGTGAGTGCCTTTGTTATTAAAGTCGATGAAGTGAAACTTACCTCGTAGTAATTTTTTAAAAGTAACTGCAACTATGTAGTCGCTCTGAATTTATACGGAAAGTGAAAATTACCTATAAGTAACATCTTGGAGTAGTAAGAACGTCGAAATTACTATAAATATTACTAAACAGTTCCGTAAGTTTGTAGTAATTAATACATGT
The DNA here is from genome assembly GCA_963170755.1 of Amphimallon solstitiale. Taxonomy (NCBI): domain Eukaryota; kingdom Metazoa; phylum Arthropoda; class Insecta; order Coleoptera; family Scarabaeidae; genus Amphimallon; species Amphimallon solstitiale. The sequence continues at coordinate 39,517,989 of OY720684.1, read as the reverse complement.
TCCGATAACGTAGCAAAAACATTGAGCGTAACTTTCAAGGAATGCTAACTTTAAAGTCACACTTCAGTAATACAAGATGGTTATGGCCACTATCGTTTTCTACTTTAAAGTTCCAATAACTTTAAAGTAATCTTTTTTAGTAGCCGTGTGGTTCCAAATACGTTAAGAGCTACTAAGAAGTTATGGGACCATAGAGGACCTACTAGTAGAAACAGTTACGTGACTGCTACTAATAAGATCTGAATTGGAGTAAATTTTACTGCTAAGTCAAATATTTAGTAGCAGTTACGTAACAGTTACCGAGTCCAAGTTCCGGTCTCAGTTCCCGTCACTTTGATGCTGCTTGGGATAGTACCATAAACAATGATCTAGATCTAAATAAATGATAACTAAAAATGTATGTTATTGAAACTTAACGAAATCCAGTGCACACTTACCTCAAGAAAATTGGGAGAAGTAGATTCAATGAAACGGTATTAAACAGGAGCTATTACATATATTACGAAGTATGTAATTAACAGTCAAAACAATGAAAAAACGAAACTAACATAAGTATGAATAGGTATATACATATATAACTTTCGAGCATTCTGTAACGATATTTTGCAGACTTTGCAAAAAATTTCGGAATCACTGACAATGGACATACAATCAGTATGACCCTTAATCCAACTCGTCATTGTTTCACGATGCCATTCTCGACGTTCTTCCATATCATAGTACCATAAACAATGATCTAGATCTAAATAAATGATAACTAAAAATGTATGTTATTGAAACTTAACGAAATCCAGTGCACACTTACCTCAAGAAATTTGGGAGAAGTAGATTCAATGAAACGGTATTAAACAGGAGCTATTACATATATTACGAAGTATGTAATTAACAGTCAAAACAATGAAAAAACGAAACTAACATAAGTATGAATAGGTATATACATATATAACTTTATTTATCTTACGAAATATAAGGTAAATATAATGAATTTTAAAAACCCCTCATGCTTCTACTTACACCGATGAAGAAAGGAATTTACCAGTAAAATCCACTTTTTTGCTGTCGTTTTCGCGACAACAACAGATGTTGCAGTTCACCATATGAATAGTGCTATTCAGTAACTGCGTGTTGTTTACATTATTTCTTTGCTCCGTCGTAATTTAAACCTGGTACGTCAGGTCTATAACTATTATCGAGAAATAGTTTTATTTGTAAATACCTGGCAAATTTTTCGTTCATAGATTTATTTAAATAAAAGCATTTAGAAGCTAATTTGGGACAGCAGGAATTCGAATTGGAAGTATCAGCTTGACTCTTACATTTTGTTGTTTAGGTAAATATGTGAAGACTATAAATGCATTCCAAAGAAATAAAGTTGTGTGGTATCTATACCAAATTACTTTCATTGAAATCCGTGATTCCAGCATCTTTGCAATTTATACACGACTTAAAAAGAGAGAAAAACAAGATTAGATTCATATATTTTTTATTGTTATATTTCATTCTAATATTCTTTAATTTATTATATATTTAATTTTATGACGTATCTTTGATTTAAATTTCAATGTTTACTGAAAATTAAAACGTAATTCCAGTTAAGCATGTATATTTAAGTGTTACATTTCATTCTAATAAGATTATTTCGTCGAGATGCAATGTTAGGGTCACACACAAAGTTTGTCATTACTGCCACCACCATTCTATTAAGCCTATTATAATAATTTAATTACTTGAAGGGTGAAAAAGAGAAGGGCCTGATACCCACCTCTAGTTTAGTCTGACAGTGTTAAGTATGGCTATGTAGCTCGTTGAATAAATTTTATAAAAAAGAACGCGTAAAGTATGATTATTTTTATTTTCGTTGCCTCCATGATTTTGACCGCAAAGAGTTCGCACCATCAGTAAGTATGCAACCCAAACATCCGAAGTTCGATATCTGCACTTACGAAATTTTTAGTTACAATCACACTCTCAAAAATAAGGAACATTTTCATGATGAGATTAGTTTGTCTTTAAGGGACATACTACCGTTAAGGCCCAAAATGTATGATAAAAATCGAGCTCCCAAATTTCAAGGCCAACCTACCATTGTTTATTTTCATGTAACTGTGTTATCCTTGGATTCAATCAATGAAGAATCTATGGCAAGTAAACGAATAACTTTCAGTACCATTTAATTGTTTTTAATAATCATAGTATGCCCAAACAGAAATATTAAATTCATAGAAAAGAACAATAAATACCGAAATTATTACCATTTAATTATTATGTGGTAACAAATATATCCATTTAATATTTAGTAACACAATGGGATATAATCCATTTTTTTATATGTATTTATATTGTAAACATTATTTGTTTAATATTTTATTAGCTGAAACGGACTCACGAATATGTTTCCAATCCTATTAATAGGAATTATTTGCGTATATATTTGTTTAATTCTTGTATTATTTGTCAAAAATTCAGATAAAGAATAATATATATAATTGATTTACTTAATCCGTCGAAAAGACCTAATAATTTTTGATTTAAATATCCCGCTTTCAACCTCGTATATAAATGGGTTCCTATACGCAAGTTGTGCAAATGGTAAGTAGTTTAGTCGGCGATTTATAGAGGCCACTGTTGTCCTATAGTGTTTTAAATTGAAGAGAAATTCTTATGTTCATACACATTTATTTGAATACTTATAATATGCATAAACAAAGTTAAAATATAACGGATATATGCTTGGATTATACTGTAGGGATTTTGAATAATGTAATCCGATAGATCCGAATCCCTGAACCTGATCACACGTTTTACTATCTTATACGTAGTATAAGGCATTATTGTGATGACGAAAATGTTCGACCTCGAGATTTTTGAAGACATTTACGTTTTGTGGTTTTTGAAAAATTTCTGTCTGTCAGTGTGTGTGTGTGTGTGTGTGTGTGTGTCATATAGCGACCAAACGGCTACAGCTATCAATACTGAACTTTATAGTTACGAGTATAATTTCCCTCTTGAGATATGATTAGATTTTCAGTAAAATCGGTAGACCGGAAGTTGTTTGATTCAGTAAAAAAATCAAAATTTGCTAATATCTCGGTTTAGTCGAAATTCTAAAGAATACTAACTAAAAAGTTTATTTTAGAAAGGTTTTGTAATAAAAGTTTTTCGAAATTTCTATGTCTTATGGAGCACAGTTTTTACAAGAAAAGATTTATCAAGAATACAAAAGTACTTAGAGCTCGAACTGAAACAATTTTTGTATATACGTAAAACGTTTCAAAATTCGGACCGCAGTTTTTTTTTCAAAAATCTTGCAAATTTTGGATTCTATAGAGATTTATTAAGAGAATAAAAGTAATTTGAGCTAAATTTGGGGTAATTTCTGTATAAAAAAATATATAAATTCGGACAGGAAGTAATACTAATTTGGAACAACTTTTGTATACACATTTCGGAACGCGCATACGTATAAGAAAGTCGTGTGATGCCCACACCTGATTTTTCATTTTACCCTGTTGCATTTACTAACAAATAGTCAGTCTAATCTAATCCGATCATTGCATCCGATTCCTAATATCAGACTTTCTCCTTATACGTATGCAGATAGAGGATATAAAATTTGTTTTGGCGGTATCTGTATCATTGCCAGCTATTATTGTTGTGCCTGAATGATCATCTGTGGCTTGATAGGACTTGTGCTATTGTTTAATTTGATACATTTATTAATAATACTACTGATTTAGAATATAAAAGCCTAAGTAGATACAATTAACCAAATAAGAATTAGTATATCTCAAACAGTAAATTGCTATATCTTTTTAAGTTCATATAATTAGCAAAATATATGTTGAACAAATTCAACTATTTCCATAGAAGTTGTTTACCAAAGGCAAGACATTAAAAAGTGTTTTAATGAGATGGAAAATATGTAACATGTAAATAGAAATAGGTATATATTACGTTCAGTTAAAAAAGAATTACAAAAAATATAAATTAAGAAGGTAAATCATGTATTTCAACTTATTACGAAAATGAATGGTCACTGTGTCAATGTATTCTATAGATGTTATTTTTATTGATATCCTCACGTTAATTATAAAAAGAATAGTGAATAAATATACAGGGTGTAACAAAATAAGTGTAAAACATTTCAGGGGGTGATTCCTTAGCGAAAAAGAGATAGGGTCTTTCATATAAAAAAACTTCAATGGAGCATCCCTTGTTAAGATACAGCCCCATAAAGGGGGTACATAAAATTTGTTTTACAATTTTTCTCACAAACACTAAAAATGTAATTTATTTCCAATGTAAAAATGTCTCTTGAATTTTTTGCCCAAAAGTAATCAGTTCGCAGCAAAAAATTATTTTACGAACAACTACAGAGATACATCGTCATAAATGCGAACTGGATTAGTATTGTTATTTTGTAGTTACTACCTGCATCAAATGATTAAAGATGAATAAACAAAACTAATTTATTAATAACAAAACATAAAACATGTAGAAATCATAGTAAATGTTCAATATGTCCACCTTCAGTCATTACACATGCGTCTAGACGTCGGCGCATTGAGCCACGTATTCGCTCAAATATTCCTGGATTCTCTCTAATTATCCTGCACGCATCGATGATGCGGTTTCTTAAGTCCTCTACATCGCGAACAGGAGTAGGATAAACCAAAGTCTGTAAATGGCCCCAAGTAGAGAAATCGAGAGGATTGAGATCCGGGGATCGAGCGGGCCAATTCTGTGGTCCTCCTCGACCTATCCAATGATTTGGATATGTTTGGGTGTAAATGCTGACGTGCTGCTTGACTAAAATGGGCGGGAACCCCATCATGCATAAAAAACATACCCCTTCTGACGCCCAAAGGAACTTCCTCCAGCAGTACTGGATGCACTTCTCTTAAAAATTGAGTGTATGCCTCACCATTTAATCGAGGAGGTAGAAAATGAGGGCCAATTAAATAATCTCCAATAACTCCGAGCCACACGTTAAGAGAAAAGTGTTCTTGATGGTTAGCTTGTACAATAGCGTGAGGGTTTTCATCAGCCCATATGTGGTTATTATGAAAATTAATTATCTTGTCCCGAGAAAAAGTACATTCGTCTGTGAATTCGATTGTCTTCAGAAAGTCAGGATTTCTTCTAATCATTTCCAGCATCCAATTGGAAAATTCAAGACGGTTCGGAAAATCTCGCTGTAACAATGCCTGTACTCGTTGCAGATGGTAAGGGTATAAGAGTTGTTCCTTTAAAATCCGAAATACCGTCATATGATCAACATTTAACTCGAAAGCAATCTTTCTAGTACTGCTAGTAGGGTGTTCTTCAACCAAATTAAGTACTGCTTCTTCAAGATGTGTTGTTCTAACTTCTCGATGGCGACCACAATCCTGCGTTCTTTTGTCGAATGAACCGTATTCTCGTAATCGTTGATGAAGTCGGGCAAATATTCTATGCGAAGGAAGCTGCCGTTGAGGATACATTTCAGCATATCTTCTAGAAGCTTCTAACCAATTCCCCTGCAACAGACCGTAAACGTAATGCATATCAGCCATTTCCTCATTTGTGTATGCCATTTTAATAACAAGTGAATTATTAAACTAACAAATTACGAACAAAACAACGACACACAATTAAGTATTAATTCAATTTCAAAAATTTACAAACTGACAGCGTGATACCACTACTAGCGGCCTACTAAATAAATTAGTTTTACATTTTCGTTTTATGACGATGTATCTCTGTAGTTGTTCGTAAAATAATTTTTTGCTGCGAACTGATTACTTTTGGGCAAAAAATTCAAGAGACTTTTTTGTTTCGAATGAAACAAGCTATTGGGAATAGATTTTTAAACGGTAAACAAATAATCAGACAAAAAGTTACATTGGAAATAAATTACATTTTTAGTGTTTGTGAGAAAAATTGTAAAACAAATTTTATGTACCCCCTTTATGGGGCTGTATCTTAACAAGGGATGCTCCATTGAAGTTTTTTTATATGAAAGACCCTATCTCTTTTTCGCTAAGGAATCACCCCCTGAAATGTTTTACACTTATTTTGTTACACCCTGTATTATTGTGCAGAATAATTATTATCTGTTAGCGTAAATAGCCGTAATCCGTTTTTATGCGTACTTACTAGTAAAAATGCGAAGTACCTAACGACGAGCATTTGTAATTTCGCGTTCTGTCTAGGAAAGACACGAATTAAAATTTTAATTCGGCTGTAGAACCAATTCTAACTACACGTATAACAATAACTAACCGAAATGCACGTCTCTTAACAGCGGACATACTTATGAAGTTATACCAAATACCATCTTTCTTCTCTTTCTTATAATAAAACACAATTGGTTTCAAGATTATTTAATGCGTTGCGAAATAAACTAACTTATTTATTATTACTTGGGCTACTATTGTGACATTTTGAATTGCATAACACTTGCTTTTTGTACACTTAACAAATTACTGAGACACTTTTTTGTCAACTTGCACATGGAAAATTCTTGGCTGGATCCTGATACAGACGAAGCCGCATGACGTAAAGATATTTGCTTATCCTTCTTTACTACATCAATGTCAATAAATTTTTGCTTACAAATATCAAATTCTAATCTGGTGTACAGATGGATTTATAACACCATCTACCTACCTAACTGGTGCATGTCCTCATCGGTCTTGAATAAAACAACAGCTACAATATTTCCGAATCCATCTTTAGCTTTGTCAACGTCGGGAATAGGCATTGTGACGTTATCGCCGATATTAGCAGGACGGTACGTTGTATCACTGAAAGATATCATCTTTTTAGCCTATTGAATTAGGGGGTGGCTTGCTTCAGACCGTGTTGCTGTAATGCTATCCTCAATTATACAATTCAAGCAATAGTCTCGATTAAAGTTAGCTTTTATTAAGATAGCACTACTTTTAAAGCATAATCTAAATTATATTACCTCTGGTTCTTTTTCTTCATTTCCATACTCTATGTTTGAATCTTCTCCATGAATTTCCGCCATGTCAATTTTGACGTCACCAATAATATTTTCCAAATCTTCTTCCCTCTCTAGAGAAGAAATAACGTCAATAGGCAAAGACGATGTAGTTAACCCAACCCTAGACTCGTTGCCAAACATAGCCTCATATGGAGTTTGCTTTATGCCTGAATGAAACGCACGGTTTTTTATAAACTGTACAAACGGTAGACCTTCTGACCATTTAACTTAAATTCGTTTATAACGCAGTTGGCAAATTCTCAGCCGTTGTGTTGTTGTTACTATGTAATATGCACGGTGCTCCAAACGTCAAAAATATTTCGTTTAATTTATAAGGTATTTCTTCTGTTCGTTTACATGTTAGAGCTAAACTTGGTTATTATTTATTATGTCAAAACGGTTAACGCGTCGGTACTACGATGCCAGTGGCAGCAATCAGCTCACAGATCATTCATAAATCGATTCTTGCTCAATTACTGGTATGCGTGTAGTTAGAACGGGTTCTAACTGATAGCTGCAGTGAATAGCCGAATTAAAATTTTAATTCGTGTCTTTCCTAGTCAGAACGCGAAATACAAATGCTCGTAGTTACTTCGCATTCTTACTAGTAAGTACGCGTAAAAACGGATTTCGGCTATTTACGGTAACATCTATATGAATTGTATCATAGTCGAATGAAACAACATAGCTGAATTTTACTGGTATAGTTATAATATTTTTGGCACAAAATTATGTAATATGAGAATATAAATTATGCGCCAATGTTTGCGATCTAGCATGGCAGGAATGATGATGTTTAAACTAGTGGTGTTGCAAATGTAACTATCCGTTACTAAAGTATTCGTTACTCGATAAGATCCGAAGTAACGAATACTGGTTTCAAATAATCGTTACTTTTTCAGTTACTCTCATAATATATAACTTTTAGAATGCATATTCTTGTCTGAAATATTTTATTAAGAAATATAATTTAGAGTAAATAACTTTCCCCAAAATATTTGAATTTAACCAATTGTTAGTATACTTGTATTTGCCTAGGTCGATTTCATTATAAACATTTTGTATGAACTTATTGTATTGAAGCAATATAAAATAAATTGTGTGTCTTGTACTGCGTTCTACATTTATTTGTGTGATTTAATGTAGGAGTCCGGGATTTTTATGGTTTTATGATAGAATATCTCGCCTATCGTAAATAACATGCGGACTCCTTAAAATATACTTTAGGCTTGGCATTTTACTTGTGATTTTGAGTTTGAATGTTTGGGTGAGTCTTTTAACGAATTTTATATATTTAAATCAATATTCAGTGGCGGCTGCTGCAGGGAGGGCAACGGGGCACTGCCCCCCCGTGACAAATTTCTGTTAACAGATAAATTAATTATAAATACCTAATTTGTATGTCATTTTTCTGATTTGTTTGATGACAAATAATATGTTTTCGGAAGTAACAGTCCGTCTTTTCAGCGCGTTTAAAAATCGCAGTCTGACGTAGGCTCCGGGGCATCTCGCGCGACTGCCCCGTCTGTATTAGAAATCGAGCGATGAAACTGGCGCGGGTAGCGCCCGTATATATGTAGGCGGCGGGGCACTACTCTATGGTGCCGGGTCCGGGTGGCGGTCCAGTATGTAATATACAGCGGTGAGTGTATGTTGTAATTTCTATCGGTGCAAATGCAACTATGAATTGCGTTACTAACATTAAGACAGAAAAATCTAGGTCTCCCTAGACCAGATTTATTGATTAAACTAGAAGATCACAATTTGAAAACTAATAAAATCCTGACGAGAAAATTCAACAGAAGCTCTTACAGTTTATCAGACTGGTTGTGTGGGTGTAATGTGCAAAATGCTTTTTTCTATTTCGGTGATATAAAGTTTACTTTACGACATCCGTTTTGGTTGCAAAAGTATTTCTTTATCGCACGCTAATTTTGTTGTTTTGACGTTGGTAACAAAAAAAAAATTGAACCAAATTATATTTAAATGTCAAAATGTAAGCCTTTAATGTAACAAACATGTGCAATAGAAGTTGTACAAAGAATAAAAAGCACACATGCTAACATTTTATTTACTAATTAACAATATAAATTGTTAAGCAGAGTTGGATGATAAGTTTTCTGATACTACTATTGTAATTTACTTCCAAGGTTGAATAGTACAACTGTTATAAAAGTTTGTTATTGATAATATGTCGAGACTATGTTGGCGAAAGATTTTGTAAATTGTCTTCTACTATTTTGCGAATCTCTGGGGGCGTGCAAAATAGAAAAAATCAAGTGAACGGTGTTTTTCTACTTTGAAGAGAATAAAAACATTTTCTAGAAATACCATGCGGGAAAGCAGACTATGTGCCTTAGCAATGTGTTCCATTGAAAAACAATTACTGACATCAACACCAAACTTCAATGAATGAGTTATTAATCATTTTGCTGATCGTAAGGAACGGCGGATGGATTTTATTTTCAAACAAGTTATTAGCATATTGAGTTTATTTTTTGTCTGTACTTAATTTTTGATATTAAACACTCAGACCCCGGTGCCCTCCCGTCCCAAAAAATCACGTGCCGCCACTGTTAATATTAGTATGTAAATGAACATTTTGTTTGTACCATATATAACTAACTAAAGGCATTCAATATTGTTGATTAGATGCTCTAAAGTATGTATTATTTTAAATATAATGCACAGCTATTATCAAATATACTTATTCTTCCACACTTGTGTTTTGTATTCAAGGTTTGATAACATACAGACATGTCAGAAACTTCGCAATCTTTTCGACAACAAAGAAGCACTATTTGGAAACAATTTAGGCGCATCTCCGAATACAAGGCGAAATGTAACTTGTGCAATTCGGAATATTCATACAAAGGAGGAACAACTTCCAATTTGAGAAAGCACCTACAGTCAAGGCATCCAACTGTGATATTTGAAGAAATATCATCAGACACCATTAAGCTTACGCAGACAGTCCCTTTATCCTCACACGCAATTGCATCCACATCAACAGCGTCTTCATTTCTTGAAGAGTCGATATTTCTCTCTACTGCAACCTCTACTGCTGGGATATCTGGAGTCCAAAAAACGAGAAAAAGGAAGCAAATGTCATTAGTAAGTTATGTTTCTCGGCCAATATCCTTGCCTAGACAACAGAAAATTAATAATTTGGTAATTTCCAAAGATTTGCAACCATTTTCTGTTGTAGAAGATATCGGTTTCAAAGAACTGCTTCTCGAACTTGAACCATGTTATAAAATCCCTAGTTGTTTTACATTAACAAATTCACTGTTACCATCAACATACGAGACGGTCGTCAAAAAACTTAAAAATATTTTAGAAACTGTAGACTTTGTAGCCACAACTACAAACGCTTGGACGTCTGTAGCAAATGAAAGTTATATAGGTGTTACAACTCATTTCATTACCAGCAAATGGAATTGCCATTCATTTGTGTTAGAATGCTTTTGTTGCGAGACCAATCATACGTCGCTAAATTTATCTAATGAGTTGCAGCGTATTATAGCAGAATGGAACTTAACTCATAAAATATATGCTTGTACAACCGATAGTGCAGCCAATATGATTAGTGCCATAAAAATTTCTGGATGGGCTCATATTCCTTGTTTTGCTCACACGCTTAATTTAATTATTAAAACTGGTCTTGCAGAAATTGATTCTATCCGTAATAAAGTAAGAGCCATAGTGGAATACTTTAATAGAAGCACACAAGCAAAAACTAAATTTTTTTCAATCCAGAAACAAATGGAAGCAAACTCATTGCCATTAAAACTGAAACAAGAAGTCGTTACACGGTGGAATTCAACATTCTACATGTTTGAACGAATAGTTAAATTACAAGAGCCTCTTACTGCTACAGTCGGTCTATTACACAATCCAGTTGTGTTGCTCTCTGAGGTTGAATGGATTACTTTAAAAGAAATATGTAAAATATTACAACCATTTGAGCAAATTACGGTAGAGATGAGTGCTGAAAAATCAGTCACCTTATCAAAAGTTATTATTATTGTTAATGGTCTTCGTTCTGTACTAGATCAGATTAGGACTAATATTTCACAGAACGCAGCTTATACCTTAATAGATACTTTGATGGAATCCATGTCAACAAGATTTGGAAATATTGAATTTAATGATATTTTTGCAAAAGCCTCCTTTTTAGATCCAAGGTTCAAAACTAAAGCTTTTAATTCTAACGAGGCACTTAAGCGTGTTAAAGAGGAAATTCAACAGGAAGTCATTACTTTAATTAACAAAGGAAAAGAGGCCGAAACATCCACTTCTGCTGTCATAGATACCGAAATTGGCACTTTTGAAAGTGCTGATTTAGAAACTATTGACGAATCAGAAACATGTCTAATTTGGAAAGAGTTTGACAAGTCAATGAAACTACAGAATTAGTCAATAGTCCAACAGCTGCAGCAATTACAGAAATAAAAACTTATATAGCAGACGTATTTTTGACCCTGAAAGAAAATTCACTAGAATGGTGGAAACAAAGAGAATTGCTATATCCAAGATTATCCAAATTACCAAAAAAATATCTATCTGTAGTAGCCACCTCGGTCCCGTGTGAAAGATTATTTTCCAAAGCAGGCAATTTAATTTCTGAAAAACGTAGTCGTATAAAAGGAAAAAATGTGCAACGTATAATGTTCTTACATTGTAATCAAGAATTATTTTAAATACATGAGTATTTGTTTATTTTTTTGTAACCTTATTTCAAATAACTCTGTATGCAGTTAAAATAAATCAATATTATACAACCTACACAATACATACAGTGTGACCAGTGAAGTCCGCATCATATGGGATTTTTTTTTTATTAATAGATTTATTCTAAATTTGAGTTTGGCATCAATTTCTGCTTCGATCAAGATGAAAATTAACCAAAAAAATAATAGTCACGCGATTCGCATTATCTGTCAAATTTAAATTTTTTTCCAAAAAAAATTCAAAAGTGGGGTTATATCTCAAAATATCGAAAAAAGTTATTAGAAAAAGTTTTTCTAAAAACAATTTTTAGCCCATATGCAAAATTTCAGCTGCATAAGATAATTTAGATTTTTTGCCAATTTTTTGTAAATTGCACCACTGTTGCGAAATAAGACAACGCAACCTACATAAAACTTCTTAGTTTTAACAATGCTTTATTCCAGACACATTTGCTTTAAGGCAGCGCCATATTCAATGTGTGTTTTTCTGCAAAATCCAAATAGGGCTATTAAAATTTGGTCACATGTGATGCAAAGTTTATTTGTTTTTGACCCTGTATAAGGTAACTTCATAAAATAACTATTTTTGAAAATGTAGTTTGTGTCTAAAAGTAATACACATTAATATTAATACAGACAAGTACACAGCGTCACAAGTAAAGTCTGCATTAAGTGGAAAATAAATTTTCGTTTAACTTTACGTAAGTTTAACTAGTTTCAATGATTTAATTTAAAACCCATTTATTAAAATGTGTTATGGAGCTATGTTATAAAAAGTAAAAATAGTCTTTTATTATTTAAGTTCCGTTTCCAAAAAATTAACTAGTTTTGTACCTTACGATGATGCACCAAACACAAGTTGGCCGCAAAACAAATGATAAAAAAGATCAACAAGCCCTTGCTTTATTAATGACAGTCAAATCGCTTTCTGTTTGTCATATAGTGGCTTTTAATTAATATTGCGTATTAAATAAAAAAATGTTAACTGTACAGGAAAGAATTGAAATTGTATTAATATGTGGTGAAAACACAAGTCATCGTGTAGCGGCCAACATTTTTAATGAAAGGCATCCAGGCAAAAATGTGCAACAATCTACTGTGAGTAGGATTATGGTGAAATTTAAATCAACTGGATCAGTGGAAAGTTCATTTAAAAAACCTCACAATGCTATAAAACATAGTGAAGAAGTCCAATTAAATGTTTGCCTAGATATTGTGGAACATGGTCAAACTAGTACCTATTAGACATGTTTCTCGCAGAACTGACGTTCAAAGAGAGAGTGTAAGGAATATTTTGCACAAAAATAAATTTAAGCCGTATAAACCTAAATTTATAAATACTCTTAAGGAACAAGATTTTGACATACGTTTGGGATTCTCTTTTTGGTACCAGGGGGAAAAAGAAGAAAATGTGTCCTTTCCGTTTCACGTTTTATGGACCGACGAGGCCACTTTCACTTCAAACGGCGTTGTTAGCTCTCAAAATTGTAGATGGTGGGCTCAAGAAAATCCAAATTTTATAATAGAATGCAAGGACCAGTATTCCTTTAAAACTAATGTGTGGTGCGGTATTTTAAACGATCAAGTTGTTGGGCCTTATTTTTTTAGAGGCAATTTAAATTCTGAAGAATACCTACGCTTCCTTAACACCGAGGTCATTGAAGTTTTGGAAAATATGCCTATTGAAATAAGGCATAATTTGTGGTACCAGTGTGACGGTGCTCCCATCCATACTACAAGACGGGTTCAAGAACGCCTCTTGGAAATATTTAGTGGCAAAGTAATTGGGCGTAATATGGAGCAATACTGGCCGGCTAGGTCTCCAGATTTAACCCCACTTGATTTTTCTTGTGGGGTTACCTAAAACAAAAGTTTACAAACAAAAACCTTTCCGTAATGTTGATCATTTGGAAACGGTGATTCGAAACTGTATTTTAGAAATAAGGCCCCTTAGTATCAGAAACTCTATTAAAGATGTATCAAGAAGAACAATTGTTTGTATTGAACGCAATGGGAGGCACACAGAAATGTAATTTTAATTTTTAGGTTTTTCAAATTATGTTTAATTTAATATTCAAATACCAAAAATACATATTGTTATTAATTGAAAAGGTGGAATTTTAAATGCGTTTCATTTTTATAATGTATTATGATTATTTTATTAGAAAATTTGACTTTTCAATTAAACTATTTTCTTAATATTAATGTGTATTACTTTTAGACACAAACTACATTTTCAAAAATAGTTATTTTATGAAGGGGTCAAAAACAAATAAACTTTGCATCACATGTGACCAAATTTTAATAGCCCTATTTGGATTTTGTAGAAAAACACACATTGAATATGGCGCTGCCTTAAAGAAAATGTGTCTGGAATAAAGCATTGTTAAAACTAAGAAGTTTTATGTAGGTTGCGTTGTCTTATTTCGCAACAGTGGTGCAATTTAGAAAAAAATTGGCAAAAAAGCTAAATTATCTTATGCAGCTGAAATTTTGCATATGCGCTAAAAATTGTTTTTAGAAAAACTTTTTCTAATAACTTTTTTCGATATTTTGAGAAATAACCCCACTTTTGAATTTTTTTTGGAAAAAAATTTAAATACGACAGATAATGCGAATCACGTGACTATTATTTCTTTGGTTAATTTTCATCTTGATCGAAGCAGAAATTGATGCCAAACTCAAATTTAGAATAAATCTATTAATAAAAAAAAATCCCATATGATGCGGACTTCACACTGTATGTTGATTTCTTCTTATTAATCTAAATTAATTTATGTAATAAAATCTGGCCTTCTAATGTAACTACTCGTCCTATCGTAAATGAAATGGCTCCTTAAAAATACTTTAGGCTTTGGCATTTTACTTTTAATTTTGAGTTGAAATGTTTTGTGTGATACTTAATTTTAACCAATTTTATTTATTTAACGTAATATATATTAATATTAGTATATAAGTGGACATTTTGTTTGTACCATATATTAACTATACATATTCCCGCACCGCACATTTGAACGAGTACTCGGTAACGACTAAAGTAACGGATATTGAATTCGAAAGTAACGAACAGTTACAAGTATTGAAAAGTAACTGAAATCAACATCACTAGTTTAAACCAATTATTTAGTCAGAAGGCTAGGTTGTATTTTGTGCAGAAACCGAACTGATAACACCCAATGGTTATAGTAATAAATTTTAGGTTTTTGAAACCTTTCATAAATAAACTTCAGTGTATTTTACTCTGCATAACACCAAATTCTTGGAAGAAATGTTTTGGAGAAACTAGTGTTTAGGTAGTGTATGTGGGATCCCGTGTGTAATATTCCTCACAGGAACGTTTCTTCGGTCTGTGTTTATTCTGTTTATGACTTCCAATTTTTTCTTGGCAGGCGCGCTTTCTTATTTAGTTTTTAGGCATAGTTGGTGAACTTTGGTCGAAGTAAACAAAAGCTAGAAGACGTTATGCTTAATTAGTT
The DNA here is from genome assembly GCA_963170755.1 of Amphimallon solstitiale. Taxonomy (NCBI): domain Eukaryota; kingdom Metazoa; phylum Arthropoda; class Insecta; order Coleoptera; family Scarabaeidae; genus Amphimallon; species Amphimallon solstitiale. Next base: position 39,502,789 of record OY720684.1, on the reverse strand, counting down.
TTCAAGTTCGCGGAATGGTGCAAAAAAAGAGTAAATAAAAATGCAATATTATTTTTCTTTTTCAATATCTTCACCTGCAACCCTAATACATTTTTCATATCTTTCAATTAGCTTGTGTATGCTTTCATAAGAAAATGTTTTATCTTTGCCTGAAAAATATGCCGAAACTGTGTCTTTTACTTTACCTCGCTCCAAAAATTTCTTCCCACACAGTTGTCTTTTCATTTTAGGGAACTGGTAAAAATCGCTAGGACTCAGGTCCGGACTGTAGGGTGGGTGATTCAAATTCGGGATGCAGGGTAGCCAGCGCAAAACGACTCTCAGCAGGACACTTTTCGTCAATGTTGCCCTTCTTTTTTCTTTAGTGGCATCTTTTAAGTTATGGAAACGTCTTTATCTTTGTAATAAAGTAACAGGATTTTCCCCCAGTCCCAGAAAAACAGTTGCTCGGTATCCATCTTGCGCTGAACGTAGTCATGCCAAGATGATCATGAAGAATTTTAAAAATGGTTGTATTGGATACTTCAGTCATTCCTGCGTCTTATGTCTTCTTCCACTATTAATTTTTCAAATTTTTTAACAAGTTCTGGAATGGTCACTTCGATAGGCCGCCCCAACCGTGGGTCCTCTTCAGTTGATTCCCTACCTTAAAGCGACTATACCACTTAAAAATCATAGATTTTCCTAGGCGAGAATCCCCGTAAAGCGATGACAGTTCGTCGAGTATGCTATGAACAAACTTTCCTTGTTTTGTAAGGATCTTGAACTCGATTTTCTCCATATTCACACTCTCTTTCCAATTACTTGCTTGTTCGATATAGTTTAAAGACTACGGACGTGATTGTGATAAAACTTTTTATTGAAATCAATAATGAACACGTTACGATACGAACAAGCTCTCTCACTACCATCCAACTCATCCATTCCGTGATCTTAAAATCGTTCTCTCGCATTATGCTGTCAAAGTTATTAAAGGTAAATAAAAAACAATCTGTGGGTAGTTTTTCCGAAATAGAAAACTATAAATTTGTTAAAATACTCTGAAATAAAACTGAAATATTAACGTGCAGTTTGACTATCACTACGTTCTATGAATGATAACATTTGAAACAGTCACGTTCAATGCGAAGTGCCGCTTTTACATTTCGAATATTTTCTTAGATGACAATGAACTCATCTCAAGTATTTGTCCTTCATCTTGCCCACGTCGGTAGGTGTTCGACCAATTAATCGATTTTTAAACCTTCATTTTTGATTGCGCGACCATTATTGATGGATCTTGGACCTCCAGTTAACCTATGTTCTTATTCTCCTCAGATGATAATTGGTATAGTCGCTATACGTTGACAAGTGACATGCTTATAGATAGTTCCATATTTATTATATTAGTCAAACGTATCACCAACATATTTCTTTATCGTGATTGGAGATTCTATAACAAATTACTTCTTGATCATGTAGATCATCGCCATCTATTGATTTATTTAAGCTTTGAAAAAGTGGAGGTTGTGGTACATATACTCATTTTTGCCGCTAATGGCTAGGACATTAACGTTTTACGGTGCTGACTGTATTATTGTTCTTGCATCAAACAATAGGAGAGATGAGTCACTGTCATACATGTATTCATATTCTCTTTTGTTTCTTTTGAAATAACTATACATTCGACAGTATATACTTGTAGAATCTGGTGTATTTACTGTTCTTGTAACTGTTAACCCTTCTCTTTTAGCAATTTTAAATGTCCATACCAGTTATCAAAATATACTACGTGATCCGACGATATTGCCACATACTTAAAAATCTCTAAGATCACTCTTAAACCGAATAGAACATCTGTGGCACTGTGATCCTTCTTGTTAGTTCTTAGCGCCGCAATATGCATCAAAACTGTAGTAAGAACCGTTGCGCTACACAACATCCAGTCCTTATATCCAAAAGGTACTAGCTTTAGTTTGATGAACTGCATGCTAATGTGAGGGTCGTAAAGTTTTACCATTATTTCATCTATCGTTAGTGTTTGTTGCATGTATCCTATTGCTGATATAAGTATTTATTATGTTATCTACCGCATGTACTCAAATGAGTACTGCAATATATTGGGATCAAGCATTTCTTCTGCACATGTAACCATCCGTACGGCAGGTATATCACATACTTTTCAAATGTGCAGATAATTATTTTTCTATGTAACTGAACTACTGTGCTGATATCAAGAAAAGTACCTATATTAGAAGCGACCCAATGTAGTACGAACCTAGGATATTCTTCGAATAGATAGATAAACTACCTAACCTTATCAGAAGTTGTACTGAAATTTTGGGAAATAATGAGTTACCGTAAAATGGAGTGGCTTTGATATTTTTTCCACATTTTGTTTGTTAAAATGGTGATTTTTAGTGTATATTAGTCAGAAAAAAATGTTTTAGTATGGTACCTGTGATTCCCGAAACATTTCAGTTAAGGATTCATTTATATATTTTATAATAACGAAAAAAAACTTTCATGCCGTATCAAAGTCATACTGTGATTGGAGTTACTTTGATAGCCCTTTTTTTATTGCGTTTTCTTGAATGGCTTTTTCATGGAGGCTATCAATTTCATCCACAATCAATTTTGCCAAGTAGTTTTTATCAATTTTAATATACTATGAGGGTGACTAATGCATAACAATAGTATATGTGTCAAAGTGACCCCATTATGCCAATGTGTTAGCTTGTAACAGTGAAATTAACTACAGAAATAAATGACAAAATTGACATTATGTTATATTATGTGAGGAGTAAATAAAAACGTTATTTCTTAAAGGTATAATAATAATATATAATACCTACCTATATTATAATATATGTAAACAAAAACGAAAACAAAATAAAAAAAATCTTCAATCAAGAAATAAACATAAAAATGAAATAAGAGTTAAGGCTCAAAAACATCAACGCTGTTACTAAAAACTAATTTCTTACTACTTTTCCCAAGGGTTTTAACACTGACCATCGGATTGGGCAGTATGGATAGAATATCATTGAAAGTAGCCTCAAACAAATCGTTCTCAACTTCCTGAAATGTTTTTCTTGCTATGTCAATTGACTTTACCATCTGGAAGGATCTCTTGCACTTTGGCTGTATAACGATAAGATATGGATTTCCTCTTTCCTGATAAGACTCTGACAAGTACAAATGTGCCCACTGTTATGTTGTTTGCCTCAGGAGCTTCATAATCTAGTTCGTCATCGAACGCTTCGTTCTCCTCCTGTTCTTCTTCCTCCACTTCTGATGCTTCATTTTGAATGGCATCCAAATTTGCAGAGTTCTCCGAATCATTAGATTTTTCCTGAACACAAGACACACTTTTGCCAGGGACAACATTCAGACGGATTTTCGTTCTAGCTTGAGTGCGCAAAGGGCTGCTAGCAAAACGTTTCTCCTTTAGAAACTTGACTAGAGCATTTTCGTAATTGTCTTGAAATTGTGGATTGTCTTCTTCATTTATATGTGGTATTATGTCCAACACTTTTTGAGAATTTAGGGGGAAAATTCCGCTAGATTGAAAACCACTTACCAAATCGCGCTTAATGGAATCTGGCTCGCTGGGATTTGCATGTTGCATTTTTTCCAGTGCTCCCTTCAGTAGTCTTGCAAATTCTTCTTTCTTCACTGTTGTTAATGTAGAATTGCCCATTTTCCATTTGAGTAAGATAGCTCTCCAAGCAACTTTTAATGGTCGAAAAAAGCACACATCCAAAGGTTGTGCGAGGTGGGTTGAGTTGGGTGGCAGACAGATAAAGTTAATATAATTTTGGTGGCACAATTCTAAACCTCAACAGTAAAATGAGAAGACAAATTATCACCAATGAGAATTTTTCTCCCTGTAAGGCGCGTCGCATGTGGCAAGAATGTGCTTTTAAACCAGTATGTAAAACAATTGGCGTCTATCCATCCACTTCTAGTGCGATTGTAGCGAGAACCAGAACGGCAACAGCGTTCGTTACAACATGGTTCACCTTTCGGCCCAGTTTCCGTCCATCCATCCCACAAGTGTTCGGATTTATAGATAACGTAGGGCGGTAACATGGTTCCTGAGGCAAACCCGCAGAACATTACTGCTGTCACGGACTTACTATGATTTATTATATTTTCCAGATACTTTTTACCCCTTTTAAACAATAATTTCTTCTTTCCCGGGTCATCAGCCATTTTTGTTTCATCGTAATTAAACAAATTAGATGCAGGTACGCCATCAATAGTTGTTTTCAAATTGTCAAAGTAATCCTTAATCGTGTGGGTTGACACTGAAGCCCGAGTGCGCTTTATGTTACTTGCATGGCGTTGCGTAAGGGTGTCTTTATGTTTCCGCAATAGTGAGTAAACCCAGTCCTTTCCCGGTGTGTTATCTTTGAATTTGCCAACAATTCATCCCTGACGTTCTAAAAACGACTTTGTTACCATTTGTAAGTCTTCCATACTCATAGGAAAACCCCAATCACCACACGTGATTGCAGCGTTTATTATTGCCCTTTCTTCTTCTGGTTTGAATACTGTTTGTCCACCATGTACATTACGGTGTAAGCCCTTAAATTTATATATAGAGTGCCGTATGGAAGTCCATAAGTTCTGGATGCCTTCAATATAGACCAACCATTCTCAGCCACTTTTGTTAAAGCCTCTTCGAGTTTCTCTTGTTTGTAATTTTGGTAACTTCAAGCACCAAGCTTTTTTTTTTTTTTGTAGATACGACCCATAATTCCAACATCCACTAGTACAAAAAGTTTTTTAGATTAGGCAGGGATGACTTCTCAAAGTGTATTTTAATGTACTTATTGCACGGGGTGAGATTGATAGAACTATCATTTTCACCCCGAAACTCATATCAAACTGACCCCAACATTAAATGGTCTCTTTTTAAATTAACCGGTATGATTTTCAAGGCAGACAAAGTGAGGTTAAAGAAGTAATTCGTAATAGGATTAGCAAAAAAGACTCAAGTTTTTTATCAAAATCACAAAAACGATCGGTGTTTTTCTCGAGTTGCCATTTTAACATAAATCTATTGCTGTAGTTTGCTAATAGATAAAAATAATAGCCGCCTTACTTACCGTCAACAAACTAGTGCACGTTATTGCTGAAAACTTAATATAACCACAGTATATAGCTATGTAATAGAAACAGTAGTTTCTCTCGAGGGAAATAATTGTCCTCCTACCGACGACCTTGAACCGACGCGTGCGTGAAAATTTCTGAATGCGCAGTAGTCAGCCATCAGCTGTTGAGTTGGCGGGATTATTTGATGCGACTGCTGGGCATGCGATTTGTGAATGGCCGTTAATATAAGTTATGCTGTACACCAATTATACAAAATGTTTGACAAACAATTTATTATGAACACTAATTTTACAAATTAATGGCTAGTTGTACACAGATTAAACAAGGCATTTGTAAAACTAAATTATACATTCTTTTGGCATTTATAATTAACGTCAAATAAATTTATTAACACATTATTAATTTAGAATTTGTGTTTAAAATGTGTGTCAAAAATTTTTGTTTGATTATTGTGCATTTCCTTGAAACATTTCCATATAATTTAATGGATGCTGACGTACTTCCAACATTTTTGACAAACAAATTGTTTTTTATAATTAGTGTGCATGCAGCATAACGTTTTATCAATAATTGTAGTGTTTCGTTTCGCGAATACTTGGAACAAAAATGCCCCATTATTGTTGTGCACGTCGGTGCAAGAATAGTTCGAACAATTCTAAATTAAGCTTTTTCAGGTTTCCGAAAGAACCAATGCGGTAAGATCCCCAGGCGCATTAAAATGTCCTCAACTGTTAAAATGTGCATATTGTGTATTGTAGTTGTGAATAATTACTCAAACTTCATGACAAATTCACCACCACCAACTCAAAATTTAATTTTCGAAGATTGATTACCGACAATGGGAAAATATAACTGAACAAAGTGCCTTCACTTATTTTATAGGTTATTTGGGACACAAATGTTTTGAAAAGCATAGTTTTCCAACAATTATACGTTTAAAACACAAGAAATGAATGAATTCAAATTTTACACTTATTTTAAGGCATGTCCTAACTTTGTGAAACAGCTTTACTAATTTGACAACGCCCGACCATAATTTCAGTATACCTATATATAAATACCGCATTAGGAAAAAGCCTTCTGTGAATTTTTTTCTTCATTTTCCTTCGAACCAAATGTTAGCTTTAAATTAAAACAGAAGTTGGAGGAGATATCATATAACATCCCTGCGAAAATTTTCCTACTGAATTTTTGATAAAGCTATTTATTCGTGTAAGAATTTTTTATACTATAAAATTTTGCAATAGAAATTTCAAAGTTAGTAGCAATTCAAATAAAATAACAATTTTACAACACCATTGATGAATTGTGTCAAGAAATTTAAGCAATCTTTAGGTTAGAGGAGCCTTTTTTTGTGTTGTACATATAATGTATTACATTTTAAATGCGTGTGTAATATGTACTTAATACAAAGCAGTGTTTTATCATCGTTTTTTGTATTATTGATATAGGTTTTTCATAATTTTAAAAATAGATTAACATAATTATCTCATAAACGATTTGTTTCTGCGTCACTGGCTTATTCCTGAATAGAAAAATTTACTACGCCTCTGGTTGCGCGTGCGTGAATGCGCAGCACTATTTTGGGACACAAACATCAAAGGTGCCGACGGCGAGAGAAACTACTGTGTCTATACAGCTCTATACTATGATATAACCAATAGCAGAAGAGCGGATGTTGGCAGATACTTTATGGCGGTCTATTTAAATTTTACGTAAAAGTACGATTGATTATCAAAGTCATCCTCCAAAATCAATTTCACTCCATTTTACGGTAAGTCAAAGTAATGATACTATACTGTGCAAGACTAAGCCAAAATTGGGATTTTTAACAGATGAAAACAATAAAATGTTATTTTTCAACTGAGGTAAAGACATTTAGTCTTTATGCTGTTATATAAAAAATATAAGGCTCACTTTGAATTTACTTAAGGGGGCTTACGCAGAGGTGAAGACTAACTGCCGTGAGGTAGGACGAAAGGGGGTGGCGCTATATGCGCTAATGTAAATTCCGCCGATGTAAGGTATTCGTTAAAATAAAACAAACAGCAGACATTTTTGTTTTTCTTATTATGTTTTTGCATTTAATTGAATACAAATTCAAATTATTTTCTCCTACATTTCACTCTCAAAGTTGGCAAAATGTACATCATAACACAGTTTCAGAAACTTTATTTTAAAATCTAATTCCAGTCGAGCATGTATTGAGCCTTTGTTTATTTGTGTTTTAAATTTCGTTTTGATATTTCGTAAATAAAAGCGGTATTATTGTTTTAACGAAACCTGGTAAAGTCCAGAATTTACATTAGCGGACATGGCGCCACCCCCTTACGTCCTACCTCACGGCAGTTAGTCGGCACCTCTGCGTAAGCCCCCTTAAGTTTCCAAACACGGCTCACATCGATTGTATTTTATTACCTTCAAATGAGGTAACTTAGGCCACTATGTATCACTTTTAGAAAAACAAGCATATGTACTCTAACTAAACATTTCTCTTAATGGGTTGCAGTAGTACTTTTTAATTTATAATATACATGTCAAGAAGTTAAAGAATGTGTGCTTTAGTTTATTCATCCGTTATAAAAGACAGATTGTTTTTTCTTTGAAAATATAGACTAGACTTGTTCTTAATTGGTGTAATTTTAGCCCACTTGTTGAAGACCATACAAATCAGCCTCCGACATTCAGGACAAAGTTGAACTGCTTAGTTTTACTAAACCAATATCTAACCCATATATAATTTGTCTGCACTTGATTTACACCTCCGACATTTGCATTTTAGAGATTTTCACATTTTACAATTTCATCCTTTGTGTGAATTTAAGTTAATTGTCAAATTTGACAGAATTCCATAAGCGCAGGTTAAAGAATTTTTTAGTAATGATTTTGAAATTGTCGACAATTGTTTAACCTAATACGTATTTGGAATTACAGGTTATTAAAGATATTACAAACATATTGTAAATGATATAATTAATGATTATATTATTAAAAAGTTATGTTTATTTTGTAAGTTAAATATTTAGGCACTGCACTGGCGATAGAAGAAATGAAGGAAGACATTTTCAAGTTACCAATTTTAAAACATGAAAATTTCTGAATTGCAATACGTAAGTCAAGTACATACACTCAATACTTTATTTATTTGCACACAACGTACAAATTTGTCCAGTTGTGTTGTATTATTGTGCACTATTATAACACACGTGCGGAAAACAAATTCATATTCTTATGAGAGAATAAAGTTTACATTTAAAAAAAATCTGCACATTCTGGAAGCTTAAATACATACTTGTTGCAAAATAAGGCACCACTGGAGTAAACACCATTTATTGTAATATTGGTATTTATCCAATGACGGCAAGAATCACCTACATATTTTCATTTAGTATGCAGTAACAACAGTATGAATCATTTTCCAAGTGGGCTAGAGTAATCCCAGTTTGCAGTAATACTAAATGTGACATTGACATATGCTTTTTTTTCTGGAATATAGTTAATAATTGAGATCTGCAAATTACTAAATATCCAGCTCTAATTGTGTTTTACTTTTTTCTTGGTCTTCTTCTTCTAATTCTGAAGTTGCCCCTGCGTCTTTTCCTGAGAGGTAGATAGCCAATTATCTCTCCATCTGTTAGGTGGCCTTCCGATAGGTCTGTAGCCGGGCGGGTTGTTCTCTAGGACTATCTTCGGAAGTCTGTTCTCGTCCATCCGTCTTACATGGCTGTACCACTGCCTCTTACGCTGTCTTCCCCATCTCACAATGTCTTGTATCTCGCATTGTTCCCTGATATCCGAGTTGCTCACCCTGTCTCTTCTTGTCTTCCCCACTATTGTTCTCAGTGTTTTCATTTCGGCGACCCTTAGCATGTGTTTCGTCTTGTTGGTGTCTTCGCGGACTTCTATACCGTACGTCATAATCGGTCTAATGCAAGTCTTGCCATGTAGATTCTAATTTTGCTATCTTTTCGCATGTACAGGTTTGACCTGACTATATCTCGTAGGCATCCTGATAGTGCGGATGCTTTGTTAATTGGGCTCCTCAGGTCTTTAACTGGGTCGTGGGTACTTGATATGTCTATGCCCAGATATCTGAATTGCATCACCTGTTCTATGGGATTATCCTCCACCACTAGCTTGCATCTGAGCGGATCTTTCGTGATTGGTATTGAACAACAAAAATGGGGGAGTAATAAAAAGAATTCAGTCAGTAACAATTTTTTACAATTAATAAAAATACATACACAAGAGATTTTAATATTATACAATGAAAAAAATTTACAGTGAGTGTATAAAGTAAAGAATAATTTTGGAAATATATAAATAGTTTAGTTTTTCTTTTAAATTCCTATTGTTCCAGGTTGTTACTGTCCCATCGGTAGTATAAGGAAGTACGATAATTAAAATTTTCGAAATTTTTGGAGATGTCCACGTTTTGAAGTTCTCTTTTTGTGTAAAGAAAAAACAAAATTCGGACGGGAAATAGCACGTTTATTTAATAGCATTTTTTAAAAAAATATTTCGCAAATTATGCATTATATCCAGATTTATTAAGAAAATAAAAGTATTTAAAGCTGGATTTGGAATAATTTTTGTGTAAAAAAAAATGTCAAAATTCGGACCGGAAGTAACACTTTTACTCCTAGGTTTATTAAGTGAATAAACATATTTAAAACATAGTTTTGACCAACTTTTGTATACAAAAATTTGGAAGGCTTATACATATAAAAAAGTGGTATAGTGCCTACACCTCATTTTTAGTTAATATTTTGATACTCCCTTTAATTGTTGAAGTAATTAAACCGTTACTTCAACACATTAATTTCAGAAATATCTGGATAAAATTATATTGTACCCTGAAAATAAAAATTATTGTTATCATTGTAGTTAATGCTTTTTATGCAGAAAAACGCAATGAGTCGGTCATAGTTGACAGTTATCTTCATATATCACTGTTGGATGTGTCAGATAAATTATCGAAATTATTTATATGTCATAGCTAAATTAACTGAACGCTAGAGTATTGAAATTTTAATTATGATTATATATGGTGATATAACAATAACAGAATGAGAAGACAACTAAAAATGCACTCTCTGTCACAAATTAAGACAATGGTCTTGATATTATACCAAATTTGCAAAAGCATCCGTATAAAGCAAGTCAAACTGTTGCTACCAAACGCAACACTTTAAACAAAACGTTCTGTAATATCTTATTTGAAGACCTCCAAACGGAATTTCCAGGTAGATTGAGCAGTATGTTACAACGAAATGCTATGTTTCTTAACATCTACAAATGACGCCCCAAATCTACCTGGATCAATAGGCAAAATTGTAGATATTGGGAAGTGAAAAATCCATATTAGCTTCGTCAAAATAAAACATAATATTCACACAAAGTTAATATGTGGGCTGGATTTGGTCGGTAAACTGGTTATAGGACAATATATTTTTTGATGGCACGTTGATATGCGATCGGTATCTTATAGGATTTTAACAAAAAGATTTAGTCTTTTCTATAAGTCCGATATTCCAATACATTATGGTGTAAGAAAAATGGAACACCACTACAATATGCAAGGCTGGTGGAAGCGTACCCAAACCTTGTTTTTCAAAATCGCTGAATTGGTTGAAAAAATGCATCAGAATATCCTCTCACATCCCTTCAATTAACTAATACCTCTCGACTTTTTCTTTTGGCGTATGTAAAAAGTGCGCACGACACTTTTTACAAAGAGAGGCCAAATAACTTGGAACAGTAACAAGAGAGGAATGATAAGAGCTACCATCAGAGTTGTTGAAAGAGGAAATATTTACTACAATTTACTAGAGGAATTTCGAAATAAACTAGGTCATTATCAAGAAGATGATGACAGGAATTTTGAACATTTAATTTCTAGATACCTAATGTTAAGTTTGTACTTTAATATAGTCATACAAAGCAATGATAATAAAAAAAATAATTTACGGTACAATATTTACTTACATAATTTCTTAGGTTGGCAATATCTTTATGCCATTACTTGGATATCAAAATATTAACTTAAAAATATGTGTTGGTATTTAAAAAATATCATTAACGTCATCACATTTACATAAATCTCCGTGTTTAATCGAAAACTGATAAAAGGGGAATTTCAAATACAAATTGAACACTAAATATTGTTCATTTTGTTAGATTTATTTCTTAAGGCTGTATTACACTTATCAACTTCTTGACCAAGTTTTTAGGTGAATTAGTAGTACCAATAGAGCAACGGTACGAAATAAAAAAATTAAAAATTTACGGAAGATTTGTGTTTGATATTGAATGTACAAATAACTGCACAAGAGATGCAAAAGAAAATAAATAATTTACGCATACAATTTTTTATCAAATTAACATGTCATTTTTAACAATATTCTAAAATGAAATTTGTGGTTAGATTTTAGACAGTTGGTAAAAAACTTTATAACATGAATTTTACTAGAAATCACTAAAAACTTGATCAAGTTGAGAAGAAAAATAGAACATGTTCTAATTCAACAAGTTCTTGATCAAGTCGACTTGACAAGTGTAATACACGACTTGTCGTCAATTTTAACTTGATCAAGTTCTTGGTCAATAACTTGGTCAAGAAATTGATAAATGATACAGCCTTTACTTTATGCTCGTACTGTAGAAAAAAAAATAAATACATTCTAAGATTTTGCATATTTTTTTTTTAATTAATATATTGAATTTGGCATTTAATCCAACTATTTACAGACGTACGTAACAGACATATTTCTTGCACAAAGTTGGCGAGATCCTAGATTAAGATTACCAGAGAATATGAGTGAGGAATACAGAATATTAGACGTGGAATGGCTACATAATATATGGAGACCTGACTGTTTCTTTAAAAACGCTAAAAGCGTCACTTTCCACGAAATGACCATACCGAATCATTATTTGTGGCTTTATCATGACAAAACACTCCTGTACATGTCGAAGTTGACACTTGTCTTATCTTGTGCCATGAAGTTTGAATCGTATCCACACGACACGCAAATATGCACAATGATGATCGAAAGTTGTAAGATTTAATATTTAATAAATGCATTTATGAAATGTTCTTTATATTTTTAGTATCGCACACTGTTCATGATTTAGTGTTCATATGGAATATGACGGATCCGTTGGTTGTTAATCCAGAAATAGAGTTACCACAGCTGGATATATCCAATAATTATACAAGTGACTGTACAATAGAATATTCTACAGGTATAAATAGACTGAAAAATGTAAATTTAAAAATTTGTAAATGCTTTTTTTTTACATGCTCGTAAGAATGTTAAGGGCCGTATTTTCCAACCCCGATTAAAACACCCAGTTAATAACTAATCATTGATTATAATCTCTAACCGATCGGGTTAGAGATAATCAAGGATTTATTGTATATAAAGTTGGCAACATATATGCTAGCGTATTTGATCTAAATTACATTTTGCAGCTGTGTTTTGTTCTAATAATATTGGCGTAATTTTCTTCATTTGAATTTGTTCGTTGTACTTTTTGCCCCTATTTAAATTTCTTTAAGATTATTTAATTGAGAAATTCGTTTAAGTAAAAGACTGTACGAATTTATTTTGTGAATATAGCCTCCGAATTTTTTTCTGTTTATAGTATATTAAAAATTTCAGTATGAATTAAAACTTGAGTGATAATGTAACAATTTATTGATTCCTACTTTTGATAAATACGAAAGTATTGTGGAAAGCTAATACAATATATATATACCGGGCTCTTTTTTTTATCATTACACATAGCATTTTCCCTATGTGTAATGATAAAAAAAATTGTCAATGCATTAGCGATATAGTCACTGTATAGTAGACAACCAGTTATACACTCGTATGTTGACAAGCAGGAACAGTGAGCTGTCATAAGATTTTTATCAGTCAATTTTCGTTGAACTTTTTATTAAAATTTTAAAATAAAAATTGAGTTTGTAGCAGAAACACTGTACGATACACGTGTTAAAATGTTATTTTATTTTGCTTATTTTAAATTGCTCCAGTTCCTAATCACCCTCGTGTCGCAAATCTTACTCGCAAAATAAAATAGCACTTTCAACAATTATATCGTAAATAACTAATTTTGTACAATTTTTCTTACAATTTTAAAATTCGAAATATATCACGTCGTCAACATCATAATTGCTACATTAAGGATTTCCCACCATTTCCCACTGGCCGCGTAACGTTGATACAAATAAAATAATATTCTGGAAATCCGTTTCTCTTACTTCTACCATAAATTATTTGTACGGAAAAATTAAACTTTGCAGCGTACATAAGACCTTTTACATTTATTACGAAACTGTTAAAATTTAGCGCGAAAGTATTTGATTCGGCAATAATACTTGTACTGGTAACACTGGGCGATACAGAGCAAAATAAAGCTTAGAAGAATTAGGTTATGTTTTTAATAAAGAAAATGCAGAATATCACTTGGAACAAAATAATTAGTTTATTATAACAATTAAACGAACTTAAATGTGAAGTCTAATATCATAACAAGTTCTCGAAATGTCCACCTTGTCTTTCAAGGCAATAAGCAAGGCGATCTTGAAAGCAACGAAGTGTATTTCTAATAAATTCTGGCCTTATTCCATTACATGCAGTACGTATACGCTCTTTTAGTTCATTCAAGTTGCGTATTCGTACATTGTTGTAAATTTTACTTTTTAGGTAACCCCAAAGAAAATAGTCATTTGGAGATAAATCAGCTGATCATGGAGGCCATAGTATGGGACCAAATCTACCAATCCCCCGTCTTTGAAATAAGTTATTTAAAAAATTCCTGATAGCGTTAGTAGAATGTGGCGGGGCCCCATCCATTTGGAACCAGGGTTCATCAACATTCATCATCTCAATTGATGGAATGATACGGTCTCTCAACAAATTCAAATATTTCACTGCAGTAAGGTTACCGTCAATAAAAAATGGGCCAATAAGTCTATCGCTTAATATTCCAATCCAGACATTAACTTTTTGAGGGTACTGTGTTCGAGTCAGGTTTTGAGCGTGAGGATTTGTACGGGACCAGTACCTAATGGATTAATGGATAGGAAATTTAATAATTTTTCATGGATAAATGTAGGGTACAAACCGAAAGTTCTGAGAGTTGACTTCACCGTTTACGGTAAATGTAGCCTCATCAGTAAAAATTATTTTATTTAAAATTTCTTGGTTTTCATTTAACATGTTAAACATTATTTCACAAAACTCAGTTCGTTTTATCTTATCCTCTTCGAAAAGCTCTTGATGATTTGATATTTTGTATGGCCTATATTTAAATTCTTTCAGAGTTTTGTATACCGAACTGTACGATACTCCAAAATGTTTAGCTACATCTAAAAGCGATCCTACAGACCGTTCCTCTACGTAATTAATTTCATGTCTTCTGTTCGAACATGATTGGTTCTATTTCTTTTTTTGTGAGAATTTAGAACACAACCATCTTTTTGAAATTTTTTAAAAAAGTTCAGAATTGTTTTTGCACAAGGTATAGGCCTGTCTGGATAATTGACGGAAAACATGTCTCTAACTTGCCTTAAACTATTATTTTTCTGGTACCACATTACTATTGCCACCTTTTTATTTCTGTTGTATTTATCCATGATTTATAAATAAATTATCTATTTTTTAATAAAATGTATTTAATTTATGACTTATGTTTGAATAAAAATTCAGAAATATTAGACATAAAAAATGTTTTTCCCGTCATGGCAACCTGATTTAAAAATTAAGGTATGCTATACGTAAATTCTTCATTGGTGTATAACTGGTTGTCTACTATACAGTGACTATATCGCTAATGCATTGACAATTTTTTTTTATCATTACACATAGGGAAAATGCTATGTGTAATGATAAAAAAAGAGCCCGGTATATATATTTATTATTACTATATATAGTTTTAATTGACTGGTTAAACCGTGTATGAGTAAAATATGCAAATAGCAATTTTAATAAATTACAGTTCTCGATACAAATATTATTCGGAAGATTTTGCATTTATAGTTACCTATAGTTTGTTTAATAATTTCGAGATACAAAAAGTCACCTTTACTCCAAACACCACTTTAATAGTACGTACAAAGGGTTGTGACAATAATAAAAAAGTTGTTCTAGTGTATTTTCCGTTCTTGTGAGATCTTTTATTACGAAGTACACTGGTTCCCAAACTTTTCAGAGTCGCAGCGCCCTTTTTCAATTAAAATATTTCCATGGCACCCTACCCTAAGTAAAAGTATGTAAAAAGTAAAAATAAATAAAACTCGTGTATCTTCATTGTTTAACATTTTTTTTACTTTATTAAAATTAAACTAATAATTAATGTGATGGATGCGCCTGCAAATCACTGCACATATTCTCAAATCGTGGAATTAAACTGAACACGACCACTCTCATTTTCTTTTCCACGTTGTTTTATGCTCTATATTTGCTTTTTATCACAGCGACCGCCGAAAACCCAGCTTCGCACAAATACGACGTCGAAAATGGAATTAAGATCCGCAGAGCCTTATCACCCAAAAGGGGATATTCATCTTTTAGTGAAATCCAAAATTCTGTCAATTCTATGCTGCCAAATTTTGCTTTCAAACTTAATAAGATTCTCTTCTCCCACAGAAGTAAATTCAGACGGAGCACTCGTGTTAAATGGATCTTTCCCATGCAAACGAAATTTTCATTTTAAAAGTATTTCTGAAACCAGATAATTATCTGTGATAAATGGCCTTTTTTTTTATATCTTCAAAAAATCAAATTCATTTGACGTCAAAGATTGCTGTAATATTAAAACACAATCTTTGCCTGCATTTTCATTCAATTTTCTTCTCCATAGTTTGATTTTTTTTTTTTATAAAAGCTGATCTTTTTTCCTTTGACATCAAAAGATGCATGTTTTCCCTGCAGCTTTTCAAAAATGTCGCATAAATATGCCAGTTTTATTAAAAAAATGGCATCAGCAAAGTCTTCTGCATCTATGTATCCTTCCCCCTTAAGGAAAATAAAAATTTCTTTCCGCAGTTACATTACCACGAGAGAGAAATCGTGCACTGCTATAGAACAACAAAGACGAGTATTTGGCTCCCATATCCTCACACAGTTTAAAAAAAAACCTTGCTTTCAATGGGCGAGATTTTATAAAATTTACGACATTCACCACATATTCTAACACCTGATTCAGTGCAGGACTCAGATGCTCTGACGCAAGTGCTTCTCTACGAAGAATGGTTCCACAGTGCATTTGATGATTTGCTGCGAATACGTGCCAGTAATCCGCAATAGCAGCCTGACATGGAGCGAATTCCATTAGTACAGACACCAACGCACTTTCAAATTATTTTCAGGTATGCATGTATCAATATTCTCCAAGAAGTCCTGAGGCTTCGCTTCTCCAATGATATTTTTACAAAACAGAAGATCTTCTTTAGTGTTATTACCATATATAAACCGAGAAAGGCACTTTTAGAAGCAGCTTCCCACTAGGGTCACCAAACATGACGTACACCATATCTACAGCAGCCGGAAGAATAATGTCTTCTGCGATGGTATGAGCCTTCTTACATTTCGCCATTCTGTAAGCCACCTTGTAAGATGCTAGTAAAGCGTTTTTAGTATAGATGCAGTCTTACAAAATGCATTTTATTGATGTTTCTGTTTTCTTAGCAAAAAAATCACGAGGTTTGCTAACCATGCGGATTAGCTTCTAAATGACGTCTCAATTTACTTGGAAGCAAACACTAGGATGCCAACTTTCATATACAATACACATTGTGGTCTCTCTTCACCATTAATTTCTGTTGACGTAAAACCAAACTCTCAATAACCGTCATCATATTTACGATACTGTCGTTTCGTTACAGTCGTGCCACTGGTTCAAGACATATTTTCTTTATCTGCTTTATTATTGTCTAAAAATCGATCTATCATTAAAGATAGAAGAGCAAAAATTCACAAAACTAACAACCGCTGAGTTCAATTTCACTAGAATGAATCGAGTCGGTTACGCGTGCTTTCCGCAAGATCTTTCAGAATAGTCCAAATCTGTCGGGAGGGGTCTACGCACTTTGACGTGTCTAGCGCGATCGACAAGGCGCAGTGTTGCCGGCTCGCGTTCACAAGAATATTCTGCTCCGACGCCGGCAAATTAACTTTTATACAGAGTCAAGTAAAAACAAACCACACAAAAAATTTAAATATTTTTAGTTTCTTATTATGTTTTTTGTTTAGTTAAGCCAAATGTCTTGGTTCAATTAATTATGAAGCTTTTACAATATTCCGCGGTGCTTGTGTGAAGAGGCCGCGGCGCACACTTTGGGAATCATTGACGTAGTAGATCCAGTGAAAACATTCTCGAGCAACTAATTATAAAAGTTAAAAACTCAGTACAACCCTTTCTCTAACAATTTACGCTTATATTACAATTTGGAACATTTAAGCTGCAAATTTTTAAATTTAAACAACAAGATCCTCACATCATTGCTAATATCTTTGAACATATATTCAGGAAATTTTACCTGCTTGGCGATAGTCTTTAATTTAAGAAGAAGATTGGGTTATCATTTATTTCATACTTATATTCCATCAGCGTTGATTGTCGTAATGTCATGGATATCATTTTGGATAAAACCTGAAGCGATACCAGCTAGAGTAACACTAGGAGTTACATCATTGTTAACATTGGGTATGTTATACTAATTTGCTCCATATTAACTACTTAAATAATTTTATTTTCTTACAGCAACGCAAAATACGCAATCGCAGCAATCATTGCCACCTGTCTCTTATGTCAAGGCAATAGATGTCTGGATGTCTAGTTGTTCTGTTTTCGTGTTTTTGTCATTAATGGAATTTGCTGTTGTTAATAATTACATGGGGCCAACAGCTACAAAGGCTATGAAGGGATATTCAGATGAAGATTTGCAGTCAGACCTAAATGAGTATAAAGTAATTAAATTAAATAACGTAAACTATTTTAAGCCATCGATAAATATCTTATTACTTTTCAGGATATAAGTAGGCCCAGATTTAGTATGGCTAGCCAACCTCAGTACGATACATTTTGTAATGGAAGAAGTATAGCAATATGTATAGATCAATTTTCTAGATTTTTTTTTCCATTTTCATTTATCATATTGAACGTTGTTTATTGGACAACTTTTCTTTGATATGATTTACATATACAGAGCACAATATGTTGATGTTTGCTTATATTAATTATTGAAAATGTTAAAAGTAAAATATATCTAAGAAGTCGGTTTTTGACTTTGACTTTATTATCCTCAATCCATTTATCTTATAAGAAAATGTTTTGAGGTTTATTTCAAAGCTTAGAGAAATGAGTGGACATACATTGTCACATACGTATTGAAAAGAATTAGTAATTAAGATTAACTTTGCAATTAATTAAACATACGAAACATTTAACTCCAAACAGATAACAAATGTCTCCATTCCATAAAAGTTTTATAGCATTAGTGTTTTAGTATTTACATCACAATAGAACAAAGGGAAAATAATGCTTTTCACGATACATGTTATGTGAACGTCACGTGATCTGTCACTTTCTTGCATTATAGGAGAATGATTTGATGGAAGGTGAGACTTGTTTGCAAACAAAAATGGTATTATTTTCGACCTACTCGAAAATGCAAGAGGACATTTAAATTATTCAATATAGTCAAATGTTACTTTGACAGATACAGTTGTACAAAGAAGATGTTAGTGAAAATTGTAACTTTGATAAAATCACTATTCTTGAAGTAATTCATGACTTGTGTTTTAAGAAGATGAACATAACTAAGATTTTGACAATATTCAGTAAACGTTGAGCAACGATGTTCCTTCGAAGATAACTATTTGCTATTGGGTTGCTCATTTCAAACGTAGTCTCATAAGTCTCGATGATGAAGAACGTGACGGACCATCAAAATGTGTTACCGTTCCAGATTTTGAAAAATTTCTTAATGTTGTGTTAAGTGACTGAAGACTGAAAGTGAAGGATACTGTTGACATGACTAATGAACGTGTGTATATAGTCTGTCCATCGATATAACGATTCGACCTTTTAGGATTCAAGAGAATTATCGGGGACTATCCGCTACGTCTTGCCGCAGGTTCCGAAAAAAACTTGTAGATGAAGTAATGGACCGTATTAGGAGAAACTGGATTATAAGAAGATAATAAATAAGGATGTTGTTGAAAGACAGTTGTCCCAAAGTGAAAACCTTCAAATTTATGATACAAAAACATGTGGTGACCGTGGAGTACCAATGAAGATTCAAGAAACGATGCAGGTAACAGTATTGTGCTAAGTGAAGGTAGTGATGCGATACTCTTGAATGTATACAATAATTTGAAGAGTGAGAATTATGGGATTACTAAAACAGAGACAACTGTTAGAACATTGAAATTAGCGAGATTACCTTACGGGACAGTCCAAAAAATCATTCAGAATGGTTTATTTAAAAGAAAAACAAGGAAGGACAAGAGGCAATCGAAGAAAATTAGTATGAGCGATTTTGATATTTTGAGATGAGAAATGTACCGCTTCTATAAAAGAAATGAAGTTCCTACATTGCGTATCACCACGTTGTCGCGTGTTATGAAGGAAAACGACTTTAAATTTAGTACAGTTAATAAGCTGCAAAAAAAAAAAAAATGGAATCGCAAAGATTGCAGTTACTGCGGGATGAATACCTGACGAAAGTGAAGGTATTTAGAGAAGAGGAACGTGTTATTTGCTACTTGGACTAAACATAGTAGTACAGCTATGATCTATAAAGAAAAGTTGGGATGATGGTTGGGGAATATGTTCCGGTAATGTTCTTGTTTCAAGGGGGAAAAGAATCATTATTGAACATGCGGGATCTGTGGATGGTTGGGTTGGTGATGTATAAGTTGCTAGTGAGAGCTGCCACGGGACAGACGTGTCTACCGTGTTTGGCAGTTTGTGTTTAAGTTTTATATGTGATTATTTGTAAATACAAATATTTAATAAACTGTAAATAATAATAATGCCGCCAGATACTCGTTCTGGTATAGAAAAAATGGAAAAAGTTGCGCAGTTTTTTGAAAGCAGTGAGTTCGCTGAAATAGTGTCAATAATTATACGTAAAGAATTGGACAAAAACCATAAGGTATTAATAGAAATGAAAAATAAAATTTGCCTTTTAAGAAACGAAGTACAGATCTTGAAGGATTCTAATATTGATTTAATTCACCTGCTTACAAATATGAATGCAGGGAATATACAAAACGTTACAAATAATCAAGAAAAAAGTACTCATGAAAAAAAGATACAAGAAAAAGATATTGTTTCTCTCGTAAATACTACGAAATCCACCAAACAAAAAGTTGGAATGAATAAACCGAAAATAAATGATGCTGATATAAAGATTGCGGCTACACAAAATAATGACAAAAATTCCTTAGAATGGAAAACAGTAGGGCCTAAGAAATCATGAAAAATGGAAGTTATTCGTGGGAGTGATGTTGCAGCCTCTTCAATTAAAGGAGCTACAAGGTATTACCATTTTCACATTTACAACCTTCAACCAAATTTATCAATCGATAAACTCACGGAATTTCTTAAATCTAAAAATATAGAAGATGCCATCTGTACCCCCATGCAGAGTAAACACCCGGATCGATATTCCTCTTTTAAAGTCTCTGTATCATCAAAATCGTTAGATATAATAAAAAATCCAGATACTTGGCCTGAAAATGTCTGTGTTAACCGTTTTTTAGATCGCCTTTCCAACAAGGTTTAAATTGCACATCTAAGGGTATTAACATTATGCATCAAAACATCTGCTGTGTTAGTAATAAGATACAGCAACTCGAAATTGTAATTAATACATATAAGGTTGATCTTTTAATGTTAACTGAGCATTGGCAATCGGAGTATCAACTAAAGCAACTTTCAATTAATAATTTTTATTTAAAAAGCTTCAATTGCCGTCCTCAGCGTCGGCATGGGGGTGTTGCGATTTTTGCAAATAATTCATTGCAACTGAATCCCAGAGATGACATTACATGTCTATCGATTGTGAATATTTTTGAACTTTGCGCGGTTGAAATTCAATCTGAAATTAACATCATTGTAGTTGCAATTTATCGCCCACCTCAGGCTGACTTTGATATGTTTGTTGGGCGACTCGCGAGTTTGCTTGACTTGATTTCTAGTGAAAATAAGTACATAGTTTTAGGTGGAGATTTTAACGTAAACTTTGCTGTGGCATCGGCGAACTTGCGAGCTTTTAATGATGTTGTGAATAGTTTTAGTTTGCATGCAACAATTGATGTACCCACTAGAGTTTGTAATACATCGTCCTCTTGTATTGATAATTTTGTAACAAATTTGCCGCTTGACTATTATAGTTCTTCTTGTTTGGATAACTGTTTGTCCGATCATTTTAGTCAATTTTTGAATGTTAAATCGGATCTAAAATCAAATGCTGTTGATTATATTTATAAACGGAAAGTTTCTAGTAATTCCTTAATTTTGTCCAATGATTACCTGGAAAAAGAAACTTGGTTACCAGTATACCAATGTTCGTGTCCAGATACTAGTTTTTCAACCTTCCTAGAGATATTTGCTTATTATATGAGTATATGTTTTCCGTTGGTTAAGTGCCATGTTGGTCATGGCACGGGAAATGGGTGGATTTATCAAGAAGTTCTTCCGGATTATAGTATGTATCGAGAAAATACTTCTACATATTTCAACAATTATTTTGCAACATTGGCTTCCAATCTAGTTAATACAAATTTTAATCAAACAGATATTGAATTCAATTCAATTGACACATATATTGACCTGGTTAATAACTCGTTTTTTATGCCGAATATAGACAGACATGACATTGAAATTGCAGTTGGTAAATTAAATGCAGATTCCTCAGCGGGATACGATCATATCTCACCCCGTATAATTAAATATTGTTATTGGCTAATTATTGAGCCGCTTATATACTCATTAAATTTGTCGATTAATCATGGGATCTTTCTATCAACTCTAAAAGTAGCATTGATAAAACCACTTTATAAGAAGGGAGACTGTAATGATTTTTCAAATTATAGACCAATAAGTGTTGTGTCAGTCTTTTCAAAGATTTTCGAAATAATTGTTACTACTAAATTAACTGAATACTTTAAACACTTTGATTTATTTTCTGACGATCAGCATGGATTTCGTCCTAGTTATTCTACGAATACTGCCTTATTTCGATGCCTTGCGAGGGCCATTACTAGTGTAGATTCTAATTTGCCATGCTTGGCAATGTGCATTGATTTGTCAAAGGCTTTTGATTGTATAAATCACACGATTCTTCTTTATAAACTGCATAGGTATGGTGTTCGCGGTATGGTGAACAAATGGTTTGAGTCTTATCTCCGGGACAGAAGGCAGCGGGTTACATGTTATGGAGAAATATCAGTTGAAAGAGAGATAACAATGGGGGTCCCACAAGGCTCAGTGATGGGTCCCATGTTGTTCTTAATTTACATTAATGATCTGCCAAAATTTATAAAACCATTGGCCGCAGTCTCTCTCTATGCGGATGATATTAATATAATCGTTGATGCTGATGACTTATTAGATCTAAAATCTAAAGCAGACATGATCTACACACTCATAAAGGATTGGATGTCAGTCAATAAGCTATTAGTCAATGATTCAAAAACCAATTGTATTTTGTTTAAAAATCAATTAAAGTTTAGGGAAACGAAAATTAACCTACATCAAACTTCTGTGGACCTTGTTAGTTCATGCAGGGTATTGGGGGTTGTGTTGGATGAGTCTTTGACTTGGTCCGCCCATATTGATGTTTTGTGTGGTGAGCTGAGTAGGGCTTGCTATGCGTTATATAATCTGCGCAATTCTTGCAGTTTCGAAGTGTTGAAGACATACTACTACTCGAATATATTTTCCAGGATTCGATATGGTATAATTCATTGGGATCATTGCAGAGATGCCCTGAGGGTATTTTTGATGCAAAAAAAAGCTGTAAGGTACATAATTATATAACCTGAGATTTCAAGAGTCTTGTAGACCTGCTTTTAGAAAAGAAAGAATTCTGACCTTCTTTGACATATACATATTGGAAGTAGTGTTATTTGTACATGAAAACAGGTCATCTTTCACCACCAGTATAGACCATAAATACAATACACGGCAAAATAATTACCTGTTGCCATTTCAGCATAAAACAGCACTTTTTCAAAGAAATCTTCTTTATAATGGTTGTAAACTATACAATAAACTTCCATCTGAAATAAAACGGGAAGGTTTAAAGAAATTTAAACACAAGGTTAAGGAATTACTATTAACTTTAAATTGTTACTCCTGTGAGGACTTTTTGAATTAATGATTTGTTACCTATATTTGTAGATTTTATTTTTGACGTTTTCACACATGTATGTTTTTATTTGTATGTACACATGTCTCTGAAATAAATTATATTATTATTATTATTATTATTATTATTATTATTACTGTCCGCAAACAACATAAAGTTGTCGTCCTTGGATTATCATGAAGATATGACAAGTTCCTTGTTTGAAGAGTGATTCGTTAATAAGCTACTACCGTCACTGTTATGGATAATGCCAGTTACCACTCACGACAAGTTATTAAAATACCTAATGGGTAAGCACAACATTTGAAATATCAAAATTTTTAGAGCAGCATGGCCTTTATTTTGAAGCAAATTATTCGAAGAAACACTCCTGGAAGTCTTGCACACGAAAATATTTCAAAAGCAATATTTTATTGATAATGCTGCAGCTGGTGCAGGACACACAATACAACGTCTACCTCCATATTACTGTATCTTCAATCCTATAGAGTTGATTTGGAGTTCACTAAAGCAACACATTCCTCACAAAAATATCGCTCCCACATTTAGCGAAATAACAATAAATACGATCCAAGAAGCTATATTATTAATAACACCAGATACTGGTGTACATGGTGTACAACATGTAATCGGTATAGAAGACGAGTATTTAGAGTACGCAAACTCCATACCGAAATTCATAATACATATAGATGACAATGAAATTAGTGATTCTGATGACTGAAACAGTATTTAAGTTATAATTAAGGATAATGTATATAGAAGAGTACTTAGAGCCGATAAGGTACAATTCCTTGCAGGAATTTAGTAATTAGAGGATTTTATTTGATTTTTATGTTAAACATATATTTATTTATTTTAAAATGAAAAAAAACATATACATTCGAATATCAATGTTCTTATAATAGACTTTTAGTATAATAATCTTTGTGAATACGTTCCTGTAACCACTCGTTATTGAAAAGGATTAAAAGGGTTGGGTTAGTTTCTTTTGTAAAGTCGAGAGCTATTTAAGAAGTGAAATCGTTATATCTATGGACAGACTATACTACATTTTCACTGTCAAATTAAACATTTCTAAGGTCTCTGGAATGTGAGCGCCGCTTTTACTGCATGCCGATTAAAAACCTGAAAGAGCGCAAATTTCCAACGGCAAGCTTTCAAGAACAACCTAGTAAATTTTTGTTTCGCTTTATTACGGCCGTTGAAACTTGTCTCCATTAGTTTGTGCAAGAATCGAAACGGCAATCTCATCATGATAGCCCTCCGCCAAAGAAAACCAAGACGTTTCCTTCGGCTGCAAACGTAGTGGCAACGATATTTTGAGATTCGAAAGGGATAAATTCAAAGTTGCCATTACCGAAGAAAAGACCAGCAATGGCTTAAAAGAAAGTGCTATTCCGCCATGACAATGCGTCGTCAAACACCAATCGCATTATTCGAGAAAAACTGAATGAATTAGGGTTCTAGGTTGTGCTCCAACCATCTTATTCGCCGGATTTAGCTCCTTCAGACTTCGCCTTATTCCTAAAACTCAAACTGTTTCTTGGCTGAATGAAATTTAAAACAGACGTTATTGCAGAGGAACTGCAGTATTCTGACGATCTTGATTCTGATGATCATAAAACTGATATAAATGGCACTCCAGCGCATCTGGGACCAAGTACATTAATGCCAATGGGGAATATGTCGAAATTAAAGTGTTTCATTGGAAGTCTCACTTTCCGTCAAATAATCCTCGTATTGCTTCAGATATTAATCTGACGTTATAATTTATAGTGTCCGTTTGTAGAATACTTGCTTAATAATTTTGTTATAATGACAGACCAAAATGTATAACGTGTAATTACTAGAGACTGGAAAATATGCACTAAATAGTTTGCCAAATATGCATGCAATATGCACTTAAAAAATCCCTAAATATGCACTTATGATATGCATTTATTTATTATGTTTTAGGAAATTAAAATTCATTTGTCGTATTTACAAATTGTATATTTATTTATTACAATAAATTGTCTTATTTACAAATTACATATTTATTTATTACAATAAAGAACCATATATTTCTTTAAATTTTCCATAGTTAAATTATGTCTACGATCTGTAAGTATGTACGTTTATATTGGGAAAATGTTCTTTCAACATCGCAAGATGTGATCGGTGCATTCTTAAACATCTTCATAAATTTCGTTGATGTATTTCTTGCATAGAGCTGAGGAACTGGGTACACAAATGGGTTTATCATCGACTTTGCAATAAGTTTTTAGGAATTCTTGAAATATCGGATTGTCCAATTATGTAAAGGAATATTACAACTCACAAAAAGATTACACAAATCTTTGGAAAATGCTTCTTGTGGATTCTTCGAATTATTGAGAAAACTTTCCTCCAAAAGTTGCTGCCGCGGTTTATTCAAATTTTCAGAAACCCTGTTCTGATGAAATGTTCCACTACTTGAAATTTCTTCTGGCAGGTAATCTGTGTAACAAATATATATTTTTAACATTCAGTTATAATACTTATTATTAATTACTATATTACTACAAAAACTAGAAAAATTAATTGTCTGGTTTTGTAAAGTTCTCCAGTTGTTTAAATTTGATTGATTTTGGTTATTTTGGTGTTTATGACAAAGAAATATTACAAAGATATATTAGCTTTAAAGAACATAAAATTAAACATATCTAATAATAATTTATTATGAACTTGTTTCATTATATTTATGGTCACAAAAAAAATTCTCATAATTGTAGAACTTGTTATTGACAAAATATTTCAAAATTCAACTTACCCTTTTGTTGCAGAGTGTGCACAAAACACTTTCTTCGTCAATAATTTTTAGTGCACTGGAATCACTTATCCATTTTTTTTTATTAGAGATGACTTCGCTTTAGCTATCTTCGGCATTTGCAAAACTTTTTAATTCACTTTTGTTTCACCAAATAGCACAGACCTTAACACGTTTACGAATGAACAAACTATGAAGGAAATTATTTCATTTTCTTATATTGATATTAGTCGTACGGTGTAATATACCTGCATTAATACCTACATTTCTGAAAAGGATTTCTTACGTAAGTTCTAATTGCCCTGTAAACCGATTATCAGTAGAGTTAAATCCTATTTTTGGGAAAGTCCATCTCATTAATTGGACTTTTAATGAGTCACTAATGCAAAGTTGAAGGAATGCAATCCCTTCACGTTTACACAAACAAATTAAATATCTTTAAATATCAGATTTTATTATGGTTCTTATGAAAATGGCGAATATATGCATAAATATGCAAAACAATTATGAAATATGTACGTGCATATGCAGTTATGGAAAAGTGTCCAAATATGCATTATATGCACTAAGAAAATGGTAAAAAACGTATTCTGAGGGTGGAAAATGGATAAGTACACAGTATAGAAGGGATATACCAAAAAACAACAAATATGCATTTTGCAAAAATCCAGTCTCTAGTAATTACATACAAGTGAAAATTCATAATTACGAAAGAGTATCAGAAAATCAGGTATCAGTATAAATGAAGAACATCTTAAAGCAGTAGGTAGGCATCTTATTCTACTGTAAGTAGAATTGAACGATATTTTTTATCCCACTTCTTCAAGTATCTATAGTACGTACCAATCCCATTTATGCACGTACCACTGCAAAAATCTTAAAATTTTTATGAAATTACTACATGTTTAAAATTTACAGTATTGGCCATAATTATTGCAACGTCTATTTATGATTGGAATGCTTGTATAAAACATACAATGTTCATTACTTAATTATAGTATAAAATTCAATGATTAAATCTTTAAGTTGCTTCATATTTATTGTTATGCAGTTTTTTCCAACAGCTGTTTATTATTAGACTATGAATAGTCTTGAGGCTGTACAAAATTATAGCAACTCCAAGTGTATTACTTTCTCAACGTGTTAATTGTGCATAAGCGTTCAAATCGAGTGGATGTAAGTGTAGACGGTCACATTATTCAATAACAGCACTACAATTTATAATAATGAATCATGAAAAAACTATTGCAAGTAAAGTTAGAAAACAAATAATAAAGGTGTACAACGAAGGTATAAAACAGATAGAAATTTTAAGAACTTTTTCTCTAAATAAGTCGATAATTTTACAGATTATTAAAGCCTAGAAGAAACAGGAACATGCTGGTACAATTAGAAATCCTGGAAGGTCGAAGAAAAGCAGCAATTATTTCGACAAACAAAGTGTTAAATTTTTTTTCTTCATCAAAAGTTTCGGTTGAGTTGAAGCAGTACGGTGAAGTTCATGTTTGTGTTCACACAATAAGAAGAAGACTACTTAAGGCCGGGTTTAATGAGTCGTCTTCTTGCAAAAAAAAAAACGGTTACTGTCCAAGAAGAATACCAAACCTCGATTTGACTTTGCGAAATCGCATATTACATAAACTATTAATGATTGGCTTAAAAAAGTAATTTTTAGTGACGAATCTAGGATTAATTTAATAAAAAGTGACTGTAGAAATGATATCACTTCTTCGTCTTTGATGTTTGTTTATTTAAATTTGAACTTACAATTGTTTGGTTAAACATGCACTGATTTAATAACGAAAATGTCTGTGGGCGATCTACGATCTACCTTTGTTCGTGGTTGACTTGACACTGTTTTGAAATGATGCTGAAGTGGAGTGGAGCGTGCGGGTGCGCGCAAGCGCAAACACATGCTTGTCCAAACATGCCCCCCGCGTTGAAAGGCTCCCTTTCAAAAAATTTACAAGTAAGTGAAATTTAAACACTGAATAATTTGTATGGCTATTACAATAGGTAAGTATATTTGAACTTATAATGTACACTTAATAGTCTCTACACTTTCCCTTCCACAGGCAATGGACAGATCCGTGGAAAGGCCCTCTTCAGGATCCCCTTTGAAGTTCGTATGGTGGCTACCCTAGGAATGCCATCTTTTCCTGGGTGCAGTTCAACAATTCTACCCAAATGCCAATACAGTGGAGGTAAATGATCGTCTTTGATTACGACTATATCTCCAACATGTAAGTTGCTTTGATTGGATTTCCACTTCTGTCTTTGCTGTAGTTCCGAGATGTACTCTTTTGACCATCTGGACCAAAAGTGTTGTTGTGCATTCTGAATCTGCTGATAATTCGACAGTCTTCTCTCTGGTATGTGTGTGACGTCATTATCCGGAAGGGCAATCAGTGGCTTGCCAATTAGGAAGTGTGACGGTGTCAATGCAGAAAAATCATTTGGATCACAGGAAAGCGGAGTCAAAGGTCGAGAGTTTAGGATTGCTTCTATTTGTGTGAGTATAGTATAAAAACCTTCATATGTGAGTATTGTTTTCCCTAACACTCGTTTTAAATGGTGTTTTGTTGCCTTAACTCCCGCTTCCCACAGCCCCCCAAAATGAGCTGCGTGTGCCGGAATAAAATGCCAAGCTATCCCGTCGTTAGTCAATTTGTCTGATAATGTGTTATGATTTATTTTCAAAAAATTAGCCAATTCTTTTAGCTCCGAGTTCGCCCCAACAAAATTGGTGCCGTTATCTGAAAAGATATCTCGAGGTTTACCTCTTCGAGAAATAAAACGTCTTAAAGCTAACATAAACGCGTCTGTGCTAAGATCTGTAACGAGCTCTAGGTGAATGGCCTTTGTAGTGAAGCACACGAATAAGCAAATGTAACATTTCATATGCCTGCAACCCCGGCCCTTTCTATCCTTAATTATGAATGCTCCTGCGTAATCAACGCCAACCGAAGTAAAAGGTAACGCAGGTGATACGCGCTGCTGAGGTAATGCACCCATTAGAGGTAGTGTATGTTTTGGTTTTGCTCTAAAGCATTTGACACACTGATTTACTGTTTTCTTTGCAAGATTTCTACCTGAGATAGGCCAATATTTTGTTCTTATGGAAGCCAGCAAAAGTGAAGGTCCTCCATGTAGTGATTCGATGTGCTGTTTTCTGAACAGAAGTTTGGTAAAATGATGTGAGGTAGATAAAACTATTGGATGTTTCTGGTTATAATCAAATGTTGACAATTGTAGTCTTCCACCCACTCTGAGCACGTCATTGTCATCCAAGAATGGGTTTAGTGCATGTAAACGACTGTTCGGAAGGAGTTTCCGCCCCTTCTTTAAATTTTGAATATCTTCAGAGAAACAATCATGTTGACTAAACTTCACTAATGTTTCTGTGGCTCTAGTCAATTCCATAGTTGTTAAGACACCTGTTTGTCTTTGTCCGATCTGTGGTTTGCAATTGGAAATAAATCTGAAGCAATAAGCTAGTGTTCTTTCGAGACGATGTAAATTGGAAAACCTTTCAAATTGTATGATTGGTTTAAGCTTTGTTGTGAAGTTTACATTTACATTTTGTTTCACTTCTGGTGGATCTCCATCAAATTGTACTGATGAGATTGGCCAACTCTCATGCTTGTCTGATAACCATTCTGGTCCAGTCCACCAAAGTGTACTTTTTATCAGTTCGTGTGGTGTAAGCCCACGTGATAAAAGATCTGCTGGATTGTGAATAGTATTTATATGATGCCATTCGTCTTGCTGTGTGAGCGTTTGAATTTGAGATACTCGATTGGCTACGAATGTATGTAACCTGTTAGATGATGTTCTAATCCAATGAAGAGCTACCGAGGAGTCTGACCATAAGTAGCATTTGTGAAACCCTTTGTTGAAAGCGACTTTCACCTTGTGTGCCAACTGCGCTAAAACCAATGCCCCACACAATTCGAGCCTTGGAATCGTAATGACCTTTACGGGGGCTACCTTTGTTTTAGCACATAATAATTTCACGCAAATCTTGCCCTGCGCATCTGTAGTTCTAATGTATATACATGCACCATAGGCTGCTTGAGAAGCGTCGGCAAACCCATGGATCTCCATGTTCCATATTTCCTGACTTGCTATGTATCTTGGTATTCTGAGTTGGTTTAACTGAATGAGTTCTTGTCTAAATGTTTTCCATTGTGAAAGGATTGGTTGAGGAAGTACTTGATCCCATGATAATTTTTGTATCCAAAGTTGTTGCATCATCATTTTTGCTGTAACTACACACGGGCTCAACAACCCTAAAGGATCGAAAACTTGTGCGATATCCGATAATATGGTTCTCTTGGTTATGTTTTCCTGGTGTGGATTGCTAATTTTGTTGTATACTCCATGATGTGGTAGGTAATACGCGAATACTTCTTTGTTAGAATCTTCTCGTGTCATATGACCCATTTCCTCATATTCGTTCATGAAGTTTATATATTGTGCTTTAAGTTGAGGCCTTGCTTTGAATTTTCTTTCTAAAGCCGCAAATCTTGAAATAGCGTTTTGTTTCGAATCACCTAAATTTGTTATAGATTCCTTTAATGGCATTTGCACAACAAATCGACCGTCACTGTGGCGTGTTGTCGTTTCTTGAAATATTTCCTCACATTTGATGTCATCCTTAGAAATGAAGCTTTCTGTTGGACTTTCTTCTATGCGCCAGAATTTTTCTAATTGTTGTTGGATATTTGTGGTTTTTGTAAAATGGCAATGTGAACCTTTTGCAGATTGGATATGTGGTATTGTGCCTGTCATCTACCAACCTAGTTTGGTTTTTTGCAATTTTAAATTTTGTGATATGGAATGCTGACCTATACACAACAAGTTCCAAAAAATGCTTGCTCCAATTAAAATGTCTATAGGACCTGGTGTATGAAATCTTGGATCTGCTAATTTGATATGATTTGGTATTTTTTCCTTCTCTAATTCAAATTTCTGACTAGGTAAGTCGTCGCTGATTTTGTCTATAACTAAAGCCGATGTTGTAAATTCACTTGTGTTGTGCATTGACTGAAGTCGTATAGTGCACTGAGAATTAATAGTTTTTGTTAACTGATTAATTCCGATGATTGTTGTATTGATTTTTGAGCGTTGTAGCTCTAACTTGTTACACATTTCCTTAGAAATGAAATTAGATTGAGATCCAGAATCCAGGATTGCCCGACATTCGTATGGTATACCTTGTTTGTCCAAAATATGAACTAAAGCGGTCGCTATGAAAACGTGTGATGGTTCTATGGGATTTTGACTTGATAGTGTTACCCCTTCATTTGCCTTTGAATTCCGTTCAAAGTGTAAAAGTGTATTATGTTGTGCATTACAACGCTTACACCTACCTGACCAACAATCCCTTGCTACATGTCCGCTTTTCATACAATTTATGCACAACTGCAATTTTTTGATTGAATCTAATCGTGTATTTGTTGGTAAATCAAGAAAATCTTTGCAATTGTATATTTGATGTGACCCTTTGCAAAATACACAGGTGATCTTTTGAGTGTTGAATGTATGTGTTCTATATGCCCTTTGTTCTCTTTGTGATGATTTAGAGTTGTCAAATTTGCTTGTATGATTTTTGCCTAATTCTAATGTTTCTAGTAGGTCAGCTTTAGATCTTAAAAATGTTTTTAATTCATTTAATGTTGGTAATGAATCTGAGTTTCTCTTTTCTTCCCATTCTCTTAAAGTGTGCTTATCTAACTTGCTCGTTGCTATATATATCACTAGTGTATCCCAATGTGTTGTAGGTTGACCCAAAATTTCTAGAGAACGAAGATGTTTTGAAAGACCATCAATCAACGCTCGCAAATCGGAAGGTGATTCTTTTGTTAAATTTGGTAAATCAAATAGCGCTTTCACATGATTGTGTACAAGCAAAGTTTCATTGTCAAAACGTTGGCATAATAATTCCCATGCTAAATTGTAATTTTCTGCTGAAAATTCTATTGAGTGAATTACCTGAGCCGCACCACCCTCTAACGACGCGCGAAGATAATGAAATCTTTGAACTTCACCTATAGCTTCGTTACTATGAATCAGTGATTTAAATGTGTCGCGAAATTCAAGCCATCTCTCATAATTCCCATCAAACTTTGGCAAGCTTATCTGTGGTAATTTAATATTGTTTTTAAATTGTTCTGAATTGTGAGATTTGGCTGAACCTATAGAATCTTTAGATCTTATTGAATTTACTTCTAAGATTTTATGTTTAGCTAAAATCTGTTTGGCCATAGCTATGTATTTATAATAATTGTTTTCAAAATTCTCTCGTTCTTTTAACTGTTCGTCTTGATTTTCGTGTATCGATTCAATTTCATATTGTATTTCATCAAATTCCCCCAATAATGTTTCAATTTTATCTAACCGACCCTGTATTTCAAGTATGCAACTATCTCTTTCGTTTTCGCCTTTTTCTGTATCTAAAATTTGCTTTACATTATTTAAATAATTTTGAAATAACGTTAACTTTGCTTTTAAAATACCACGTTTGCGAATTTGTTCTTGCATTTCTGGCATTTTAAATTACGATACTCACACAAATAAATGTATTCAAATAAAGGATATATTATAGAAAGGAATTGCCACTTGCCTTTTTTTGTTCCAGCTGCACACGTGTTCGTCTGGTTCCCATGCAAGCGTACTGTTTTTCTCGCCTGGCGGCTGGTATTGTGAAATAGATAAGCCAATGTATATTGTTTTTGACTTATCCGGCTGTCGAAGGACCAAATTTTATGTAGAAATGATATCACTTCTTCGTCTTTGATGTTTGTTTATTTAAATTTGAACTTACAATTGTTTGGTTAAACATGCACTGATTTAATAACGAAAATGTCTGTGGGCGATCTACGATCTACCTTTGTTCGTGGTTGACTTGACACTGTTTTGAAATGATGCTGAAGTGGAGTGGAGCGTGCGGGTGCGCGCAAGCGCAAACACATGCTTGTCCAAACAGTGACAATATTTGTCGCGTAATGCGTCCAAAGGGTGAACGACTTAACCATAAATATGCTATTGCCACAGTACAGTATTGCGGCTGCTCTGTGCTGGTCAGGGGCTGCTTTTCTTGGTTCACATTGTGATCACTACATAGAATCTACGGCATCATGAATCAGTATTTATAGAGGGACATTTTGGAGTTTAAAATGGAGCAAATATAGATAATTTATATTCTGTTGCTTAAATTTATCTTAAAGTTCCATACATGATTTACCTATAGTATTTATGAAGTTCATAAGACAAACCATCTGGTATACTTACACACACTTAAATTATTTATCACTTTGGAAAAGTTGCTGTATTTTTGGCCAATACTGTATACGAAAAACAATCAAAAAAAAACACTACGTGCACAGAACATAAAAAAATATCCCATTGTTAATCATGTGGAAATATGTAATATATAGTTTCAAAAACTTAAAAATACATCACAACTATTACTGACAGACATATCTCACAGTAAGTGGAATTTTGTAACAATTCATCGTCCAAATTAGTTTTATATTATTCATGAATACGAATTTTGTTATCATAGTTTAGTATATTTTTTCTACTCCCATACTTTAATTGTATTATTAGATATGCCGAACCTGTACTATAATGATGTTCATTACGATACAGATTTTCGTTATGTTACAAGTTTATATCCAATAGGAATACAGATTTTTCATTACAATACAAAAGTTTATATCCAATAGGAATGCGACATTTCAATATTCAAACAATATTCAATATGGCGACTGGATATCTGACAGATATACAAATTAAATAAATGTGACAGTTCTCTGCAATTTACAAGTAAGTACTTAAAATTTGTGCTTTTTTGAAAATATAAACGGTAAAAATGAGGGATAATGACAGTGAAATGTAATAATTGACTCCACCAGAAAATATGGAACAAGCCTTAGTAGCCACGAACAATTTATTACCAGCCAAATTCACAAAAACGTACGGAAAATTTTAACCTCAATTTATGAAATGGATTGTTCAAAAAATATGTTTTATTATGGGGTCGTAGAAAAAATAGTGTATGCAACTCGCATTTAATGGCTATTAAGACACTCGTATTCATTACAATACTCGGCTTCGCCTCGTATTGTAATTCTCTTACTCGTGTCTTAATAGCTATCATTAAATGCTCATTGCATAATATACTAATTTTCTACTCCCATACTTTAATTGTATTATTAGATATGCCGAACCTGTACTATAATGATGTTCATTACGGTACAGATTTTCGTT
This sequence comes from Amphimallon solstitiale, assembly GCA_963170755.1. NCBI lineage: Eukaryota > Metazoa > Arthropoda > Insecta > Coleoptera > Scarabaeidae > Amphimallon > Amphimallon solstitiale. The sequence continues at coordinate 39,468,221 of OY720684.1, read as the reverse complement.
ATGTCACAAGTTTATATCCAATAGGAATACAGATTTTTCATTACAATACAAGTTTATATCCAATAGGAATGCGACATTTCAATATTCAAACAATATTCAATATGGCGACTGCATATCTGACAGATATACAAATTAAATAAATGTGACAGTTCTCTGCAATTTACAAGTAAGTACTTAAAATTTGTGCTTTTTTGAAAATATAAACGGTAAAAATGGGGGATAATGACAGTGAAATGTAATAATTGACTCCACCAGAAATTATGGAACAAGCCTTAGTAGCCACGAACAATTTATTACCAGCCAAATTCACAAAAACGTACGGAAAATTTTGACCTCAATTTATGAAATGGATTGTTCAAAAAATATGTTTTATTATGGGGTCGTAGAAAAAATAGTGTATGCAACTCGCATTTAATGGCTATTAAGACACTCGTATTCATTCGGCTTCGCCTCGTATTGTAATTCTCTTACTCGTGTCTTAATAGCTATCATTAAATGCTCATTGCATAATATACTATTACAGTGTATCTTGCTTGTTACTATTGATGTTGTGGATCATACGAACATTACATTTCAAGTCATTTTTCTAGTCTAAGTATTAGAATTAATGTTTATGTATTATAATATTATTGTGTTTATATGTATAGTGTGTCTTCTTCGAATATAGATTATATTTTTTTAAATTCAGTTTTTTTTTCCTTTCCTCATTTCAAATAAAGCTATAATAAATTATCAAAGAATCAATAATAAAATAAGTTTGCATTTATCCCAAAGAGAGTTTAACTTTTTCTATGAAGGTGTCATATCGATGTCTTGAAGGGAGCAAGCATACTTGCCATTGAAGGTTAGACTAAGACAATTATTCATTTAAGAACCTATTTGTATCACCTGATATAATTTTTTGGAAGTACAACATCACTCTTTATGTTCAAAATTAATGAATTTCCTTATTCTCGTATAAATAACTTAAATTTGTACTTCATACGTTTTTCGTTTACATTTGAATTCAAATTTTATATTGATAAGATCTAGAAGAAGTTCAGTAATCGGAAAACATATATCAATTGCTTCCTTAAATATATTTGCAAATTTCATGATTCGATATAGATGTTTTTATATATAACATCATTAATATACAATTATTTACTGAAAAATAGAATTTTTATTCATCTTCATATTTGTTAGGAACGACTGTTTTGATATTAAAATAAAGAATAAAACTACTAAGCCTGCGTGATAAAAATATAATTTTGGAACGGATAATTGACCATATAAAACTGAGAAGGAAAATATACAAGGTGTGTAAAATTGGCGGACCCACTACACGTGGCGACATTCTTGGTCAAATTTTGAGTTAAAAGCCCTAATCCTAAAACGATGTATTAGGCTTCCTTTGTCTTCAGAATGAATTTGAAAGAAACATACATTTGGCAACATTGAACACGCAGGTGCTAGTTATAATCTTCGGAACATTTTTACACGTCGTCATGTGAACCTTACATTTTAAATTTAAAAAAGAAACAAACGAAATAAAATTGGTTTCATAGATTACATATTTATAACGAAAATATTACAAAGTTTAAAATTTTTTTGATAATATTGACTAGTTTTTGTACATCTTCTTGATAGAAATCAATGTAATTTTACCTACATAATTGTTCGAATTGAAATCCATTAGTTTGTAGACATAGCTGCAATCTTTGTGGTATCGTTTGTACTATTCGCTCAAGTCTTTCTGGTGTGATTTCTAATACTGCGGCTTCAATTCGGGCTCTAACTTCGTCAGCGTCCTGTGGAGGTGTAGCGTAAACTTTACCTTTAATGAAACCCCAAACAAAAAAATCTAATGGATTGAGGTCGGGGATCTCGCAGGCCACAAAAGGGGACCGCCACGACCAATCCATCTGTCTGGGAAGTGTACAGTCACCCAGTCTCTTATATTACGAGCAAAGTGCGCAGGAGCTCCATCATGCATGTAAATCATATTACGGCGTACGTTCAGTGGTATCTCATCAATAATTTGTTCTAAAACATTTAAATATTCACCGGCATCTAGGCGATTTGGTAAGTAAATTGGTCCAACTACCCTGTGGTTTATGATACCCAGCCAAACGTTAACAGAAAACCTTCTTTGGTGACCGCATTCGCGAAATTCATGTGGATTTTCATATGCCCAATGATGAAAATTATGAGTATTAAACACACCATCTCTGGTAAACATGCACTCATCACTCCAAAGAATACGTCTTAAAAAGTCACCTTCTTCCTGAATTCTATTTAAGATTGTATTGCAATAATTGATTCGAAATAAGTTATCATTTCCGTAAAGAGGCTGAACTTTAGAAACATGGTATGGATGAAGCAAGTTTTCTCGTAGAACCAAATGAACAGTCTTATTACTGGGAATATTTAGTGTAGAAGCTAATTGACGGGTACTCGCAGAGGGATCTCCCTGTATTGTGGCTAGAACTTGCTCTTCTAGTTGCACGGTACGCCTTTGCCTTGGTCGACCTGCGTTCGCATTTCTTGGAATAAACGAACCTGTTTCACGAAGTCGTTGGTCCAGCCTTCGAAATACATTTGGACTTGGATGCCTTCGATTTGGAAAACGCACTCGATATTCCTGCCCTGCCATGCTAGCATTTCCACGACAGAAACCGTATATCATGTACATATCGGCATATTCGTTGAACGTAAAATTCATAATAAACAAACAGAACAACTAGTAAACACGAAAACCCGAAAACTGATTAAAACTATACAAATAAACACGAAAAATAAGCAAGTCGAATGAAATAGGTAGATTACAAAGTGTCAAAATTTGACAGTAGTAATGTAATTGACTAGAACAACATTAGGCTGCCTACTTATTGTTTTACAACGTTGTCAGATGTGTTTTTCGTCAAAATAAGTTAATAAACAAATATTAAAAACAAACTTTAAAATCAAAAAGAAAACTTTAACGAAAGGATAATAACAACAATTCTTCTTTCTTCTAAATTGTAGCTCTTTCTGTCAACAAATATCAAGTAATAATGCTTATTTCAAGACTGAAAGTCCGAACTTTAGGAACCTCGTGCAAAGATATGGAGCATGGTACAACATTTTCGTATTAGGATTTTGGACTTCGAATTTAACGAAGAACATCGCCGCGTGTAGTGGGTCCGCCAATTTATACACACCTTGTATATGTATATTACAAAACACAATAAAATTACGGAAATGAAAAAATACATTTCTTCAAGTTGGATTTCTGACTGAAATGTGATACAGTGTGTAAAGTAGTGATGTGGTTTACTATAGAGAAATAGTTATTTACGAACCAAGTGCGGGAAAACATATTTCGCGAATGAGTGGCCATTTTTAAAGCGCGAGCCGAAAGCTGAGCGCTTTATGGACACGAATTCGCGAAATGTTGCACGCACGAAGTTTGTACAATATTTTTTTACGAATACTTAAATAATACCTGCTGTTAAACACGTTATCATTTATGAGACACTACAAATTTGTTCATATTAATCCAAAAATTTTGAATTGGCAGTACTTATTACTTGAATTGACATTTAATTTAAAATTAGTCAAATTCCAAAAATTGAATGCAAAATTAAAATCTCCTCTAAAACATGCATTCTGATGAAGAAATACAATGCACACCTCCTGAAATTCGTGAAGCTGCCAATATTGCAATGGATACTTTATTACCTACAAAATCAAAAGACAGATACAACACTATTTATGGTAAATTCATAGCTTGGGCTAGATCTAAAAATGTAAAAACTTACTCAGAAAATTGTTTAATAGTTTATTTTCAAAGTTTACAAGCATTATGGTCTACTTATTCTATGCTAAAATCATGCTTAGTAATATATGATAATACGGATATATCTAAATATGCAAAACTCATAGCATACTTAAAGCAGGCATCGAAACACCTTCATTCTAAAAAATCGGCAGTATTAAGCGAAGAACAAATTACTAAATTTATTGTTGAAGCACCAGATTCGTTGTTCCTACTAATGAATTTTTGTATATTTTATATTCATTCAATACTATATGTATTTATAGGCTGTATTAATAATGGGTATTTCTGGAGCATATCGACGTGTAGAACTTTGCAAAATATCATTGCGGGACATAGAATTTAAAAATAATTGAATTATTGTAGCAATTCCACGAACAAAAACAGGTAACAGCCGTACATTTGCAGTCATTAAGGAATGGATTGCATTAATTCGGCAATATGCAAATTTAACACCAGACAACAACCAACGATTTTTCTTAACATATCGCAATGGCAAGTGTGTTTCTTCACTTGTTGGTCTTAATACAATTGGTAAAATTCCAATGCGAATAGCTGAGTACCTTCAGCTTGATAGCGTAAGTAACTTCACAGGTCACTGTTTCCAGAGTTCAGAGACATTGTTGGCAAACCAAGGAGCTGATTTGCTTTCAATTAAAAGACATGGTGGATGGAAATCATCTATGGTTGCAGAAGGATATGCCGAAAATGCTCTGCATAGCAGAAATCAATTGGCTAAAAGAATGACCCATTCGGAGATGTTGATTCCTCCTGCAACTTGTTCGACGTCTGAAATACAACAAGGATTATCTAATAATACTATTAATGTTACCTTACTCTCACAATCGAGATCAATTGAAACGAATCGGGAGTATCAATATCTGGTTGTGAAAATTGTGGTATCAAAATTTTTAATAATTGTTCTGTTTCAATTTCTGAAAAGAGTTAAAATAATGGTAATTTATACAATATTTGTTGCTGTTCTGATATTTAATTACATACCTTTGAACAATAACAATTTCTATCACTGTCATATTAAAACAACGAACTGGCCAGCGTATTAGTAGCATTAGGGGTGTATGGTTTGAAAATATTATCAAGTTACAGTAAGTACCAACTTTACTTCCAGCACCCATATGTATGCGTAGAAGTCTATGTTATGTTGAGAAAAGTGTAAATTTAAGATTTGTCTTACAATCGAGGTACCATGAGCATCTACTTCCAACAATATAGGTGTCCATATCTTGATGGAAATAAATGCGTCGCAATTGTTCTTGTTCGAGTGATGACAATAAATAATTCTGAAGCATTTCCAGGTAATTGTGTTGCTTTAAATTTCCATTAAAAAAATAGGGTCCAATAATTCTGTTAAATAAGATTTCGTACCAAACATTGATTTTTTGATATCACTGATTTCGGACATTAATTCTAAAATTTGGATTATCCTTTGACCAATATCTACAATTCTGTGAGAAAACAGTACCATTTGGGGAAACGTTGCTACATCCTATTAGATACATATCATTTATATTATAAATTATTACTAGTTATTATATAATAGTATATAATAACTAATTTACACGAATTGTATTTGATGACATAATAGTAATAAATATTAAATAGTTTTTGAAATAGTTATCCATGATGTAAAATATGTTCGAAGGTAATTAAAAGATATATCAGATTATATCTCAGTTGGTAAGGCTTGATGCACCATCAAGAATAAACGTAAAAAATTAATAGCCTCCATCAACAAAGGATATCTCATCGTAAACGAAATTTAAAATGATAGTTATTATTAATAATCTGAATGCTTACTCAAAAATCAAATACTGTTACATAGATACATTTTACAAAACTATTCGTTTATATTCTTTTCTTAACTCGACCATCTTAAGGGCTTTTCTTCACCCAAAGCGGCCTCATAGATCAAAACTTATAAATAAATTTTACTTATAGTATAGGTATGGTATATTATTCCAAAAATGATTGAGACCAGTTTCCGTACTAACGTGACAGACAAATTAATTCAGTTGTAAAATATTATATAAAGTAGCATTTACAGCAAAGAAAATGTACTTTTTGTTCCATTAATAATTAAAGTAGAAAACATAAGAAATAAACAAGGAAAGAAAAGATACAGATAGCAATCAATGTATGGAGATCAGCTATATTCTCAATATAAAACTGAAGACAGGAAATGTTGTCTTATTCTACGATTAAAATGATAAATTATTGAATACATCTTCTCAATTTCATAAGAAAACAATATTTCATAATCAATAACGTACTACAGAGATATTAGAAAGGATTATTTACCCCGTTTCAACAATACATTAGACATCCTACGCATATGCTGGTTTTCTAGTGTTTTGAGGATGCCGATGCTCTATATTTAATATTACAGCTTGATTAAATTCACTTGTGACAGATGTATTTACGTACGTCTTCTTTTTGTGAGAATAAGACCCGGCTGCTGATAAAGTTTCTATCAGAGTATTAAATATTTTTCTGTTGGGATGTGGTCGACCTGGAAAACGTTCGGCATAAGGTTATGTTGCCTGCGTGGCATTCCTTCTGCATTCCCAAAAATTAGAAGCATTTCCACTTTATCTTCAAATGAATATTGAAATGGAATATAATAATAATTTGCCTTTATTCGAGAAAGTAAACCATCACATTGATGAAAACTGGCGAAGTCTAGCTAAAGCTACTTATACTCAACCAGAGTCCATCAACTAATACAAAATAAACATAAATTAATAATCAAAGTAATAGAAGGCACAAACAAAAAAAACACAAAAAAAAAGAAACAAGTCGCACATCAGTGCATGTGAAACTGTGCTACTGCAAAGACAAAAGGTAAGACCTAAGGGCACGACTGAACCCCACGCAACTAGAGAGGCTTTTAATATCATCCGGTATGCTATTATAAAGTGTAACGGCGGAATAACTGAACGATCTCTCAAAAAGAGATGTATGATGACGCGGAACAGTGAGCAAATGTTTGAAACGCGTATTGAGAACATGGATGAAATGCCGTGGAATCAAGAAGCCACTGAGAGGGACGGGCGGAGACGTCGATTGAAGCAGCGCATGGACAAAGTTTGCCAGATTCAGTTTACGTCGGTTTTCCATATTTAACCACCCAACAGATTTAATACTGGTACTTCCTAAGAGTACAAATAAGTCTGCAACAAGAGTTCTGAAGCTTTTGAATTCGCAGCCCATCCCGCGCAACCAAACATGGACCATAAATAAAATCACAATAGCTAAGCTGAGACAACACTAGGGATTCACATAGTCGTTGCTTCAAAGAATAATTTAAAATATGTCTATTCGCATATAAAATTCTCAAAACTCCATAGGACTTCCCCAACAAATAAGAAACATGTTCACTGAAACGAAGTCGAGTATCAACAAATAACCCAAGATCTTTCGCAACATCGGAAAAAGGTAAAAGATTACTTGAGATACGTAACCGCAAATTAGATTTTAAAACTTCAACATGACATTTAGAGCCAAAAATTAACACATTAGTCTTCTGCGAATTAAGTATTAAATTATGTTCAAGAGATAATTTGTTCACCTTAGACAAGTCTGCATTAATATTATCAGCCTCCATTGTCACAAAATTGACAATTCAAATTACAATCAGAACACGGATCACTAGAGAAATAAAATTTGACTGACATCGTAACTGTAGGTCATCTTGACTCCAAGGCGTGGCTCGCGGGGGGGGGGGGGTGCCGGTATCTCCCCCAAAAATTTGACCGTTTCGTTCAGAATGTTTGTTAATAAACCAAACTTTAAGCTGGCCTTACATTCATGAGTACTCGTATACAAGATCTCGTATACGAGTACCATACTACATTTACATTATCTCGTAGGTATCGTATATTGAATTAATTGAATAAAGTACTTTAAATATGGCTCCAACTAAAGGAAAGCATGTAGATGTAGCTACTCTCCTGCTAAAAGTTATGAAATAGTCACATGCGATATAAAAAGAGACGAATTTGGGTAAAACAAATACTAGAAAAAAGACAAATTTTTGGAATTGAGGAAGGGTTGTTGGAAGCGTGTGACTATAAAAATTTCATGAGAATAAACTACAACACATTTTCTACACTAATCCTTTTCTTGTCTTTATTATACAGGGTTATGATAAAGTAACGCACAAAATTCATAAAACGTACAATGTTCATTTTTGAAAAAAATGCAAAAACACGTCAAACAGTTTATTTTATTCCGCAACTTTTAACATAAGTCAAAAAAATAAAACGTCAAATTTGTCAAAGTTATGACGTCATCAATATTTTTTTTAAATATGAAGCTTGGTTTTACTTTATTTGATAAAGCTTGTTTTTCTGCATTATAAAGAAATAATTGAAGTAGGGGTCACATAAGAAAAAACTGAGAGAATTAATAAAAAACAAAATAAACTAGTTTTTGAATTTATGAAAAGAAACTAAATATTAAAAGAATTAAAACTTAAAGTTACCTAGTAATAAAATAACTGTTTGTCAGTGTCAGTCTTACAATTAGTGTCATACCAATTTTATTATGATGGCTCCTTTAACGGAAAGAGAAAGGATAGAAATTCTAATGATGGTAGGTTACGGCGATAGACTTCGAAGTCATGAAGAAGCATGTGTTTTATTTAACGAAACACATTTTGAAAGACCTCCAATTAAGAAGCACAGTAAGCAGAATTGTTGCAAAATTTAATGAAACAGGAAGCGTAAGTGATGCTCCAAAATCTGGAAGACCGGGAATAAGCGACGATGCAAAGTTAAATATTTTGCTGTCATTAGAAGACAACCCTCACGCAACTACAGCAGAAATTGCCTTACAACAAGATGTTAGTCAGTCGTTTGTAGTAAAGTTTTTAAAAAAAGAAAAACTGCACCCATACAAAGTTCAACTTGTTCACGAACTCTCAGAAGATGATCCGGACAGACGTTTGGAATTTTGTGAAATCTTCATGAGGCATTGTGACGAAAATCCAAATTTGCTTAATAGTGTAGTATTTTTAGACGAGGCAACGTTTTATTTAAGTGGTACAGTAAATCGACACAATTGTCGCTACTGGGCTCGGGAAAATCCCAACTGGATTCAGACAAAACACACCCAGCGCCCCCAAAAAATTAATGTATGGGTAGGAATCGTCAGGGGAAAATTTATTGGTTCTTATTTCTTTCGTGGGAATTTAACAGCTGAGCGATATTTAGAACATCTTCGTATGGTAGTGCTTCCGGATCTAAATGCGGCATTTCTGGATCCAAATAATAGGGAAAACTTGGATCCCAGTATTTGGTTCCAAGAAGATGGTGCACCACCACATTATGGTCTTAATGTTCGAAGGTTTCTGGATAACCAGTTTGAAGGAAGGTGGATTGGAAGACGTGGACCAATGGAGTGGCCACCTAGGTCACCTGATCTCACCCGCCTTGATTTCTTTCTGTGGGGACATTTAAAAAGTCGGGTCTACGTTAACCGACCAGACAATTTAGAAGACTTAATGGAACGAATTAGACATGAAATGACTCGTATAACTCCGCAGATGATCGAAGACTCTGTAAATCAGGTCTACCATCGTCTTGGCCTATGTCAGATAGTGAACGGGACACAGTTTGAACAATTTCTGTAAGAAATCGTTTTGGTTTAATGGACTGTTTAGTTAATTTAAATGTTATTACTATAATAAAGTTTATTTTGTTTTTTATTAATTCTCTCAGTTTTTTCTTATGTGACCCCTACTTCAATTATTTCTTTATAATGCAGAAAAACAAGCTTTATCAAATAAAGTAAAAAAAAAACCAAGCTTCATATTTAAAAAAAATATTGATGACGTCATAACTTTGACAAATTTGACGTTTTATTTTTTTGACTTATGTTAAAAGACGCGGAATAAAATAAACTGTTTGACGTGTTTTTGCATTTTTTTCAAAAATGAACATTGTACGTTTTATGAATTTTGTGCGTGACTTTATCATAACCCTGTATAAGTAGAGCGCAACTTCTTAATTTTTTTTAACTGCATGGATACTAATGTTCATTATATTAGCAATTGCTTCATAAGCCTTATACATGGCGATAAATTCTCGATATTCTTTAGTTTTTGTGTTATAAATACTCCATAACTTTATAAATTTCGATAAACTCATCGGTGTCACGCGAATAGTTTAGTTTCCGCCATTTTTTATTCTGCCAACTCGTAACAAAATCGGATTCAACTCTATTCATTTTGACAACCATATACGAGTTACGATTGTACATTTACACCTACGATTTCGTCTACGAATCGTATGCTCGTACACGATTTACTCGTAAATGTAAAGCCGGTTTTACTGTGCTGATTAGTGCAGGCAGGTTGTGAATTATAAATGGAACTTAGATGCTTTCCGCTAATCTTCAAATTTATGGAAAACTAAGCAAATTTTTTTATTTTAAATTAGATAAATATGTTTTAAAAAATATCTGCATCATCATAATGAAAAAAAAAAAAATTGATTCCAAAAATGAAAATCTGTTTTGTTTTTTGGCTGCCACTGACACATTTTAAACATTTTATGTAGTGTACATTTCAATCTAACTTTACACAAAATTTGAGTGTTTTTTCTTTATAAGTAAGATCCATTTTGGTGGTGGCGATATACTCTGGGTCACCTGGTATAATACATTTCTTTTTTTTGTATACACTTAAAGTTTGCTATATTAATAAAATACTATTTGAAAATAATAACAATAATATCCTCTCCAATTTCTTTGGCAGAATCATATATGAATTTTTAAAACAATTTATGTATTTTAAACTATTCAAGAAAATAACAGGTATGTATATACATACAAATGTCTAGATTTCAATTTAAAATAAAAATAATATAAAGGTTCTATTTTATTATTGAAAATTTGATTATTTTTTTTTGCCGTATACGATTTTATATCGGAAGTGTTAATATTTGGACCAGGGCAACTGGTCACAGGTGGTGATATCGTGATTTCTGAATATCTAAGATGTTCAAACGTATCATTTCCATACACCCCAGTGGCCATCCCGCTGCCCTCACGGTATCTTCCCGTCGAATCTATCTCGCGAGAATAAGAATTGAATTTGAAATAGGGCTGACCAATAGCGACTGCAGATTACGATTCCGAAAATTGAATTCAAAAACTCGAATGGAATCTATAATGTGACCGCTTTCTATATATATATTGTATATATCTTGTTTGTTTTTTTTCCTGTCAAGGCGTGTATTGGTGGGAGATCAGATATTATAGAAATGTGGGAAGGATACAGGCACGTATTTTAGGCATTTTTTATTTCATCACCCTCTCATTTATAAATATGTATATGTGTATATGTTTAAACTGATATCGATGCATTTCTATTATTATAAGAATAACAAAATATCCTTACCTATATTATATTTGCATAATGTAATAATACATTTATTTGGTTGTTTCTCTGCATAAATACGACATGTCATCTCGATTTACTCTATTGAATTCACCATATGTAATTATTAGATTCAAAAAATCTTCGATATTAAATCCAGATCGCGACATTTTCAAGTATTCAGAAACAGAAAATAACGAACACGCTAAATAACACCAGTAAATACCTTACTAATGACAGGTAATATAATGCAATTTGTTTTTATTTAATTAGCCTAATTGATTATACAAAATAATACATTTTCCAAAATAACTCTGAAACTAAGACGTTTAGTTATAGGGAAGTAAATACATACTGCACCTAATTTTGAACGTGGAATCCAATGAAGTTGAAGAAAATGTACGTTGCTATTGATTATAACAAGATATTGATTTTTCTCGATGAAATGTATAACATGGTTTTCTGATCACTCTGTATTATTGTGAAAAGTTTATAATACCGCATTTGAGGCAGTATACCTTCCAAAATAATTACCTAGAATTTTAAGTATGTGCATGCATTCAATTATTGGGAATGTTGTTATGAATAGCCTGCAGCTACCATTTTTTTTTTACAAAAATTAAAATACTTCGAAAGTGGCTAACTTCAGAGGAAAAGTTTATTAGACAAACTATCCTTAAAATTAAGTCGGAAATAGGAATCAATCATAAAAAATTGAAACGGAAGAAACGAAAATTCGAAACTATTTTAGATGGAAAGAGCGTAACGCGAAACTAATATCTGCGATATTTCAAATCTCAACTCTTATTTGTTTTCTATATTGTTCTAACGAAATCTCGTCGTGATATACCTGTAAATACATTAGTTGATTTCATTATATATATGGTAAATAAAACAAGAACTGGGGTCACTCCGCTGAAAATGCAACTGCGGACACGTGTTTCGAACTACTTGGTTCTCGTCAGCGCAGTGTTGCCAAGGAATAGGATGGGATAACCTTGGAGCTGAAAAACATCAATCAGAGACATACACAGGGGACAGCCTACCAAGTGAGGCTTCAGCTAGAGTGTCCTCGATATTGAGGGTGAATCTAACGTCGCCGCGAGGTAGACGTTGTCTACCTCGCGCTACACTGCGCTGACGAGGACCAAGTAGTTCGAAACACGTGTCCGTAGTTGCATTTTCAGCGGAGTTACCCCATAAATTCTGTACTTCTTTATTCTATGATCCGCAATACTTTTTTCTTATATATCTATATGTTATAGACACGCTGTTTAAAATCATGATGTATATTTGTTTTATTTAATAACGATTTAGTTGTAAGTTTATTTGTTACCTAGATGTTTTGTTTGTTCTCTACTTAATTCATTTTTTAGTATTCTCCTGAAGATGCAATTAAAATAGATTGCGAAATATTGAGATTTAGGCAAAAAAGTCGTTTTATTTTCCATACAGACCGCTAACCCGATATTATTATCACTGCTTTACCTTGGTTCGGTCGTTAATTATTTTCCTTTGTATATATATACAGGGTGTCCAGAAACTCTCCTGACAAACGAAGACCGCAGATTCCTCAGATAATTTTAAGACAATTTAACCCAATTCACCCTAGTCCGAAAATGCTTCCTAAGGGAGCTAGAGCTCTTTGAAGATGGCGCCTTGTAATTAGTTTTTTTAATGTATCCCGAACGCTTCGATTTAGAAAAACACAAACTGGTATGCTTATTTATCCTCCAGAGATGAATCGATCCATCAATTGCGAATTTCTAGTACCGGTCATAGGCGTCCGTTTTGGGTAGGTAAACGGTTATTTTAACGCATAACTTTTTTGTCTTTAACTTTTAAGCATTTGTGACACTAGATTATTAAATTTTCAGGTATTCTAGTACTAAAAGGTACTCTTACTTTAAGTCGGTAGGATACACCGTTTTCTAGAAAAATCGATTTGAACATTTTTCGTTTTTTCGTCATTTCATTTTTCGTTATTTCAACTTCGCGAACTGACAAGAATTTGACAATTAAAAACGTAGGTTTTATTTCTGTTGGCAGTTCAGAGCGAACTAGTGCAAAAAATAATAAATTGAATTTTAATGACGAAAAAACGAAAAATTTTCAAATCGATTTTTCTAGAAAATGGTGTATCCTACCGACTTAAAGTAAGAGTACCTTTTAGTACCAGAATACCTGAAAAATTAATAATCTAGTGTCACAAATGCTTAAAAGTTAAAGACAAAAAAGTTATGCGTTAAAATAACCATTTACCTACCCAAAACGGACGCCTATGACCTTAGGAAGCATTTTCGGACTAGGGTGAATTGGGTTAAATTGTCTTAAAATTATCTGAGGAATCTCCGATCTTTGTTTGTCAGGAGAGTTTCTGGACACCCTGTATATATATATATATATATATATATATATATATATATATATACATCTTTCTATCAAAGTCAGGCCAACTAGGATTTCATACAATTCTGAACCATCTATTTCTAGTAACCGTAGACAAAAAATTCTTACATAGGCGGACCTAAATGACATATGGTACACATGGAAATCATTATATACAACACTTTTTCTTTATAATAAAGTTTTTGTATATCGTCTCAAAAATACGGCAATCTCAAGCCATTGGCTTTTGGTAGCAACTCAGTCCAGTATATACACAAACATGTAATAGCACCGCTTTTCTTGAACCAGAGCAGGGTTGCCGTAACTTAACACATGAGAAGGGTGATTTTAACTTGCGAGTGCAATGTGGTTTACATTTTGTTGCCTCGTACAAAGCAAGACAGAGTAAGAAGCGGTATGGAAAATGATTATAGGTTGGGAATTATAATGGAACTTTAAATGAGTTATTTTTTTGTATTCTACTACAGTTCATGTTTAGTTCTATTTTATTAATTAATGAAACCTATTTGAATGCTAAAGTTATTAATTTCGATCATAAGGCATCTCACAAAAATTGATAGAAACAGTTTCTGACTGATTAATTTATTAATATCGAAATGATTAACCCCGAAAGCTCAGATAAGAGTTACGCATTTGTAATGCTTGCGTTTAATAGTTTTCTTTTTCAAGCAAAGAAGTTTCTTAATTCAAACAAATTAATTAACAAATTAAAATATTATGTACATTAGGACTGAATTGCTTGAATAATGTATGTGTATGTAGACTTAATGCCGAGCGTCAACTATCGCGCAGTGTTCCCAATTCCAAAACTCTTGATCAAAATATAAAATCTTTATCAATTTGTTTTAAATTTGATGACTAAGCATTTTTGATTCTCTTATTACGAATGTAAGAACACAAAGCTGATACAATATTGCGGAAAAGAAATGTTAAAAATTTATTTTACAATAGGTAGTGATAATAATGGATAAACTGCAGTTAATATATACCGTAAAGATAAACAGAATAATTACAAGTAGTATATTTTCAATTATCGCAAACTTTAGTAATACTATTAGGGCTGAAATGAAACGTATAAAACGTGTATAAAAAATATATTTATAGGAGAAATACTTATATAAATAAAGTACATTGTTAGAAATATTTATTTGTAATAAAAGTTAAGTAAATTGAAGCTTTGCATATACCGAAGAAAATATTTTCTTGTTTTCGTTTTTTTAAATTAAGAAAATTGGTATTAAAGTAAGTAAAATGCTTTTCTTGCGTGAGAAATAGATTTATTCAATTTAAGAAAATGGTAAAATTGGTTTAAGTAAATAAGTTACTTTAGTAGTATAAGTTGGTTATCACTTTAAAAAAATGGGATTTATTTCCTAAAAGCAAATATTTATTTGCGCCAATTCAATTACAAATTTGAACTAAGTAACTTGGCGATTTGTTATAGGAAAGTACTTTCTTGATAGAAGCATAATATTTATTTAATATAAAAAAAATATCTATTCATCACACATTCACTGAACCAATATTTTTTTTTTGTAAATGACTACCATGTAAACATCCACTATATACTAAATGAGCTTAATCTTAGTCTAACCGAAGTTACAAACTGTTTTGAAGTTTATAGAAAAATATTCTTTTATCACAAAACTAGAGAAGGGAATACCTATACTTTTTATTGGCTGTATAACCCCCACGCTTTAGATAAAAAGATGTGTGACTATTTTCGCCTTAAATAACTTAAAAACAACCATTCTGAAAAATAATAGAAAGAAATCCTCACTATAAGTTAAAATTGGTTACAATATCGAAACAATAACAAATACACTTGTATACCATTGTGCAAAACAACACCCCTTTTTCTGAAGTCGAGCTTGTCGAACTTAATTATTTATGAATGGCGAATATAAAAAACATTCCTGTTTTAATAGATATGAAGGAACTGTCATGTCGTACTTAGATAAGTAGTTTTATGATCTTTTTCTTGCAACTGAAGTTAGAAAAAAAAACGGTCGCCAATGTTTTTTTCTGACCTTTTTAAATGTATGACTCCCTGCGAAGAGAGTCATAAATCTTAAAGGCTTATTTTCAAGCTATAATTATTCCTAAACTCTGTGTTAAATTAATGTAGAGGTATTTTCCTGACATCGTAAAAATTATAATAATACTGTGTAGGCTATTGATTCATATATTACATAATAATGCATTATTTTTGGAAATGAAAGAACAAATAGATAATTACAAAAATTATTTCAAAAACGTTTCTGTAGAAGGTATAGAAAATCTCATTCATCTAAACCTTATATTTAATCTTGCCAGTAATTTTTATTCATAGGTACTGAAATAATTTTAAAAAGTTATTGGAATTCTTTTCTTAACTCCGTAAATGATAGACGGGGTATTTCCGTGTTAATCGCAAGTTAGTAAATGCAAGAAGTAGACGCCTTTCTTCTAGTATATACTTTTTGAGTACGATATAGGAAAAAAATGAGGTGTGGCCACCACACAACTTTCTTATACGTATGAGCGTTTTAAACTATACAATTTTAAAAAACCTTTATACAAAAGTTATTCAGAATCCTATTCTGAGTACTTCCATTGTCTTAATAAATCTCTATAGAATGAATATTTTGCAAGATATTCGAAAAAAAGTGCTACTCCCTAAGACAATGTGTTACTTCCGGGCCAAATTTTTAAATTTCATATATACAAAGAATATTGCAAATCCAGCTCTAAATACTTTTGTACTCTTGATAAATATATATAGAATGCATAATTTACCATATTTGCAAAAAATCGCTATTTGGTAAGAGTAAAAGTGGTACTTCCGGTCCTAATTTTGAAATTTTTTTTATACAAAAGGTATTGAAAATTAAGTTCTAAATACTTTTATACTTGTAACGTACCTGTCTAAAAAGCATACCTTGCGAAAGATTCGCAAAAAACTGATTTTCGATGCGAGTAAAAGACCTATTTCCGGTAAGAATTAAAAAAAAACTGTTTAATAAAATTTTTCTCAAATGTAATTTTGAGTACATTTAAATTCTTTATAAATTTGTTTAAACTTAGTAATTGACCAACTATTGGCAAAATTTAATTTTTTCGCTGAAGTAAACTACTACTTCCGGTCTACCGATTTTGCTGCAAAACTAGTCAGATCTCAAGACGGAGATTATACACGTAAATACAAATTTTGGAATTGATATCTATAACGGTTTGACCACTATCGTCGTCACACACAAACACACACAGAGAGAGAGAAATTGTGTCTGGATGAAAATTATTGAAGCGACCTTTATCTACAGTTCTTTATAAAATATATTATTAAAATTGTTGGTTGTTTTTATTTACCTAATAAGGATTTTATAAATTGGTTTCAATAAATAATAATTAATAAATAAGTTTACTGGCTTTCATATTTAAAAAAATGACAATTTCACTGACAGTTTCTAACCTATTTGCAAATATAATCTCAAGATTCACATTTACAAAGTACAAAATACCTAAAAAGATGATTGCTTGATTTTGAAGTGTACGAGATTTTTCTGCACACAATTGCACATCGGGTCTAAAATTTGCTGAAGAGTAAATGTTTCTAAAGAACAGACAATTACATATGTATTAACGAATTTATTAAGAAGAACTGGAAGTTAGAACGCAAATGTACCTAGTTACGTTCCACGTGAGCGATCTAAATTAGATCTTGCTATTTGTCCTATGTCTCCTATGGTTTTAGTTTATGGGGCAATTCTAAATTTAAAGTAGACATAAATAGGCCCAAAATCTCAAGATAATCATGTAGAGACATGTAAAGTTTTTCTAAATTGTCCAGGCAACATTAAGAAAGACATTATTGTATTATCAAATCATTAAATGTCAAATAATGTCATTTTGCGCAATAAAGACATGATTAATTTTTTTATCTCCTTTTGTAGTTAAAAATATTGTTTAATTAAAATAAAAAGCTTTCCTATAAAAATTTTTTTAAAAGATTTTATATTAAAAATTTCAGTGATTTGTAGGTATTTAATAATAGACATTTTCGATAAAAACATTCTTTACATTTACTAATACCGCGCAATAAATACCGCGTGCATGGGAATAAATTAAAAAAGAGAGCCCAATGTTTCAAAACGTAAATGCGCGGTGTTTTAAGCGCCCGATAATCACCTCTATTTCTAAAGCAATGCGAAGGGTCACAAAGTCCATCGTTCCGCGCCGCTTCATTGTGGAAATACTCGTACAAATATACAATATACCACGCAATGGCAATCCGCACGAAAGCAATCATGTGGTGTAAAAGTGAGGATAGCAGGTAGTAAGAATCACGATGCATCTAGACCTTTATGTTAGAAAACAAGCATTGTTGCCAGGCTTAATTGGCTCAGAATTGTGCATATGTAACTATATACAGTATATTACCACAACGACTTCAAGCGGCATAACCTAGAACTAAACAAACGGTTATTCCTACAAAGCTGAACCATCATAAATGTCCATTTTTCTCGTAACCGGCAAGTACTAAACAAAGACAAGCCTGCTGGGTGACCGCGAAATTGAAGGTCACTTCAAATTGTATTGGTATGTGTACTGTACGGCTTGAGTTAAAGAAGTTATATAGGGAAAACGATCCTGAGCCATATATATGGTTCAGGTTTGTTTGCCTGGCTCAAGATTGTGCATTCATCGTGCTATATTTGGCCTGACTTTGTATGAAAGATTTATATATATATATATATATATATATATATATATATATATATATATACAGGGTTATTCACGCTATACGGCACGGAATATTGTGGCCAAAATACGTGACTTTCAAAAAGTTTCACTTTTGGGATATATGGGGGTCTATTATAGTTACTTTTTAAAATTATTTTCATATTATACAGGGTGTTCCAAGAGCCCTAAAAGTATCAAAGTTGTGTTTTTTTAAATGGAACCCCCTGTATATTATTGTATTTTCGGATTCTCCGATCAAAATAAGTGTCTGTTTTAATAAGGTTTACAATACCTAAACCTTAAGGTTTTTTAAATAATTTGAATTTTGCCAAAATCTAACCTAATTTTCATGTTTCAAATACTTAAGAAGTATTTAAGTTATGTAAGCGAAATTTACAGCGAAGTGTAACAATATATCATATTTTATATCCCAATCATAATAAACTTGCCATCTTATACAGGGTGTCCAAAAATTAAAACTAATCAAATAAGAACTTTAAGTGGCTATAACTTGATTAATTTAAATAGAACGCCATATTTTGTAACTTACCAGGAAATGTACTTTTTAATTACCTATCAAATGGTATTAGGGTGTTCTATAGCTAAGTCTTCGCGTTTTTACAGAATACGCCAAAAAATCGTTTGCACCATTTGGTGTTTTTTAAATAAAAGTTCTAATGTATCTAGTTGCCTATGGTATTTAGAAATGTCACATAAATTCATTTAGTCTGTCAGTTTAGTCTGCAAAGTCTGTTTTTGCTATAGTGGTATTATTTTTTGTAATTGTGGAAGTTTAGATCGTTATTATTTGAATATTGTTGTGGTGTTGCTTATTCAAAATGAAGATTTACCCAAAAGAAGAGCGTATTGATATGATTTTTATCCTAGGAGAATGTCATCAAAATTGTTTATTGGCTTCTCGAGTTTATGCTCAAAGTTTTCCGGAAAGAAATCATCCTAAGCCAGCCGTTTTTGAGAGATTATTAAACCAGTTTCAGGAAAGTGGAAGTGTCAGTTATAAAAAACCCATTACAAGAAAACCTGTCACTGAAGATGAAGAAAATGTTTTTACGGTAGTTGGTTCAGTTATCGAAAATCCCAATGTTAGTCAAAATCAGATATCCGAAAATACTAACATTAGTCAAGCAAGTATTTCAAGAATTCTTAAAAAACACAGATTTCATCCTTATAAAATCCAGCTCTGCCAAGAACTTTATGGAAATGATTTTGACAACCGAACTGAATTTTGCATGTGGGTGTTAGATAAAGTGGCAGAAAATAAAAACTTTTTTGAAAATGTGTTATTTAGTGATGAATGTATTTTTCATAACAATGGTCTCGTGAATAGACACAACTTCCATTATTATTCTGATTCGAATCCGCATGAATACAGAGTCATGAGAAATCAGAATAGGTGGTCCGTTAATGTGTGGGGTGGAATACTGGGCCAATATTTAATTGGACCCTATTTTTTTGAAGGACCTTTAAATGGTATGATGTTTCTCGATTTTCTTTTACACCAACTTCCAGTATTATTAGAAGAAGTCCCTTTAAACATCAGAACAACCATGTGGCTTCAACTGGATGGAGCTCCGCCTCATTATCATCGCGAGGTTCGGCAATTTTTAAATGCCAACTTTCAAAACAGGTGGATTGGAAGAAATGGATTTCAAAATTGGCCCCCCAGATCCCCGGACTTAACTCCACCAGATTTCTTTTTATGGGGATACATAAAAGGAATTGTCTACAATACGCCTCCGACAACACCACACGATATAAAAATACGCATAAGAGACGCTTTTGAAACTGTAACCCCGCAAATGTTGTCCAGAGTTAGCAGTGGTTTTGAAAAAAGAATATGTAAGTGTCTGGAAATGGACGGTCGACATTTCGAACATCTGTTATAAATATTTTGCTTCTGTTTTATGTTATCGTTGATATGTTATTACCATTATTGCTGTTATAGCCTGTTAGATTATAAATAACGTTCCAAGTTTCTGAACATTTGTAACGATATTCGTCATTATTATTCTTATAATTGTAAATTATCTGACATTTCTAAATACCATAGGCAACTAGATACATTAGAACTTTTATTTAAAAAACACCAAATGGTACAAAAAACGATTATTTGGCGTATTCTGTAAAAACGCGAAGACTTAGCTATAGAACACCCTAATACCATTCGATAGGTAATTAAAAAGTACATATCCTGGTAAGTTAAAAAATATGGCGTTCTATTTAAATTAATCAAGTTATAGCCACTTAAAGTTCTTATTTGATTAGTTTTAATTTTTGGACACCCTGTATAAGATGGCAAGTTTATTATGATTGGGATATAAAATATGATATATTGTTACACTTCGCTGTAAATTTCGCTTACATAACTTAAATACTTCTTAAGTATTTGAAACATGAAAATTAGGTTAGATTTTGGCAAAATTCAAATTATTTAAAAAACCTTAAGGTTTAGGTATTGTAAACCTTATTAAAACAGACACTTATTTTGATCGGAGAATCCGAAAATACAATAATATACAGGGGGTTCCATTTAAAAAAACACAACTTTGATACTCTTAGGGCTTATGGGACACCCTGTATAATATAAAAATAATTTTAAAAAGTAACCATACTAGACCCCCATATATCCCAAAAGTGAAACTTTTTGAAAGTCACGTATTTTGGCCACAATATTCCGTGCCGTATAGCGTGAATAACCCTGTATATATATTAATTTAATATGTACTTAATATGCATTAAACACATATATCAAATTCTTAGCCGTATCTGTTAATACACATGAACCACACACACGTATATCTATATACATGCGAGCAGATTTCTTGAAATTAGCGGCTTATATGAAATTGAAAAATTACTTTTAAGTTAATTAATGAACTTATGGAAAAGAGTAATTACATTATCGAAAACTAACATGTTAGTTTCGGCCACGCTCATCAGTCCGATAATGAAACCAGACCTTCCATCTAATTTTCGATTTGTGTATTTATACAAACCGATGTGATCTTTGCAAGTATAAGAGATTAATTTCTTAATTCACTCTATGATACAGAAGGAAACATATTTATATGTTTCGCCTCCTACCGACTTGAAACACATATTGTGTACTTAACGTCGGTATTAATGAAAAATCCTTATTTCATTCAGGATAATTGTATTAATTTAATATGTACTTAATATGCATTAAACACATATATCAAATTCTTAGCCGTATCTGTTAATACACATGAACCACACATACGTATATCTATATATCTATATAGAGTGAATTAAGAAACTAATCTCTCATGCTTGCAAAAATCACTTCGGTTTGTATAAATACACAAATCGAAAATTAGATGGAAGGTCTGGTTTCATTATCGGACTGATGAGCGTGGGCGAAACTAACATATTAGTCTTCGATAATGAAATTACTCTTTTCCATAAGTTCATTAATTAACTTAAAAGAAAGCAAGTAATTTTTCAATTTCATATAAGCCGCTAATTTCAAGAAATGTGCTCGCATGTATATAGATATACGTGTGTGTGGTTCATGTGTGTATATATATATATATATATATAATTTTGTGTATAAAAATGAGTTCTGTCAATAGATAACGTCGTGTATTTGATCCAATTCGCAATTTGGCTAGAGGTTTCGTCGGTTTTAAGGCAACCCTGTCTAGTAGTAAATTCATACTTGGTTTCTCCGTATGGGATAAACCCATTCTTAACTTCTTATCGTAAACAAAGGCTTCTATTTCATAAGTTATGTCGTTTGTTTCAGTATTATTACTACGGTATTTTATCAAAATTTACCGAAAATAGAAAGAATAGTTTTAATTATTACCATTTAGTCTCCAATCTGTTAACTCAAGAAGGATAAATGCTGAAATTCATGCTATATGGATGTATTCCTTTCTAAACATCAACTTAAAATTCAGTCTTTCTTACAGAATATAATATATTTATTTATTATCCGAACACTGAAGTGATTATACCAACTTGCGATTTTTTGAACATATCCAAGAATATACCCAAAAATGCCAACAGGAAATAAAATATGATCATTTCAAATTAGAATATGTTTTATACGGCCTTGTATAAGTATGCTAAGAAAAATAAAACTCTGACCTTTGCCGCCGCTTCCAATCCTTCACAGCACAATCCTGGAACAAAGAATATGACCTTGTAATGTAAGCGTACAATTATTTTACATCCTATAAACCATTGAAACACCGATTGATACACTTTGTAGTGACACAAAATTTATTTTATTTAATATTGCAACAATACCTACAAATTAATTCATTGACAGTAAATAAAGTAACAAAACAGACAAAGATGGTCGTAGCATCCACTTCGATCTTAGATACAATCCTTGAAAAATGCTTTCACATAATTTTTTACATTAATTTTAAAATCATTCATAGATAGAGCCTACTCTTGATGATACCATGATATTATGTCACAATTGGCAGAGACCTGTAATTGTATGTTGTGTAACAAACAATAAATGAAATTATTATTTACTGATTTTAATGTTTGCTTAACTATATTAGCATACCATTGTTGGCAAGAAAATAAAAAAAAATGGGTTGTGGTGTAAAACTGAGTAACAACAAGAATAACAACGTTCAGAATAGAACTCTTAAGAAACTGGCTATAGAAAAATCTAATTTCATTGGAGAAGAAGAAGAATGGGTTAACGTATGTTAAAAAATATGAAAGAAAGTCTTTGAAAAAGAACATTTGTTAGATTCACCTACTGATGACATTGAGTTTGTAGTAAACAGGTCAGGTGAAGATTCATATTTGGAAATGAACGACAATGGGGATTAAGATTTAAACTCGGATAAATTATTTTATAATTCATGAGAGTAAATATGAATTTCGTATTCTATGCTATATGAGTTTAGGATTTATGTAATATACCTATGCTGAGGAGTTTTCCTCAATCATATTTTTTGATTAAATATATTTCTATATTTAAAGTACCTACCTAATTCAACCAAGTGAAATTTGTTGTAAGCTAAATCATCTCAGAATTGGTCATGAAAAATGCAATTATTGCATTGGAATATTCAACCTGTGAATGCGAAGCTGAAACTGAATCGGTGAAATATATTGATGAAGAATGTTCCATACTTGGCTCTGAATTTGGAGTTATACTCCAGGAGCTCTCGATTGATTTTAACCTAACATCGTGAAGCCATTTGGTATATAAATAATAAAATGTTGTTTTACAAGTTAATAACATGTATATTGAGGTTTGGAGAAGAAAAAACATACGTAATCAATCCACATAAATAGTAAAGTGTTCTCATTTAAATCACGCTTACTGATGTAAACAAAGAAAAACAAAATAAATTATAAGAGAAGTATTTTTTTATTTCGAATATTAAAAAACATTATTAGGACACTTGATTTATTTTGAAACTTATCGTTGCACAGAAATTGATTACATAATTTCACCTTCTTATTTTAGAACTCTATATGGATGACAAATGGTACAAATTTTACTAAAATCATTAAGATCGTAATATGACTAGAGAAATTATATAATTGTCTCTACACAACAAAATTACTAACAAATAATCACTATCCTAGATAGATCTTCACCCGAGCTTTTAGTTTTATGATATTGTTACCACTCTGTCCAACCCTTCCCCTCACAAACATAGAACGACGCTGTTCGACACGATCTCCAGATACAATTTTTGTCAAAGGGAATCTTGGAGAATGCCTTCTGTCAGTTACTTCAATCAATGATTGACAGTAGAGAGTTGTCAAATGAGATATTTGTCAGTTTGTTATATATTGAACTGAACATAATTATATGTTATTGTATTTCTTTATTAAAGTTCTTAATACAACGATTGGTAACATATTGGCGCCCAACTTAGTGGCTTTGTGATCGCGTAGTGATCAAGGACCCATTAGCACCTATCAAGATGCCAGGAGGAAAAAGGAACAGGAAGGACCGCCAAAGCAGCGATTACTTGGTAGTTCCACAGCCGGGAACTCCACAGCATCAACTATCGGAAGTTCCAGATCTGGGAACTTCACAGCATCAATCATCACCTCAAGCCTCTAACCTAGAAATACAGTTGGCCATTCTCGTTAACGAAATGAAATTGATGAATGAGCGAATACAGGCCATAGAGAAGAACAAAATTGCCAATCCTGATACCATCATCAACGTGGAACATGAGGAAATGCCAAAATCTGCGGACATCCATAAAGCAGATGCAGCTACCACAGCCTTCTTCGAAACCCCTATCAACGATGGACCAGAAACAGTACCTGAGCCAACGATTGCCCAAGCGTGCGTTAACAATTCTAGACAGTCAACTATCAGGGAGGTAGGCCACTGCCATCATCAAGTATGTTATCATGCATGTCAACCAATCCAAACAACTACTTCATCTCCAAGACCATATGGTGGCCATTTAACAGAGGATCCAGAAGTTTTCCTCACCAGATTATTGACTCATCTGGACGGACACGTCTTGGAGGTACCAACAGACGTCGATGTTGCGGTGCAACCGTTTCTCGTGGACGAAGCCTTAGCCTGGGCAAAGAAAAATGCGGGTGGATTCGACACGTTAGTAGAATTCGCTTACCGTTTTCGCCGAGAATTTTTGAACCCACTAAGACGAAGCGCTCTGCAGAAAGCATGTGAAATAAAGCAGAAACCAAATGAAGACCCTGCCACATTTATCACAAGGCAGAAACGACTTTGTAAGCGTCTTAATCCACAATGGCCGGAAGACGAGTTGGTGCAACATTTAACAATGCTGCTAACTGAACAATATTGTATACAGATCGCCCAAGCCAATCCAACATCAATGAGAGAGCTACAAGAAGCCGTCGAAAAGTGGTCTAATATTTTCATGAACTTCTCTGATATAACACCGCAGACTAGCCAACGATCATTATCAATTAAGAAAGTGGTTGCTAGTCCGACGTCGTTACTTAAGTGCTGGTTTTGTCCTGGTCATCACTACAACAGGGACTGTCCCCAGCAGCCTGCAGGTTTTGCGGCACGACACACACCAGTCGTCCGGAATTCGGGGGAAGGAGAAGGGGCCGTCCCTCAGACAACGCAGGAACGGCCCTAATTACCACAGCATCGCCCGGGGACACCATATCCATAAGATTAAAAATAGGCGACTGCTTCGTCCTAGCCAGAGTAGATAGCGCTGCCAGCCGTAATCTCATCAAAACCAAATGGATCACTGGGCCCATTACCATCACACCAAGGGTTGAATTCTCTATGGCATTGGATAACCACACCTTCTCCACGAATCGAAGTGGAATCCTGAAGGCTTCAGCTGGTGAATACCATTTTCAATGTAATGCTTTGGTGGTTGATAACTTACAAACGGATGTTATTTTGGGACACCCCTGGCTACAAGAAAATAAAGCCGTAATAGACTACATGCGAGGTTGCATGCACGTAGGAATCAGACAGCGGGAAACCATTTTTTTAACAAAGTCCAACCACAACATACCGGCCCTGAAGTGGATATGAAAAGTGTACCCGTTGAAATGGAAAGTTGGAGACGACCCAACGAGACGTCTTCCGTAACACCTTGAACGAATTTAGAGTACTGTTCACTGTAGGTGGTTCCATAAACACCACAACCACGACTAAGCATGTTATCAGATTAAAGGATAACATGCCAATACGTGTACCACCTTATAAGTATACGCCCCAGAAGAAACGAATAATCGCCGAACAAGTAGAAGAAATGTTGGCCACACGGGTGATTAGACCTAGTCATAGTGGGGGCGTATGTTACCACTCTGTCCAACCCTTCCCCTCACAAACATAGAACGACGCTGTTCGACACGATCTCCAGATTGACAATTTTTGTCAAAGGGAATCTTGGAGAATGCCTTCTCTCAGTTACTTCAATCAATGATTGACAGTAGAGAGTTGTCAAATGAGATATTTGTCAGTTTGTTATATATTGAACTGAACATAATTATATGTTATTGTATTTCTTTATTAAAGTTCTTAATAAAACGATTGGTAACAATATCCTATTGTACAACGCCTAACCATTTCAATGATTATGAAACAATCTCCAATAACATAAAATTTAAAGGTAAAAGAGAGATCATAAAATAACCATAACAAAACAGTCCGAAAAATCGAGGTATACCTAAAATGGCGACTAATTTGTTGTTCTACCACCATCTATACTTTCAATCTCTAAATATATTACGACCCCTATCACTAAAACACGCTTCATAAAAGGTAAACCGCTTTTATGATGGTTATCAGAATAAAATCCTTACCTCTAAGCGGCTTAAATCTTCTCTAGCTTCTTCTGGCAGAATTTGGAACAAGTGAAGTGGAATCAGTGATAGCACTAGACGCGTAACGTACGTAACACAAATCACTCAATATTTTTAATAATTTTAATTGAAATATACTTCACTTAACCGTAATATACAACGTAACACGATGACACTCATGTCGCGACCACCGATTTAGAAATTCGAGCACTCCCGATTTATACTAAGTGTCTTTAAACAGAATTTAATGTTTGTATCTGAAAGAAAAGGTAAGATTAAAATTATAGCTAACGCTTAAATTGTGCGCTATTTATATTTCTATAATACAATTAATAAAGTGAAAAAAAATAATTAAAAAGGTTTTTTTACTTAATTATACCTGGTATATAAGAAAGTATTTTCGACTTTGAGATTCTTGCAGATGTCCACGTTTTGAAGTCCCATGATACCGAAAAAGAGCTTTTTAATAAATGTCTGTCGGTCGGTCTCTCTCTCTCTCTCTCTCTCTGCGCGTGTGTCTGTATGTGACCACGATAGCGGTCAAAAGGCTAAAGTTATTTATACCAAACTATATATTAACGAGTATACTATTCCCCTTGAGATCTGATTAGATTTTCAGTAAAATCTATAAACCGGAAGTAGTAGTGTAAAAAGAAAGTCAACTACCAAGTATAAACAAATTTATAAAGAATTCAAATATATTCAAAAGTGAAAAAGTTTTTCGAAATTCATACCGGAAGTAGGTCCTTTACTCTTATCGAAAATCAGTTACATATTTGCAAATATCTCACAAGTCATGCTTTTTAGGCAGATATATTATAAGTATAAAAGTATATAAAGTTGAATTTTGAATATTTTTTGTATAAAAGGATTTCAAAATTCGAACCGGAAGTAACACTTCTATCGATTAGCAATTTTCTACAAATATTTCGCAAATTATACATTCTATACAGATTTATTAGAAGAATATAACTACTTAGAATAGGATTGTGAATAATTTTTGTAAAAAAAACTTTCAAAATTCGAAACTGAAGTAATATATTTACTCACATGTTTATCTTTTTAAGTACATACATAAAAGTATTTAAAGCTTAATTTGAAACTACATTTTTATAATTTGAAATGCACATACGTATAAGAAAGTCGTATGGTGTCTACACCGAATTTTTCGTTTTGTGAATAGGTCTAGATATTTTTCTAATAATTCATCTCAGAATCCTTTTTTTCTATCTTACACAATTCATTTGAATATAGCAATATTAAGAAAATAGGATTCACTATACTGTGTACTCTCATCAGTGAAGATAAATTAAATTTGCGAAATTTACACTACAAGTCTAGAAAACTGAATTAACCCTTTGAAGCGAAGTGATTCTAGTTTAATACCACACTTTTAATATTTTCTCAAGTTATTATATTGCGGTTGTGTGAGTATACCACCGTATTCGGTGCATGTACAATGTACAGCGTCCTGCGTTGCCTGGTCTCTGTACAAAACGTCGATCGCTTCGGTAAATTGTGTGTAACCGAAATTAATAATCGCGATTAGTTGTGTGATGAGGAATTCCCCGTAATTGTTTGAAATTGATGAAAAATAGTAAAATTCAAGGTAAGATTCTTTACCATTAGTTTTAAGCAATTAACTATGTTTTTGTGCATTTTGGGCGACTTCATACATTTACATTGAAACCACAATGAAGTACCTTATTGACCTTTCGTATACATATTTTCAGATGGATAACAATTTCTACGTGATGAACCTCACATTGCATGACGCATTTGTTATTTTGGATGGAATCCCTTCTGATGGGTAATCACTCAGTATTGGATGATGAAGAAAATGAAATAAACTGCGATGAGGCTATATTGA
This sequence comes from Amphimallon solstitiale, assembly GCA_963170755.1. Classification (NCBI taxonomy): domain Eukaryota; kingdom Metazoa; phylum Arthropoda; class Insecta; order Coleoptera; family Scarabaeidae; genus Amphimallon; species Amphimallon solstitiale. Next base: position 39,439,709 of record OY720684.1, on the reverse strand, counting down.
GCGATGAAGAACACATTTCCGATGGATATGTTCCAAATAGAATATCTGACGATTTCTCTACAGACTACATACAAACATATATTTCATCTATTATGAGTGTAAATCGATTCATTTTTCTCTTAGCTAATTTGCACCTAAACGACAACTCAGCTATGTCCAAAAAGGGTGAACCGAATTTTGATAAATTATATAAACTTAAGCCATATTTGAGTACAATCAGAAACAACTTTCAAACATTTTATAAACCGACAAAATAACACGCCGTGGATGAAGAGATAGTGAAATATAAGGGCCGAGTTACAACCAAACAATATATGCCACAGAAATCTGTGAAGAGGGGATATAAAATATAGGTCGGGGAGACTTATGGCTATTTGACGGATTTCCAAATTTATACTAGGAAAGAGAAGAATCAAGCAGAGCAGGCTCGGTGAAAAAGTTCTTGAGGATATGACATCTGGGCTAGAAGATGAAGGTTACCTTGTCTATTTTGACCATTTTTTACGACCCTGAAACTGACAATCTCAAAACACAACATTTTTATTCCTGTGGTACCGTCCGCGTAACTAGAAAGCATTTACCTAGGTACCTAAAACAGGACAAAGATTTGGAAAGAGGAGAGTGGGACTGGTCTACTAAAAATGAAATAAGTTGTGTGGGAAGACAAGAAAAGAGAACAAGACGGCAGCATGTCTCAAGTCGCTTGTCCAAAAATTTTTCAAAAATAGTGACTTTGCATGGGATGTAATGCATAGATCGGGCCGGCATGCTAAAATCCTATTATACCATAGATAGGAAAAGTAAAACTTTGTGGCATCGATTATTTTGGCACTTCTAGGTACTTCGATCGTGAATGTTTTCATAATATATGAGCAAAGAACTGGCAGTAAAAGAAAGTTAAAGGGTTGGTGGGGTTAACACCGCAAAAAAGGTCTCTGGTTAAAAAGTAGAATCTCTAGTTGTTACGAATAAGGTCAAAGTTCATGTGCACGAAAAAGTTGGAAAAGACTTGTCGAACCACCTGCCGATTCATGATACTTCGAGAAGCTGTGCCCTATGCAGCGCTAGTAAAAACCCAAGAAGAACGCGATGGTCCTGTACCATTTGCAGAGTTGGACTCTGCCTAACCACAACCAAGAATTTCTTTTTGAAATTTCATCAAAAATGAATGTTATTTGCCAAAATTTACATTACTTGATTTCATAGTTTTGATCAATGTTTCATTGTTTTCCATTTTTTTCATTCCTGTATTGTGGTGTCATACTGAAACCATATAACAATAAATAAACAAATAATTTTAAAATGTTATTTGGCGTATTTAAACAATCAGAAGACCTGTATGAAACATATTTCCCAAAAGAAACCTTCATATTCAAAATTTAATTAAACCGTGTCTCAAAACTTTAAGATAATCGAGGGAGGATTAGAGATATACAATACTGCTACCAACAGAAATTACGATACTTTAGAATAATTAAGAACGTTAACTACTACTATCTCAATGCAAGTAACTGAAAATTCTTTAAAAAGTAATTTTATGCTTTCGCAGATTTACTTAATGACTATACCATATTCGTCAAATTTTAATTTCTGTTTGCACTTCTATCATATGGAGAAGATGACCTTATGATATGCAGCGATGCCTGCTTGCTAACAGTGGTGGGAGAGCAACGGAGTGGCGGGGGACCCCCCAACGCCTTACATTTCATAGCAAACGTTCGTCGCTTATGTTTATCTTTAGTTTATTTCGTCGCGCTCTTTTCCTCTTTCTACTTTCGTATCAGAAATTAAAATATGTCGACCCCGGGTACCTACATATATCGTAGAACAATATCTATAAACATACGTTTTAAAGATAATTAAAAATAATTTTTGAATATTTAAAATTTGTGGAACTCACGATTTGAATTTACACACTCAAATATATTATTACAGATGGATCTAATTTTAATTATATCTCTGACCTTTTGCCACCGCTTCCAATCTTTTCTGGCGGAGTCCTGGAACAACAAATATTTTCTTGTAATGCAATCAAGTGAGTTATACTTATTGGTTCAATGAGTAGTAACATCAGTAAAATTCTGTTATCAAAATTATGTCATTTATTTATTATTCAAATTGACATAGTTATTTAGCAAAATAATTTGAGTAAATTTTTGTAAGTAGTAATACAAAAAAAAATTTCAAAAAGCTAATTTTATAATTTCTAAGTTAAATTTAATTTTACAAGAACTTTTTATAATTTATAAATGTTCAATGTGCGATCAAGTTAGATCTTACTGTAACATTTGTGTTAAATTAATATTGTATCACGTTGAAAATAACGTTAAAAGTTAGTTACAGTGTAGTTTTTGTTACAATTCATAACGCGTGAATTTCAATAATAAAGGTTTTTGGCGAAATTTGTCACTTACTACAAGTGATGCCTTAATTTTGAACACGAGTTTATATACAGGGTTAGTTAAAAGTATGGAGACGGCGATTTATTGTCGTTAATATTCATTTTAGAGAATTATGTTCAATATAAAAGTTTGTTAGGATATTTTGATCTACATTTGAGAATGTTTAATTTTTTTTTTTTCAATTGTTTTTTAGTTACGCCTCTCCGCGCAGTTTTTTTTAAATAGGAACTAGTAAATTTTACTCTATCATTCGATAGAGAATTTTTTTCTCTTTACAATAATATTTTTGTTTTTTTAAAATTCATTTTAATAACTTTTTTATAAGAAAAGGCCGGTTCAAGTGTTTCACAGATGTTCGGTACATCGCAGATAGACAGAAGCGATGCGATAAACAAACTTGAGCGACATAATTTTATCAGTGGTTATTGTGTACGTCAAATCTTTGACAGAAATAATTCATTTGTGCAATTTGTTGCTGTTAATATTAACAATGGCGAGTTTAAGTGAACATGAACGAATTGAAATACTTATGATGTTGGGTTATGGAGATAGACGCAGAAGTTTACAAGACGTTTGTAATTTATTTAATGATACGCATCCAAATAGAAATCCAATTTCTAAATCCGTTGTTGGTAAAACTTTAAGACGCTTTGAACAAACTGGTAGCGTTAAAGATTTGCCAAGGAGTGGTAGACCTAGAACAGCAAAAAGCGATGATAACAAACTGGATATTTTATTGGCTGTATCTGAAGATCCTCATTTATCAATTTCCATATTTCGCAGTCATCGATCGTGTCATTTTTAAAAAGTGAAAAGTATTGTAACGAAACCAGCAGACGAATTGAGTTACATTAAATAAAAGAATCAGATCTCTCGGCGCGATAAAAACGAAATTGTCACACGCAAAAAAAGAGGCAGACCGGGCGAGCAATAAATCATATTCGGCGCGACGGGTAAACAAGTCGATGACTCATCTCCACGCCGTATGGCTTGCATAGCGAAAGAGACGAGAACGTTTCTCGTACATGTGGAGAAAAAGCGGGACTGTGCTGGTATGTTCTAGTAATCTTCGCATGTGTATATAAGGCGGCGGGATTCATTACGGGATTCATTCATTGCGGAGAAGGAATCGCGGAGTAATTCGGTAGTCTCGAGTGGTCTCGTGGGAACAGTGGAAATAAATAGTGGTAGCCAAATAAATAAATATAGTAGTGCCGTCTTATATAAATAGAACTGTTATATAAATAAATACGGACAGAGATATTAGTAGTAGTAAATAAATACAAGTGTTAATTTTAATTTATTAATAGTAGTTTAAGTGTGTTACGTTAGTTTTTATATTTTTATATTGTTAAATAATTTTAAGTATATAAATATACAGACTGTTTTAAATAAATAATTGCACGAGTTGTTTATTGGAACCCGAAAACGTTACAGTATAAACCTTATAAGGTACACCTTGTACACGAGTTAACGGAAGATGATTTTGATAGGAGATTACAATTTTCTGAAGAAATGTTAAATATTTGCAATAATAATGAAAATTTTGTCAACAATATTCTTTTCTCTGACGAAGCTACTTTTTGCCTTACCGGTGAAGTAAACAGACATAACTGCAGATACTGGTCATCGGAAAATCCCTTTTGGTTTTTGGAGCACCATACGCAGTACCCCCAAAAGGTTAATGTTTGGGTTGGCACTCTTGGCGGTCATATTATCGGTCCCTTTTTCATCAATGGCAATTTAACTTCGGGTCTGTATTTGCAGTTATTGCAAAATGAAATAATACCTGCTTGTGCTACGCTCTATCCACATGAAAACAATGAACACCAGCCCCATGACAGTATCTGGTTCCAGCAAGATGGCGCCCCACCACATTATGGTGTAAATGTTCGTCAATATCTGGACAACGTTTTTCCCCACAGATGGATTGGAAGACGAGGAACCATTGAATGGCCAGCCCGTTCGCCAGATTTAAGTCCTTTAGATTTTTTCTTTGGGGATACGTAAAAAACAAAGTTTACGAAGATAAGCCCAATAACGTCGAAGATTTACAAATCCGAATTACCAGAACGATACAAGAAATTCCCCGAGATTTTTTACAGAACTCTGTTCGGGGTTTTGTAAATCGATTGGGTCATTGTCAAATTACTAATGGACGACAATTTGAACACTTACTTTAATTTACTTTGTTATTAATTTGTTTAATTTTTCTTGTAAAAGTTATTAAAATGAATTTAAAAAAAAACAAAAATATTATTGTAAAGAGAAAAAAATTCTCTATCGAATGGTAGAGTAAAATTCACTAGTTCCTATTTAAAAAAACTGCGCGGACAGGCGTAACTAAAAAACAATTGAAGAAAAAAAAAATTAAAATATTCTCAAATGTAGATCATAATATCCTAACAAACTTTTATATTGAACATAATTCTCTAAAATGAATATTAACGACAATAAATCGCCGTCTCCATACTTTTAACTAACCCTGTATATTTTGAAGTTTATTAACTAAACGAACGAAACGTTACACATGTAATTGACAATTTTTTGTTTTTCCTTTTTATCCTAATACCCAAGACAGAGCATACTATTAACAGAAAATTTGAAGGATTCCACCACAATTGTTGTGTTATACATATAATCTTTCGCCAACAGGATTTTATTAAATTTTAATACAATATATTTCGAAGCCTGTTTTTCCTATGATAGCCACTATATAATATATAGTTATAGTTTTTTAAGTAGAACGTCCTGTATAAGATATTATCGGTCTAAAATTGAAAGTTTTGCACCTATTACAATTTTTCTGAAAAATTCAATGCTTTTATAAAATTATACAAGGTGTCTCTAAAAGGTCTTTAAACAACTCTACCACGTATTTTTCGGACCAAAATAAACCGATTTAGCAAAACTTGGCTTAGTCAAAGTTGCTTAGTTTGTGCGCAATACGGTCCTGAAGTTGCAGTTGGAAAATTGTTCTTTTGTTATAAATTTGAAACGGCTGGAGCGATTGCGCTAAATTTTGTCACGTTTATCAATTCAAAAACGACGTCAAAAGACGTGTACATAGTTTAAAGAGACGTCTAAACGGCCTAAGACACGTGTACACGGCTTAAAGATACATGTACATGGAGCATACAGTATGCGCTGCCGTCCTCTAGTTAATGTTCTCAAATCTTAAAATGCGATTTTTGAGAAAACGATGCAATTTTTCGAGTCTTACCAAGAGTACCTTTTTTCTTGTACTTAAGACACTTAATCTAAATTTTATAGACAAACTCTTTTTTATCCATTGGCGTAGAAAATGGAAATGTTTTAATATTTATAAACGCAGGTTCTCCGCCTATGGATTGATTACTATCACAATTTTGATACAGAATTTCTTGACTCATAAAACTATGTAAACGTGACAAAATTTAGCGCAATCGCTCCAGCCGTTTCAAATTTATAACAAAAAAACAATTTTCCAACTGCAACTTCAGGACCGTATTGCGCACAAACTAAGCAACTTTGACTAAGCCAAGTTTTGCTAAATCGGTTTATTTTGGTCCGAAAAATACGTGGTAGAGTTGTTTAAAGACCTTTTAGAGACACCTTGTATTTCTGGAAGACGACGTATTTGATGACCATAATTTTTGGTAGTGTTGTTCATAATAAAAGGTCCTCATACAAACTTATTTTATTTTTTCTCAATTACGAATTGCGTATGCAGAAAACTGGATTAAAGTGACCTGACAGGTTTCTGTCTAAAAGTAAATTTTTTTTTTGTCCGTATATCGGTTCATTTTTGAAATGCTTACTAAATTTCGTACAAAAACCATCTAAGACGTTATTACTTAAAAAGTGACCATTACTGAGCTATTATTGTCGTTTTTGATATAATATTGCCATCTTTATGTTTTTTATTTGAATACGGTACAGTGAGCCATGATATTTACTGCAAAATTGACAAATGAATTAATGACATTTTTAATAATTTGCTTCTCCCTTGACAAGCTTGATTTTATAATAGATTTTTCAAAAAATTACCATAGAGACAGGATTTTTGTATGTACTGGGGAAATAACAACAAAACTGGGAATATATTATTTACAATACACTCTATACCAACAATATATTTCATAAAATATGGCACAATAAAGAAATTTTAAAACTAAACAAATTAATAACTATAAAATAATATAATAAACAGGAACTGGATGAGTAATTAGTGGAACAGAAATTATAAAATAACAATAAATATGAACATTAAGATAGGTAAAAATTATTTCACAAAGTGTTCAAATAAATATTCATTTACTATTAAATATTTTTGAACAATTTGGAGGTGATAAGTCGACATTAATAGGGAATTTAACTTATAACAATATTATTAGTTATTATTTATTATGCATATTTGTTATGTGTTTGGGCGGTCAGACAATCGCCAACATGATTTTCAAGTTCTTTTCTCGCATTTTGAACAGTTTAAGGTGATATTAACATTATTAACGCAACTTCATGTCGAAATCGTCTAAATTATTAGGTCAACTTTTATCAACTTCACATTTTAAGTACAGGGACTAACATTTTATCATCACATCGTTGCAAATAATTTTTTGCATGTATAGCAGAATTGCAATTCTTTAATTTTAACAAAGATTTAAAAAAAGTGTAATAAAAGTGCACATAAATTGTTCGCAAAAGGCTCAAAATGAAAGCAAATTTAATTGTAATTTAATAACCCAATTTACAGTAAAGTAACTACAGACAACACTGAATACTTCCCTGACAAAATGCAATTAATGCAGTTAAATCTTTGCGTTGAAAGTATTATTTGCTTAAACAATATTCGAAGAATAGCAATAAAATATTCCTTTGATTATTTGGTAGTAAAACAAACGGCGGCGGCGTAATTTTAAATTCATTACAGGGAATCAAACAATTTATAATGTGTAAACAGATATAAGGAAAACATGAATATATACGTACATTACCTGTAAATTTGTAATCACAGTGTAATCTCCAATTAACACAATGCACTTAAATAAATTAGCACTACCGAATGTATATTTTACAACGAAGTTTGAAGTGATCAGTAATAACGGGTCTATTCTTGATGAACAACCGAATTAAACTAATTCTATGAACTAATCGTTGCAGCAAAAAAGAAGTGACAAAAAAGGGTAGGCAGGCAAACGAAGTGCACTGCAAAAAAAATCATCATTCTGACATAGGTACATACATATATAAATAAAATTAAATGAAAATGAAATATGTTTTTTTTCCAACAAGGTTTTATTAAATTTATACCAGAAAAGCATATGCATATTTATGCATATTTGTCTTCTTAGTTATTTGTTAAGAGTGTTGTTACACTACACTATTTATTTATACTTATCATGATCTGACAATTGTAATGCATTACACGTTTGAGAATATTGACAATTTTATGTAACGGAGGTCTTACAAATATATAGTCTATTATTATTATTATTATTATTATTATTATTATTATTATTATTATTATTATTATTATTATTAAATAGTCTTTATTGTTATAGTACTTTTATTCAGATTTCAACGATATGAAAATACTAGTAATTAGACAGCGGACATGCTAGGTTTAAATTACGACGGAGCAAAGAAATAATGTAAATAAACCGCAGTTACCGAATAGCACTATTCATATGGTGAATTGCAACATCTGTTCACGCCCGAGAAAAAAGTCCATTTAACTTGTAAATTTCCTATCTTCATCGGCGTAGATAGGAGCGTCAGGGGTTTTTAAAATTTATTATATTTACCTTATATTTGGCAAGAGAAATAAAATTATATATGTATATACCTACTCATACTTACGTTAGTTTCGTTTTTTCATTGTTTTGACTGTTATTTACGTACTTCGTAATTTTTGTAATAGTTCCTTTTTAATCTAACGTGTGACCAAATGTCCAGCTTTTGGCGCATTTGCCCGCGTTTTAAAAAATCCCCGATTTTTGGGAAGAATGCACGCCAAGCTAGGGAACGGCGGGAGAAGGGGAAAGGAATATACAGTTTTCGGCGGCCATGTGGCTATTTCGCCAGGATATGAGTTTTATATTATTTTTGTTAATTTTGGTATATTTAAACTTTAATAATAACAGGTAATTGTTGAGAACTGATTGTCGAGAACTGCTTATCAAAGTTCACATTATTGATCAGTTGTTAGAATTCGACCACCATTGTTTGGACTTAATGAACATTGGCATTTTTGGCATTGGCAACGACGAAAACATTTTGTAACTGTTTCTCAAACGATACAGATCGTACTGCGCAATACTGCGTGCTAGTGCTAGTTAAACAGTAAAACGCGTTGGTTAGCTCTTTTGCCAGCTGTCGAAAGAATTTTGAAAATATACGATCCATTGAAATTCTACTTTCTATCACAGGATAAATGTCCTAGAATTTTGGAAGAGTTTTTTGGAAAAGAATTTTCAAAAATTTGGCTAGAGTTTGTACACAATCAAGCAGCTCTTTTCAAAATGGTATAAAACTTATTGAAGGTGACAAAATTTCGGTAATCGAAGTAGCAAATGAAGTTAATAATTTAAAATTTCAGTGTCCAGGTCGGTTAGAAAATAATTTTCTTCCGTTAACTATCCGTAATAGTATAAGCCAGGTAGAGGAACAAGTGCAATAAATCGTACAGATATCATGAATCACGTTAAAAAGTTTTATAGTAACTGCATAAATTAATTTAGAAGAGTGGACGGTAAATTACAATGGTATTGAACATTTCCACTGGGTTGCAATAAAACAAGAACTTAATTGGAATGATGTGCAAAATCATTTGATCATATTATTCAAAATTTCCCATATCATCATTTCCGAAAATGATCTTTTTAATGAGGTATTATTATTAAAAAAATATACTGATTAGGAAATGGTTAAATCTTGGGCATCAGCAGAAATCACAATACAGAACAAATGGTTAAAAATATTTCATCATTTTAAAACAAACCATGTTCCATACAATAATGCACTAAAAATTGTGGAATACGAAAAATCACAATTAAGTGTTGAGACTTTGAAAGCCATTTTATGTGTGAAATATAATTTAACAAATTCTTGTGAAAAATTTCATGCCTTTTAAACCACGACAGTAATCTACTCAGAAAAATTTACTCAAATAGGAAATATGTCAAAGAATAAAATAATACTGTACATAATTTTTTTAATGTATTATATTTGTAAATTTTACTTATGTTGAAATTAAAAGAATATATGTTACAATACCATTTTTGCGTTCTATGAAAATTTTGGTTGCTTCATAGAGACCAAAAGAACCCCGGACGGTCAATGATGTCCCGCTTTACCAATGTTAAAATCTGGTCACCTTAGTATAATACAGTTTCATTGAATCTATTTCTCCCAATTATCTCGACGTAAGTGTGCATTGGATTTTGTTAAGTTTCAATAACATACGCATACATTTTTAGTTATCAATTATTTAGATCTAGAACAATGTTTATGTTACTATGATATGGAAAAACGTCGAGAATGGCATCGTAAAACAATGGCAAGTTGGAATAAGGGTCATACTGATTGCATGTCCTCCATTGTCAGTGATTCCGAAATTTATTGCATAGTCTGTAAAATATCGTTACAGAATGCTCAAAAAGGCCATGTACAACGTCACTTAGCATCACTAAAACACACAGAAATTGGACCCGTTGAAAGATGACAATTTTAACGAAAAATGCTGTGAAGCTTTAATGGCGGCTAATATCCTGGTCGAAATGTTCCTGATGAATCCACCTTTCGCAAATATTATGTTTCTAAGTGCTTCACGAAAACAGTAGAATGCATTAGAAGATATCTTTCAAATCAGTACCTATGGATAAGTGCCGACAAAACTCTCCATATATTAGGTCGCTGTGTGGTAAAAGTAGCTGGTGTACTACATCCAACTATTCCATATAACGCATATGTAATAGCATCTAAAGTTATAAATACAGTTGATGCGGAAACAGTTGCTAAAACCATTGACGAGAATTTGCACAACATGCTTCATTCGGACGACAGGTATAGGGAAAAAATACTTTTATTTGTTAGTGACAGTGCCGCATATATGTTAAAAACAGGCAGACTATTAATGGAAACATATCCTTATATGCTGCATATTACTTGTGTAGCACATGCTCTCCACAGAATCTGTGAATATATCAGAGACAGGTATCCAGAAATTGATAGTATCCACTTTTAAAAAAGTTTTCGGAAAAGCACCATCAGGGGTAGCTCTTTACAGGGAAAAACTTCCATTTTTGTCACTGCCTTCCTCACCAGTAATAACTAGATGGGGAACAAGGTTGGAAGCTACTAGTTTTTATGCAGAAAATTTCGATAGTTTACAAAATTTCGTTACATGTTTAAATGACGATGCTCGAAGTATTTCTGAGTGCAAGGAAGTAACACAAAGCCAAAATTTAAAAAATCAGTTGTTATTCCTTCAGGAACACTTTGGAAATTTGCCTAAACTAATCACATATTTTGAAAATCGAAATTTCAAGTTAAAGGATGGATTAACCACATTAATAATTTCAAAAGTATTCGAAGTGACTTCGGAATGGGGTTTTCGGCAAAAGTTAGACGCAGCTTTTAATAGAAATCCAGATTTAATAACATTGCGGCAATTGTGTATGGGGACAATGACACAAAATCTAACTGCTAAATACGCTGAAATAAAAGAATATTTCCAGTACGCACCTATAACCAGTTGCGATGTAGAAAGGACGTTTTCTATCTACAAGGATGTACTTCATTCAAAGAGCACAAATCTTACAGGAGAGAAGGTTGAGAAAGTATTGCTAGTAAATATTAATACTCCTTTAATCGACTTGAACTACAAAATGAACAAATAATAAGGTATTTTGTATTTTATAGATCACCACCCACCTGCTATCCAATTATATAAATAAAATTAAAACCTCTTTAAAAGTACAACATTTCAATGCCCATGGGCGATGAGTCATCAACCTTTCGTGTCCGCTCCCCACTAATAATATATGTATTTAATTTGAACAACCAGGAGAGAAAGCGCATCAAAGTTCAAAATATTGAAAATCCTCTAAATTGGCGAATGAGTTTCAATGAACACAGACATAACTATATTTATTCTAAACGTTCAAGGTGATGATCTTATAACAAGTAATAATTAGGGATCGGCAGTCATAAGGCAATTAATAAAAGTGAAAATAAAATCACTAAAAATATTTTTTACTATCTTATACCTAGTCCGCTGATACCGAAAAACAGGTTTTTAACAGATGTCGATCGGTGCGTGTGTCTGTGTGTATACATGATAGCTGTCATAAGACTAAAGCTATCGACACCAAACTATATATTAACGAGTATAGTCTTCCTCTTGAGATCTGATTAAATTTTCAGCAAAATTCGTAGACCGGTAGTAGTAGTTTACTTCAGTGAAAAAAACAAATTTTACCATAACTTCGTCAACTACCAAGCTTAAGGAAATTAATAAAGAATTCAAGCCTGATTTTGAATATTTTTTGTATAAAAAGATTTCAAAATTCGGAACGGAAATAACACTTTTACCGATTAGTAAATTTTTGCAAATATCTCGCCCATTATGCATTCAATAGAGATTTATTAAGAGAATAGAAGTACTTAGAATTAGAATAGGATTTTGCATAATTTTTTTATAAGAAAACTATCAAAATGCGAGACTGAAGTAACACATTTACCCACAGGGTTATTTTTTTAAGTTGATAAAAGTTTTAAATTTTAATTTGGAACAACTTTTTTATAATTTGAAACGCACACCGCATTTTTCGTATTATGAATAGGTGTATATATTTTTCTAATAATTCATCTCAGAATTCTCTTCTTCTATCTTACACAATTCACCTGAAGTTAATAATAGCAATTTTAAGAAAATAGGATTCAGTATACTGTGTATTCTCATCAATGAAGATAAACCAAATTGGCGAAATTTACACTACAAGTCTAGATAATTGAATTAACCCTTGGAAGCGAAGTGGTTCCAATTTAATACCACATTTTTAATATATTTTTCTATTCCGATGCTATAAAGTTCACTTTACGACACCCGTTTTGGTTGCATAAAGTATTACTTTATCGCAGGCTAATTTAATTTTTTTGAAGTTGGTAATAAAAAAATGGAACCAAATCATATTTAAATGTCAAAATATAAGTCTTTAATTTAAGAAACATATGTCAGAAGTTGTACAGAGAATAAAAAACACAGTTACGAACATTTTATTTGCGCTAATTAACAATATAAGTGGGATGATAAGTTTTCTGATGCTTCTATTGAAATTTACTTCCCATGTTGAATAGTACAACTGTTATAAACGTTTACTGTAACACTAGAAGATTCGTGTGCATTAATAGAGATTCCAGGCAGATTTTGGGAACACACTATGTTTTGTGTAAATGCCTGTTGATTCACATTGACTGACACATCACTGCCAATTGTATCAAAAGTCGAAGGATTGTGAATGATTTTAGTGGATGTATTAGGTACACTAGACAGTATTTGAGCAACCTCAACTTTTTTCTTGGTGGAATTATCAATGTAACCTTCGGCCACTGCTGAGGATTTCCATCCTCCATGGCGCTTAATTGTTATTAAGTCACCTCCACTATTAGCCAAGTGTGTCACACTGGAACGTCTAAAGCAATGTCCAGTGAAGAGCTCAGGATTAGGTAAATTTAAGTAAGTAGCAATATTTTTTGGTACTTTTCTATGGTATTAATACCAATTGGACTATTCACGCAAGATCCATTTCTATATTGCAGGAAGCAGCGTTTATGTGTGACATGGCTGGGACGAAGTGAATAATATTTTTTAACCAATTCAATCCCTAATCTGTGTGTTATAACTTATAATAAATTGTCTTGGAACATAAGTTTTAGTTTTGGACACTGCAACCATTATGACATCATTTTTAAACTGTATATCATCTAAAGTCATGTTCGTTATTTCTTCACGACGACAGCTCCATTATAGCCCATTATAAGTATAATCTAACAGAATATTAATATGGCTATTATAACGAAATAATGTAGAAAATTAGTAAAATACAACTACAATGATGTTCTTATTACTTACTTTCATTGCTAAATATGTTTTATTATCAGCTTCTATTATAAACTGGTTAATATGATCTATTTCTAAAATCTTGTATTTCTTAGGCTCGTAGCCTTCAGATATTCTTTTTAAAAATGCAACAAGCCTAGAAAATTATGAGATATCTATATTTAGACGATGCCTTTTTTATCTTGCTTTCTCTGTCAAAATTAGCAATTACTTCATTTTCCGTAATATTTGCAATATTATTTTCTTTACACCAACTTAAAGAGAGCTGGTATTGCTTTTCATAAATATGTCGAGACTTTGTTGGCAAAAGATTTTGTAAATTGTCTTCTGCTATTTTGCGAATCTCTGGAGGAGTGCATTTATCTATATCGTCCATTTTGTTGATAATTTGAAATAATTTATTGCATAAATCAGACTAAATTTTAAACAAAATGACATATTACGCCGCCGATATTCAAATATTTAAATTGTTTTACTTAAAAAACAGAGTATCCAACTTCAAAAAAACAAAATGTCTGAAATGTTCGAACAAAACATGTCTCTCAAACTTAAACGCGTGAGCAAAAATCGTGTCTTATGAAACTTGTATCTTAATATATTATTTCAAGTCATATGGTGGTTGTGAGAGTATACCACCGTATTTGGTGCATGTACGTAGTGCCATGAGTTGACTGGTCTCGGTGCAAATCGTCCAATGTTTCGGTAAATTGTGTGTAACCGAAATTAATAATCGTGATTAGTTGTGTGACGACGACTTCCCAATAATTGTTTGAAATTGATGGGAAGTCATAGGCGTAACTAGACCTCAACCATGGAGGGGGGGGGTCACTTCAAAGATATGCCATGATCGTCCATTTTCCGAATCCGTTTTTCTTTCGCATTTGTCAGTACTGGTTTCTTTCCATCAGAGTGTGATAAAATAATACATTTGTCAAGACTTTTAAAATTAACATAAAGTACTTACTGACCCAATTTTTCTTTTCTTTTTTTACGATGGGGGGAGGGGCGAGTTCTTACCCCCCCCCTGTTTACGCCTCTGTGGAAAATAGTAAAATTTTATATAAGATTCTTTCCCATTAGCCTTTTAACAAATATTTCACCATGTTTATGTCTGTTTTGGGCAACTTCATAAGTACCTTACTGATCTTGCGTATGCATATTTTCAGATGGATACGAAATGGTTAGCATCTCTTCTGATGGGTAATCAGTATTGGATAAAGAAGATAATGAAATAAACTGGGATGATGCGATATTGAGCGATGAAGAACACATTTTCGATGAATATGTTCCACACAGAATATCTGACGTTTTTTCTACCGACTGATCAGAAGATATATCTCTGAGTCAATTAGCCGGATGGTGCAAAACCGATTGAATTCCAAATTTGCATGCCTTCACAGAAGATTTTGTACCTATAGAAGGTAATTTTCAGGATATATCAGCAAAAGCGACACCGGTTAATTATTTTTTGTGTATGTATATTCGATAACAACTTCATTGAAGAAATCACTTTTCAAACTAGCTTGTATGCTCAAAGTGGTAAAAGTTACAGAAATTACTGGTCTTCTAAACTTGAGCTTCGAGATACATATATTTTCTCTATTATGAGTGTAAATCGATTCACTTTTCTCTTAGCTAATTTGCACCTATACGACAACTCAACTATGCCCAAAAAGGATGCATTGAATTTTGATAAATTATATAAACTCAAGCCATATTTGAGTACAATCAGAAACAACTTTCCAACATTTTATTAACCGACAAAATAACAAGCCGCGGATGAAGGCATAGTGAAATATAAGGGCTGAGTTACAATCAAACAATAAATGCCACAAAAATCTGTGAACAGGGGATAAAAATATGGGTCAGTGCAGATTTATTAGGCTATTTGAAGGATTCCCAAATTAATACCGGGAAAGAAAAGACCCAAGCAGAGCAGGGCTTAGGTAAAGAAGTTGTTGAGGATATGACATCTGGGCTAGATAAAGGTAACGATGTCTATTTTGGCCATTTTTTTACGACCCTGAAACTGATAGAGAATCTAAAAACAAAACATATTTATTCCTGTGGTACCGTTCATATAAATAGAAAGCACCCAAAGCCAGACAAAGATTTGGAAACAGGAGAGTGGAACTGGTCAACTGATAATAAAATAAGTTCTGTAAAGTGGGAAGACAAGTGAGTCGTGCACATGCTTTCACCCATAGAAGGTACAATTGTTCAGAAAAGAGAAAAAGATTGCATTTCTCAAGTCGCTTTTCCAAAAATTGTTAAAGAATACATACTAACGTTGCATGGGATGTGTAGATCGGGTTGACATGCATTATGCCATAGATAGGAAAAGTAAAAAATTGTGGCATCGATTATTTTGGCACTTCTTAGATACTTCGATGGTGAATGTTTTCATAATATATGCCCAAAGAACTGACAGTAAAATAAAATTGAAGGAATTTCGACTCGAGGTTGTAACAGGGTTGGTGGAGGCTAATACCTCAAAGATGCCATCTGGGCGATAAGTAGAATCTCCAGTCGTTACGAATAAGGTGCCTATGTCTATGTGCCCGAAATAGTTAGAAAAGACCAGTCGAAACATATACCAATCCATGATACTTTCAAACGCTGTGGCGTATGCATTACTAGTAAAAACCCAAGAAGAACACGATGGTCTTGTACTATTTGCAGAGTTGGACTCTGCCTAACAACAACCAAGAATTGCTGTTTGTAGTTTTATCAAAAATGGATGTTATTTGCCTAAATTTACATTACTTGATTTCATGTTTTTATTCATGTTTTAATTTTTTAAGTGGCATTGCTGTATTTCGGTGTCATACTTTAAGACAATCGTGGTAAGGATTAGAGATATACAATACTGTCACCAATAGAAATTACGATACTTCAGAATAATTAAGAACATTAAATACTATTATCTCGTAGCCAGGTAACTGTGAAAATTCTTTAAAAAGTAATTTTATACTATTGCAGATTTACTAAATGACTATATCCCTATATCGTAGAACAATATCTATAAACTAACGTTTTAAAGATAATTTAAAATAATTTTTGAATATTCAAAATTTGTGGGGCTCACGATTTGAATTTACACACTAAAATATATGTTTACAGATGGATCTAATTTCAAATTATATCTCTGATCTTTTACCACCGCTTCCAATCCTTTCTGGCGGAGTCCTGGAACAACAAATATTTTCTTGTAATGCAATCAAGTTATACCTATTGGTTCAGTGAGTAGTAACGGCAAAATTCCAAGTTATCAAAATTGTCATTTATTTATTATGCAAATTAACATAGTTATTTAGAAAAATAATTTGAGTAAATTTTAGTAAATTCTAATACAAAAGAGAAAATGTCAAAAAGCTAACAATTCTATTTAACCCTTCAATTTAAACTAGTATTATTTGTAATGTAATATAGTAAATATACAAGGTGTTTAAAAAAGATGCGGCAATATTAAAGGAGTTGATTGTCCAGGTCATTTTATACAAAAAAGTTTATAATAAACAAGGTCCGCAAACGCTTCGTCACCGATCTACAGCGTGTTGAAGTTTAATTAAAAGAAACAGTAAAAATTAGATTTCTCCAAGACGGCATTAAAGATCATAATGAAATTTTAGGCGTGTTATTTTTCAAGAAAAAAATAGGACGCCGCTGATTTCTCTAAAAATAAAAATGTGTTTCTATTCTTTGTTCAATTGTGAAGAAAAAAGCTCTCTTAACTTTTTATCGTACGACGTAACGTTTTTTAGTAAAAAAAACACATTTTAGTGCATGTACATTTATCATGCTTACAAAAATATTTTTAAACAGTCCTGTTTTATTCACTGACATATTGAATGATATATGATTAATAATTTTGTATGTGTCGAATTTGTTGAATTTCCTTATCATGAATCGCTATACAAATGCAGAGATGATCGACATGCACTACATTTATGGACTTGCTGATGGAAATGCATTAGAAGCTAGGCGGTTGTATACTGAAAGATTTCCTGGCCGTATTGCTCCTGATAGAAAAACTTTCGAAAGTATTCATCGGCGTTTTTATGAAACAGGCACATTAAGATGAAATGGAGGAGCAGGAAGGCCAAGGACAGCAAGAACGGTAGAGCTGGAAAAAAATGTCTCTAATAAATGTACATGCACTCAAATGTGTTTTTTTTTTACTAAAAAACGGTACGTCGTATGATAGAAAGTTAAGAGAGCTTTTTTCTTCACAATTAAACAAAGAATAGAAACATATTTTTATTTTTAGAGAAATCAGCGGCGTCCTATTTTTTTCTTGAAAAATAACACGCCTAAAATTTCATTATGATCTTTAATGCCGTCTTGGAGAAATCTAATTTTTACTGTTTCTTTTAATTAAACTTCAACACGCTGTAGATCGGTAACGAAGCGTTTGCGGACCTTGTTTATTATAAACTCTTTTGTATAAAATGACCTGGACAATCAACCCCTTTAATATTGCCGCATCTTTTTTAAACACCCTGTATAGTGTTACCCATATAGATTGGCTTTTTAGGGAATTCTCCGATGATTGTAGTCTCAGTTAAAATTTCAGCATATTTGTCAAATTGCCATTCTCTTTCCATAATTGAAGTTTATAAGAATTATGGTAAAATTGTCAGCCAACTGATTAAATTAAAAAAAAAATTGTGTTTTATGTTAGAAATACAATTAAAATTCATCAAAAATCGATATTTTTCAATTAATAATTATGAATTAGAATTATCGTGTAGAATTCTTGGTAATATTGTGCATAATTTAATTACTTGAAAGTTTTTACATGCTTGCCGGAAAGTCAATTCTATCCAACATCTTGCACAGAATATATATTGAATTCCCAATGGCTGATAACTAATAGCGAAACAAAATCCTCACGTCCTAGTGGCTTAATTTTCACTGTCCTCGTAGCATAATTTGGACCAAGAACAAACCTCTATTCGTGATAGCAGTAGATCGTGACCCAAATGTGTCCTTGGAACTAATAAGAGAAAAAAATATTATTGTAAACAATAAAATCCTATTGCCTTAACACACTTAATAAATACAAAACAAGCACTAGCTTTGCAACCAATTGTAATCACTCAACTGACGCTTTGCAACATTAGTCGTGTTTGTAATTAACACATTGATCAGCTTATTTGGTTTATATAGATACATTCTACCACGTTGTCATCGATGCAATGGAGTCATTCAAATTCACCATAAACAATGAAATTTAAAGGTCAATCTTCTACAGCCAAATTGTTTTTGTTGACCATGAATGACTCTTGTTGACAGAGTTTAAAGAAACTTGAGTGAATATGAATGCAAGTTGATAGTTTCCATTTCTTATCAAAAAATAAGGCGTGGCCACCACACGACTTTCTTATACGTATGAGCGTTTCAAACTATACAATTTTATGATTTTTTTTGTACAAAAATTATTCAAAATCCTATTCTAAGTACTTTCATTCTCTTAATAAATCGCTACAGAATGCATACTTTGCAAGATATTTCAAAAAAAGTGCTACTCGCTAAGGGTAAGAGTGCTACTTCCGGTCCGAATTTTGAAATTTCATGTATACAAAAAATATTGAAAATCCAACTCTAAATACTTTTGTACTCTTAATAAATATATATAGAATGCATAATTTACGACACATTTGCAAAAAATCGCTATTCGGTAAGAGTAAAAGTGGTACTTCCGGTCCGAATTTTGAAATTTTTTTTATACAAAAGATATTTAAAATTATCATTTAAATACTTTTATACTCGTAATGTACCTGCATAGAAAGCATGACTTGCGAGATATTCGCACAAACCTGATTTTCGATAAGAGACTTTTTTAAGACAATTTGTCTCAAATTTAATTTTGAGTACATTTGAATTCTTTATAAATTTGTTTAAACTTAGTAATTGACGAAATATTTGCAAAATTCGATTTTTTCACTGAAGTAAACTACTACTTCCGGTCTATCGATTTTACTGAAAAACTAATCAGATCTCAAGAGCGAGATTGTATACGTAAATACAAAATTTGGAATAGATATCTACAGCGGTTTGACCGCTAACGTGGTCACACACAGCCACACACAGACACACACAGACACACACACAGACATTTTTTAAAAACCTCTTTTTTTGGTATCAGGGGACTTCAAACCGTGGAGGTCGAACATTTTCGTCATCACAATACTTCTTTATACTACGTATAAGAAAGTAAAAGTGTAAATATGTTT
Source organism: Amphimallon solstitiale (assembly GCA_963170755.1). Taxonomy (NCBI): domain Eukaryota; kingdom Metazoa; phylum Arthropoda; class Insecta; order Coleoptera; family Scarabaeidae; genus Amphimallon; species Amphimallon solstitiale. The sequence goes on along the minus strand of OY720684.1, from coordinate 39,419,964 downwards.
TCAATGTGATTTTCCCCGAACGCATATGTGTAAAACGCCACTGATTGATAAGCGATGTCTTAGTATGCATAAGAATCTTCATCATAAAGTTTAAACATGTAAATTCCCACTCTACTTAGGTATTATTACAAAACCCGTCTGATAACGGACGTGCAATATTTGACCACAAGTTTTTGCTGGTTGATTTCGCCATCTCTTCACAGATGTGCTGCTCTGTTTGAAAGATCGTTTACATACGGGATATATAAAATATAATATTTCTAGATGTGTTCACTTTAAAAAAAAATGAGGTGTGGCCACCACACGACTTTCTTATACGTATGAGCGTTTCAAACTACACAATTTTAAGAATTTTTTTATAAAAAACTTATTCAATATCCTATTCTAAGTACTTTCGTTCTCTTAATAAATCGCTATAGAATGCATACTTTGCAAGATATTATCAAAAAAGTGCTCCTCGCTAAGAGTCAAAATGCTACTTCCGGTCCGAATTTTGAAATTTCATATATACAAAAAATATTGCAAATCCAGTTCTAAATACTTTTGTACTCTTGATAAATATATATAGAATGCATAACTTACGACATATTTGCAAAAAATCGCTATTCGATAAGAGTAAAAGTGGTACTGCCGGACTGAATTTTGAAATTTTTGTTATACAAAAGATATTGAAAATTATGTTTTAAATACTTTTATACCCATAACGTACTTGTCTAAAAAGCATGACTTGCGAAATATTCGCAAAAAACTGATTTTCGATAAGAGTAAAAGACCTACTTCCGGTAGGAATTTCGAAAAACTTTTTAAATAAAATTATTCTCAATTTTAATTTTAAGTATATATGAATTCTTTATAAATTTGTTTAAACTTAGTAGTTGAGGAAATATTCGCAAAATTCGAATTTTTCGCTGAAGTAAACTGCTACTTCCGGTCTACCGATTTTACTGAAAAACTAATCAGATCTCAAGAGGGAGATTATATACCTAAATACAAAATTTGGAATTGATATCTACAGCAGTTTGGCCGCTATCGTGGTCACACACACACACACACACAGAGAGAGAGAGAGAGAGAGAGAGAGAGAGAGAGAGAGAGAGAGAGAGAGAGAGAGAGAGAGAGAGAGAGAGAGGGAGAGAGAGAGGGAGAGAGAGAGGGAGAGAGAGAGGGAGAGAGAGAGGGAGAGAGAGAGAGAGAGAGAGAGAGAGAGAGAGAGAGAGAGAGAGAGAGAGAGAGAGAGAGAGAGAGAGAGAGAGAGACATTTTTTAAAAACCACTTTTTCGGTATCAGGAGACTTCAAAACGTGGACATCTGTAAAAATCTCGAGGTCGAAAATTTTCATCATCACAATACTTCCTTATACTACGTATAAGAAAGTAAAAATGAGGTGTGGTCACCACACGACTTTCTTATACGTATGAGCGTTTCAAATCATACAATTTTAAAAATTATTTTATACAAAAATTATACAAAATCCTATTCTAAGTACTTCCAGTCTCTTAATAAATCTCTACAGGATACATACTTTGTGAGATATTTGCAAAAAAATGCTACTCGCTAAGAGTAAAAGTACTACTTCCGGTCCGAATTTTGAATTTTCGTTTATACAAAAAATATTCCAAATCCAACTCTAAATACTTTTATATTCTTGACAAATATATATAGAATGCATAATTTACGAAATATCTGCAAAAATCGCTATTCGATAAGAGTAAAAGTGTTACTTCCGGTGCGAATTCTGAAATGTCATTTATACAAAAACTATTTCAAATCCAACTCTAAATACTTTTGTACTCTTGACAAATATATAAAGAATGCATAATTTACGAAATATTTGCAAAAATCGCTATTCCATAAGAGTGAAAGTGTTACTTCCGGTCCGAATTTTGAAATTTCATTTATACAAAAAATATTTCAAATCCGACTCTAAATGCTTTTGTACTCTTGACAAATATATATAGAATGCATAATTTGCGAAATATTTGCAAAAATCGCTCTTCGATAAGAGTAAAAGTGTTACTTCCGGTCCGAATTTTGAAATTTTTTTTATACAAAAGGTATTGAAAATTAAGTTCTAAATACTTTTATACTCGTAACGTACCTGTCTAAAAAGCATGACTTGCGAAATATTCGCAAAAAGCTGATTTTCGATAAGAGTAAAAGACCTACTTCTGGTAGGAATTTCGAAAAACTTTTTTAATAAAATTCTTCTCAAATTTAATTTTGAGTATATATGAATTGTTTACAAATTTGTTTAAACTTAGTAGTTGACGAATAATTGGCAAAATTCGGTTTTTTCACTGAAGTAAACTACTACTTCCGGTCGGCCGATTTTATTGAAAATCTAATCAGATCTCAAGAGGGAGATTACATTCGTAAATATAAAATTTGGAATTGATACCTATAGCAGTTTGGCCGCTATCGTGGTCACACACACGCATACACACAAAGAGACAGGCAAACACACACAGACATTTTTTAAAAATTTAAAAAAAAAGGGGTTTCGATACAATATTTTTTTTTAAAAAAGAGTATTTGTCGCTATAGAAATAACATCACTTTACACATTGTATTTATTTTAATTATACAACAATTGTTATTCTAATAGATTTTATATTGGAGAACAAGTAATTTTAATATAAGGTATTATTCGTTCTGGCGATAGTAGGTACAAGTCCCTACTTGTAAAAATAAAAACAATACACTCATAATAATGTAGATTAAAAATAATAGAATCATAATGCCTATAGATAACATCTTAAATAAACTAAATTTAAAAGGAAAAAACTGAAGAGATTTGTGTTTCACAATTAAAAATTTAAAAAAAGCGACAGATGTTAAGAGTGGGGGAAATATATTTCAATTGGAAATAAAAACAGTTTGATTTCTGGCCAAAGTTTTTAATTTGCGTTCAGTTTTCAGTGGCGATATTTTTTTTTTACTGTTAACTCTTGAATTCTTACGCCCCAACATGTATAAGCGACGATAAACTTTTAGGTGCATTCTGTTAGGGGTGGCCAGCGCGAAGGCTCGTACTGAAACAATGTAAAAAATCGACGCGAATCGAATTGAACCGCTACGAGCGGGGCAATAAATTAAAACTTCACGATATGTTTCATTTATGTAATTTGATTTCTGCCCCAAGCAGATCCGTTAGCATCGAATGTCGTTCATGTCATATTACATATTTTATAAGTTTGCCAATAGATGGTATTAATAACAACGACGCTAAAATTCGACCCTCCGTTCGTTCTTGTTAATGCAATAACTTTTTTCATAGTAAATTATTACTTTTGTATTCAACAACGGACCCCTCCTTACATGGATTCGTAATTAACGAATCGAAAAAATACGTTTCATTTTTCAAATTCAATAACTACACTCGAGTACAAGAGATTTATAGAAAAATACAACATTTGACGCGTTCTTTTGAAAGCTATAACAGTCTACTGAAATCGTTTGAGACTGTGCATACATGTATAGTTGCGACAGAAAGTTTTGTCGGATCATAAGACCAGCTACATGGAGGGTATGTCTGATCAACTTTAGTAATCCCAGTATATTTCCGATTAAATTTTAATATAAAATCAAGGACGATTGTAATATTTTTATGCACACCTATGATAACTATTAAAGTGCTTAACCCATTTAGACGCACTGTCCCCAATATGAGGACACTTAATTAAAATGGCGCCAAAATATTTGCATTGTATGTGTTCTTAACATTGCGCGTGGTATAATTTGCTCTTCAAATTATTTATTGCCAAAACAATACATATAGAAAAATATTTAATGACCACAGGATTAGTTCTTTGTTTGGGTATTTGCCTGACAGTACATCAGTGACACTATTACCTACGTAATTGCTGGAACTGCAAACTATCTGTCTCTAGGCATAGCTGCAATCTACGGGGCATCGTCTGTACTACTTGTTCGAGTCTTTCTGGTGTAATTTCAAATACTTCCGATTGAATTTTGTTTCTGACTTCGTGAGCGTCTTGAGAAGGCGTTACTTAAACTCTCTCCTTAATGAATCCTCAAACAGTCTAAAAGATTGACATCGGGAGATCTCGCAAGCCATAAGATAGGGCCGCCACGACCAATCCATCTATTTGGGAATTGCTCATCCAACACTTCTCTTACGTTACGAGCATAGTGTGCAAGAGCTGCATCATGCATGTAAATGGCATCTCGTCAATGACTTGTTCCAATACATTGAGATACCCATTGGCATCAAGACGATTTGGTAGATAAATAGACCCAACGACCCGGAGATTATGCCCAGCCAAATGTTAATAAAAAACCTCCTTTGGTGACCATATTCTCGAAATGCATGCGGATTTTCTTCCGCCAATTGCTAAAAATTATGGGTATTAAATACACCATCTTTGGTAAACGTACTCTCATCGCTCCAAAGAATACTTCTTAAAAAGCTGTTATATTCTTGAATCCTATTTAAAATTGTGTTGCAAAAGTTTAATCGAAAAATGTTGTCGTTTACATAGAGTGGCTGAACTTTACAGACATGATATGGACGAAGAAGGTTTTCTCGTAGAACCAACTGAACGGGTTTATTACTATGAATATTTAAGGTTGAAGTTAACTGGCGCGTACGAACGGAGGGATCTTCTTGTACTGCGTCGAGAATTTGCTCTTCGAGTTGTATTGTAGTCCTTTCTCTTGGTCGACCAGCATTAGCATTTCTTTTAGTAACCGAATCAATTTTACGTATACGTTGATCCAACCTTCAAAATACATTTCCACTAGGATGTCTTCAACTTGGGTAAAGTTCTTCATATCTTACAATTAGGTATTTATTTTTTAAGGCTGCATTAGTAATGGGAACAATTGGTGCTTGTCAAGCTAATGAGATGTATTGCATAATAATTAGAGATTTGCAAGACTTTCGATCAGTATTTTTAGTAAATTTTCCGAAAACCAAGACAAAAATAACTCGAAAATTTACCCATAATTTTTATGAAATGTGTAAAAAATAAAAAAAAATTATAAGTGATTTTCTATTTTTAAACTATCAGAACGGTAAATCCACTGCCAAAAGAATTGGTATTAATAAATTTACCAAAATGAGGAAAGAAGACATATTTAAAAATCTCAAATCAGAAAAAATTCCTGAACACAGTTTTCGCAGATCTTCTGCAACTTGTTGATGCAGGCGGTAATATAACAGCTTTGAAACGCCATGGCGGCGGATGGAAATCATCAGCAGTAGCTGGGGGCTACATAGACGGCTTTTTAAGAAACAAATAGATACCGCTAAAAGAATATCAAACCTTATACAAATATAATAAGTAATAATATACTATTCTTTCACATTCTTTCACATTCTCTCTTGGTTGTAGCAAAAAGGAGATTTTAGATTTTAAAACCAAACCTTGTATCTCTTTAAATATTATCTAAAAACTTTAAGCTTTTCCATGTATTACACTATTAATACAAAAATGAGGCCTATAGTTTTGTAAAACAACTTGTATCCAATAGTAAGACCAGAATTGTGGCATCATGTAATATGTTTTGTTTTTTACATAATAAAATACGTCTGATAAAGATCCGAAATTTTTAGAACCAAAACGATACTAATTGGAAAGGAGTTTTCTTTAAGACACACCTAAACCCGAATTCTACCTTTCTCGGTATTAATAATACATAGCGAAATACAACGTCAGTCTGCAAATACTGAATTTCGTCAAACATAAATACAAACATTATTACAGAGTAAGAAAAATTTATTTGTTTTTTTTATCTGCATTAATTAAATTTAATATGTAATTCAAGAACAATATCTCGTCTAATTTAAACGAATATATTAAGTGCCTTAGCCAATTCATCATCATTGATTTTATATTGATTTATAACCTTTTAAGATAATCAAATTCATATAGTTTAGTTGTCATACAAGTAATGTAATGTATACGGTATAAGTGATGAAGATCTAAACTCGTAATGATGTGTAAATAAGTAAAATTTCCTACATAAATAGCATAGGATATAGCAATTTTTGCGACTCAATGAGCAATTCATTTGTAAAATAGTATGGGGTGTATAATAGCAGTCAAGTTGGAGTACAAATATCATTGTATTAGGGGGTCCGGCACAGATCTCTGTAAGTTAATTAAATGTTTCATTATGCGACAGATACCCCACTCGCGAGGCGACCGTTAGCTTTAGAAGCAAGCACAAATCGAATTACTTACCCCCATTTTAACATGTAATATCCAAAATGCTTTTAGCACTGGGGTGTTTGATAACATCCTGCCAACCGTACGACAGAACCGGACTGTCTGATATTCATTTCGGCTTAGCTTTAATTGATTTTTTTTATATATGTCAATTAAGTAAGGATTTCATATAATTATAAAATGTATTTTGTACATTTTATTGAAAATAGTTCTTAAAATATATGCTATTTATTCGAGAAAACTGATATAAAAACTTTTAAAAAACGCCTATCTAGTTCACAATTTTATTAACAAAAAAGTTTTGTTTATTAAATTGTTACACGGGCAAAATTTTCGGCTCTTCATTAATAATGATAATAATAATAATATTTTTTCTGTGACGGGAAAAAATGTTGACATTTTATCCTTCTTGACAGGTAATAAAATGTCACTTTTTCAACCAGGGCAAAAAGTAAGTACTTTTTTCCCGGGGAAAAAAGTGCTCACTTTTTGCCCGCTTAAATTGACAAATATTTGATTATTTTACAGGTTTCCATTAGCAACGCAGGTGTAATGTCACTTGAAATGTCACATCGATTGATTTTCTGACTTTAATATATAGTATTTACGTGTTTTTTTCAATATTAAATCGTCGTTTTTCCCATCACAGAAAAAAATAGTGTATTATACACGGGAAAAAAATTAGATTTTAGCTCTCGGTAAATTAAATTACCTCGAGCTAAAATCTAATACTTTTTTCCCTTGTATAATAAATAACTATTATTTAACCTTTCGAATGTAGTACATGAACTTTATACAAACATTATTAGGTAAATCATATACAGTGCTAGATAAACATCAGAGATCTACAAATTGTGATACAGAGTAGAAAGAATTATCCACGAAGAAGTGAGAACATCTATTTGTAAAACCTTAGCGTTAATGTCCTTTTTTATATCAGTTGGAGATCCTATACAGGGTAAGTCATTAGTAGCCGCTTCTTTGATTGCTCTTTTGTGTTTTAAATAAAAGAAAAAACAATTAGTGAAAGATCCATGGTTACTTGTAGCGCATATTCTAAAAATACTTTAAGCTCTGACGTACTTCCGGTTTCACCGGAAATGCACGAAACTTAATTTTTTTAAATGACTCACCCTATATATTTTTGGATTTTCTTGTACTGTTTTAAATTGTCTGTTTAACTGTGTTTTCTTTTTCAAAATTGAGCCAATACTTTTTGAGTTATTAATTTTTTTTGAAAATATTTGACCAAAACACGTGTTCAGAAAAAAATCATTTTCACATTGCTTTTAAAAGTAAAAACCTTAACTTTGGTGGTGCTTGTAGCAAAGAAAATTCTTCATCATTTGGTAAAGTTGCACTCGATAATACCTCAAAAAACTTCGTTTTTTCAAAGCCTACTTCCTGAAATTTTCACATACGAAAAACTTATTTTTTTTAAATGGAACACCCAATATTTTATTAAGGCATTTTGTTCCTTTTTTTATTCTCTTTCATTTTTGTTAACAATGTCCTATACCTATCTCTTGTAATTTTTGAGATAATCACTATAGGAACAAAAAGTCAATTAAAGAACTACGGGCGCTGTTCTATGCATCCAAATTTTCGTCCAATAAAGGCTGGAATGCGGCTGACTACCTGAGTAAACTGTTAAAGAAAGTCGGTATACATTTATGTCAAACTTATAAAAGCATCGCTATTATCATACAAATGAATTATTCTTATGAAGAGTTAATAGATATGATTGACATTCTGGGTGAATCTGAAAGAAACTCTTTGCTAGCATCCAGACTTTATGCACAGCGATCCCTGGTAGAAGTCAACCGAAGCCAGAAACCTTCGAAAGTATAAAGGGACGGTTTGAGTGAACAGAAAGTATTGAATATGAAAGAAAGAGGCGGAAAAAGCAATAACTGGTGAGGATAAGACATTTATGGTACTTGCGAGTGTAGTAGAACACCCCCATACTACGAAAATTAGTCGTCAGTTAGATGTAAGTCAAATTTGAGAATTCAAAATAATTAAGAAATATGAATTTTGAAAAAGAAATTGACCGTAGCATATTCATACACAGGGTTAGATGAAAGAATTTTCAGAATCGCTTACATTTTTGTCAATTGGCAGCATATAAATTATCCTGGCTTTCTCAATTTTTTGTTGTTTACCAACGAAGCCACATTCTATTAAAGTGAATACGTTCATTGTAACAATTTTCGTTAAAACATAAAACCCCCCACTTTATCACACCTGTAAACTTTCAAAATCGTTGGTCATTAAAACTGTGGGGAGAAATTGTGGGTAGTTACATAATTGGACCTTATTTCTTTGATGAAAATGTTAATGGAGGAGAGAATCTTCGCTATCTACGGACGGATTTTCAAAACTTTTTGAAGACATCTTCAAATATGTCAGTAAACATAACCTTTATTTTATTTTGATGTTAACCAATAGTGTCAAAAAAGAAATACTGCAACTAGACATTGCTGGAATTAAAAAGATGAGGTATGGCCATCACACGACTTTCTTATACGTATGAGCGTTTTAAATTATAGAATTTTAAGAATTTTTTTTACAAATTTATTCAAAATACTATTTCAAGTACTTCTATTCTCTATAGAATGCATACTTTGCAAGATATTATCAAAAAAGTGCTCCTCGCTAAAAGTAAAAGTGCTACTTCCGGTCCGAATTTTGAAATTTCATATATACAAAAAATATTGCAAATCCAGTATTAAATACTTTTGTACTCTTGATAAATATATATAGAATGCATAACTTACGACATATTTGCAAAAAATCGATAATCGATAAGAGTAAAAGTGGTACTTGCGGTCTGAATTTAGAAATTTTTTTTATACAAAAGATATTTAAAATTATGTTTTAAATACTTTTATACCCGTAACGTACTTGTCTAAAAAGCATGACTTGCGAAATATTCGCAAAAAACTGATTTTCGATAAGAGTAAAAGACCTACTTCCGGTAGGAATTTCGAAAAACTTTTTAAAAAAAATTATTCTCAATTTTAATTTTAAGTATATATTAATTCTTTATAAATTTGTTTAAACTTAGTAGTTGACGAAATATTGGCAAAATTCGACTTTTTCGCTGAAGTAAACTGGTACTTCCGGTCTACTGATTTTACTGAAAAACTAATCAGATCTCAAGAGGGAGATTATACACGTAAATACAAAATTTGGAGTTGATATCTACAGCGGTATGACCGCTATCGTGGTCACACACAGACACACAGACACACACACACACACGCACAGAGAGACACACAGACATTTTTTAAAAACCACTTTTTCGGTATCAGGGGACTTCAAAACGTGGACATCTGCAAAAATCTCGAGGTCGAAAATTTTCATCATCACAATACTTCCTTATACTATGTATAAGAAAGTAAAATTGAAATGCATTCTGTAAAATTATTACTTTTGAGATACTTGGATTTAACATTTACTTTGTTTGACAGTTGACTAAGGAAGTCGGGCGCCATTCCTGCCTTTCGTTCGTTGAACGAATATTTTGGTGCATAGAACAACAGCGCTCGTAGTTCTTTAATTGACCGCTAATTGCTCCTATAGTAATTATCTCAGAAATTACAAGAGATAGGTATAGGACATTGTTAATAAAAATAAAAGACAATAAAAACCGGAACAAAATTCCCCAATAAAATACTGAGTGTTCCATTTAAAAAAAATAAGTTTTTGGTATGTGAAAATTTCAGGAAGTAGGCTTTGAAAAAACAAAGTTTTTTTTAGGTATTGTCGCGTGCAACTTTACCAAATGATGCAGAATTTTCTTAGCTACAAGCACCACCGAAGTTAATGTTTTTACTTTTAAAAACAATGTGAAAATGATTTTTTTCTGAACACGTGTTTTGGTCAAATATTTTCAAAAAAAAATAATAACTCAAAAACTATTGGCTCAATTTTGAAAAAGATAAAACATTTGAATAGACAATATAAAGCAGTACAAGAAAATATAAAAATATATAGGGTGAGTCATTTAAAAAAATTAAGTTCCGTGCATTTCCGGTGAAACCGGAAGTGCGTCAGAGTTTAAAGTATTTTTACAATATGCGCCACAAGCAACCATAGATCTTCCACTAATTATTTTTCCTTTTATTTAAAACACAACAGAGCAATCGAAGAAGCGACTACTAATGACTCACCCTGTATAATCTATTCTACGTTGAGATACGCACGCAAAGTCGTAGAAAGGCCGGTCTTAGGAACTCATTGACCCTAAAATTATAGGAATGATAGTCTTTGTTTTGCTTGATATCACTGCTTCTTATATACAATATCGATTTATACATGTACAAGGAGTAAATAGTCGTTATTTTACACTTTTTGAACAGGGGCGCACAATGTGTCATCTGAATTTCGTCTGTATTCAGCTGGATACCGATACTTACATTATATATTATGAGCTGACGCCACTAAACCCTGTATACTGGGATCCGTAATGACTGCACTAGTTTCATCCGCATAAATGCTGACTCAAGCTGCCGGCAAATGACAAATCGTTAATCATTATCGTGAAGAGTAGAGGACCCAATACAGTACCCTCTGGTACCCCCTTCACCATGTATTTCTTTCTTGAGCATGGACCATTCACCGCTACATCATCCCACCCCCTCAAATATGAAGCTGTACAGTCTTTTATGAAAGCAATGTTGAAAAACTTTCGAGACTTGATTCCGCAAAGCAATAGGCCTGTAATTCTGGACATTATAGTCGTTACCTTTCTTTTTGAAAATCGGTCGATCTTTGAAGTTTTCAAATTCGCAGGATATTCCCCAGACTCAAAAGACCTATTGATCACCATGCACAGAAGTGGGCTTATAAATTCCTTCACGATTCGTAGAATTATTCCTGGTATTTGATCTTTGCTCGAGGATAGTTTTTTGAAACAGTTATCAATTGCTTTAGAAACATCTGATACGTTCACAACATAGCGGTATATAGTATTCAGTACATCGTTTCTATTGTATGCCCTATGAAGTGGTGGCTGACATTGTCTAGTAATTACCGCAAAGAAATCGTTAAAATAATCCGGTATATCACCCATACCAATCTAAGAGTCACCATCTGTTATTCTTCAAAGTTTTTATATATATATTTCTATTTTAGTATGAAAAGCAGTTAAAATATTATTTATAGACAATGAAAATTAAAAACAACAATGCACATTTGAATAAGCATATCAGATGTGCATACCTTTCAAACCTATCTAACCTAATCTAGAGCAGTTTTACTTTGTTTTGTTGTTTAGTTCAAAAATTTTAGAAATTCAAATCTTTAAATTGAATATTTTAAAGATTTGAAACTGTATTATAATAATCATGTCACTGTAAAGTTAAAATATACAGGTTTGGCCTACGATTATCTTGCATGCGGCTTCCCGTGTATAACACGAAAGGAGTTGCCAAACCGTACCTACCTAACAGATATACATACGCTAACCGACAAGTATACCTTCAGAGAAACCATATTAAATTCAATCATAAATATGATAAATCTGAAGGAATTCTTATAATATTAACTTGATACTTTTTTAAGAATATTACGAATGGGAATAGTCCCTAAAAATGAAGGTAACAACCCTGCAACATACACGCATGCATTATATTGGAATTTTATGATCATAATACGATCATAAAATTCCACTGTCGTCGAGCGTCGAACAGTACGTGCCCACTGCCCACATGTGTATAAATACTGGCAACAACGTTCGTTTCAATACTTGAACTTTAGCTCGCATGCAAGGTAAAAACAGACCGAACTTGTATATGGATTTAAGTAATACGTACATTATTTCTAATGATTATTAAAATATCTTTTTCTAATGTGATGACACATAGGTGCCAGAGTAGTAAACTAAAGGAAAAAAAATTGACGTCCATAAAATCCGGAGGAACAAAATAAAATTGACCTGTTCGAGCTTTTCTCCCAAACAGCGATAATAAACAAAATATGAATATTTTTCCCTACTTTATTTAGAGTATATATATGAAAAAATATAACTTACTACATGGCAGAATTAGAGTTTTAAAAATTATTAAGAAAACGCTATCTTCAGCTCATGACGTTTCAAGACCTTCATCAGAGCTTTATTTAATTAAAATTACATTACATTACATATTACATTAGTTTTGTAATACTTACGTTTGCTCATGTTTTGGGCAAAAACCGTTCATTATTATTATTATTATTATTATTATTATAATTATTATAATATTATAAAACGGGGTATTCCCAAAAAAAACATGTAAGTAATGTTTTACAAAACTTATGTAATATGACTCATTAATATGTCTTTGTTAATTAAATATAGGTCTGATGAAGGTCTTAATCAAGACCGAAACGTCATTTGTTGATAATTTTTAAAACCCTAATTCTGTCATACTGGTAGTACGCTAGGAGAAATAAGTAATCGTACACTTCGCGGAGATATAAGGTGGTATGGGCGTGTTTATTATGCATCAGTATATAGCGAACATGCCCATATCACTTGTATATCTCCGCGAAGTGTACTTTTTTCTCTTGGTGTACGTAAGTTATACAATAAAAAGACCTACAAACCATCAAAAATCCAAAATATACATATATGAATATATAAAATTCAGTGTTAAAGTGATGATATTTGAAAAAAGATATACCTTACGTACTACCAGTATGGAATTGTATGTATATAACTTTTGTAAGATGCGTGAATTTACGAAATATTAAAGTATTAGAATCAAACCGAACTTGCCAATTCTCTGATCTTAACGATTTAGTAACATGGATAAAGGTAACAATTTGATGAGATCTCGATAAATCCAATAAGAATTGTATGATATACAATATTATATACTTATATACACCATCATATACGTAAAAATCAATATTATTATTCTAATTATTCGGTTAGACTTTTTTATTGTCTGCATTCGACCCCGTAACGATTAAGCTTGTTATTACATGTGTGATCAATGAGAAGAGGGGAAGTTCCTTTAATACCACAAACAATTGCTAGCTTAATCCTACATTAAACAAAAATCCTTTATGGTCTCGATAACTGTACCATTGGTTCCATAAAGAGCAATAGCATGAACACAGGATGTATGTAGTATCTATATACATACTGAAGTGACCTTTTGCTAGTATATGAACTAAATATACTTGTAAACATGAATTTACATACAACAGGCCACAATAATTTACAATTGCGGATTTAGACAAATTGGCCTCGCTAGGTTCCTTAGATTTTGAGATTGTTTTAAATAAAACTCTTTTACTTAGTATCAGCTATAACTTTTATGTATTCATTCGTGGCGCAGGATATTTAAATAAACAACATTTACAGATTTAAAAAGTAATAATGCATTTATTTATATCCATCAATTCCTTAATAGATGTCTCTGCTTAAATATTTGTAATCTTAAATAAACCTAACTTTAACAAGCAGAGTAGGTATACAACAATAAGTTGCAACTTCATTAATACATTTTCCAAGTAGTTATGAATACAAAACTAACATATAATATCAGTATATAATATTCTAATTGTAATTTTCTGATTTTGCATAATTATTTAATTAGGTGAATTTAATTTTTTAATTCTTTTATCCATGAGTGACACTCGAAACTCCAATCACCCAATGTTTTAGCTAGGCGCGCTTTCTTGCGTGCCATCGGCGGTTTGCGAGTCTTAAATCGTACTGCATCATGTCAAGTAATAGATATGTATTGTCGGCAGTTCGATGTACTTGTGTACTTATTTTACATAATTTATTAGTATTTCTCAGTTATGAAAATTATAATTACAATTTTCTGCTTTTGCATTGATTGTGATTTGTGATGATTGAGAGATAGATTCAAAATGATTGTCTTGGAAAATGGCAAATTTTAGCCATGTGCCGATTTCTGTGTTGTCAATTATTTTAAAAATATGGCATATGACTCAACTTAGACTAAGATGGGCAATCATTTAAATCTCTCGTTATTTCTAAATGTAAAATATAAATATCTATATTGTCAAAAATAAAGATCTTCTGTGTATATGTAAAAAACATTTATCTTTGATTGACATGTTTAAAAAATTAAATAAAATAAAATCATGTTTTGAAAAATTAAACTAAATGAATTGGAACTTTGAAGAAGATGAATCGAACCTATTGATAATTGGAAAATAGTCAAATTCAATAATTATTTTATAGATATAACTAGAAAGCTTTATACAGTTGTACACAAACGTTTATATTATTGAGAAGCAATTTTTAATTATAATTATTTGATCTTAAATCTTCGTAAATTTAAAATAATAAAGTTACAACACACAAATAACAAAAATATGTATAGATGGCGGTTCATCCTAGAACGAAATAAAATATAAACCAAAAAAGTGACCAGGCTGTAGGTCGGTACTAGTAGGTGTTTCAGTACTTAAGTGATGACTTATTCATCGCATACCTGAAGATGAAAATTCATGGGGGATTTCTTTCTTTTTGTGGTTAGGATAATTGCATCAAACGCTGTGTTTGGATATTTTTGAGGGTCTCTTCATTCTTTGCCACTACTATTATGACGATGTCAACTGTAAAGCCGAGGAGTGATGTCGCGAATCAACACTCTGTATAGTAGTAGAATTATTACCTCGGTAACGCCAAGTCCGTCATTACCCCGCTGAATCCGCACATTCCTTCCGTTCGATCAACTTCTGTTGAACTCATCGAACGGACAGACAGGATGTATCGACTCAGCGCTAGGTAAATCAGGATTCGGTTACCGCTGTTTACACTGTACTACTATACAGAGTGCTGATTCGCGACATCATAAATCTGTCGGGCAGTTCAATCTGCAGTAAGTCATCATACTGTAACGTCTATGCAGACCAAAAGCCATTGCTAATGACGCCGTGACACATGATCTCAGCAAGCAGCAAGGCTCTGTATACATAATACATTAAACAAATACATAATTGTTATACAAAAGCAATCACTGACAAAATAGGTTAAGAACATATCATTAATTTTCATGGGACACCTTCTAGAATAATGTCTTACAAATAAGTAACAGAGTAATAGTGTAGTACAGAGTAGTTCTGCATTTAGCGTTAATATCTGTATTATGTAGATAAGGTATAGTGAAAATAGTAATCCAAGTGTCCGCTACAAAATAAGGACATCACAACACCTACATGTCTAACCCTCATAACGAGGAGAGGATATTCCATGTTTGTATAACAATTATGTATTTCTTTAATGTATTGTGTATACAGAACCTTGTGTTATACAAATAGTTCCATAGCGTAGGTCTAAGCAGGGAACCCTGCGGTACACCACTGCTTATACTTATTATATTTATTTGTGTTGTTTTATTCTCAGCTTTAATTACTACTTCTATCTCAGACAGATAGCACGCTAGAATACTTACGATGGTTTCGTTGATACTTATTTTTCTGAGTTTCTATTAGTATTATTTGCCACGAGGCGCTACTAACTCTTCAAGTAATCTTAGTCTTCTATCTTCCAGTTCTATGATTCTTCTAGGTCGATCAGAGCCTCTTTTATGACTTTTCCAAAATTCCTAAGACCAATTTCTCCAATAAGGTATAACTATATTTTTCCATCAGCCTAGCGATCTCACAAGATGGAATACCCACGTTATGTAGTCCAAAGATACGATTTATTCAAAATTGCTTAGCTGATGGTGATGATTTGATTGATTTCTTGATTTTTAAAGCATTAATTAATAACTACAGACTGTTCTTTTCGAAAAAGCTCGGCAAAGAGCAACAGAAAAATGTATAGCTTTCTTGTTGCTTTTGTTATCATTTATTATTTTCAACACAGTCAATATTTGTACGCAATTTAGACAAAAAATTTATATTTTTGCTTGGCGGTTTGTTTTATTTTACAAAGTATTTAAATAATATTAATAGTTGCATTAATATGACACTGTATAATATAAAACATAGAGATTAAATTATAATACAAAAAAAGAAGAACAAGAAAATACAAATAAAGCGTTTAAAAAAATTGATCCAATACTAGAAAGTAATTATTTTCAAATCATTGTTTCAATTACAATCATTTTATAAACAAGAAAAAGTAATTAATGGTTGTGATGAGACTAATCATCAACAGATATTAAAAGAAGTAATCTTTAATTGTCGTGAAAATTCAATACGAAAATGAATTACACCACAGTAATGTAATGTAATGTAATATACAATATTTACATCTGCGAATGTATTCAGCAAGATAATAATATCTGCATTTAAATAAGGTATTGTTAATTATAATATAGTAGTATGTTAACAATTGAACCGCTTAGCTATGGATGGTAATGTATCTCTTGATGAAATGCACCACGAATAGACACCGACATTCATACGAAATATCTAAATTCAACTTTAATTGAGATTAATGATATGCAGAGTAGCTCTATCTTCAGTTTCGGAGCGACCTCTGGAATATCCCTCCGTTACAAAATTTTCCGCACTGATCCCCACCTCTTCTCTAATTCTGATCATTTTGCTGTAGACATCCTCTATGTATGCGCTGCTGTTAGGACGCCAATTTAATCTGATACGGAGAAAATTCCTCAAAATAAATTACTTTTTTTTTTCACCGTAAATAATAGCTTTCCTTTAATCATAATTATTACTTATTTTTGTGATCTACTAATTAAACTCAGTAAGCATAAATTACCTTTAATATAATATTGATAAACTACAATCTCATTCTACTAAAACAATAAAAAAAATAGTAAACTAATAGGATTTTGCTATCCTTGTTACTACATACGAGGGAGGGTTCTTAAGTTCGCAGAATGGAGGGGTTGGATGGTAGTGGAAGGGCTCTTTTGGGTCGTAAAGTGTTCAATTACTCATTATTAGTTAAAATATAAAGTTTTAACACAATCATGTCAGTATTCTTTAAACTATCGTCCACCAAGCATCTTATTTGGGAAGAAAGTGTAAAATATGGAGAAAATGGAGTATCGCGTCGTTAATAAATTCCTTACAAGAAAAAGGAAAGTCACTTCATGCCACACTTGAAGTGGCACATTCGCTTTAAGCAAAGATGGGGAATCACTTGAAAACGATCTACGGCCGAAGCGGTCAATCGAAGTGACCATTCCAAAACTTTGAAAAGTCGAAAAATTAATAATGCAAGGTACTCGTCTAAAGAAAACACAACTCGCAGGAATGGCCGGTCTGATTCAACCATTTTTGAAGTCCTCCATGATCATCTTGGCATGACTAAGGTTAGCACAAGATGGGTGCGGCACGCCGCTGCAAAAACAACAGCGTGTGGAAAGTTCCCCGTGTGTTTTTTACCTCTGTAATAAAGGCAGGGATATGTATCGTCTGTACTGTCTACAGTACAGACGAATTTTACTCCTATGTGGTGACAAACTTAATGAACACTAATATGCGAAGAGGGAAACTGGCGACCATCCAGATAGTGAGAAATATCCATGTAGTAAATGACAAGACTCGAACTGATAACCAAAGTGAAGAATCTACTTCCCAGTTTTTCAATAAATTTTCAACTAATAAAAATAATGTTTTAAAAATCCCTAAAACATGATAAAGGGAACCTGTCCACACACTGGCAGGTTTGACAAAACTAAATGTTCGTTACTGGGGCAAAAATGGGCATCTTCAAAAATCTCGAAGTAGAACATTTTCATTATTAAAATGCTTACTTCCACCACATACACGAAACTGAAAAAGCAATATGTTACAAAAAATTTCATTATAATATTACACCATATGCAGATCAAAAGAGAAAATGAAAGAAAAAAACATGAATATAAAAGTAACTGAAATCAATTCCATTTTGCCTTGGTAGGAGATACTCAGAAATTGCCCACAGAATAACTCCCGACATCAGAGATTTTAGCAATGTGGACCACTTATTAACGCAACGGTATATTTTAAAACTGAAATGAAGCTATCGTATTTTATGCAAGAGTTACTGGGGTTTTTAATATTATATTATTTTATAATACAATTTTAGTGATTGACAATGCGCACGGTAGTGCATGTTAAGTCATCCCAATTCAGAAAGCTCAGAAGAAACTCGGTCTTATTTGTGAAGACCAGATGTATCACTGCATGCATTTTGTACGTTTTGAACCATCTTACAATCAATTACATCTAAGCATGGTCAGTTTACTGATATACAGTACGTAAAAGTATAAAATACCATCCTTTAGCATACCATTCTTGTATTTTTAATGTTAAAACTGTATCTATGATAATATAATAATTTTAAACTATTATAACAAGAGCTTGTGCATTTAGATATACGATTTTAGTATCTAAAATAGTTACTAAATTTAAGACCTAAATTTTTTGTCCTAGGAGATAAGAATATCGGAGTTTTCTCCAAAGATAAGACTTGTTTGGGAAACCTACCTCCACATCCTTTAGTCTCCCAAATAAGACCAGAACTGGTTTCTCCACATTCCGACTCAGCGAATGCTATTTGCAAACTCACTGACGTTTTCTAAACGATTATTAATAGTATCAAGCGAATCAACAACATTATATACGAGGTGTGGCAATTAAATAACCGAATTGGTGCTGCAAAACATTTTATTGATCACCAATTACATTAGAAAGTTTATCGCCATCAAAGTACCCTTCTTACCGAACCCTACAACGCTTCATAAGAATTTTCAATTGTTTAAAGCAGTGCTGGAAGTCTGCATCTGTCAGTTTATTGAGAACCTTCGTCGCTTTTGCTTTCACCGCCTCCACATTGTCAAATTTTGTTCGATTAAGCCCCGATTTGATGTTAGGAAATAAACTAACTCACAGGGGGCTAGGTCGGGTGAGTACAGTGGGTGGTCTAACACGGTAATGCCGTATTTCGAAAAGAACGCCTTCACATACAAGCTGGAATGGGCTGGCGCATTGTCTTGGTGTAGCAATCAGGATTTGCTCTCCACAAATCGGAGCTTCGTCGATTTTCACAGATCAATTAACCAATTTTCTGGATGTTGACTTCCGTTTTTAATGTTGTGGGTCGCCCAGGCCGCAAATCTTGTTCATTTACGTCCCTCCTTAAACCCTCTAATCTACTCAAAAGCTTGCGTGCGCGAAGAACACCTACTTCCGTACACTTCCTTTAACATGGCATCAGCATCTGTAGCAATAGTTTTCTACAATATCACAAGAAACTTGAGGTTAACACGGTGTTCCATCTGAACACAGTGCATTTTTTCGACGAGACGCTATTGCAAGAACTTGAACGAGCGATTGCTACAACTGAGCGACGTACAACCGTGCCCATCGAGCTGATAGTGTGAGATGTATCAACAAGGGCTATATTCAGCCGGTCATATCGCTGACCTAGCAATTGCATTAGCATTAGCTGCATTATTTCCTACTGCAAACAGCCCTGACCCACCAAATAATAGTATATGGTTACAATATGATGGTGCTCCGCTTCATTACGCAATTAATGTGCGACGCTACTTGGACCAAGTTCTCCCAAAAAGATGGATAGGAAGAAGAGGTCCGATGGAATGGCCGGCTAGGTCTTCAGATCTAACGCCATTAGATTTCTTTCTATAAGGGAACGTAAAAGTGTATAAAAATCGACCTACGATTTAGAAGATCTCAAACACAGAATTTGACATTAAACTGGATTAATATCAGCTCAAACTTTACAGAATATGAGGAATGAGTTTTATAATCGTCTCGGGTATTGTCAGATGATACAGTGTCGTCATTTTGAACACTTACCGTAAACCGGGGCTACTTCTCTTCTTTTCAGTTTGATTAAAGAGTAGTTGCAGATAATGGTGCGAAAGTATAAAAGAAGTGTAGGGTCAAGACCCTATGCAAACTTCAGCCAGGAAAATTTGGCAAAAGCATTTGCTGACATTAGGAACGGACGTAAGTCAGGCAGAAGCCAGTAGACGGCACACAATTTCTTGTAGTACGCTTCGTAATAAGCTATTTGGCAAGCATCAGGGAGATCCAGGATATCCCATCATCTTAAGTCCTGAAGATGAACAGACAATAACTGACGCACTCACTCAAGTTGCAAATTAGGGATTTCCACTAACTTCACATGATGTTGCTCAATTAGTGGCCAAATATGTCCAAAAACAAGGCAGAACCGTTTAAGAATGGAAGAACAATCATCCTGGGCCCGACTTTGTAGCACATTTTGCTACCAGAAATAATTTCAGCAGGAGGCTAGCTACAAACATAAAGAAGTCGAGACTGAGTGTCGGTCACGAAGACATTTCAGAATCTTCTAACAATGCTCAGGATTTATTAAAAGACGCTGATCCACATCACGTGTTCAATTATGATGAGTCCAACATCACAGATGATCATGGAGCTAAGAAGTTCTTGGTCCCTCGTGGAACTAAAAGAATCGAGAGGGTACAGGAACACTCCCGAGCAGCAGTGAGTATAATGGTGTGTGGATCAGCAGCCGTAATATTGTTGCCACCTATGGTTGTCTATAAAGCCTTCAACTTATACGAAAACTGGACCACAGGCGGGCCTGCTGGAACCATTTATAACCACAGCTCTAGTGGATGGTTCGACGTGAACCTCTTCGAACAATGGTTTCTCATAATTCTCTTGCCTCATGTCCAAAACATGAATTGAGATAAAGTAAAACTTGTCATTGGAGACAACCTAGCCAGCCACTTTTCACCTGCTGATATCAAAGCTCGTCAGGAAAATAACGTCTGCATGACACCACTTCCTTCCAATTCGACTCATATCATGCAACGACTTGATGTTTCAGTCTTTTCACCAATGAAGAGGAAATGGCGTCAAATTTTAGATAACTGGCGTAAGACAAGCAGAACTAAAGGTACAATATCCAAGGAGCAATTACCGTTGCTGCTCAACAGACTATGGACTGGAATCAGCCTGATGGTTGACACAAACCTGAAGTCCGGATTCAGAATGGCAGGAATACATCCTTTCTTTCTAAGCTTCCCACAACGTCAGCTACTAACACTTCTGAAGCAAATACACCATCACGAAGTTTTCTCAGTGACAGTGTAAAGACCTCAAATAAAAATCGGGGAAAGAAGATTGCACCTGGCATGCGAATGATGGATGATACCCAATCCACAAGCGATCTAGTACTTGCATCTTCTTCAAGAAGTTCTACTGATTTTCAACCACAACAGAGGGACTTCTCCAGCTTAGAAACAGGTCTAGGCACTATTTCTAAGAGTTTTATATCTCTAAAGAAAGAAAAATCAGTGAAGGGAAAGGCTAAGGCTCCAAAAAGAAAGAAAAAGCCCTTAGAATCTAGTGAAATATCGTCACATGATCAGGAAGACAGTATTTGCAACATTTGTGCTGCAGAATGGGAAGGATATCAAGGTGCAGATTGGGTAAGATGTTTTTTGTGCAAGAAATGGGTCTGTGATGTGTGTAATAAGGGCAGTATTAACATACAATGTATGTGTGAAGAATGTGAAGATGATGATTAGACTTTGTAGAGTTTGTAAGTATTTGCTTTATGACTTTTTAACAGAACAGTTTTGTTTTTGAGTTTTTGTTAGATTTATTCATGATTTTTATTTTTATAAAAGTTAAAATTG
The DNA here is from genome assembly GCA_963170755.1 of Amphimallon solstitiale. Taxonomy (NCBI): domain Eukaryota; kingdom Metazoa; phylum Arthropoda; class Insecta; order Coleoptera; family Scarabaeidae; genus Amphimallon; species Amphimallon solstitiale. The sequence goes on along the minus strand of OY720684.1, from coordinate 39,398,171 downwards.
AGTTTGATTATATTTTGTCTAATTACAAGAGTTTTCCTTAACAAATTTGTATAATTTATGTTAAAAACCTAAAAAATATTATCTCAAATATATGTTTTCATTAATAGTGCGTACTTTAAGACTAGGGCTTTCGACTTTAAACTGACTGATTTAGCCCCCTCCTATGAGGGGGCTAAATCAGCTTTTCATTTAAAAGTGATCACTTGACAAAGTAGCCCCATTTCCTGGGACTACTTTGCCATGTCTTTTTTTTTAAATATATGTATGCCAAGCACAGATAAGTTCAAACCTGTCGCGACGCCTTCGTTCTTTTCCGGTAGCAGCACCAGTCCCAGGTTATTTAACTGCCACACTTCGTATATCAAGCGATTAATATCTACTTTAGACTTCTCATGTAACACACTGTATATATCATAATAGCATTTTTAGATATCAATATTTAGTCATTGTACGTATGTACATTAATTCGATTTACAATATTTTAGAAAAAGTATGATTATATTTAAATATGTGCAGAAGAGTTTCTAATTTCGATATCTTGAAATTGCTAATATTCTAACCTGGCGTATTTATATAACTCTGCTCCAATCACTTAATTACAGCTTTTATCCATTTAGAGATGAAGACACGTGTGCAACGACACGTATGACAAAGTATTTTCGTCATGTTAATTTAATTATTTTTTTAATAGAAATTCGAATACAAGAAAAATCTGTAAATTATAACGAATTCAAACGTCTTTTTATATAAAATCATGTTGTTTCCTATACAATAACATGAATGTATTTAGAGCGAATAATATCCAGCCGAAAGCAATATAGAATCTATACGTATATAGCTTTCGTTGAGGGTTGTTTATCGGCATCTGGCGTCGATGATGTCATTAGATTCGGGGGAAAATTGACAGATGACCGTTATCTAAACATTTTGAACGAGAATCTTAAAAAAGTATTTTTATGCTTACAAAGGACTTACAAAAATTTATTATAATAATATATATAGGTGATAAGATATTGCGGTTACAACTAGAAAAAAAATATATCAGCAAATATGTTATATTATTAACAATAATATTATTTTTTGTAAAAAAAAGATCCATAAAAATGAGGGATGCACAATTATTACATATTCACATCTAACAATGACACTGTATTACGTAAGAATAAATACTTTCTAAATTTTTATTTGTATTCAGTTTAAAAGTGAGATTTACATTGCAGGAATGGATTTAAACGAAAAGTTTAATTTGAAACTGAGCACAGGAATAGCAGTAACACAATAAAACATAACAAGTTGTACATTATATCACATCTGTAATTTACATATTATACGAATTTTTCCAACTCGGGTTCGTCAATACGACGCAAGTCGCAGGTTTCCTTGCCTTCAATAAAGATATTTTCAAGTTAGGATATATATGTATAAAAGTAGGGTGAATGTAGTGAGAGTAGTGGTGAAGGTAGGCGACGTTGCAGTGTGAGTTTGGCGCCGAAAGTAGTTTAGTTAAAATCACATCCGTTGCGAGACACTGCTGAAGATGAAGATTCAACTCCGAAGCAAATTTGCATTGCCAGAAATGTGTCGTCGGATACACATAAAGCACGTATTGATGGCTATGCAACTGTTTCTGAACGGCAGAAAGAATTTAATTCGGATCTACTTAAAGTGTAACATTGTAGGGAATACGCGGTGAATTATTTTGAGTGGACAAATTTTTTACAAAATTGTGTGAACGGTAAATGTAGTGACTTGCGTGTGCCCGCGGAATCCATCTTAAAAAAAATTATTTGTCCCCGATGTACGATGATACGGTATTTATGAATATTATTCCAGGATAACTCTTGCCATCAACCATGTAGAATTTACTACGACCAACCCACAATATTCTATAACTAACGCCATGAATATTGTATATGATCTTCGTCAATTCCTTCCCCAACTGTCTGGAGCTGCCGCTGGTAATGTCACACAAAAATTTGAAGCAGTTTTAAATAACCGTCCAGGAATTCGTACTGTACGCCGAGTTGATGATATATTTACTAGTAAAAAAGTTGATTTTTCCCAATCGGAAATAAATGTGCCGGCACTAAAAAACTGTATGTACTTTAAATAAGCCCTTATTACAACGGAAGGTGCTGAACCGTCGTTTTCAATGTATAAATGTACTTACGGCGATATACAGGCTGTCCAGAAACTCTCCTGACAAACTCAGATAATTTTAAGGCAATTTAACCGAATTCACCCTAGTCCGAAAATGCTTCCTAAGGTCATAGGCGTCCGTTTTGGGTAGGTAAACGGTTATTTTAACGCATAACTTTTTTGTCTTTAACTTTTAAGCATTTGTGATACTAGATTATTAAATTTTCAGGTATTCTAGTACTAAAGGGTACTCTTACTTTAAGTCGGTAGGATACACCGGTTTTAGAAAAATCGATTTGAAAATTTTTCGTTTTTTCGTCATTAAAATTCAATTTATTGTTTTTTGCATTAGTTCGCTCTGAACTGCCAACAGAAATAAAACCTACGTTTTTAATTGTCAAATTGTTGTCAGTTCGAAAAGTTCAAATGACGAAAAAACGAAAAATTTTCAAATCGATTTTTCTAGAAAACGGTGTATCCTACCGACTTAAAGTAAGAGTACCTTTTAGTACTAGAATACCTGAAAATTTAATAATCTAGGGTCACAAATGCTTAAAAGTTAAAGACAAGAAAGTTATGCGTTAAAATAACCGTTTACCTACCCAAAACGGACGCCTATGACCGGTACTAGAAATTCGCAATTGATGGAATCGATTCATCTCTGGAGGATAAATAAGCATACCAGTTTTTGTTTTTCTAAATGGAAGCGTTCGGGAGATATTAAAAAAAAACTAATTACAAGGCGCCATCTTCAAAGAGCTCTAGCTCCCTTAGGAAGCATTTTCGGACTAGGGTGAATTGGGTTAAATTGTCTTAAAATTATCTGAGGAATCTCCGATCTTCGTTTGTCAGGAGAGTTTTTGGACACCCTGTATAATAATTAACAAAAATTAATGATGATTTAATTTCATTTGAGCTATCACCTTGTTCCCTGTATGTATTATTGATTCGTATGTGAAAAATATTAAATCGGGATTTATGATGTCCTTGACGCATCTCTGGAGCTAACGTCATGTAACCCTGACTGCCGATCCCTATTAATTACATTACATTCGGAGCGATAGTTTTTTTTTTATTTTGAGTATTCCATAAGTTGGCATGATTGACCATAATTATAGTCTTTAAATGAAACATATTTTTACTTGTTTGTATTCGCTGTACAATTTTTAGTCAGAAAGTATAGTATGTACGCCTAAAACAGTTTTCAACATTTTTCTAAAAAATTTAATGCTCTCAAATATATATTTCTCGAAAACTGCGTATTAGAGATCCACCATTTTTAGTATTATAGTTTATCGTAAAAGGAGCTAATGCGAACATATTTCATTTTTGCCTGTTACTAATAGGATGAACAGAAAATTCGAATTAGTTTAAATAAAACTTAAACATATAAGGCGTTATTAGTTTAAAAGTGACAATTTCTAATGCATACTTATAGTAAAGCATATTCTAAAATTACTTCAGCAAATCAGACGGCCAAATGTCATAAATATTAATTAAATGTAGCACGAAAATTATCATAAATTAAAAAAAGTTGTCAGTCTCATACTGTCATGAAAATTATGGTGCGTTTACACGTGCATGGATTCAGTGGCGCCAGTTCTAACGCCAGTTCAATTTTCGCGCCAGTAAAGGTTTACACTTGCAATGATTTGGGAACTGGCTTACCAGTAGCGTACCAGTTGCGACTGGCGCCACTGAATCCATGCACGTGTAAACGCACTACATTAGTTAAGACGAATATAAAGAAACACCAAATAAAGTTACTTGTTATTGCATGGCAAGCTGTCGTGGCATTTCGAGTTGCACAGCTTACCTTTCTTCTTACAAAAGCACGTATTTGACTTACATTCCATCTCACATACATATCGAACAAACCCTGGGCCTATTCCTAAAGTCGCTTTCATGGCAACAGTTCTTAAAGATAAATTTATCTCCGGCACTTCATTAAGCAGCGAAAAGGTTTCTTTGGATACTTTGAATTCCGGCCTCAGAAAGCTATCTGAATAAAATGACTGTAACATATGGCATTCGACAATATTGAAACAAATTCAATAATATATATGTACCTATCTGCAATACAATTTGTCGCATATTATGTACCAATCATGTGCAAACCTTCTTCATTCTTTTGAAAAACCCCTCCAATAATATTGTGGAGATCAGCTTTTGCTCTCCTGACATCGGAAACTGGTATAATCATATTATCTCCCCTTTCCACAGGAGTATGTATTGTGTCAGGGGCCATTTTCATTCTTTTGACCTATTTTGCCAAGTTTACATAAAATTCTTTTCTGGCTGCTGTAATTTGGGACTGTCGATTTATACTAGCTATGACCTCTGAGTCTTCTTATCGGGCTACAGCAATTTGACACTGTTCACTCGTACTAACCAAGTTGTCTGACATTAGTTTTATTCAAAGCTTCTCTGAGATTATCTTCATCTTTTACCTCCTTAATTGCATCTTGAGGTAGACTCAAAGTTAGATGCCCTATCGTGGCTCTGTACTGAACATGACGTTATATAGTGGTTGATTAATATCAGAATGAAGTACTTTATTTTTCATAAATTGTACAAATCGAAGATCGTTTGACCAAATTCTAGTGTTGATATCCAGCATTCTTTTCAAAATCCTAATTGAACCGTTTAACAGATCCTGGCTTTGACTGTGCCTTGGTTTTCCGTGAACCAGTTTACACTCAGGCCAAAATCTTATTCTTTGAGTTAAATCTGCCATGATGTATACCTACTGTAATTAATGTATTTGTTTTGAAACTTATTCGCCAAATAAAATAACGAACCAACTGAACAATGTTGTGATACGTTTCGGAATATCTGTGTTGCTAGTAGAGGTGGGCAAAACGGTTCTTTTCATTGACCCGGCTCACTCGGTTCAGCTCCTCATAGTGAGCTGGGTCCCGGAACCGGCTCATTTGAACCGTGTGGATCCGTAATAGCATACCGTATGTAATACTCGGCGCCGTCGTCGGCGCAAACGAACCGGGATGATAATTAAGGCTGCGCGCACACCAATTATACAAAATGTTTGACAAACAATTTATTTGAAGGTACAATTCACACAAATTTTACAAATTATCAGATTGTTGTACACAAATTAAGCAAAATATACCTATGTAAAACTAAATTATACATTCATTTGGTATTTATAATTATTAAAGAGAATGCCATTCGAACAAAAAGTAATTAGAACTAGAGCATTTCATAATTTTCATAGCATTATTAAATGGCAATTATGATTATGATGCAGGTGTAATAAAAATATATGTAAGAATTTTGTAACTCACAGACAATTAATAACTTAAATAGTTTATTTTATTATCCAAAGGAATATTTTTGAGAACTATATAAATAACAAATAAGTACTGTTATGCGTCTTTGACCGATACAGAACAGGCCATTGTTAAACTACTAATATAGGTACTTCAAGTGTTCACATATACTTAAAAAAGTCTGTGTTTGATACGAAAAGGGTGAAATTTATAATTTTTGGGAGAATTGAAAATACAAATATTATAAATTATATTCAGTTTCCTCTTACCCTTTAAGAGATTCACGTCTCTGCCGTATATTCCTAAAATTCGCTTAATCGGATACAGTGCACCGCATTTTACCTACAATTTATTAATTTTCCTCAACGTACCACATAATTATTATAGCATTGTAAATACTGAGTATTGCTGTTTACGAGGTAATCAAATTAAATGTGTTTGAAATATGTTAAAAAATTGAATGCCTATTTTAATTTTACCAGGTAACATGTCATCGTATTCACGGAAGAAAAGTGAAATTTGGCATCATTTTACTGAGTTGGCTAATAAAGACAAGGCAAAATGTTGTTACTGTTCACAGTTAATAACTGCTAAAGGCGGTTCAACAGGAAATTTAACAAGGCATATTAAGAAAAAAACATGTGGGAATTTCTATAAACAGGGAAAGTACTGTAGCATCATCTCAAACTATAGATGAACCTGAGGAGTCTCTTCCTTCTACTTCATCAGTACCACCTATTCTTTATAGTTCACTAAGTGCTCCCTTGGAGTGTGTCCTGGGTCCTGAGAGAGAGAGCTCATCTAGCAGGGTACCTGCAGTAAAAAGGAAAGAAGACATCACCGATTTCTTTTTAAATATGAAACCAAGTGTCTTTAAATAGATCAAAACAGTTTGATGAACAACTGGTAAGGATGATAGTTAAAGAATACCAGCCATTTACAATTGTTGAGGATGTAGAATTTAAAAAGTTTGTCAGGAAAACTATTTCTTCTAGTTTAATACCGCAATATTACAATAGCACTAAAAAAACAGTAGAGGACAAACTTAAAGAAGCGTTTGCCGTATGTATATCTACTGATGCGTGGACGTCAATTAACAATAACAGCTTTGTAGCTTTGACAGCTCATTGGCTGCGAAAGAACACGGAAATTAATTCAAAATTGTTATGCTGTGTTCAGTTCACTGAACGACATACTGCTGAAAATATGGCTAAAATGTTTCAAAAAACATTCAAAGAATGGCATATCGAGAATAAAATTACAGTCATTGTGTCAGATAATGCAGCTAATATTGTGGCTGCAGTTCGGGCGGGTGGTTGGCGGCATTTGGGGTGCTTTGCACATACGATAAATTTAATTATACAAAAGGGGGTAATGGAAATTGAAAACACCATTTCAAAAATCAGAAAAATTGTCGCATTTTTTAAGCGAAGTGCTCAGTCTGCGGCTAAATTGAAGCAACTCCAGGAACAAATGGATATACCCATCCTAAAGGTAAAGCAAGACGTTTGTACAAGATGGAATTCAACGTATATAATGTTGTCGCGAATTCTAAAAATTAAAGACGCCGTGGTATCTACATTGGCTATTATTTGAATGAAGAAATAAATACACTGACTCCAAATGATTGGAATATCAACTGTGGCATCCGAAATTTTAAGTCTTTTCAATGACCTAACAATGGAAATAAGCGCTGAAAAAAATGTAACATTATCAAAAGAAATTTTGTTTGTGCAATCAATGAAACGTCTTGTTTTAACATTTTCGAATAATGAGACATTACCTGCAGAAATTCGGAATATGGCCCACACTCTTCATCGAGAAATTACAGAAAGATTTAGAAATATTGAACATCACGAATTAATCGCCGAGGCTGCAATTTTGGACCCCCGATTTAAAAAATTTGGTTTTTCAAATAATTCAAAATATGAAGCGGCATGTGCAATATTAAAAAATTAAGTTTATTCTACAAATATTTCTAATATAAGAAGTGAAACTGATGAAAATTTCACAAATGTTCCTTCATCTTCATTATCATGTACCACTTCTCTGTTGTGGAAGAAATTTGATAAGCAAGTTGAAAAACAACTAGCGGCTGGAGTAATTGAATTTGATAAATACCTAAATGAACCGATAATCAATAGACATCAAGATCCACTAACATGGTGGCATCAAAGAAAAGATGTCTATCCCGGAATTTACGAAATAGTAAAAAAACGTTTATGTGTCTTGGCTACATCTGTTCCTTGCGAGCGCATTTTTAGTAAATCTGGGAACATTATTACTGACAGGAGAAGTCGATTAACAACCGCGAATACTTCACAAATCATTTTTTTAAATTATAATTTGTAAATTATCAATGTAGAATTTAGATTTATACGTAAGCTGTTTAGTTATTTTTACATTTTGATATTCAGTTCAGTATATACATTTTATATATTTACAAAAATAAATATTTTAGTGCGTACCCTACCTGTTATATAATATCAATTTTTATTTTACAATCTAACCTGCGACTGTATTCCAAGTATAATTTCCAAATTATTCAGTCGACCCAAGTGAGCCGAGATCCGGTTCATTGAAATTTAGTGAACCGGCTCCCTCGGTTCCCTGCTGGGATTCGGTTCACTGAACCGGCTCGGACCCGAACTGCCCACCTCTAGTTGCTAGCGTGCTTAGTGTACCTAAGTGTACGCGGACGTGTGGAGGCGGAGTTATTTCGTTAAAACTAGTAAATACTAGTTGAAACAAAGGCGTTTAAACTAAAAACTGTAACATATATATTTCTCTTCTGTTTACACATTCAAAAATACTCTAAAACAGTGGTTCTTAATGCAAAATGCAAATGTAATGTGTAAAATAATTGACAACTATATTGAAAATATCTTATTTATTATAGGATTAACTTTGTTTAGTAGTGCAGGTTAGCCTTAGTAAATTTAATTGTCTTTACTTTTTTATAAAAATAATGTCTATATCTGTTTCCGAACAGGAAGGGTAATTTTTGACGAGTATTACATATTTTTTATACATTTTCATCCATTTACTAATTATCTACAAATGTTTTTGTTACAATTAGTTTTTTTAATCTAATTCATCTGTTATTTTAGTAATCTAGTGAAATTTTTATATAGTGGTAGTGAGGGAGATCCTTTTTGTTCTAAAACTAATAATCCAAAAGAGAAATGTCGCAAATATAATAGTGACTACTTACTAATGGTTTTCATATGATCAAGCTCATGCACAACAGAGCAATGCATTTTATGTTACGAGTTTTTGTCCAATGACGCTATGAAACCCTGAAAATTACGAAGCACATGAAGCATGTTTCAAAAAGCATAGATTTTCTTAAAAATAAAGAATATGAACTGCGAGCCATTAAAAAATATATAGGAAAGTCTGCTCTGTTGATAGCGAAAACGGGAAAATCCTATACAATTACTGCAAAGACGATGGTATCTATAACGGTATGTAACTGAATAAGCTGCTAGAGATATAAGTTTAATAGCCTTGTCAAATGACACTGTTAGGAAGCGAATTAACTATATGTCCGCAAATATTGAAGAAGAATTAATAAAGAGATTTCGAGAAAGTTGCTGTTTCAGTCTTCAGCTAGACGAAAGTACAGACATAGTAAATAATTCTCATCTACTTTGCTACGTAAGACACGAACATGAATCAGCTATTTTGGAAGATTTACTATTCATGTTCTCCTTGATACATACTACATTTGAAGAAGTGTTTAACAAGGTGAATGAATTCATTACATCTGATGAAATTGATTGGTTAAAATACATAGGAATTAGTACCGACGGCGCGGCGCCCGCGCAATGTCCGGAAAATGTACTGGCCTTATAACACGTAATCGAAATATCAACCCATCCGTAACCTGGCATCATTGCTGTTTTCATAGAGAAGCCATGGTTGTGAAAAAATACCGGATACACTGATAGAAACCTTGAATTAAGCTATAAAAAGTGTTAATTTTATCAAGGGTAGATCATTAAATTCAAAACATTTTTGAAAGTTATGTTGGCTATCGACAGTGAACATAATCAATTGCTGTTACACACGGAAGTGAGATGGTCATCTCGAGAAAAAGTTTTGTCTCGATTTTTTGAGTTGAGAAATGAAATTCACAGAACACTCTCTAAATTAGCATACTTGTCAGTTAACTTTTCTCATTTACACATTCCGAATTTAAGCCTTCAAGGAGTAAATATAACAATTTTTGAAATCGATGATAAAGTCGAAGCTATGTTAAAAAAATAGAGTTGTGGAGCCATTGTTTATCAAATCATGAGCCTTCTCATTAATAAGTACTAAATGTTTTCTTTTTAACTACTGAATGTAAAATTTCAATATATATTTATTTTAGTAAAAGTATTGTTCATTTTTTGTGTTCCTAGATACAGAATGTACCTAATTTCTAAGTTATACATTGTATTATTGATTGTTGCTGTTGAGCGTATACAGAAGAAATTTTTAACATTTCTGTCTTACAAAATTGATAAAATTTATCCTGCTTGCTCAACAGAATACTTGGCTTTATTGGAGCGGCATGGTTTTGAAGCGTTATCTTCAAGAAGGGACAAATATGGTGCTGGTTTTGTGGATTCCATCATTAATGGAACACTTGATATTGATATTTTACATAGTTTATTATTAACATTCTTAAAAAATAGTCCTTCTTAGAAGGCGCAAGTAAAATATTCCCTTTATGAAGGTATTTTGTCACTTTCATTAGCTTTCTTTTTGTAATCGCTAATATTTTATAGTATGGTGGTAGCGCTTTACTGGGTCCTTCAAAAAATCATAAAGGAAAACGTAAGCTTTGGACAAAGGCAAATGGCTTATAATGTGTATTTTGAGCATAAATATATAGTATGTCTATAACAACTACTGTCAATCAAACAGCATACAAAGTGGATAGTAGTAAGAATATTAATGAAAAACAATAACTTGGATGAAGCATAAAAAAATCATTTGGACGACATGTGCTTTCATTTTTCTTGAGGAATGAGTTACCCAATTGTAGAAAAATGTGAGTTAATATATATGTACATATTCTGTGAGTTATCGTATAAATTATATATGAGTATTTTGATTCTAAGTTATTAATACCAATGGTGGCTTATGGCCAATAAAACGAACATGTCAAAGAAAAGGTTGAATAACTTTTACCAAGAGGAATTTTTGCTAATACTAAAATCTGAATGACTGGAGCTTGCAAGAAAACAACCTTTCATTTACCTTTATATGGTGTTAATATGATGTATGAAAAAAGGTTGTTCTGCTTTGCGTTGGAATTCATCGAACTTGTATTGGTTCAAGTTAAACATCATGTCACTGCCAATAAGAATTCATTTAATTTAGACACAGAGTTCAGAATTTGTTGTTAGGATTAAACATGACAATATCCGATCTTGAAATGAAATTTAATGATCAACGTTCATGTTTTGACATTAGGTTGGTGCAAATAACAGTAGTGTAAAATTGCAAGAGTTAATTTTAGTGTTTTTTTAACTTATTGTAATAACAATTAGAAATGTACTTCTTCTTCTCTTCATGCTTTCTGTTATTCAGCGTAATGTTTTGTGAAATAAAAATACTTGTTCATGTTTACAAGTTTTTATTAATAAAAATATGAAATGATGCTTATTGCTTTTATTATAGATATTATATTTATTAAAGTTATTTCTTTTGAGGTATTAAACACTTTATCTTTACACTGCAATTAAATACAATAGCTGCAATAATCTACAACAATAAAGGTAAGAGTTTAGATTTTTCATAGTTCGTGCTGTGCCATAAAGCTTCTTTCTTGATTTTGCTCGACTTCTTTTCCAAGCTTCATATTTTCTTTTATATTTACCAGGAGATACCATAAAAATAGATTGATTTTGTTTTATATAATACTTCTTAAATACAATATAAATACTTATGCAAAATTATGAAAAGTGTTTGTCAACTTTGCCTTTTTCTCCTGCAGCTCGTGCCAGAACAAGTCTCATAACCAGAAAACATTCTGAAAAAAGTGTGCTATTATATACTTAAACTGATAATCATTTTAATTAATTTATTACATTTTAGTACTCTCAATTTCCTATCTAATCTTGGACTAATGGGATCATGTATTTGGGATCATGCTAACGATCCATCAGTGAGATTTTGTCCACTAACACCAACAAAACTAATACTTGAAACTTCATCTACAGTAGATGTTTCCAGTATTATTTTCAAAGATGCTAAAACATTATTACTCAATCGAAATCGCTGGTGTTCCATTGGCACATAATATTCATCTCTGAAATGTTTTAAACAAACATATTTATTCTCTGACCATAGCCAACTAGTTGCTATATTCAAAGCTTTCAAGCATATCGGTAACAAGGCACCTTTTGAAAATCTGAAATAATTTTGATATTTCAACAAATTTAAAATGATCTTGCCATCAAACCTGTGAAAACTTTATCCTTCAGGTTTAAACCTCTTAATATTGGGACAGCTTTTAGCACTGCACGACATGTTTATATGGATATTTATGTAATTAATATCTAAAAGATTTATACAATAATGAAACCACACACTTGAGCACATGAAACAAATATTACTTCCACAGCTACTTTTTCCACACGATTCACCAGAAATAAGTATGTCTGAGAACTACATTTAAAAGTCAAAAACAAGAACACAATAGTTTAGTAATACACCACAAAAACAAACATAACCTAGATGAACATAAACAAAACTACTCATGACATACCTGGGTCAAAATGTCGGCGATCATTGCGTCGCGTAAAAATTAGATGCGCAGTGGTTCAAGAGCATTCTCCCCTCTCTATATCTCTGGTTTGGACACACACACACATTTACATTCATTTTTCTTACTGTATATTTTTGCATCACTTGTATTGTATTGTATTGTGTATATATTTTTGATCGCTACTTTGTTATTATTTCTTTGTTCATTTTGGACATTGTCTGTTGGGCAATAAATATATTATATTATTATTATTATTATTATTAAATTTCTTCATAATATAAGTTGTATGGGGTCCTTGATTCACAAAAGGTTAAAAAACCGCTCAAGAATGTTTACAGCTTGAACAAAGTACAAAAAAAACAGTCTGTAACTTACGTCCGTGTTATGACCGGCTCGTGACAAGACTAAATATCTAGACATTTTACCTCTAAATTTAGAACATAATAATATAACATATAACTCTTAAACTGAGAAATCAACCCTCAATTCCTTCGGCTATAATCCTCGAATTCATTAAACAATACACATATCACAATATAAATATTGTGAGAATAATCACTTCAGTTTAGCAATATATTAAATAAATGAATTATGGCACTGTCTTATAAAATTTGATGTAAATAATTAACTATATGACAACATATTTTATTAGCTTTTAAAATACCCATTTTCCGTTTTCATACTATAAAGCTCCACAGGTTCTGACAATAACGATCCAATACTGGTTTTGCAATTCCGCAAATAATAAAGGGGGTGCATACAACACTCCACCCCACTAGTTACGATAGCATATATTAAGAGCACTTCTTTTACGAGTAATTAATGACAACAGAAGTAAGTGACATTGAAATATTGACGGAAGTCCTTAACTATTAATAATTACGTTTTAGTTTCATATTAATGATTTTGATGTTCGACCATTAAATCCATGAATCATAAAGCTTTTATTAAAAGTAATGATTAATAAGTGGGGAATAGTAGAGTATTATTTATTCCATTATTATTGTCAGTAAATACAAAAGCAGAACTTCCAAGAACAAAATCTAGGTGGCAGATTCCTGAGCCTTTCACGAAGGTTTATCCTGATCGACTAGGAAACTATAATTCTTTATAACCTCATTAATTATTTAAGAAAAGGTAGCACGAAATTAATAAAAACCAAGAGGACAAGATGGTTGGAGGAAGCAATGGACACAATTGAGAATGATAATAAAAATAACACGAAACTATAGAGATACATAAAAAGACAAAATATGAAAAGAAATACAACAAACATAAGCGGTATGGAATGGAGAAATCATTTTAAGGCATTATTAACAGGCAGGAATATGGTGAAAGAGAAAACCTGAAAAATAACACAGAAGAGGAAGAATTGAACGTACCAACAGCAGAGGAATTCAACTTAGTAATGGCACAGCTTAAAATTAACAAAATTGTGGGAAGGGATAATATTGTCAACGAGCTGATAAGGTATAGAGGAGAGCTATTAAGACAAAGATTACTTAAACTATAGATCCAAATTTGGGAGAAAGAAATGATGATAAGTGAGTGGCGAAAAGAAATAATAGTGCCAATATATAAGAAAGGAAGTCCAAAAGCATGTGCAAACTATAGAGGAATCACTCTGCTTAATATGGCTTTAGAAGGGGGCGATCCACCATAGACGCTATATACATGGTGAGTCAAATAACTAAAGAAAAGTGTCGGGCTACAAATAGTATCTATTGACTTGAAGCAGGCATTTGATAGTCTGAAGCGAGAGAAGATAATTAAAGCCATGAGGGAGATAGAAATACCAGGAACGCTAGTGAAATTCATAGAAATGACGATGAACAGTCAAAGCCAGCAGTAATGGCGGACGAAGGTGCAACTGAAGACTTCCAAATTAACCTAGGGGTAAGACAGGGTGACGGACTATCAAAAACCCTGTTTATTTTAGCACAGCAAAGAATGCAATTTCTAGGGAACAATAACGATGAACAAGTAGTTGCGTATGCGGACGACATCACTATACTAGCTAGAAATAGGAGAGTCTTGGAAGAAGCAATCCAAAAAATTGATCAAGCAGTAAAAAAAGAGGCCTTATGATAAACTAAGGAAAAAGTAAATACATGGAGATAAGCAAAGGAAATAAAGACACAACAAACAAGGAAGTAAAAATAGGATGTTACGAGTTTCAAATAGTTGAAAACTTTACTTTCTTAGGAGTAATGATAAACAGAGAGATAGATCATAGTGTACAAGGATGACATAGGGCTTATTATAAATACAAAAACATACTGAAAAGTAAGAGGATAAAGATAAATACAAAAATGAGGGTATTCAGAGTAGCAATCCGACCAGTAGTGCCTTAAGGGGCAGAGACAATGAACCTGACAAATGTGGAACAGGAAAAACTGAGAAGGTTTGAGAAGAAAACTGTAAGAATAATATATGGTTCGAAAAAAGTGCTAGATGGAGAATACAGAAGGCTAATGAACTTCGAAATAGAAAACATCTTGAAAGGAGAAGAGATCGTAAGGCATATAAAAGTACAAACACTCCGATTGTATGGGCACATAAGAATGATGAAATATAACAGGGAGGTAAAGGAAGATTAGGTAATAGAGGATATTAAGAAACTGAAGATAGGTTATTGGAGGAGCAAGGTCCAGGACCGAGATGCGTGGAGGAGGATAACTGAGAGAGCAAAGTTGAACAACAGCTTAGTATAAGGCAAGAATAGAAAAGCGTGTAGTAACTGAGCACAAGAAATGAGTTGAGGATGAAGGCTGTAAGGTTTTTTTTTTCAATAACTCCTACCAAATTGGAGAAATGTTATGTCAGATACTCTTTACCTAAAACCTACCATTTTTGATATTGTCAAACTTCAAAAATTAGTAGGTAAAAGAAAACTAAGGCTTGCTTAACAAGGCAATATTAAAAACACACTTTTTATTTTTTTTTTATTTAACATTCAACAAAAGGAATGGACTACTCAGATAGAATTTTAGTGATACAACTATATTTTGTGTTAAAAAATTCTTATTTAAGTTTGGCAAATGTTCTCACTATAAATAGAATATAATCTATATATGAGAACTTTATAGGAGTAAAATTTAATTATCTATATAATTGAATTGGGATTACTTAAACCTAAAATCAACAATTTTCTAGTAATTAGCATTTATTTTTTGATGTAGCTATATTTACAGAATTTTGTTAAAAATCAATAAGCTATGGACTGATGGTTTATATTTGTAGAATTTTCATGTATCCGTATAGTTTAGAATTATTTGCCAAAAACAATACTTGAAGTTTTAGAAGGATTTGAATAAAGTTCTAATTCAATGATTTCAATACAAACAAATACAAGACTAATTATATATAACTACATTTAATGTAAAACTCAATATGATGAATAATAATATGTGTAAGCAAAAAAAAAAGAATGTAAATATATATCAGAACACAACAAATTCAAATATAAAGACTTTTCAAATTTATTGTTATCAACTAAGGCAAATGCCAAAAGTACTGTCCCTCTCTGGTTGTGACCAACTCTAACATTCAATAGATGGTCTGGTATTATTGTTTGGAAAACGACTCTCAGTTGTGCTACATCTGATCATATGTTGTCAGTTCAGTATACACAATGTTTTTAATGCACCCCATATAAAAAAAATACATGTCAAATTCCTCGCTGGCCATGCTCCTAAACCACCTCTTATCATTTGTTTCGAAAATGTAAGCTTATAATGGCATGAAAATGTGCAGCAGTACTATCTAGCTACAAAGAGATAGTTCTTTTGACTTTTAAAGTAACAATTTTTAAGAGCTATTGCAGTTGATACAGCGTGAACTGACTATCGTTTTTCCAAGATTGCCATTAAAAAATAGTAAGGCTCTTCCACACGTAATTCCACAATACCCCCCCCCCCCCCCCAAAATTAGCTAGTGATTATCGATAAGTTGGTAGACGAGAATCACCAGCAAGATCCATGGATTTGACCTCCACTGATTTGATGTTTTGGAGAATACATCAAATACATAGTGTATGACAATATATACCAGACAGCATAAAGCATAACTAAGAATTGCTGTCCTAACATTGAGAACGAGAGTTCCGTTGTGCATTGAATGAGACAAACAGTATTTTGGGCATTTGCTTCAGTTAATAACAATAAATTTCGATTGTGTCTCATTTTGGTTTTAATGTTTTCTTCGCATTTACGCCTCTTAATATTTATCATTTTAATACTTTACATTAAATATAGTAATAGATTTCCAATGATCCTATATTTGCTGTATTTTTTGTACTGAAAGTCATTGAATTACAATTTCATTCAAAGTCTTCTAAAACCGTAAATATTGTATGTAAAAGAAAATTAAAGGAATATGAAATATCACAATTGGATGTCCAAAGCTAACTAAATTTAAACAAAATTCTGTAAATATAGTTATACGAGATATAAAATGCTAATTATTAGGAAACTGTTGACGTTAGGTATAAGGAGTCCTAATACAATTATAAAAATTCTTAAATTCTCCATCTGGAAATTTTATTTTCTGTTAAATATGCCAAACTTGAACATCAGCGTTTGTCTACTTTAATAGTCCACTCTTTTTGTTAAATATTGAATACGTGTGTATTTTCAGTGTTACCTGCTAAAGTACGCCTTTATTTTATATTTTCCTTTGCAATTCTAGTAATTTAAAAATATCTAAAAAATGGTAGACTTTAGAATAATGGTATAGAATTGAAAGATGATATACAATATGTCTCACTAAGTTGGAACCATATGGAAAACTTTTTTATTATTAATTTTAGGAAAAAAAGTTATTCTTCATAAAAACTTCTGCATGTTCTAAAATCTAAAATACAATCATCAGATATTAAATTTTTTCAGTTGTATACTAGATATGTCAAAAATATTAATTTTACCCAAGAGTAAAATACCTTTATATTTGACAGTATCGAATAATGTTATTAAAAAAGTTGATTAGAACTAAAAATTACGTTCAAATATGCAATTACATCCATTTATATGGAAAAATTCATTTTTTCTGTTTTTGCCTACGATAACAATGCAAATTTAACTGTAGTTACATATTATCTAGGATGCACCGAGGATGCACTGACATACAAATGATTTGTTGTTTGCTAGAAAGGTTTGACAGTGAATGTCAAAACGCGTTAGAATTTATATGACACATAAATATGGTAGGGTTATTAACTTGTGAAGAGAAAATAGAAATTGTTTTGATTGTGGGAGAAAAGTATAAAACGCATAGAAAAGCAGCAATTATTTTTAATAATAGATATCCCAATAAAAATATTAATCATTCAACTGTTACGGAAATAATAAATAAATTTAAGAGTACTGGAAGTATTAAAAATAATCATAATAGAAAACGCCAAAAGCTGGTTGCCGATGAGAAAACGCAGTTTGAAGTAATGCTGTCTGTTGTAGAAAATCCAAAAATGTCATTGCACAAAAGGAAGTCGTGGATGCAACAAAGTGTAAGAAAATATACAGTGGCAAGAATTCTAAAACTAAATAAATACCGACCATTCAAACCAAAAATCGTTCACATATTAAAAGATAGAGATTATGACAGGCGCTTTGATTTTTGCTCACTCATCCAAGGAGAGTTAGAAGAGGACACTTTTTTTACGAGGCGTATAATTTTTTCCGATGAAGCAACATTTTCGTCAAATGGAACTGTCTCGCCACAATATTGTCGCTGGTGGTCTAAAGAAAATCCCAATTTTATAATAAAGTCTCATGACCAATATTCATTTAAGACGAACGTATGGTGTGGCATTTATAAGAACAGATTAATAGGACATTTCTTTTTTCACCAACCAATGAATGCCGAACGTTATTTACAGTTTTTACAAACTTACATCAATGACTTCATGGACGAACTACCCATACAAGAACGTCAATGTATTTGGTTCCAACAAGACGGTGCCACATGCCACAGTACATTAAATGTTAGGGAATATCTTGAACATATGTTCCATGGAAAAGTTATTCACAGATACTCAAATCTTTATTGGCCTGCTAGATCCCCTGACTTAACCCCCCTTGATTACTTCTTATGGGGCTACTTGAAACAAAAAGCTTACCAGAAAGGGCCATTTCAAGATGTTAACCATTTGGAGAGGATAATTATAGTAACATGCCAGGAAATTTCTCCAGAAATGATAAAGAATGTATTACGTCAATTTGCCAAAAGAACGATTAAATGTTTTGAACGAGAGGGTGGATATGTCGAGGCATTAGTGGAATGAGTGAAAATTAAGTTTCTATTTACTTCTATTATTAATATTATATTAGTTACACAACTTAGTATTTTTTCTTTTTCCTTATTTGCGAAATAAATGCACATGCATTCATTATACGTGTTTAAATTGCGAAATTGTTTTATAGTTTTCTCCCACAATCGAAACAATTTCTATTTTCTCTTCACAAGTTAATAACCCTACCATGTTTATGTGTCATATAAATTCTAACGCGTTTTGACATTCACTGTCAAATATTTCTAGCAAATAACAAATCATTTGTATGTCAGTGCATCCTAGATACCATGTAACTACAGTTAAATTTGCATTGTTATTGTAGGCAAAAATAGAAAAAAAAGAATTTTTCCATATAAATGGATGTAATTGCATATTTGAATATAATTTTTAGTTCTAATCTACCTTTTTAATAACATTATTCGATATGGTCAAATATAAAGGTACTTTACTCTTGGGTAAAATTAATATTTTTGACATATCTAGTATACAACTGAAAAAATTTAATATCTGATGATTGTATTTTAGATTTTAGAACATGCAGAAGTTTTTATGAAGAATAACTTTTTTTCCTAAAATTAATAATAAAAAAGTTTTCCATATGGTTCCAACTTAGTGAGACATATTGTAGATTATTATAGAGTATTCCATTAAAACAACAAAACATTTATATGTACCTACTTCTCTTCTCAAATATAATTTTAACATTAAAAAGAGTTTTTAAAACTTTTATCATTTTCCATACAGAACACCACGACATCAGTGATAAATCACCCTGTACATACCCATATAAAATTATAATCTATATATACAGTACAAAAAAACTTGTTTTTGTAGAATACACGCTTTGTATTATACTGCTTTCAACTTTTAGTAATTTGTTAATCTAAGGAAATAAAGAACTAATATCTTAATGAATGAAAAGTTTCTCTATATTAGCAGTAAATTCTGAATGAATCATCTAAATTAAATGCGATCGTATATTTTAAACTTGTCACTAAAAATGAATTATCCTATCATTAATGTTGAGTCGAGTTTGAGGGAGATAATCGAGTTACTATTGAAGTTTTCTAATTACTCAGCAATGAAACATAGCCACTGGAGTGTGACTGAACTTCCTAGTATTATTATATTTTTCGTTTTGTTAGATTAAATTTGATTATTCGTCCATATATAATATAATGATTTATTTAATTTAAACAGCGCCAAACTTTAAATATACGTATTTAAGTATATGGAAACATAAGTATGTATTATTTTCTCAACTGTTATTTATATAATAAGAAAGAATTTCGTAATAAATATAAAATATCTGGAATATTTTGAATATCATAATCTGAAGTTGAGCCATTTAGTTGGAATGTGTTGCAATACTTCGCAGCATATTCCAACCCAATGAATCAAATCTTTAAATTTTAAATGTACTTTTGTTTATTTAAGGCCAAAATTCTATTTTCTCCAAGCGTATTTAATACTACTATTTATTTTCTGGCTTTTGCCTTTTATTATTAATGCCATAAGCAAATCAGTTTGAATACTTGGCGCTTGCCAGAGATGTAAAATTACCGTAATTTATGATTTTGGTAAATTACCGTGGTAAATTACTGCTCTTTTTTTACCAAGATTTATTCTCGCGTAATTTACCATTTTTTGAGTAAAGTACCATGGTAATTTACCACACTTTTTTTATTGTTTAATCCTTTCGTGGGCCGTGGGAATACGTATTCCCACATCACATTCTCTGAACTTGGGCCCAAGTGAAGAGGTGATTCCACATCTATCATGTGCAGTCATCTAGCGGAGACATCAGGAAACCCGAAAAAAATATGTCTGTATTACCAACGTTTAGATAATCAAATTTATCACAATTTTAACCTAAAAAGATTGTATGTACGTCAAGAGCTCAATTTTGCTGTTTTTTTTGGAGATAATTGAATGTAATAACCTGTCATGTCAAATGTAACTACAATTGCTATTTTTGCCTTTCAGTTTAGTTAGTTGGGGAGTGATTTACGGTAAATCGAACCATATTTACAATTTGTTGTTATATTCCTGTAATTTTTCAAATGTGGGAAGATGACTTGGTTCACATACGGCTAAGAAAATTATTCAAATATTTTTATTTCAATAAAGATGTTTATTTATTTATGTCCTAGAAATATTTTAAAAATGATGAGGAGATATTGGCGTATAATTATGGGCTTCCATTGGATGAAATGGATTCAGATGTCGATGTTGACGAAGAGTCAGAAGACGATTGCATTGATAGTGCCTCTACGTCTAGAATATCGACTCCCTCTTCAGCGGGATATTCAGGTAGCCCTCGTCCACCACCGGTGGCAACATCCACTTTTAGAAATTCAACCCAATCTCGCCCCCCCCCCCCCCCTCAACAGAAATAACACAGCAAGGGGAACTTTGTGTGACGCCAGTGTCCATCCCAACCTCGTCAACTACAAATAGTTTCCATAAAGTAAATGAGGAAGATGGTGCAGTTACCAACATTGCAGTTCAATGAAAAGGAACTCTTTGGAGAATCTTGGGCAGAATCCTTAGGAGTATATTTCGAAAAACTCAAAATTCTGGACATTACTAATCCACAACTGAAATATAACTTTTCAAGAACTGCCAATGAACTAGCGTATTTCTCTAAAATTATGACTGATGATATGAATGAGAATATTGTTACATTTACTAATATCTATGAATCCCAAGAATGAACCGTTTTGGCGGGGGAAAAGCAAGGCAAGAAAATTCTAAATTGGGTTGATACAAACAAAGAAGAAATTACTGGAGTAGTGATCCATTATTAGGTGTAGAAGCTGTATTAAAAGTCAAGACGCTAAAAAGATATAAGAAACATTGCATTTGAACGACAATTATTTAGCGGTACCTAAAGGAGAAGAAGCTTATGATAAACTTCATAAACTACGACCGCTTATTGATACGCTAAACGAAAGCTCACTCAATGCATATCAACCCTCAAATAAGACTTTCAGTTGACGAGTCCATGAGTCCATGATATCCTTCATGGAAAGGTCCAGCATGAAACAGTACATGCTGCAAAAGACAGTGAAGAGGGGATACAAGGTTTGGTGTCTTGCCGACTCCACCACTGTATTAATAACTAAATTTAAAATATACACTGGAAAATTACCAGATGCTATGGCAGAGTATGGACCTGGAGAGAGAGTAGTAATGGATCTGTGCCAACCACTCAACAGTAAGAACATTCCAAAAAGGACTTCCCAACATGTTGAAATCGAAGGATAAACTAAGCAGGGGTGAATTTATGTTTAGCGTAAAAGGCGCCGTCACAGCTACCAAATGGCAAGACTCTAAACCAGTTACAATAATTACAACGGCTGCGAGTCCTAAAACCATAAAATTAATCCCAAGAAAAAACAAGAACGGTTCTAAAAGTGGTGTTTATTGCCCTGAAGCTGTCGACACTTATAACAGTATAATGGGAGGGGTTGACCGCTTCGATCAAGAAAAAGAGAGATACGAAGTAGGAAGAAGGTCGACAAAGTGGTGGAATCGGATCTTCTATTATTTATTAGATTTAGCTATCGTAAAAGCATATACAATGATGAATGTTGTAAAAAATGGCGGAGACCAGTTGACATTTCGCCTACGCCCTGCTAGACAACTGATTGCTGGTTTTTCATCAAGAAAACGAAAGGGACGACAACCATTATTTATCAAGAAAAAGACGGGAAGTACTGAAGTCCCTATAGAAGTGAGAAGTGCAAATGTTGGGGAGCATCTCCCCAAACAAATTCAAATATACAGGCGTTGTCGGTTTTGCAGCACTCGGAAAAACGATCGAGATTCGAGTATGCAGGTGCAGGGTTGCTTTATGTCTAGAACGTTGCTTTCGATTATTTCATGGAAAATAAAGAAAATCTCTTTTGCTTGGTTCATTTATTGTATTTTAATAATTTTTAAATAAAAATTTCATGTCCAAATTAAAATCCTTATTATTATTTATAGTTATGATGTTAGAAAATAGACTATTCTTAGAACACTGCAATACATTTTAGATATGACTGCGTGATGTGGGAAACTTATTTTCCAAAAAGAATTTCACTTCATGAACAAAGGGAGGATATCTTCGCACATAATTTTCCAAAAATCCGTCAAACACTTCTCTCCTTGGCACATGTTGTTGGTGGGCTGTTCAACATTTCTGTTGCGACTTTACTTAAAGCTGTAATACAACAAAGTAATTTCCACCATAATACAGAATTCAATTTGCCTGTCTCCAATGCTTGCCATATAAAATCTTTTGAAAACAATTCTTCTTTCGATTTGTAATAAGCAACCTCAGTCATAATTTTTGCTATATCAGATCCACTAACTAGATGCATTGATAGTTTGTTAATACATGTCAGTGCTGTGATATATTCCTCGTTATTGAGATTTTTGCCTATAAATTTTGGATCTAGTAAACTGGCAGCCAAATCCGTGATTTTAAATATGATAAGACAGCATTTGTTTCTGAAACTGGGCATGCAGCAATCAGTTGATCATTCAGGTCTTGAAAATATTCAACAACATGAGATATGCAGGGTTGAGAGGTTTGTATGTTCTTTAAAATTACGGAGACAGGGTGTAAAATTTTATGTAATGTATCAACTCTTTCCCAAAACAGATCAACTAAAATATTATTTTTTATACTTTTGTTTAAAGTATTAGCTATAGTTTCTGTTATAGCCAATTCTCTAAAATGATAAATATTTTTCCATAAAACCCAATAGAAATCAATCAAAATTACTCACCTTTATTTATTGCTTTAATTTTCTTAACATTTAATGCTCCTGATTTTGATTGCATTTCATTCTTTATTATTATTATTCTGTAAGTGACTGGACATTCTGGTTACATTTGCGAACAGAAGTTACACCAATATAATTTCGAATATTCTGTGGATTTTGAAAATGCTGATAAAATAACTTTTTTTATTTTATCTTTACGCCCCATCTCAGCGCACAGTAGGTACTACGAGTAGTATATTCACAAACTTTATATAGTTTAACTTATACACCGAAATCTTTTGAAAGACTACTTCACTTGTTATATAAATCTGCTAGAAAGGGACTTCCCAAATCACCGAGTGTGCAATGTCATCCGTGTATATAGATGATGTTTTACTTTGTTGGTAATTTACGAAAACTTTATGTGGTAATTTACCATAAATGACGGTAATTGATTCGGTAATTTACGGGGTAATTTACCGACTTACATCACTGGCGCTTGGATATAACATTAATTATCATTTGGATTTGGTTTACCATGTTTGCAGGTTTATGTCATATACTACCAAACATATCCTTTTAATGAAAATATATTGTTTTTGTTAGTTCCGTAAAACTTACAATATTTTTCATATTGCCTCATTTTCAAATTGAGCAAGATGTGCTTGACTTTATATGTACTACTTTGTCTTACAGTATGGCCCTTAAAAAGATACTCAACATGTAATAAATCTTACTTTCTATATGTTCGATGTATGCAGAAAACATTATTATAGAAATTAGAAAATTGAAGCTAAATAGAACTTATTATTACATATCAACAGACACTCAATTTGCTATATCTCAATTCATAGGGAGTAGAGAAATAATTGAAAATCGGTAGGACATCAATCAATGAACTTATTTAACATTTAAAACAAATCTCTTTTTGGTCTACAACCATTCTGATTATTTTTCTTTTGTGATGCAGTCTGATTATGAGTTACTAAACTCTGCGCTTGTCTGGTGTTACTAGACCCTATACATGGGCGAGATAGGGGAAGTGGACCCAATTTTAATCAGACTAGACCGACTCGTGTTTTGTCGGCTCTCGGGTACCGTATTACCTACCTGTTACCCCGAGAACCGACAAAACACGAGTCGGTCTAGTCTGAGTGAAATCGAATCCACTTCCCCTATCTGGCCCATGTATACTAGACTCGTCTAGGATAGCTTGTGCGTCTGTAAAGTGTTGCAGGGATATAAGTGTCGAATTGTATCTTCAACAGTTAAGGGCAGGGAAAATGTAATAATCACCGTGCAAACACATTTTTATTAGATATATAACCTTGAGACACACTTAAATATCCACTCACACATACGTACTGATATTGAGTATGTAGAATATAGAATTAATTGGTATCACGGTCAATGCTATGGAAACGTAAGCATATTCAATAATTATTTATTTTTATTAGAAGGGGGAGGCCGAAAAGCAGGTGGGAAGATCAGGTGATGCAGTATATTAAAAACCTGAAGATGCGGGATTGGAGGAGCAGAACCTATAGGACCGAGATGCGTGGAGGAGGCAAAGTGAAACAACAGTTTAGAGTAAGGCAAGAATGGAAAAACGTGGAGTAACTCACCACAGGAAATGAGTTGCTAGAGCTCAAACGAGAAATGAGCGATCACAACTCCTAAAGGAATGTATGACCCTATATATACATATATATATTGATTCCTTTTCGAACGTTGGTTTATATACAAGCTGGCTGACAAAAAACGCCCCAAGCCGTAGCTCCGTTATTTACTATCCGATTTTAAAAAACGAAATATCAAATAATATGGTTAAGTAAATACTATCAATTGGCGTAATTAAAATATTATTAGGAACAAAAAGTTTGAACATGCGATAGTCAATTTTTTGTTTTTTAAATGGCAACGAATATTTTTAATTAATGTTTCGGATAAAGAATGTTTTGCTGATTTTGATGATGTATAACACGTCAATTTTTCAACATAAGTTTCAAGTGTGCCGTGGATAGCAATCAAATGCATCAAGTAATAAGTACTGTCAATTAGTATGTAAATGTTAATAAATACTGTCATTGTGACATTTGTATATCGGTGTGACATTAGTTCAACGTTCTGATTCTTTCTGTGATTTTAATTAATCATTATCATGGATAGCAATCAACTGGCCGAAATGTTGCAAGTATACTTTGAATATAATCGAAATAGTGCTGAAGCTGTGAGACTCTACAGTTATCGTTATTCGACAAGAGAGGTTCCAGACCGTCGTAAATTCGGAAGAATCGAACGAAATTTAAAAAATATGGAACCTTCAAAATGCCAAAAAGTAAGAGTCGACAGTTTAAGGAAAATACAGAATTGGATGTTCTTTTATGTGTGGAAGAAAGTCCATGGACTTCTACTCGGAGAATTGCAAATGAGGTCGGCGTATCGCACTAAACAACACAAGCGTTAGTCAAAAAGTACAAGCACTATTGGAAAATGATCATGGTCGAAGAATGTAATTTTGCAATTTTTTCTTAAATGTTACACAACGAGATCGTAATTTATATCAAAAAATTATTTGGTCGGACGAATGCAGAAAGAACAATCGATTTTGGAGCCAAGAAAACCCAAGAATTATAATCGAGAATAATTTTCAGCAAAGATCTAGTTTAAATGTATGGTGCGGTCTTTGGGGTGATCGATTAATTGGCCCATTTTTCATAGATGGCATCTTAAATCAAGCAAGATACCATCAACTATTGCGTGAAAACATTACAAACTTCTTAGATGATTTGCCAATTGCCGAGCTAAACAGAATGTACTTTCAGCAAGATGGCGCCCCTCCTCATAATGCCTTAATAAATGTTGAATGGTTAAATGCGACATTTGCTGAGAGGTGGATAGGGACCAATGGACCAATTCAATGGCCCGCTCGTTCGCCCGACCTTACACTGCTGGATTTTTGGTTATGGGGCTATCTTCAAGATCGGGTTTATTTTACTAGTCCGGAAAATATAGACATTTAACGGCAAGGAATTCTGAATTCTTGCCCCGAAGGGATAAGTTTCGTATTTATTTGTATTTTTTTAAAATTTCCATTCCAATAAAATGTTATTAACCACGGCACACTTGAAACTTATCTTGAAAAATTGACGTGTTATACATCAAAATCAGGAAAACATTCTTTATCCGAAACATTAATTAAAAATATTCGTTGCCATTAAAAAAAAAAAATGACTATCGCATGTTCAAACTTTTTGTTCCTAATAATATTTTGATTATGCCAATTGATAGTATTTACTTAACCATTTTATTTGATATTTCGTTTTTTAAAATCGGATAATAAATAACGGAGCTACAGCGTGGGGCGTTTTTTGTCAGCCACCCCGTATATATAGTTTTAAAGTGTTTTAAGATTGATATAAGGACAAAATGATATTGATATTTAGTAAAGTTCAGAATCTTTCTGTTGTGATTATGTTCCAGTGACTAACTCTGTGTTCGTTACTCCTGATGAGGTCATCAAATATATGTCGAAATATTGAGTAGAACGATTGAGTTTGAATATTAATACAGACCGCATTCCCGTAATTCCCCCTTTTTTTGATTATATATATATATATATATATATAATTATTAATAATATTTTTCTTGGAATGCGGCTTTAAGGGTAATAAAAATTAAAATTGACGTTTCGACATTCTTTTATTGTCTTCATCAGAATTTGATAACAGAAAAATCATCTGATTATTTCGTTTCATTTTAATTATATTATTCTATACAATTCAATGGATCCATTGAATTGTATAGAATAATATAATTAAAATGAAACGAAATAAAATTTTTGATTAGGTACAAGAAATAAACTTTTGTCGCAGTCAGATGATTTTTCTGTGATCAAATTCTGATGAAGACAATTAAAAAATGTCGAAACGTCAATTTTAATTTTTATTACCCTTAAAGCCGCATTCCAAGAAAAACATTATTAATAATTATACAAAAATACGTCTAAGAAAAAATTAACAAACAACCCTTAGTGGTTCGAAATAAAATTATTATATATATATATATATATATATATATATATATATATATATATATAGGTATATAGAAAAGCAACTGTCGTATCCTTCAAATTAATTAATAATGTATCCAGTCGTCGGTATTAGGATAGAAGAAAAAATAAAAACAACTCAAATTACAATGCTGACGTTTCGTTAACCTAATTAATGAACTTTTTCAAAGCCACAATATATTAAAAACACATATAACACAATCCATAAATTTACAACAGTTATTTGTTTACCTTCGTACTTCTTCTACAAACTTAAAATATAAAAAGTAAATGATGTTTACTGTGTACTTTATTAACATGATGTTACTCATTTTATATGATCTTAACTACGAGACCGTGATCATGTATATAGCACGTATGCATGTGCCCTATTTTTATAGTCTTTTAAAATAATAAATCGTACTCGACTGCAGCGAGACGAAGATAATGATAGTTGAATGTCATTGCTTCTTTTCTATTTAGTTATGACGAAACAGTTATAGCAGGTGGTGCTGTGTTCCGTTTTATGAAATTACGATCAGCAAAAAGGTAAGTAAATGAGTTATATTTTTACATACTATAATAATTACCTCCATTTTCTTTTGGCCTAATGATTAAAGTGTTTTGTATGTGAATGACAAATATTTTTTGATTTAGTAGTTGTTTTCTTCTTGAATCGGCCATTTATGTGTTGAACTAACGTAGAGGCTAATAACGGCCACACCAAACTTCTGAGTCGAATACAAAGATAGTATATAGGTTACTTTTTAATTGTTCTAGAATCAGTTTGGATAAGAAAGAGTCTTCAATAAAGAGAAAACGAGGGTCAGAATGGTATGAAAAGAGTATGGAGGCAGCATGACTAAGAACTCCATACTAATTATTCTAATTTTTTTTAGGTAAACATGTTTCCTCTGTTCCTAAAAACATTTAGTTAAGTACTACGTTTTACGTTTTTGAATTTGTGTTGATTATAATAAACGTTTATCTGTTTATCATATAGGGTGCTATTATATTGCTAGGTGGTTAATAACGCTAGGTGGTTAATAACGCCCATAAACAATTTTTTTCAAGAATGTGTATTGCAGTTCTGTGTTGATTCGAAAGCTACTGTCTTTTTTACTGAAGCCTTCTTTTGATTATTCTTTTTTCTCACCATAACTGATCCATCAAATAATTACTGTTAAATGGGCGTTAAACCCTCCTATATATTATAAAACGTTTCGATCTTGCTATAAGAATCACACTGTATATATTAAACAATTTAATGTGCCGTTAGAGTGCATAGAGAGAATACGTATCAGTGTATTTGTGTATATATTCATGTTGGTACCTACTGTATATGTTGTTAATTTTAATGTAGTATATGTTTCATATACTAATTTTTAAAATAGTTTGAAACATAAACTATAATTGAAAAGGGCGAGAAGCAAAAAGTATCTCTATATAAATAACTGCGATATATGTATCAATGTATGTATATCTGTCGTGATATTATAGGAAATAATTGACCGAATATCTGTGTTATTCTGTTACTATCGAGAACGGAGTAGGAGCCGAAAAGCAGGCGCTGGGTCAGAAACAGAGTAAGACACTTGTAGTGTTCACTCGTAGGAAGAGGGGTTTTAAACCTTGTTTTCACCGCTAACATGTTTATGCTAGTAAAATACCTCCTTACAGATTGAGTTCCATGTATACTCCGATAATACGAATGCAGAGGGGGATAGGGCGGTCTTCGAGCCAATAGCAGGCGTTTCCGGGCTATAGGGGCCTCGCCAATCACGGGTACACTCAACGTACCCTGATCCTCCTTCGGACCAATGAAAAAAGCATTATTCTGTTTTAAAAATAGAACAATGTTCAGCGACGCAACTCTACGTTATACATACTACACCACTCAATGTCCTCCGCTATAAAGGCCAACCTAATGATCTCAAACAGAAGCACATATTTTAACATGCACTTGAGTTCATAGAGAACCATCATCCCCACTTCGTCGTTTTGGCACCTAGTTTGTCGAAACGCCCACCACCTAACTGTTCGTTACTTGTATACGGTCCATTCAAACTAAGAACTCGAAACGGTGCGGTATCGTGGTGATTTTTGGTGATGTGTTTGCACGTGTTGTGATATTCGGCATCCTTTAAAAAAGGACGCGGCTTGTACGCGTCTTTTAAACATTCATCACGGCGTCTCCAGTAGCCATGACACAGCACAGCGATGCTTCTAGTGATCGTTCGGAAGTATCCGTAACACCACCGCCACCAGTTTCGAAAATGTTAGAATTTGCTAGTCAACAGAATCTTAGTTTCCTCAACTTAGAGCATAGGAACATGTTAGCAGCACCTTTAGCGGCATTACACTCAATGACCGAGATGAAAGTTCATCAGCAACAGAGTCATGCGAGTCACGAACATTTACACCAGCAAGAGAAAAGCGACACCGATGTCCTGCTGGAGCGTACAAGCATTCACGTAGAACGATCCGGCTTGGCATCGAGGAGTCCTTTAGGTGCGACGTCAAATAGCAACAGTTCTCAAGGAGCAAATCCACACGGCATTGACCACATATTGTCGAGGCCGTCGCAAATCACAACTGGACATTTACATTTTCCACACAGTCTTGGATTTTCACAAAACTCCCTTGGAATGGCCACAAACAGTTCTCAAGGAGCGTCGAATTCCGGTTTGCGCGGCTTCAACATTGCTGCGGCCGCATTTTTTCATCACCACGCCGCTAACTCTGTAAATAAACCTCCCATGGAACTGGGAAGAGGAACCAGTGGTTTATATTGGCCGGGATTTCAAGGGCTCGTTTCCAATCCAATTGCATGGAGGGATAGACTTAACTCAAGTACGTTCAAAATTTAATAATTTGGAGAATATTGGCAAATGTTCGTTTGCCCTGTCAAAAAGGGACCCCATATTGTAGAATTCATTCATAACATCGTAGTTTAGTATAGAGTTTTATTGTTCTTTGATTACTAATATTTGGTGCACTTCGATATTTTTGAAATTTTTAAAATAAATCGAAGAATTTACAGACTGGATGGAAGTTTGACTTTTATTATAAAAAAAACAAACACATTCCGGTTATTGAAAATCCAACTATAAAATTCAAGCGGTAATTTTTCATTTATCTACTTATTAAGTGACACGAAAACAATATAACCTCATTTTCAATGATTTTATCTGTTCATGTAATGTATTCTGTAAATGAAATATATGAACAATGGAAAACACATACTTGATCAAGAAAAAATTGATTTTGTTCGCAGACATTTATAAATTTAGTGTGATACCAATGGTTAGTCTAGCATGTCAAACTTTCTGGCATATGTAACGAAGGTAATTAATAACGAGATACGCTTTTCTTATACTATATACACACTCGTAATTATAATAATCATTCAATTAAAAGAAATGCAAGTGAATTGCATGATAATATATGAAGTTAATTAATTTATATATGATAACCCAAAACAAACATTAAAATATGGATTTATTTGTATTTATCGTTATTTATGCTGTAAAATACAGACAATTTCACAAAGAAGTGTTAAACAAACACCTACTTACTACCTACCTGTGAACTTAGCGACGGAAAGTGTGAAATAATAATGAAGAGCAAGACTATAACATACATACCATTAGAAATGAGCACTCAAATAGAATAATAAATATTGACAAACACAACATTCATATGCTATAATATTACATATCTATCAGATATTTCTTAATTAAATCAAGATAAATGTCTATATATAAATTTTAGTCTATTTCATTGGCAACATTCAATAATACCTTTGGAGTTTCAAATTTATTATTTATTAACAACATTTGTTCTTAATAAATAATAAAATAAGACAATCTAAGTTTAACTGAATTTTTATATTGTTCATAAATCGAAATGTATATTCAACACTTCACGGTAAAGTTTAAAGTTTACTTTGTATGTTGTAAAAACGGTAAACAGAGAACTTCTAATCAATTTGCATTTGGTATTGCTCAGGAAAAAATCGGTAATGTAGGATAATTTATTAAATGAAATATTTTAATTGCTTTCTTGGAAAATCCTATAAAAAAAAATTGACAAATCCATAAATAAATGAAAAATAATAATTCATATCAAAGATTAGGTCCTTATATTTATTGGTAAACGTATTTTACTTTTTATCTAATTTATACAAAATAAATAGAACAATATTTTTTCTGTAAAATAAATCCCTCTCGAGAATGTCTTTGTTATATATAACAACCTTCGGAATCCTACATCGAATGATAACAATAAACATCAGAAACAAAGGAAATATGGACATCAAGTGTATAATCATTGAACTGTGAGGTTAAAAGGGACACAATTTCTTGTACAAACAAAATCCCTTTTGTGGTCATTGCTTAGATCAATAGATTTCCTCTCTCCTATATTTATCTGGCGTACGAGATATCTATTATACGGCTGATTTTCTGTATACAAAAGGAATAATGATAATATTAGCAATAACAATAACAGCAAAAGTATATCAACAAAAATTATCTGAAAATAGCTGATATAATTTATTAGATGGGCTTAACCGTTGATGAAATGATAAGCCCGACAAGATAAAAATAACAAGTGTTAATTGTTAGGTACTAATGAAAACTGTGTTAATTCATTGGAAGAATAACTAAGATAATGCTAATTATTTAGTTATTGACACCGCCGATAAAATAACTTAATTAATCCTGTCAATATTTTTTAACGTTATTAAATTATTTTCCATTCATCTTTGATTGATACGAAATTAAAATAAACGTAGTTTTTGTACTATGAATTTTTCATCTAATAGATCAGCGGCGGTACTCATCGGGGTCGCGTGATCCCCCTGAAAAACTGCCACTGATCTACAGGCTCACATAAAAACTGATTTATTCGTATTATATTGTTCTAATTTCAGAATAATTAACCCCTTCTACAAAATATAAATGAGTCAGGCAATTTTAAAGGAAATAAATCGAAAATAAAATTTCAACAATATTCCATTATCTGCTCTGTTGATTGTCACTATTAGAAACTTGTATGTTAGTATAATAAAACACATTTAATAAGTAGGTATTAGTATGTAACCAGTAAGCCTCAGTAGTTTGACATAAATACTATAAAATATAACGTGATGTTATTCGATTTTCAATTTATATTATAGATAGCCTGATGTTTTACAATGCATAACACTATACGAGTATGTTTGTCTTCAATCACGTTTGGCAGAATTGATCCATATACACAGCTGGACACTACTAGTAATAAATTTGTTCCCATATATTGCTTTGTCATTATTTTTATGCACTATGTTATTACGTTGATAATTTACTTTGCGTCGGTAACCGTCCATTCACATCAAGTAAATCGAATATTTTAGTATTTTGTTGTGTGATACAAGTGGATATGTGCCCACTACATGAAATATCTTTGCTATTGGTTGTTTGATTTAAATAGAACTGCTTAGTCAAGTTGCTTACTGATAATTTGTAAGAAATGCCCCCGTTCCATTTTTGACATTCAACTAATAATAAGTGCAATATGTGAAAACCACATGAAAACAATATTTTTAATAGATAATATTTCAGATAATTACAATTGATACTAAAACCTGAAGAGTAAAACAGTTTTACTTTCTGTTAACTGAGAAATACTTAATAATTTGTTTCACAACCACTACTTTAATTCTAAGAACAATTTGAAATTGATCCTGCAGATTGAGCGTGCTCAAGCTCGGGTATCTATAAAAAGTCTTTTATTACTTTCATCTTTCTATTTATAGTTTTTCATTAAAAATTATGCATATCTAAAATAAAAATGTAAATCGACATATTCTATGCTTATAATTACAACAATTAAATTAAAAATGATTTTAGTCGTAGTTTGATTATTGTATTATTTCCGCAGGATCACAAATAATAGTAATTTAAAAGAAGCAAGGACTGACGTCTAATGCTATCTCGAAGTATACTCAATATTATAGGTACAGATTTTCAGTCTATAACTAACTGCGAGACATAGAATCTACATAAATGTAAGAAAATTTTTTGTTTATTTATTTCTATTGAAAAATTTATATATTTTGTTTCCTGTTAATTTTTCAATGTGTATTTTTTGATAGCAAATTTTAATTTTATTTACCACCTTTGACCGCGAATATACCCTACTCATATTGATAATATACCGGGTCTGTTTTCTTATGAAATCCTTTGAACGTAACTTAAATGTCATTAGAAGATAATATATTTGATAATATTCACGATAACCTCAAAAAGATGCTGCGAAATTCAATGGGACCTGTGAAAAATTTGATTCGATTTGCTTCGGTGCTATATATGCGTAGCTCCAGGACATAACCCCCTGCGTAATTAGAGACCCCAATACGTGTGCTCAATCTTCGTAGATTATAGCAATTCCTAACCCAGAAATGTTATCACGTACTGGATGTTTGTTGTACACCCTATAATTTAATTTTTTTTTAATAAGATCGTGACATGGCGCTCGGAATTTATGATACACTCGGTATTTACTACACTTGGTGAAACCAGTAAGAATAAGAATGAAAATTTAATATTCTCTAAAATATACAAAAATTAAAAATAGGTGACAAAAAGGCTAAGAGGAAACTAAAAATTCATTTTCATATATAATCTTATAATATATATGTATATAAATAGTTTTTACTTAGATAAGATTATCTTCCTTGTAAAACATATTAATTCGCTTCTATAAATTTTACAGCAGAAACAAAAAAAATTGTTTCGGTCATTTGCTTTTGCTAGTATCGCAAATTCATATAATAGATGATAATATTGGTATTAAATAAAGTGTAATTAACAGTATTAAGAGTTTCAGATAATCTACAGAAGAACACTGTACTATTTGAAAGATATTACCTACACTGTTTCATAAACACATGCGCCATTTTTAAATTTTTATGTTTATGGCTTTTACACGCTACTTTTTTCGAGTTTAAAAGACGATCACAATGCTTCTTTCCCTTTGTAAATATTATAAACATTACATTTTAAGTATAGATACATAACAGACTTTATAATTGGAACTAATTAAAATTTAAAATTATTAGAACACTTTGTTTTGTGTTTTTTAACATTTGGCCACACATTATAGGAGGAAAATTACCAGCGATTCTTTCAGTGTAAATATAAATACGTTTTCTGAATGTACTTCATGTTTGTTTATCACCCAAATATGACTAGGCGAAAGTGGAACACGAAACATCATAGACACCGACTATACTGTCGCTTCTCGTTGATCGCTGTTCTCTGGCGAAACTCCATTTTTTGACGTATTAGCAATTTTATATTTTTTGAAAAACGGAAAATCCTTAAATGGGAGAATTCCATTCCTATCTAAAATGTTTTTAGACTTTCATTTATTTATCAAAAAGTATTAGAGGTTTATTATCTGTTGGGGTTATCGCATATGCTTAATAAAGATTACTAAATTGAATACGGAAATAAAGTTTTGTTAGAAGTTTTTGTTTAGTAAAACATTATAATTTGTATATTATAAAATACCTAATAATGATTTATATCTTACACTACGGATAGCGTTGTACGATATTTTTTACTGACATGCAGTATATACGGAGATCAATTTGCTTTTTAATTATTCTGTAATTGTAATAAAAATACTCAATTACTACGCTTTTGCAATCAAACTGAGTACAATATATCGCTATTGATTTCATCGGCTTTATATGGCTATTAGAAATACTTTTTGCCATAAATATTAGATTACAATACTAAAAGAAATCAGTCAATTTCTAATATAATCAATCTAGAGCCTCCCAAAAGATCAATAAAAATGCAGAGAATTCTACATTTCTTTTTAAATATTTGTAAAGTACAATTTGTTATACGTAGTTAATTTAAGGCACGAGCTGAATGTATCAAATCAATGTTCAGGATGTTCAGACCTAATACAGAATAATACATTTTCTTCTCACTGCGTTTGTCTACAACATATTTATTCTATTCTATTGGGATCCGAATACTTGAGGCTAACCAAGAACTGTTTATTTAGATTGCTTGTTCAACCATATTGTAAATATGCAGGGTCAGATTAAGTGATGCGCTATATATATATATATGTATATATAGGACAAACGACTCAAATGTTTTATTTACAACTATTTTTTTTTTATATTATTTCATGGTACTTTTAATGATGTGCAAATAAAATTGAATAGATAATGTAACGGTGTAAATTTTTAATAATTAATAATAATTATTGGATATATTAGTTGAGACAGAGCGATTGGTCTTTTTATATTGTTGCAAATTTTCTGTATTGTTTCAAACACGCCTATAATATAATAACAATAACTATAATATAGTATAATATATGTTTGTTAAATAATGTTTATTGGTACATACCTACATATCGCAGATAGGTATCGTAAGATTTAAACTAAAATAAGGGGAATTATGAATATATCTCAAAACACAGTTTAATAAAATAAGTGGAGAAACACGATACAACCTTGAACTTGATTTATAGTGACTGGTATGCGATATATAGATTTAATATAACAGATCTAATGGTAATTGCCATTATTTAGATAAAGAAATTGCAAAAAATGTTTTATATAGTATTATTGACCATAAATAATAATAATGCATCCTACCAGCCTTGAAGGATGATGGTGTATTTGCAGGCATGTTACGTGTGGTATGCTGATTCTTTCTTTATACTATAAGATACTAACCGCACACAACGCACATATTGTTTTATTATTACTCTACAGATTTATCTTAAGATACTCATTTTCAACAACGTGAACATCCAAAGCTCGTGATAATTTAATCAATTCGGTTATATGGTTAAATATGTGTTTTACTTAGTTCATACAATTGTTGCATCAGTAAAATGATATAATGTAATATATGTATTTAATTGTACAACTAAGATCAGATAATTCGGATAGACGAACTATTAATAATCATTACTCCTATTAACAATACTCTAGTATTCGCCTATTTGCTGTTTCATTGCCTTCTAATGAGGATAAAGTTGTTGTATACGTTACATATAGGAATCATGGATTTTGAGTGTCCATTAGAGTAGACAGAGAACAATCGGTACGATTTGAATCACCTAATAATGGTCATATTTATGCATTTTTATTGAAATATATTCACGCCCATGATTTGAACTGATCGCGTGGCTTCCTCCGACTAGTACAAGAATCTGCATTAATATCTTTGGTTTGATACAACTCAGTTCAATTTTCATTAAAACTTATTGGCAATTCAGCAGATGCGTATCTAGGTTCCCAGGCTTCATAAATTCGTTCCCAATAAAATAGTAAAATTATTGATTTATGTATTCTATTCTCATTACTTATCATTTATGCAAAGAAGACATTTTACATTTTTGAGACATTATACATGCGATATAACTGTTAATACAGTTACAATATTAAATTGAAATAATTTGAAATGGAAAATATCAGAAGCACAGTCTTGTATCTATAAAGTCATGGAAATTTTAAGGATATGAAAGAAACAGAAATCTAATAGTTACTTAATACTCCTTTAATTTCATAAATTTATAGAAACAATGCAAACATGTGTTGCTTATGGTTAATTGTATACACGAACTTATATGGTAATCTTACTATTAAACTTCTGATATCGCAAAAAAGACTACTAAAATGACTGTCCTAGATTTTACCTGCGAAAAAATTTCAATGTGCTTAGAAGAGTCAATTTCTTCAGATCATTTTCAATTGAAAGCAATGCCAAACCTGCTAGTCGATCCTGACTCATCGCTGATCTTATATAGCATTTAATTATTTTCAATTTAGAGAAAGAGTTTACTGCTTTTGCTATACTGTAACTGGAATAGTCAGATACATTAAACAGGCTGTAGCTACATCAGGATAAGCAGACCTTAATGCTTTACAAATAGCAATGCTGCCAAATCTTTTACACTGACAAGTTGTTAGATTGGCTAAATTGACATGCTGGCGTCTGATGGCAAACTGAACTATAACCAAACCTCGCGGAGTGCATCTGAAGATACAGTGCGAAAACAGAAGATCGAAACATCACAATTAGGAATCCCGGTTGCCTGAACCTAATTACGCCATTGCAATCCAGGCACACTTAATGTAGTTAATGTCCATTATGGAAATACAAACGAGGAGTTTATTTGTTAAAGTATGAAAGCTAGTTATGGACATTGATTTAATATTTATTTCATGGTTTGCAAATTTACCGGGTACATATGAAAATGACTCATAAATATCTCTCTTCATAATTTCTTATCTACGAATGTTTGCAAATATGCTAACATATTGGTCTTTACCCTGCGACATATCTTACAGCTGAAAAAGAGATCTCATACACTATTTCCATTGGAACGATTAATTTTTTTTTGTACAGCAACATAGTTCGGCTAATTACTGCCGTTGTCGTTACAGTTAATTCTAGCAGTTGCCGTTCATTCTGTTCATTTCGTTGTTGTACTTACAAGCTTTCCATTCCTGCCAACTGCAAATGGGAACGTTGACAATTAAATAAGAGCACATATAACCTACGAACACCTTTCATGATGTTATATGCAATTTAAAAGACTTTTCAAAAATGGATTTATTGATAGAAGATAATACAAAATATATTCCGTGATGGAAACCATCTTTATTATGATCAGATGTCAAGTGACATGTTACCTGCTGTTTGATTGGTTAACCGTTCGACGTCAGCAAACGGTAACGACAACGTCAAGTTTATAAATTAGGTTTAAAACATTTCATGATAGTTTCAAATCGATTCTTTGCTTCAATATTTTTTGCAGTTTGCATGTATACATTTGTTAGGTATTTCTATAGATGTCGCTTTAAACACTATTAAATTAAAAAATAATAGATTTGATTACATAGGACAAAATATTTTAGGGCCCACTCTATCTTAATATATGTTGCTGATCTTTAGGCAGGCCTTCGTGATTGTGCTGTCACACAGTATGCGGATGACACTACATGTATTGTATCGGGTTTGGGCGTCTGGGTAAGGTTTCGATCTTGCCATCCTAGGTGATAGCTGACATGAGCTCGTGGGGTGATTTTAATCAATTAGTTTTAAACACGGCAAAGACTAGGATATTTAATTTCTCAAAGAATGTAAAAATCAATATTAGTTTGTACACACGATCTGGTGGCCGATCGGTTCCGGAGAGTCCATCCTGCAGCTTTCTGGGTCTTACCTTGCATTCCCTTTTGTCTCGGCGTGAGTACCTCGACAGATGCACTTAAGCTATTTTATTATGGTAGTATAGACTCTCGCCTGCGATATGAAATTGTTTTTTGGGGATGATCCACCAGTTTTAACTCTATATTTTTATTACATAGATACGTTCAATTTGTGTTGTGCATTTTTTGACTTCCTGCAGAAATCTTTTCCGTAGCTCCAGAATTTTAATTCCTTTTTTATATATTTGTGAACTGGTTATGCGCGTGCAGAGAAGTTCGTCACAGTTGTTAGGAATAACCAGGTGTATGTTTCTATGATCACATGCAATGGGTGTAATTTGTCCGTGCCATCTCATACTTCCAATTGCTATGACAAGAGGGCTTGTTATAGGCTATCACAACTTTAATGTACTACCTAAATATTTAACCAATATAAATAAAACTGCTTTTAAATATAATTTGAAATCATATCTTTTGAATAAGGCCTTCTATAACTTTAACGAGTTATTAAAGAATAAGTCGTAATTTCCGGACGTAGACATTGCATAATTGTGTAACTGTATGTATCTTGTCCTTGTATAGGTATGTGTATTATTGTTAGTAGTTTAAAGTGTGCTATTGCAGTATATTGTTTACTTATTTTGTTATTTGTTGACTCTGCGAATGCTTTGCTCTTCAATACAAGTGCCTGCACGATCTACCATCACTAATCTCGCTAAAATAACGCAATATATAACCAAAGCTTTGGACCAACGCCTTCAAGTTGATGTTATTTACACTGACTTTGCCAAAGCCTTTGATAGCATTGATCATTCGTTGCTTCTCCAACTCGATGCTTTTGGTTTC
The DNA here is from genome assembly GCA_963170755.1 of Amphimallon solstitiale. Classification (NCBI taxonomy): domain Eukaryota; kingdom Metazoa; phylum Arthropoda; class Insecta; order Coleoptera; family Scarabaeidae; genus Amphimallon; species Amphimallon solstitiale. The sequence continues at coordinate 39,358,794 of OY720684.1, read as the reverse complement.
TCGATTGCTTTGCTCAAGCTCTTGCCTTCATACGATCTTCATCGATCCTGTTACGTATGCTACAAAAGATTCCAATCTGGTCACTTTAGACCGACTTCAGGTGTTCCGCAGGGATCAAACCTTGGTCCCCTGCTATATATTTGCAGTACATTTATTAAATGATCTCTTAAATTCTCTAGACCGCTCTGTCCTGACATATCCGGATGATCTAAAGATCTTCATGGAAATTAGAAGTGTTGAAAACTGTCATTTACTTCAGGACCAGATAGTTTATGATGGGTGTCTACAAAATAAAATATTCTTAAATGTAGAAAAATGCGCGATAGTCACCTACACTAAAGTCTCCAACCCCGTCTTCTTTGATTACCATGTGAATCGAATAGCAATATCCAGGCATACACACTTCAAGGATTTAGGAGTCCTCTTCGACTCTGCTCACCGATTTACCGACCATATTTTTTCGGGCTGCAGTGCGGCTACTAAATCACTGGGTTTGCTTATCCGTTCATGCAGGAACTTCAATGGTTTACTGATTGTGAATTGGATCTATTACGCTTTCGTTCGAAGTATACTGGAGTACGGTATCCGCACTACTTATACTAAGAAATAATCTTGGAGCGAGTGCAAAGGCGTTTCCTGAAATATATTAGTTTCAGAATTTATGGCATGTATCCTTCTAGAGGCGTTGACTACGTTGCTCTTCTTGAAAGAAATTCCTTCCAATCTTTAACCAATAGGAGAAAGATCAGCAGTGTTAACTTCCCTTTTAATTTAATTAATAACAAAATAGACTCTTTTGTTTTGCTTTCGCAAGTTGATTTCGCAGTTCACTCGCAATTGACGCGATCATCTGAGTCTTTCGTTTTACCGAGACGTAGAACAAACATTCTCCTTAAAGCACCACTTACACACATGATGACAAATATTATGAGCACTTATCCGATCCGTTCAGGTAGTTGTAGGGTTGGATTTCAAAATTTTTGTTGCAATTTGCACTGGACTCTGACTGATATATGACCGACTTTTTTGTTACTGTTTTTTTCAGCACATCTGTTATTCTTTTCTTTTTGTATTTCTACATTGTATAGAGCAGCTGCTTTGACTTATTTTGTAATAATTATCCTGTTGGACAATAAAGACGTATTATTAATAATAATTTAGGCTACTGACAATATACACTTTGCCAAAAAACACTAACTTCATAGCTCGAGAAAATAATAAGCAATTTTAAAAGAAACGAATTTGATAAAAAAGAGACAGCTCTTATTATGAAAGTTATTCAATTCGAAATTTGCCATTAATCTTTTTAATCCAGACTATTGAAAGGAACACTAACTTCATAAAGCCAGAAAATATCATCATGCTTGACATACAAAAGAGTCATTTAATTTGCTACATTTAATTGCATGTTTTAGTAAAGAGAAATAAATATAATAAATCAAATTTACTTGCTAAGGTATAGTCATGCAGTACATATTTTCTTATTTGTCTATTCCAGAATTAATAAAAATATAAATATTTTCCTCGGTGCGAAGGACTTATCATCTAAAAAGTACTATCTGCCCAGTTAATAATGATAATATTAATTAACAAGACTTAATTATATAAATTTTGCTTCGTTACAGTTCGAACATACTTCGTGAGTTTGCGCTAGCTCTTGTTCGTGTGAGTCTGTTAAATGTCTTATATTACATGAATCCACATGAAAAAATGAGGTGTGGTCACCACACGACTTTCTTATACGTATGAGCGTTTCAAAACTGTACAATTTTAAGAATTTTTTTAATACAAAACTTATTCAAAATCCTATTCTAAGTACTTTCATTGTCTTAATAAATCGCTATAGAATGCATACTTTGCAAGATATTATCAAAAAAGTGCTCCTCGCTAAGAGTAAAAGTGCTACTTCCGGTCCGAATTTTGAAATTTCATATATACAAAAAATATTGCAAAAACCAGTTTTAAATACTTTTGCACTCTTGATAAGTATATATAGAATGCATAACTTACGACGTATTTGCAAAAAATCGCTATTCGATAAGAGTAAAAGTGGTACTTCCGGTCTGAATTTTGAAATTTTTTTTATGCAAAAGATATTGAAAATTATGTTTTAAATACTTTTATACCCGTAACGTACTTGTCTAAAAAGCATGACTTGCGAATTATTCGCAAAAAACTGATTTTCGATAAGAGTAAAAGACCTACTTCCGGTAGGAATTTCGAAAAACTTTTTAAATAAAATTATTCTCAATTTTAATTTTAAGTATATATGAATTCTTTATAAATTTGTTTAAACTTAGTAGTTGACGAAATATTGGCAAAATTCGATTTTTTCGCTGAAGTAAACTGCTACTTCCGGTCTACCGATTTTACTGAAAAACTAACCAGATCTCAAGAGGGAGATTATACACGTAAATACAAAATTTGGAATTGATATCTACAGCGGTTTGGCCGCTATCGTGGTCAAACACACACACACAGACACACAGACACACACACACAGACAGACACACAGACATTTTTTAAAAACCACTTTTTCGGTATCAGGAGACTTCAAAACGTGGGCATCTGCAAAAATCTCGAGGTCGAAAATTTTCATCACAATACTTCCTTATACTACGTATAAGAAAGTAAAATGCGAGGTTGGACATTTGAATTGAAAATACCATCATCTTCAGCATTGAAAAATTCATGTGTTATCAGTGTTAATTGATAAAATTATAAAATTTTAATGGAAGTATAGTTAAAAAACGATTTACTACATAGGCACTTCCAACTCATATATACATATTTGTAAACGATAATAATAATAATAATAGTTCGTTTATTTAGCATTTACGCTATAAAAAAAAAGTATAAACTTAAGTCTAATCATTACCTATGACATACTCTACATCTATCTACCTATTTACAACAACCCAATGTGTCCACACCCATATTTTATTTATCATTGCACTTATCATAGGGCGCGGACACAAGTGAGTCATGACTCATCGCCCAAGGGCGCACTATTGAAATGTTGTATTTTTAAAGAGGTTTTAATTTTATTTATATAATTGGATAACAAGTGGCTGGTGATCTATAAAATACAAAATACCTTATTATTTGTTCATTTTCTCTGCTGTAAGACTTGTTCTCTTTGAATTAAGTACATCCTTGTAGATAGACAACGTCCTTTCTACATCGCAACTGGTTATATGTGCGTACTGGAAATATTCTTTTATTTCAGCGTATTTAGCATACACAATTGCCGCAATGTTATTAAATCTGGATTTCTATTAAAAACTGCGTCTAACTTTTGCCGAAGGCCACATCCGAAGTCACTTGGAATTATTAATAGCCACATCTAATGTGGTTCATCCATTTTTTAATTTGAGATTCGATTTTCAAAATATGTGATTAGTTTAGGCAAATTTCCAAAGTGTTCCTGAAGGAATAACAACTGATTTTTTAAATTTGGGATTTGTGTTAGTTCCTTGCACTCAGAACTACTTCGAGCATCGTCATTTAAACATTTAACGAAATTTTGCAAAGCTAAGTGACGAACGTGCGATATTTTGGCATTCTCTAACGATATTTTACAGACTTTGTAATAAATTTCGGAATCACTGTCAATTTATTTTCATATCAGAAAAAGTAATATGAACAACGATCTAGATCTAAATAAATGATAACTAGAAATGTACGCGTATGTTATTGAAACTAAATAACAGTAAGTATATACATATTTACATTATTTCTCTTGCGAAATATAAGGTAAATATAATGAATATTAAAAACCCCTCAGGCTATCTACGCCGATGTAGAAAGACTTTTACTCATAAATTCCTTATTTTATGGCCATTTTTTGCTCTAATTCTCGGGCTCTTCTCGAGCGTAAACAGATGTTGCAGTTCACCATATGAATTAGTGCTATTCAGTAAGCGTGTGTTGTTTACATTATTTCTTTGCTCCGTTGTAACTTCGTCGTAGTTTAACTCGGTCATGTCCGCGCCCTACGTTATCATGTACCTGCACTATTTAGGTGGAATAAACATACCTAACATATTGTTGCTTTAATATAACTTTAAATAATTTACTGTTTTGTAAAATTTGCAGCCTACTCATTTCAGTTCCTCTAATTGCCTATAATATTGTGTTACAGTAACCGAAGTGTGATAAGATTATAGAGTTGTATATCACCTGTCTTGGCCACTCTTCATAAGACCCTTAATTTTTTCGAAATTTTCTTACAAATATAATCTACATGTTCCCTAAATTTCGGCTGATCGTCAACTATCACTCCTAGATATTTATTTAATTTACCATTTAATTCGTTTCATTCTGAACTCTTAGTTTCTGCCTCTCGTAATTTAGGTTACGATTGTTCGTTCCCCCTCCTAGTAATGTATATTTTGTTTTGTTTGCATTTAGTTTAAGTTTATTAGTCGTCATATATTCTTCCACTAGACTGAGATCATGTTAGCTTACTTGAATCAATCTCCGTCTCGTATATATTATGGTGTCATCCCCAAACAAATGGTGTTTACACTTTTTTATGGTTCCTAAATCAATACCATATGAACAGGAACGGTACCAGAATACTACCCTGTGGTAATCCTATTGTAATCTCTTTCTCCTCCGACACATATTCTCCACACATCACTCGTTGTCTTCTTCAAATAGTTTTTCAGCCATTTGATGACTATTCCTCTGATCTGAGGTACCTCTAATATACTTGACACCCTCATTTAACATTATAGGGGTTGTCTATCCATATGTTTCTCAGGAACTACTGGCCCGATTTACTTGATTTTTTTTTAAATGACCGTTGGGGGTGTCTAGGATGTGCGTCAAATTAGGGTTCAAGAAACTAAAGCGGGACTTGCCAAAATACCAAAATCTGCATAAAATGAAGCAACACGTCAATTTTCTGGCTGGAATTTTGCATAGTTATATTACAACATGTCCTACAAATTACACTTTTTCCGTTTTGAAAAATCTTCATTAGAAGCGATTTTACTCAAATTTTTCGGAACGTCAGTAATGTAAAATTGCCTTTGATGCAATAAAGCATCGTCAATTTTTGAAATAGTAGGTTGAAGTCATGACACTAAATTATTCAATCACTCAAGCCCTATCAGGAATATTTTTCCATTTTTAAAGATGTCCAGATCAGATTTTCTTTAAACTTTAAAGTTCAGAGAGGTCAAAGTAAAAAATTCGAGTTTTTTCAAACCTCATGCACTTTACGGCAGGTGGTTCAAATCCGACTGGCGTAATTTATTTTGTTTTTAATTTAACAGTCAGTGACCGTGTTGCAAATAAGGGGTGTCCAAGGAACAACCTATGGACATTTTGGCGGTTGTTATATTAATTACTGCATTTAAATTATTCATTTCATTGATAGGACATAGGTATTAATTGGTAGGGTCTGTACTAGCTAATGGAGAAAATGCTCTGAAGAGGGCAAAAAAGGTGATATACTAAGTAAAAGCGAAAACGTGTGTGCAAGTGTTATTTTCATCAGCACATTAAGAAGAGGTTAACTGCTGAATTGTGCTATAGTCTCATAAAACTTGGAAAAAATATTTTCACCAAACAATGTACCTATTTTCCGCAGCGGAGCACGATAAGGGGAAAGTGTTGATACTGGATATATACTTTAGCTATGCTTTAGTTGTTTATCAATCAGCTGTGAGAGATCAATAATACAAAATAAAGCTCGCCCAATATTTAACTACAGAGAGCCGTTCCGTAACGTTTGTATGTACATCATAGCAATCTGCCGTGATTGGTTTGTTGACAGCTTAAAGGTTAGAAAGTCACATAAAGCAGGAAATGTTTAGAGGCAAAAGCGAGGCTGCGGAATATATATTCTTTGGTAAAAATATTTTTTCGAAGTTATGAGACTATAGCACAATTTAGCATTTAAATCCTCTTCTTAATGTGCTGATAAAAATAACACTTGTACACACTACACATCTTTTCGTGCTTTTACACTTCTTTTTCATACTCGGGGCCTTCTTGCTTAAGTATATTCACATTTTTTGCCCCCTTCGGGGCATTTTCTCCATTTGCTAGTTCCGATAATAATCTATAGCATTTAAGATATCGACATTAAAAGCAGATCGATTTGACAAAATTCAAAAGATTTGATCAACATTTATTAAACCACCTTCTAATAACGTCGATAAAAATACTGCAAATTTGAAATAATCACTGATATTATCCAATGAGAAACGATGAACTTACCAGTATCTTCATCACAAATTTCACAATAATTGAATATGAGGTGAAGTACTAATAAAAGTGCAAAGAAGAAATTTCATTATTCAATTTTGATTAATTCTAATTAATATTTAATTATATATGAATGTTTGTATTATAATACTTCCACTTCAATTTTTTTTATATTAATGTTTACGAATCATTAAATTCAAACGATAAAAAATATATATCATTTTTTAATTAGCACATGTTGAAAAATCTGTTTTTATCAAACAAGGAGAAAACGAATATCTACACAAAAAGTAAGTACCGCATATGTTATATTGTTAATAACAATTGGTTATGATTATGTCAAAACATGGCATATGTTTTTCTTTATTAGAAAGACCTAACATGAGTTGATTACTAGGATATCAATACTAATTTCGTTATCGCCCTGAGGCACATATGTATGCAGCATTATTACATCATATATCACGATATACAAGTATAGGTGATTGCGGACAGTTAGAATATAGTTCAGAGCGTTGCCAGCTACAAATGATCGTTCATACTATAGGATACGTAATGGCCGGTGACGTATATGTTATTTGTTTGGCGCCATCTGGCAGTAGCGTTATTAACTTGACAAATCAAACAAACCCCGACATTAATTACCATGATCTGATCGTTCTCTTCTAACGGCAATGCGTTTTCAAAACAAATAATATTTTATACTTTTAAAAAGTTATTTTTGCAAAAATATATGTATGTTTATACGTATACAATTTATACAGACACGTAGCCGTAACGATAAATTTTCAGGAATTATATTGAGGAAAATTGGTATTTTTCATTTTTATTACGATGGAAAAATAAAAATTTGAAGGGCTATCGCATAGCTTTCACACATGGATTTATTCAATAAAAATAAATTAAAAAAAACATTATTCGAAATACAGGTTTTAAAATGCAATTGCAATGGAAATTTTATACAAAAAGTTTTATTTGCTTTTTTTAAATTTATTTTGCTTTTTATATATTTTCCATATCTACATAGAATACAAAATTAATCCATTTAGAAATAATTTTTGTAATTGTTTTTTTTTTATATATTCGTCTACTCCTGTTGGTTATTCTCGTTTCCTATATATTTCTCATTTGCCTGTTGTCATTCATCCTATTCAGGTGGCCAGACCATCTAAGTTGCTGATCTTCAATCCTGTCTACTATTGGTTCCACTTCAAGTTCTTCTCTAATAGTCTCATTTCTTATTCAGTCTCTGCGTGATACCCCTTTTATTTTTCTCAGGTATTTCACATCTACTGCCTGTATTCTGCTCTTCATTCTAGCTGATGTCATCCAGCTTGCGCTGCAGTATGTTAGGATTGATTGGAACACTGTTTTGTATACTGACATCTTTGCTTTGCGACTGATCTCTTTTTTGCTTTAAAACCACCCAGAAAGTGAGAAATACATTCTTGCTGTGCTGGATAGCCTTTCGTTTACTTCATGTTCTATGTCACCATATCTTTCTATTTGGACTCACAAGTATTAGAATATACGCTTACTTGTTCCCTTTCTTCCTATTGAATTTCTATTTTGATTTGTTCGTTATTCTTGTTTATTACTAGTATTTTGGTTTCCTTTGTGCTTATTTTTACATTCCTTCTGGATAACTCCTCCTGCCATATTGTGATGTTTTTCTTGAGATTTTCCTCGCTTGGTGCACATATCATTAGATCGTCGGCAAAAGCACAGTATACCTACAGGCTGATTCATTTCCGGTCCTCCCCATGGGGTTCTCGCTTATTATTGGATATAGAGACGTTCGCGTTTAAAAAAACACATTCTTATGGACACTTTTAAACATTGTTAAAATTAAATTTGCCATTTGTAAAATATCCTGTCGATTTTCATTGAAATTCCTGTTGACATGAATGTGACTTGGTTTAGTAAACGATCCATTCTCGACCAAATTTCTATCAAGATCTAGAAAAATGGTGCGATGAGGCTTTGTAGTTCTGGATACAATTGTAAATGTCTTGTACTCGCTACTGTTGAATTTCGGTTCAAAGAATAAAAAATACTTAACATATCTCGTTTCTTTTCGTTGGTGTATGACATTTTTGTATCACCAATGAACGAAAAATGAAATATTTGACGGACTGAAATTTCATGGCTACCTAATTTAATCTTAAAACTTATTCTTTCAATTAAAACATAACGTGAAAAACTTTTGTCAACATGTAGTACATGGTTGAAATTATAAAAAAAAACCTCTTTTTGCAGGTGTGTAAATCCAATATGGCGCTTATAAAAAATTAGGTAGTTGATGATGGCTAGAAAGAAACGAAACGTTGTAATAGTACGTTCTTTTAAAATTTAATAAAATGACTAAAATGTCCCAATGTTGGGCACCATATGTAATAGTACGTATTTACATAAACATGAAATTGAATAAAATTTAATAGTGAAATTAATTTACTTATTGAACACTCCACGTAATTAGCTCAGATGATAGTTCGGTTTTGCATAAGACTCTTAATTTCAAGTCGGTTCAGGTATTAAGACACTAAGGTTATTTTTCTAGACGTACTATTACTTCTTCTTTATAATCCAAATTTCTTATGTTAAGGTAGACAAATAAGATGCAAAATGATATTTAAAAAGAATGAATATATTGATTAACACACAAACAACACAGATCAGGTTACAAAATAAACATTACAACGTGGAACACAATTAAATTGGTACATATCAATACACACTAAGCATAAGTTACAAAATAGGCAAATATAATAGGTCAATACAACAACGTTGCCTTACATAAATAATATACCGTGAATTTAACTAGATTTTAATTCATTATTCACAAAAAATGCATGCATGATATAGGCCTTTAAATCAATTTTACGTTGGGTACCTTTATGAAGATGCTATGACGATGGAAACGGTGTTTTCAAAGCAGCTTCCCCAGGATAGATTGAAATGCCGCCTTCTTTGTATCGAACTAGGGCACACACTTGTTTTAATAAAACTTTTACCTCGCGTAGCACACTATTTGTTTTATTAAAAATATATCTCTTTTCTCACTAGGCTTTTCTTTTACTTTTAAATAATGCTTAGAATTACTATATTTCTATTAGCACTATTAGCCTGTGAGATCGTTCCCTGTAACTGGGGTGTGGTCCAGCCGTTATTCGACAAGATGGACCTGTGAACCTACTTGTTCACTATATGGGGAACGTCTGCCTCCTTACTCCTTGCTTATGGCACGTCTCTCCGTATTCTTTTAGGGAATTCCCCGAGCCACTTATGTACTTTACTTTTCTTCATAACATTCAAGGTTCCACACGTGTCGATTGTACACAAAGCAGTTTCTGTTAACGCCGCCTAAACTCTTGGCTGACTTTGATAACATTGACGCCACATGTGTTTCTTTCACACAGATACACCTACGCACTATTTTTCTCTTTTATACACTCCAAACATATACAGAATTTATATAGAAACATTTTAAAAAGGAATATAATAATTTAATACAAATAATGAATGATATATGTTTCCCGATCTGTGTCGATTAATTATATAAATTAATTTCATGATACCATTACCTTAATATAAATATCTTTGATGTTATATTATATTTATATTTTATTCATGATATACAGGGCCTACCGTTACAACGTCGTATAAAAATTTCGAGTACACCATTGGATAGGGGTTTAAAAGTGGTCATAAGAATGTTCTTATTTTTTCTCTACAAGGTCAAATGTAGGTGTTACAGGTAAAAGAACAAAATGGGGTTTTTTCGTTTTTTTTTTAAAAACACGAACGTCATTTGTCACAGGTCCATTTTTTTTACGGATTCATAACAAACACAAAATTTAACAACTTCGCCAAATTTAAACCTATATTCTATATTCTATAATAAGCGAGATCCTCATGTGACGGCCGAAAATGAATCAGCCTGTATACTAATATAATCAACAACTTTACAATTGAATATAACTAATGGGAATTGGAAGTCATTATTTATAAAGCAAACGTCCTCGGGATAAAGACATGAATATTATCATGGCAAGTACCAATTAATATATACAAACACTTATGCTATTTATTAGAAGCTAAAGCATTTACTGGGAAGTTCAATATATACCTTCCAATACCTTCTTGCTATTGCATATTTAGAAGATAACAGCTAAGAAGATCAACTATACAAGAAATGATTTTTTATGTATTCTTTACTATGCCATAGACACATGACTGCAAACAAAACATCATATTGGATCATTTTATAGAAGGCTCTTCTATGGATGATACTGAATATTTTAAAATTATGGAAAAGGACCACAGCTATGGGAATGATTGTTTGAAAATGAACTTTCCTTAAAAAACTACCATGAATAAAATAAAAATGCAATTAATATGGGCGAAACAGGTAAATTATAGGAACAGTAGAACTAATGTAAATAGAAAAAGAAACAGAACAAAATGGATAATGGAATAAAATTTGCTATGAAATTTAACAGATGAATTGATTCAAGATGCATCCCGAGAACACCATTTAACTGCTACTTAAATTTCGGTATTTCGTGATTTAACTAAAAATAAGATAAATTCATTTGTTAGTACATATTTCAATTGATTCTCAAATTAATGACAACACTGCCAATGTTTTATTCTTAATAAAATATTTTCATAAAACCTATACCACTCATTAATATAATAATTTACTATTATACAGTGTTGAGATTTTTTAAAGAAAATGTTGACAAATCTAGGCTCAAACTTTTGATATTTATCTTAATACTGTGGAAAATATGATTTTATAATATCACAGAATAAAATCGCTTATTGTTTTAATATACAAAGTTAAATGTAATTTTATTTTAATTATCGATGTTAATTATTTTCGCTTTACGTAATTTTCCTGGGATAGCACGGCTCAATTCATTTCCTTACGTCTATTATTTTCCATCGTCATACACCGTTCTCGATAAATCACGGCTGTTCTCAGTGCCACTTAAATCTGGCGAATGGGCAGTTGAACATAGTATCCTTAGCAGAATATAAATTAAATTCTTTCTAATCCAGTAAAACTATATTGTGCCACTTCCTGTACCAATACAAATGCTCTGCGACCCGACAAAGAATTTAAGTATTTGTTTGTATATTATCTTCTTCTTAGATAAAAATGGTTGCAGATTTCCCAAAGTTGTAATTATATAATTATAAAATCCTGAATTTTATGTTGAACAACAATATTCCTTTCTTTATTACCTTTAAAAAAATTGAGGTAACATTCTCTATTCTTTGAACTTCGTAAATTACATTGAAACTATAGCTCTAAGCCTAAGTCAAAAGAGTGAACGACTGAATATCTTATCATTACGAGCTCTGAATTAAAGTGTCAAAGTATGCAATGGAGGCACAACGGTGAAAATTGTGAAAAGCGCTGGTAAAGTGATGCACTTATTTTCTTTGATAAACGGGGCGTTATTTATGATCACATTGTACCTGGAGAACATACAGTAACTGGACAGTACTATTGTAATGTATGTATTCTATGATCAATGCTGAAATTAAAAATTTCTTCGTCTTTTTACCAATTGAAAAATTTTTTGAATTTTATTCCTTACACATTCCTTAATACTTTTAGTCTTGCACATTTTTTACTATAAAATAAAAATATAAAATTAATAAAGTGGAGGGACAGCTCAATTGTTTCTTTAAATAAACTAGGATTACTCCCGTTTGGCGTAACTGATTTTAACAAGTTTGGTCTCATTTAAAAGAGCGTTATTTGCTCTATAACCTGAACTTGTATTTTTGTAACCTGGACTTTTGCCGTTACCGGTAGATGGCGTTAACTAAAATGTTAGGCTTCTTCTCACAAAAGTTAAATACAATGATATATTTCGTTTTACATGAGCTAATAAAGAATTAAAGCCTCAACATTTCGGTAAAAAAACAAATTTGTATGATTTTTAGAAGAGGAGATGTTGAGAAAAATAGATGAAAATGCATGAATTTTCCTGTTTTAATTGTCTTTTTTCATTATAATTATATATAAAAAGGAAGAGGGAGAAATTTCCATTTTTATATTGTTAATAGATATAACATATTTCAATTCATATTTTAACGTACTAAAGAGTGCCTGTATCTGACACAGTACGGATGAACTTAAATGCTCCGTTGGGAAAATATTAAACTTGTTTTTGTATTAAAATGTATTTGTGCCGTCTCATAGATTGGTGTTTTATAGTATTTACCAAATATTGTCCACTATAATAAGAAACACAGTTTCCAAATGTAAGTTTTAAAATTTGTTTAATTGAAAAATTCTTTTCTCTTTTACTTCAAAACTGTTCATTAGTATTTTTAATTGTATGTAGACATAATGAATGTTTTTTTTCTTTTCTGTTTTATAAATGTTACGATATAATTTTACAATGAATAATATTAATATTTTGTTGTCAGTAGGTCTGATGAAGGACTAAATTAAAGTCTGAAACGTCACAAGGAAAAATTTGTGTTTTATTTATAAAACAAGACTCCTAAAACCCAAATTCTGTTTTATAAACAGTAAAAAAATCCACATTTCAATAATAGATCACATCAGTGGAGGTGGCTGATTGTTACCAAATCCAAGTTGACTTATATACCAGGTCTTACAAACTACATAAAGCAACTGTTTGATGATAAGGTGACTATAGCATTTACAACTGCTAACTCTGTTTCAAAATTCTTTACACCCCTTAAGGATAAATTAGACACGAAGTATAGAAGCAATGTGGTTTACTGTTTAAAATGCAATGATTGTCCGGAATGTTACATAGGATAAACTAAACAGAGAGTTAATGAACGGAACGTACGACATCGTAGTGACTCTAATCGTAAACCTAGATCCTGCAAATTTGCTTATCATATGAATAACACTAAACATACTTTTAATTTTGATCAGACGCATATATTATATAATGAATCTAATCTGTACAAAAGGTTGTTTTTAAAAACTTTATGCATCAATGTCATACAACCAAAGATGAATTCCAAATCCGACTCTGCTAATTTTAGTGTTATTTATAACAATATTTTACGTATTATACGTCCCAAAATCGTGCGTGCTCTTGGTTGGCAGTGAATTTGTTTCTTTTTCAGTAAAATTCTAACAGGCAGATCAAATAATAAAATTTCACAAAACCGAAAGAAATTTAAAAGGCATTCCTTTAATACCTATGCAAAATTAGATTAATGTAATTTTATGCTAAACCTATGGTTCTGGTCCCCACATGTGGATCAAATTCAATATATGTTAATACTTTTATAACATTTTCTTCGGTTCGGCCAGTAGGTTGCCTTCTATACACCGGAAGATTAATACTTCCGGTAGTCCTAAGCCTTTCCGCTAATCTACGAAAAACACTGCCCGCATAATGTCACCTTCCGGAGAACTGCAAAGCATAAACTGCATAAAGCAACTGTTGCATTTCGCATGCATTCAAAATACACGCCAATCATATCAAATGCCTCTTCATTCGCAAACCGCATCTCAGTAAAAAAAAGTAAAAGAACATGATAAAAATTTTCAATATCTTTCAGTTAGTAAAAATATGAAGAATGTCTTAATTTTAACATTAATGATGACTGTTACGCCCCTAGCGGATATTTTACAAACTCCAAAATAATTTTCAGCATTTTCTCTTGGACACACAAAATTAACGAAAAGACGGCCGCTTTATAAATATATCGGTTGGATCCTACAACACGACAATGCTCTTGCCCACAGATTAGTGATTTGTCAACGCACTCTTGAAGAATTGGGGGTGGAAATTATAGTTTGCCCTCGACCCTCATCTCACCTTGCTCCATGTGACTTCCATTTGTTTCCTGAAGTCAAAAAAGAATTGAGAGGTCGAAAATTTGAGTCGAATTTAGATTTCAACAACGCGGTAATGGGTCTAGTGAATAGACTCTCAAAAAATGGTTTCTCATATATTTATGACAAGTGGACAAAACGATGGGACAATTGTACTGCCCAGAATTGAGAGTACATACTCTGAAAGATAGTTGTTGAAGTTTTCTAAATTAAAGTTTCCTTTTTGTACTACAGCACCAGTCTTGTTATTTCTGATACAATACATACAATCGAATAAAAAAAAAACTAGATTAAAGATTATTAATAGTCTGCTAAAAGTTGTCTTAGCACTTTTATAACCTAAATTGTTATATGTATGTTATTTTAATGATTGAATATTCTTTTTATATATATATATATTTTTTAATAATTCCATGTAATGAATACTCGTGAAAATAAAATTATCGGTCATTCTGATTTCTAGTTCTTCATAGTCACATAGATAAAATAATATAATCATATTTTACTGCCAATTACACAAACATTTAAAATCAATCGGTATCGCTTTAGTTCAAAAAATGTAATATTCAGTTACAAATACTGGCATTATCAAACTGTGTGCGTAACGGATGCTTTTATACCACTTGCGCTCTATAAAAATTATCAAATTTGTAGAATCGTAATAAAAGGAATCGTAAAAGAATTATCATAAAAATGCCAATGAGATCGTTAACATGTAAGCAATTTGTACTATACTAATTCAGTGATTTACAACACACGTGTAAGAAATACAACATCCATAAACTGTTACTGTATCACCATATAAGGATAAACTGACATTTCAAAAGTATATGCCCATATATTCGTTCGTAATTATTTTTATAGCAATATGGTTGAATTTGTTACATATGAAAATGATGTATTTTCTAATCAATTATTTCCCGTATTAATATGCAAACTGTGTAGGTATAGTTATTGTTTTAGATTAAAATTTATAATATACTGTCTGTTCAAGAAAATGCCTGAACAAGATCAAAAACACATTTACAAAATTCCAAATGTGCTACACCCAAAATTGTCAAATGTTTATTTATGAAAAGGGGCGTCCATTAATTATGTGAGGTGTTTTTTTTTTAAATTGGGACCCTTCCCTCCCCTTTGGTGAGATTTGGTAAAATTTGGTAGGACCGCACACCCCCTAGTGATACGAAATTATCGATAACTATTGATAATTCTCACTATCGACATGTATCGATGGTTTTCTTAACTATCGATAGATATCGGTTTTTTATTTTACAAATATCACTGCACTCAACAGTGCTTACTAAGACTTGGCAATGCTCATCAATCCTTATCATTAGAAGATATTGCAATTTTGAAAGAAATGGACAAATCACTATCTATTGTTGAAGACGCGACAAATAAAGTATAAATATATAACATTGTCATGGATTAATTATATCAGTACAAAAGAGAATTTTTGCGTAAGAAACTAGAACTATACCCAGAATAAATGTTAGATCCAAGGTTTAAAAAGGAAGGATTTAGAATCCTTGGGAACGCAAATCAGGCATCTTGATTTTTGAACAAGAAATGACAAACCTTATATGCAACACTTGAAACAGGAATGGAATATTGAAGAACAGAATGAAGACAGTGAGAATGAGAACACAGATTCTTCTTCAAAAAATGACCTTTTTGATTTTATGACCCAAAAAATGAGGGAGAAATTAAGGAATGTAAAAGCTGAAGTTATTTTAACTAAACGACAGTATCTTAAACAGCAAAATGTGTCCAGAGACACAAGTCCTTTTCTGTTTTGACAAGCTAGTAATAATCTTAATTTGTAATTTCAATATTTAATACTTGAAATTTTTGGGTCAATGGGAGGCAACTAACACGGCTAAATGAGTTAGCTAAAAATATATTTGCATTCCTGCATCTTCAGTGAAATCAGAAAGAAATTTTTGTACAGCTGGACAAAATATTAAGAGAGAGAAGGTCCAGGTTAAAATAAAAATATTTAAATATGTTAATATTTCTCAACAAAAATTCCTGGCTGTTTTAATTTAATATTCTAATTAAAATATGAAATAGTAAATAAAGAAGAAAATGTGCTTTAGACAATTATTTTGAATTAAATTTTTTTTTCAAGAAATAATCTTGAAATTCTTTGTATTATCTCTTCAAACCTAATATTAACTCCAGATCAGATTCTCAAAATTTTAGAAATATTTATTCAGGTCTACTAAAATTTATTAATAACAAAATTTTGAATAAAATTAAAATTCAGTAATTGTCATGTTTCCTTTAAAATTGTTCTTATACATGGATAACACTTTTAACTTTTCAAATATTATAATATATATTTTTTAGTGTGGCAATTCTAAGTCAATTAATAGTTTACTTAACACTGCCCCTAATTAAATTATGTTATAGATCTGACGAAGGAGTAAATATATTCCGAAATATTATTTAGCCCATAATTGTGTTTTAATTACTTATCCAGCCCAAAATTCTATTTTTATTAAAGTAGTAATTATTTGATACTATATTATAGTAGCTGATTATCAGTAAATATCTTTAAGCCAACAATATATATATATATATATATATATATATATATATATATATATATATATAATATATCTTGTTATTTTATGTATCCGCATTATATCCTTTTTTGATTTATCTATCCTGGGTCTCGGATGGCACGCAGGTTGGCATTAGTCTTCCTCGTGGCGACGTTAGTTGTTGTCTTCAAATCTGAGGATCCTCTAGCTAATGGTCTTCCATATAGCCTACATCTCCAAGGTTATCCCACCTTAATCCTTGGCTACACCGTACTGATGACGACCAATAGTCAGAAACACGTGTCTACGGTTGCTCTACAGCGGAATTTACCCGTTATTATTCTCTCTCTTTATATATATAATTATAATAATTATTTATAATAAGCTGTGTGGTACGGCAAGTGAGGCAGACAGTGTGGCAAGTTCGAATTTTTCGATCGGCAAATTTATTAAAAATCAGATTAAATTCTGGTTTTCCAGTTGAGAGTTAGTCAACAATTAATTCCTCTAATTTTTTATACCACCCTTGTTCTCTTGTATTTCTATTTTCATTATTTGCGATATATTTATCCAAAACAAAAAAAAACCTCAACATTGTCATTTTCGGCATATAATAAATACATTACATGCTGAAAATAACACTGTATTTGTAATAATAGATACAAAAACAGCATTTTGTGTTTTATATTAATTATTTTGGCTTAGACGCAATTGCAATCAGATGATTCCAAAAATTACAGGTATAATAACCTGAAAATGCATACATAGCACATATAATTTATATTGTAACCTGTTCCACGCAAGATATTAGATGCGACAATGGGATAACGTTATTTGAAAGCATATATACGAGGAGAGCTTTTAAGTTCGCGGAATCGAGGGGTTGGATGGTAGTGGGAGAGCTCTTCCGTGTCGTAACATGTTCAGTGATTCATTATTAGTATAAATATAAGGTTTTAACACAATCGAGCCAGTAGACTTTAAGCTATCGTCGATCAAGCAACCTAATAGGGGAAAAAGTGTGAAATATAAAGAAAATCGACTATTGCACCGTACCAAGTCCTTACAAAACAAGGAAAGTTTGTTCATAATATACTGAAAGAGATGTCATCAGTTTACGGGGATTCTTGCCCGGGAAAAACTAGGCTTTAAGTGGCACATTCGCTTTTAGCAATCTAGGGAATCAGTTGAAGACGACCCACGACCGGGCGGACTGTCGATGTGATCATTCCAGAATTTGTTTATAAAGTCGAAAAATTAATAATAACGCTCGGCTAAAGAAGACACAGCTCGCTGGAATCTCTAGAATATCTGTTACAAACATTTTTAAAATTCTTCATAACTATCTTGGCGCGACAACGGTGAAAAACAACAGGGCGTGGAATGTTCCCGTGCGTTTTTGAACCTTTATAATGAAAGCAAGGATGGTGTATTCAGCCGAATTGTTACTAAGGATGTCCAAGCAAGACTATGCAGTTGCATAAAAACGGCACACCACCACCCAAGAAGTGTGAGGTGTCACAGTCAGGCGGAAACTCATGGCTACTGTTTTTTGGGACTCAGCAGGAATTCCTTTAATTGATTAAAGATAAAGGCGCTTCCATAACTAGAAAATATTACGCTTTAATGCTGAAGTTGTTAAAAGAAGTTATTAATGAATAAAGAAAGGAAAATTTGACGAAAGCTGGCCTGGATCTGCACGACAATGCTTCCTACCACAAGAGTGGTGTTGCACCGACTGCTCTGCATAAATTGGGCTTCGATATTTTGAATCACCCACTCTATAGTCCAGACCTGGGCTCTTAGTGATTTCACCCATTCCATAAAATGAAAAAAGTCTGCTTGGGAAGAAATTTACGAGCGATGAAAAAGTAAAGTGCGGCAAAGTATCGGATTAGTTATGCAAAAACTTATTTAAATACAGTTTTTTGAAACTCGCCTATCTCGTGAATAGCGCCAGTCGATTATAACGTCAAAAAGTGTCTGTCCCGATGACGACGCTATAACTGTGTTCTACTGTATATAGTTTTATTTCTTAAAAGGTATCCAATATATTATTCGTGAACCCTCTTTGTGTTTCGAAGTGGTGTACGCTAAAGGCATTAGAAACTATTTGAACAGGATTTTACCCTACAATATTTTTGAGGTAAACAACCTAATGCAGGAGTATACCAGTCTCAAAAATACTTTTATGAATGTTATATTAAGCAGACGCTAATGGTTCTTAAAACTATAACAAATTCCACAGAATAATGGATATGCGGTGTAATTCGAATGTTTTTCATAATATAAATAGAAATACTTTTTGATGTCTTATTCTAATAGCATGAGAAATACAATAAAATAATAATTTTAGACAATGTCATAAACATTTACATTGCGAATAATATACAATCAAATAGATTAGATTGTGTAAATACCATGGAGCAATTAAAACACCTAGAATCCAGACTGTACGATTTGCAATGTGACATATAGGTATACGCTCACCAGACAGTTTATGTGTATATGTAATATGAAGTTTACCTTATTGATTTTGAATAATAATAAATTTAAAAGACAAAACATGATTTATTGCAGTATTATTCATAACAAGTCTATACTAATATACTTAAAATTAATTTTATATAAAATAATAAATGTTGATTAAACAAATCAAAACCATCGGACAAAGTGAATTCATAAAAAAACTGCTGGTATTATAATACAAATGAAATTAAATTGCAATAAATTGAAAAGATTTTATAATTTTGGATCGTCTGTTATATAAATGTTCCATGACAGTTGACCAATAATAAATATATGTCGAAATAATTATTTATTAGAATCAATTTGTACAATGGTAAAACCAATTACAGTAAAACACAGGGCACAAAAAACACTGTGTTGTTCTGCATACGCTACAGTGTGCAGACAACGCGGTTTTAATCAGTACTACTGATGATGACAACATAGTTGTCGAAATACGTATTTAACTCCGATTAAAATACTCAGTTTACTAATCACTAATTAAGCTTAATTATTGATTATCTCTAACCGGCCTTTTTCAATGCAAATAAATACACCGGATATTGAACAGCATTTAAGGATTTATTGTACAAAGTTGGCAACATATTTTCTAATGCATTTGATCTAAATTAATATATTTCGTTCTAATAATATTGGCTCCATTACCAACATTTGAATTTGCACTATGGACGTGATGTAACGAACTAACAAACTTCTGTCAACATGATTATTTGCAGGATAGAAGTGCATCATCTGAGTTTTGTCTGTATTCAGCTGGGTACCGTTATTGTTAGACCACACTTGAATCTCCCTTATATTATTATTATGAGCTGACGCCACTAAACCTTGTGTACTGGAATCCGTAATGACTGCCCCAATACCCAATACAGTGTCCTGTGGTACCGCTTTCTCCATGTATCTCTTTCCCGAGCATAAACCATTCACCGCCACAACATGATCCCGGTCCCCCAAATATGTGAGAACCCACTGATGTTCAACATCTCTCACTCCCACGCTATGCAATTTTCGTGCCAGCAGCTGATGATCAACAGAATCGAACGCCCTACTGAAATCATAAAAGAGTCCCAGAATGTTCAGTCTGCTATTTAGAGTATCACAGACTGCACTGATTATCTGTTCCGTAGCTGTGATAATTGATTTAGTTTTTCGAAATCCATTCTGACACGATGTCAATACCTCATATTTTTCGAGGAAGCTGTACAGTCTTCTAAGAAAGCAATGTGCAAAAACTTTCAAGACTTGATTTTGCAAAGCAACAGGTCTGTAATTCTCGACATTATATTCATTACCTATCTTTTTTAAAATCGGTACGATCTTGAAAGTCTTCAAATTCGCAGGATATTCCCCAGACTCAAAAGACCTATTGATTACCATGCATAAAGGTGGCTAATGAATTCCTTCACCATTCGTAGAATTGTTCCTGGTAGTTGATTTATGTCCGAGGATTGTTTTGTACAACAGTTATCAATTGCTTTTGAAACTTCTGATACAGTCACAGGACGTGGACGTAGTATTCAACACTTCGTTTTTGTTCTATGCTCTATGAAGTGGTAATGGACATTGTCCAGCAATTCCGCAAAGAAATCCGGTGTACCATCCATACCAATCATGGAGTCGTCATCATTTATTCCAATGTTGTGTTCGTGCCCTTCGATTCTCTTATTATATTCCAGCACGTTCTGTTAATATTCTCTGATCTCAGTATGCACTCATTATTATAATTTCTTTTAGTGTTATTAACTTCTTTTGTGTAAAATATCTTTAGGGAATACTGTGAAATAAATAACAAAGTGCAACAAACTTGAGTGATACTAAAACCAATTTATTGATTACTTACTGCTATTGAGAAATCCAAAAATACTGGAAAAAAAATTAAAGCTAATACAATATATATACATATATTCATATGAAATTAACAATTACCAAAAATATGTAAAATATATGACATGTAACAAAATCATAAAAGTACTTGAAAAATAAAGTAGGCATCTAGGGTCTTAAGCTGGATTATCAACCATATTCTAATGATATAAGATATGCACTTTCCATTATCGTATTTGAGACAACTAACTTGACTTATATGTGAGTTCAATTACAAGATTTAGTTAAATTTCACAAAAACATACATAGTTTTTAAAACATTTAAGGCATGATGGCGACTTTGTAAAGGGCAGATTTATAATATAAACATCAAGTTAATTAGACATATCAGGAAATAAACAAACGGAGTAATCGTAAAAAACAAGCATCTTTATCTGTTCTTTGAATTCCTTATTTAATTTGTTTTTCTAGTTTTTTTTTGATTCGTTTTTTGATTTAATTTGTTTTATTTAGATATCAGTATTCGTTGTTTAATTAATGTACGACTAAAATTGCACACATTTTATTATAATTTTGTACAGCTTTGGTCTAATGGCTTAGACACTGACTTGTCAACATATATATATATATATATATATAGGGTTAGATTCCCCACTACAATATCGAGAAATGTTCATGTATACTGATGTATGTATACACATTTCTAGATGCTTTCGAAGGGTATGTCAAGCCGTCGCGTTTCGCTCCCGGCTACCTCGGCAGTTGTTAAACCATGCTAGAGGCGCTTGCGCAGTCTGAAAACACTAACATAAGCCTTAGCGAAAAGGCACGCGATATCATTATTATAGTAAAATCGCTTTTGAAAGACATCAGCGTAGACACGATTTTCGAACATAGAAAGAAAAGTGAACCTCAAACGAAAGAAATAGATATACGTCCAGCATGTACAGTATGACCGAAAACTATTGACCTTAAAATTCTTTAGTTACTGTCTGACGTCAGTATTGTGCTGATCGCGTGCTTTGGCTGCTATACGTGCTTTTGACGGCATTCATTTGAAACTCAGTTTAAAATAAAAAATTCGATTGTGATTCAAAAGAGGATAAATTTGTTTCGGGCTTATTTTGCGACCTTAGCTTAAAAATACAGAAAAGTAAAAAATTCAAAAGAAAATTTTGTTTGGTAGGTATAAAAGCACAACAACTAAAGTGTTTTATATCTTATTTATTATATTTTTTAAGGGCGGGCTTTCCCCAAGAAAAAATGTCGAACGGCGTATGTCGGGTTGCCTGAAATATATTGAATATATTTACGGAGTTTAATATGTCTGTACCTTTTACACGATGCAGGTATACGACCAGCAACATGAAGCGATGCCTGGTCAACTGGAAAGCAAATAAATTTGGGATATATGTCTCCTGCATTTATTGCATGAAAATATTGGTGCATCTCTTTTGTTCGAAATTTGTTTTTGCTATTTCTGAATATACTTTTGGCTTGTATTTATTTAGTTTTATTAAGTCTCCCGTTTTATGTAATTTGTAATTATTTTAATGATATTTGCCGGAATTAATTAGATATTAAATCTGATTCTGCAATAAATATATAGTTTTATTACTATTATTTATGATTATTGATTATTTTAGTTGTACTTCTTATTATTTCTCACCATGATTTGTATTTACTTTATATGTTGAGGCGTTGTAATATGAGTAATGTTTTAGAGAAAACTAAAATCTGATAAAAAAAAATCTATTGTAACAACAGTGCCGGTGTTTCTTATAAAATGTAAAAAATATTTATATTCTTCACAATCGACACTGATATTGTTAGTTAGCGAAATTAAATTATAAAAACTTCACCGTGGGTAAGATACGAACTGTGCGGACTCCGAACTAATCATTGATTAGAAGCCAATGTTAATACAACAACTTGAAATCGAATGTTATTGAAAGGGCGTTTTTTTCTCATGATATTCCCAGTAGGCCTAATTCATGTTTTTTACAACAAATTTTCTTTACAAAAGTATAGACAGTGTAGAAAATAAACAAGAATGACCAAGTAGTGTTTTGTCTAAACGTATCACAATCAGTAGGTACGTACTAATTCTCCAATTTGACGTTTCTAATGTCTCGATTTCTCAAAATACGATGATCCATAATTTGAGATAATAAAGCGAGAAAATAAAATTACTCTAACTTAATTACCATTTCTGGTCAGAGTTCTACATCTATGTGTATTGTCTCATACGAAGTATCCTTCTTTAGATCCTTGACAAAAGTAAGAAGCACAATCCGAGTGTTCACAAAAAATATATCTTGGTCCATTTATAATGTCACACTGCAATTTCACTATATATAATTTGTTATTGTTAAGTTCGAACTTTCGTAATGTTCAATTGCTTTTATCACGACCGAATTGAATTTAGGTTTTTTTTCAAACAGTCCCTAATTTTATTTATATAATTACGAATTATATGATTTCGGCATTCGATTTTTTCAATAATTTTTTGGGGACCGTAAGGGGCCGTTTCACGTAGTTTTCTAAGAACGATGCTATCACCGTCCCCTATTAATTTACCATAAATTACACCGTGCATTTCACGAAAAACGTTCCGCAACAATTGTCGACTCCATGACTGTTGAGGACGTAGACTAATTTTTGTAGGATACGCGATCTTTAGATTTACCAAATTTTGCACAAATTAAACAAAATTTGTTTTTTACGCCTACATACAATTTTTTTGTCGTTCGCCATCCAACAATTGCTGCCACTCCTGATAAACCGCTGTAATTAAACTTATAAGCTCGTTTGGCCCATGCTCTTTTACTTACTCACACATACAAAAGAAATCTAAAAACTGTCCTGGAGTCAAAATACAAACTATAAATAAAATAAACACATGAAGGCACAACAAATTCAGATATTTAAATAAATGCTTTGACCATCTAGAAAACTGAAAATTGTGTAACTTCCCGCCACTTATAGTTTGAAGAGTCCGGCAAACTTCCAAGTTCGTATCTTACAAAGACATAAATTTGTTTTTGTCAGATTTTAGTTTTCTGCAAACATTGTTCATATTATTAAAAAGCTTCAACATGTAAGGTTAGAAATAATAGTAAGTCGTGCAACTTTATAATTAATAATAATAATGTATATTTATTGCCGAAGAAAACTGCATTTCTGAAATTCCATAAAGCCGGAACCTTGTCCTTGAAAAATAAAATGCATTTTGAAAGTGAGAAGAATATTAACGAACAAAAAAATTTCTAACAAAGTAGACCCATCAATGTTATCACGTAATCAATATAAATAAATGAACACCGAAAAATATCTGAAATATATTACAATTTGCTTGTATATACTAACCGCATGTAGTTTCTTTTACAAATATGTTTAATGTATACTTATTATTATAATAATAATAACAACATATATTTATTCCAGACGAAAAATTAATATCTAATACATTCTGGCAAGTATCCTTAAAATAATTACAAAATAAAGCCGATATATGAATGAAACATTCGTTTACCTAAGGAAATAAAAAAAGTTGAAGATCTCTCTCTGTTTATATGATGTTCGGCTTAATACAGTCGACCAGGTATACCTTCCATATAGCTGGTCTTAGACATTACAAAACTGTGAGTAAGAGGTTGAATTGTGTGTTGCCTATTTGCCATTTATCAGTGCGGACTTTGTGATCATTCTCATTGGTTTCAAAGTAATTTTTTGGAGACCAGGGTTATATTGAAAGTAAAGTAAATTCATTGTCGTCTTCAGAATAAAAATATCTAGGTACTCACGATTCAAAAAAGTAATGTTTAAGCACAGTAAGCTTTATATCGCTATAAAACGAAAAAAATTCAAAGTGCTGTATTTTAACTATTTTTTAATATAATTGCAAATTTTAATCGTGAGTCACTAGAACAAATATTGGTTATTTCGTGCATGTAGCGGCAACTTTTTTAAGTGCTTTAATTTTTGCGATCTTTTACGTTGAAATTGACAATTTTGTGGCATACGCCGATCAAGTAAAACCCCCCCTTAAGAACAAAGATTATACAACATCATTTTTCTAAAAGTTACTTCTGCCTCCTCTTGATCGTCACTAATTTCATTTTCCTCCGAATCTTCTTACATTGTTTTTTAATAGATAAGATTTTCTTTTTCGATTTTTTTTTGACAGTCAATTCCAAAATGTTTGCAAAGTAATTCATCCACGTTTTTTACTTTTTCAACGTTCAGTTCAACTCTCTTTATTTCAATTTCATCTGGATTTATACTAGAAACTTGTTTACCTCTCTCGGGAATTCCTAATGCATTGTTTCTTTGCCGAAATAATTCGGTTCTCCGCAAATGAGTATTGTCTTTTACTTCTACATAGAATTATTCTCTGGCAGAATTTACTTTTAAAACGAAGCGAAGATGTTTGCTTGATTACATCAATAATCGCTTTTCGCTATTCTAAAACTTTCCAATTAATTCCTGAACTTTTCAAATAACTCATAGTAGTCATTGACATAGGTGACTGTATCCTTATTTTTCTAGTTGTTTTCATTCTGTCCGAAAACTCTATCTGACGGAAAGAATGAATGACCTGTCACCGGAAAAATTGACTTTACTTTCTGGGTACATTTGGGTGCTAGCCATTTGGCACACATTGCAATCATTGTTCTTATTTTGTCGGATACACCCATCAGATAGAAGTTTTACCTCACAAGCCTAGTCAGAAATTTCCAAATTTTTTAAAGTACCTACTGTAAACCGCTGAAGCAATTTCGTTTGAACCTTTTGAACTTTCTGATTCGAACCAACTTCGCTTTAGAGGAACCATTCACTACTGTAAAATTATATAAGTAGAGCTGCTTTTTATAATATATGATTTGGTATGGGATTTTTGGCAACAATAAATTTTTTTCACAGTTATATGAAAGAGTGATTACCTGTTCCTCTTCTTTCTTCAGTATGTCAAAGAATGACTTTAGAGGCAAATATCCATATAGATTTAGTTGGTTTTGTTATTGTATGATTTAGAGATGTTTGAATATCACTAACCCATGGATTTAGAGGATTTTGAGTCCAACCTTAGAAATCTTCAGCGGTTTAAGAAGGATAAAGCCAGTTTTGACGCATATTTTATAATCTAAAATGTCATTTAGGCATCTTGAAATGAGATTGCGTTATTACTTCGATTTGTTTGAAATTTGAAAATTGGATTTAGCGGGTTGTGGAAGTAGGCGATTCATATATATTATAGAATAATTTTTAATTATTTCATGTACAACCATATTATCCTTCACTATTATATACTTCTTTAAACGTTATTCTGAATCAGCCTGTATATATATAAAACAATACTTACTTGTATTTATACATATTACATAAATATAAAAGCGAGGACTATAAATCTGAATATTTCAATATACATCCAAAACATTTGTATCTCTTTAATTTCATTATATTTATAACGTGTATGACATTTAAAATATATGTGTTGTATATGTATACATACATATGTGTATGTACAGCAAATAGAGTACAGCATTTACCAGCGAAATGAATATGTATGCACATAGTTTATAATGTTATCAAAAAATAACATTAGGCAGGTAATAAATGAATAAAAATATTATCGGCATATTCGATGTCATATGTTCAGATTACATAAAATTATATATCTGTTGTGTCCCTATCTTCAGCTTGTTCATATAGTTATTTAATATATGTATTTGTTTGTTGTATCTTTACATTTTTTTATCGTCACATCAAATATTTATTTCCGTGCAATATTATTTAATTTAGAGAGAATTACACAGTATTCTACAATATAATTTAACATGAGATCTCCCACGAAAAATTAACTAGCAGTATGTTACTGGAACAGTGTTAATAATATGAGTATGTAGGAGTTCACTTCTTTCATTATTAGGAACAGTTTTTATCTTTTATTAACTATATGTTAATAAGATATAGAATACAATTATATAATTTACACATTATCTTAATTGACGATAGATAATTATAGTCAATATACAAGGTATGTATAAATTGGCGGACCCACTACACGTGGCGACATTCTTGGTCAAATTTTGAGTTAAAAGTCCTAATCCTAAAACGATGTATCAGGCTTCCTTTGTCTTCAGAATGAATTTGAAAGAAACATACATTTGGCAACATTGAACACGCATGTGCTAGTTATAATCTTCGGAACATTTTTACACGTCGTCATGTGAACCTTACATTTTAAATTTAAAAAAGAAACAAACGAAATAAAATTGGTTTCTTATAGATTACATATTTATTACGAAAATATTACAAAGTTTAAAAATTTTTTGATAATATTGACTAATTATTGTACATCTTCTTGAAATCCATCAGTTTGTAGACATAGCTGCAATCTTTGTGGTATCGTTTATACTATTCGCTCAAGTCTTTCTGGTGTGATTTCTAATACTGCGGCTTCAATTCGGGCTCGAACTTCGTCAGCGTCCTGTGGAGGTGTAGCGTAAACTTTACCTTTAATGAAACCCCAAACAAAAAAATCTAATGGGTTGAGATCGGGGGATCTCGCAGGCCACAAAAGGGGACCGCCACGACCAATCCATCTGTCTGGGAAGTGTTCAGTCAACCAGTCTCTTATACTATGAGCAAAGTGCGCAGGAGCTCCATCATGCATGTATATCATATTACGGCGTACGTTCAGCGGTATCTCATCAATAACTTGTTCTAAAACATTTAAATATTCACCGGCATCTAGGCGATTTGGTAAGTAAATTGGTCCAACTACCCTATGGTTTATTATACCCAGCCAAACGTTAACAGAAAACCTTCTTTGGTGACCGTATTCGCGAAATTCATGTGGATTTTCATCTGCCCAATGATGAAAATTATGACTATTAAACACACCATCTCTGGTAAACATGCACTCATCACTCCAAAGAATACGTCTTAAAAAGTCACCTTCTTCCTGAATTCTATTTAAGATTCTATTGCAATAATTGATTCGAAATAAGTTATCATTTCCGTAAAGAGGCTGAACTGAAACATGGTATGGATGAAGCAAGTTTTCTCGTAGAACCAAATGAACAGTCTTATTACTGGGAATATTTAGTGTAGAAGTTAATTGACGGGTACTCGCAGAGGGATCTTTCTGTATTGTGGCTAGAACTTGCTCTTCTAGTTGCACGGTACGCCTTTGGCTTGGTCGACCTGCGTTCGCATTTCTTGGAATAAACGAACCTGTTTCACGAAGTCGTTGGTCCAGCCTTCGAAATACATTTTTACTTGGATGCCTCCGATTTGGAAAACGCACTCGATATTCCTGCCCTGCCATACTAGCATTTCCACGACAGAAACCGTATATCATGTACATATCGGCATATTCGTTGAACGTAAAATTCATAATAAACAAACAGAACAACTAGTAACCACCCAACACGAAAACCCGAAAACTGATTAAAACTATACAAATAAACACGAAAAATAAGCAAGTCGAATGAAATAGGTAGATTACAAAGTGTCAAAATTTGACAGTAGTAATGTATTTGACTAGAACAACATTAGGCTGCCTACTTATTGTTTTACAACGTTGTCAGATGTGTTTTTCGTCAAAATAAGTTAATAAACAAATATTAAAAACAAACTTTAAAATCAAAAAGAAAACTTTAACGAAAGGATAATAACAACAATTCTTCTTTCTTCTAAATTGTAGCTCTTTCTGTCAACAAATATCAAGTAATAATGCTTATTTCAAGACTGAAAGTCCGAACTTTAGGAACCTCGTGCAAAGCTATGGAGCATGGTACAACATTTTCGTATTAGGATTTTGGACTCCGAATTTAACGAAGAACATCGCCGCGTGTAGTGGGTCCGCCAATTTATACACACCTTGTATAAAGGTGGGGTAGGGGTCCTGCTGTAGAAGTGTATATGCAGTTTAAATAAGAATAACAATGTAGTATTATCAAGAATTTTATTAAATATTTTATATATTATGCACAACATGGCACATATTGCCGGTGTCTTAATAGTGGTAAAGAAATCTCTTTTCTAATTGAGCCCAAAGATCAAAAACTGGATGACAATTATATTTTCTAAAATAAAGAATTTTGAAAACTTCTTATATTACTTTTGTTAACGGCATTCAAACTGGCTAAGTAAATTCCAGTTTCCCAGTTTTGCAAGAACAAGACAATTGTATAACAAAAAAATGGTACGTATGTTACTGAAATCTTCACAGTTCCGTCTAATAAATCCCAAATTACGACACGCGTCATTAGCAATACTCTGAATGTGACGGGAAATCGGAAAACCGAATCAAACCAAACACCAAGACCTCTGACCTCTGACCTCCGATTCAGAGGCATACCCCGCGTAGTCGATAATCATGTGGTTCTTTGCTGATTCGTCTTTGATATTAATAGCATTGCCAGACTTGTATATATTTATGTTTTCGAGAAACAATCTCTTAGTGAGATTATTTTCTCTATCTAAAATTCTGGGGTTTGCAAAATCATACACATTACCAAACTCAAAATGATGCCTTGACAAAGCTGTTTGTTCTCTTTTATTTTCATTCTTATCAAAACAATCCGGTTTATGATTTTGTACACGTCTGGACAGGTATTGTTTTGTTTGTCCCACATAAACTCCTTCACATTGTATGCAACTCATTTCATATAACATTAGATCTATATAGTAATGGGACGGGATCCTTCAACTTTGTAACCAGATTCGCAATGGTTTTGGAGTTGTAAGTGATTAGTTGGGTGTCGTTATTTTCTAAAATTTGTATCAAACTAGGGGTCAAACCGCTTATGTATGGCAAACTAAAATATCTCTTATTTACATTTTTTACACACTGAAGCTTGTCATAATCATTCAGTTGTAAAAAATGTAAATAAGAGATATTTTAGTTTGCCATACATGTAAGACGTTAATACTTTAAATGTGACTATTACTGAGATACTGTCGTTTTTTGATATAATTTTGTTAGTTTTTGCAAAAAAGTCAATTTGTTTCATTTTTGAATTTCTTATTAAATTTCACATCAAAAACATGTAAGACGTTAATACTTTAAAAGTGACTACTACTGAGCTATGGTCGCTTTTTGATATAATTTTGTCAGTTTTGTGGTTTTAATTAATATAGTATTAGTACTGACAAAATTATATCAAAAAGAGACCATACCTCAGTAATAGTCACTTTTAAAGTATTAACGTCTTAAATGTTTTTGATATGAAATTTAATAAGAAATTCAAAAATGAAATAATGTACAGGGTGTTCCATTTGAAAAAATTGACTTTTTTGCAAAAACTAACAAAATTATATCAAAAAACGACAGTAGCTCAGTAATAGTCACATTTAAAGTATTAAAGTCTTACATGTTTCTGACATAAAATTTAATAAACAAGTTAAAAATGAACTGATACAGCGTGTTCCATTTAAAAGAAATTGACTTTTATTCTAAAACGTGTCATGTAATTTTAATCCAGTTTCCTGCATATGCAGTTAGTAACTGTAAAAAAATAAAACATGCTCCTATTAGGACCTCTTATTGTAAACAATACTGCAAAAAATTGTGTCCGTCTAATACGTCGTTTTCGAGAAATAAAATTTTATACAAACATTGAATTTTTCAGGAAAATGGGAATAAGTCAAAAACTTTACACCTTAGGCCTATACTATCTTATTACTTTTTGACTAAAAATTATACGGGGAATACAAAAATGCCATAATATATAGGGTGTTCCATTTAAAAAACTATAACTATCGTTAGCCACCAAGTTATGGAACACTCTGTATAATACAAAATATTTTTAAAATGTGCTCCTAATGAACAGCTATCACAAGGGAAAAAACCGCTTCGAAATATCTTTACTCATAAAGGCGTAATCGGCCTTACCTGCTTAGATGACTCACCCTGTATATATATAAAAGAAATCGCGGTCCAATGTGCACGCAGTGACCAGAAATTGATTTTTCTTTCCTCGAGTCCGAGCCTGTCGCAGTTAATATACAAACATAATAATTTTCATATAGAGGAATTTAAGTTTCAAAATAATGTACTTCTATTTACCGGAAAAAAAAACATGGTAATGCACCGAGGTTGTCGACCTTTTCCACTTAAAGGCGTGCCATTCACAAAAAAAAAACATTGCCATAGAATATATTTTCAATTGCCATTCATTGCTAACAAAGGTTATAACTATTTACATAACCTAGTACCTATTTAGCGGTAACCCTGTATATATATACATGATGTCAAGACATTATCCGGACTAGCCGATTTTCTAGTCTTAACCTTCTTAATTGCTGAACAAATATCTTCACTATTATAGTTACTTCATTGACAATTAAGGTACAGCCAGAGACCACGTTATTATACTGTCTGACTTTCGTATATAGTTTGGAAATATGTAGCAAAGCCCCTAGCTATTTTACGTTATCTGAATGTTGAACGTCATCATATATGAAAATTTGAGAATGCGCTAAAGTCCGTTTCCTATATCTAATAAAAGATCAGAAAGTGTTGGACGTTTATTTCGAATTGAAATTTCAATATTTTTATTATATAATTCTCATATAAAATCACAATTTTCATTTTCAGTTCAGCCCTACAATATTTAAACTTTCATTATAAAATATTTTGTTTTTCCTTTATACTTAATTAATGTATATTATTTATGAATATCGCATTTAGCTTAAATAATTGGGCATATTAACTTCCAGAATTCAATTCATATAGAATATGTTACATCATGATGAGACACCTGGTATTTCTAAAACTAAAAAGAAAAATTACTAGAATTCCTACGAATCTTCCATATACTATATTTCATATTACCATACCAAACACTTTTATTTTGAAATTAATCAGAATGTAATAGCAATAAAAAAATAATATGAACAAAAACAAGTACTTCAAGCAAACATATTTACACCGTAAACATTTAATTAACAAAGTTATTATCTAGGGGTCTGTTGTATTTGGTTGTGATAACGGTAAAGGTGTTTTATATATATAATAAAGTTATAAATATAATTTTAATAAAGCTTCTAAAGTTAGCGGTGATCAGGGCAATGAACAGTACATTGTGTAGAAAGTAATAAACAGTTTCGAAGAGACATATCAGGCCTTGTATAGTCCCGGAATGATAGCCCCACTGCAGAATATAGTATAATAACAAGCAACTTCGCTAATTGAAGACTATAGCAGTAAATTAGTTGATCGTCGTAACTGAACTTAACGATCTGTCCAGCTACTATCCACTTCTTTTATGACTATTCGCACCCGGTTATATATTTTAGGGGGATTACTTTCAATATAGCCCGGCTACATTTATCTTTTATGTTGTAGGCGCACTCATTCTTCATATTATAGTGTTCCCTTTGACATTTAGGTGTACAACTTATAGCTTTATATTTAAGGCATACTAATTATAACTTTATTTCGCTTTCCAACATGTTAGAGAGTATTAGAAATACTTGACATACAGAAATTATTTTTGTTCACTAGTACTGAATGTAATGTTAAAAGGAAATTCCTTTTCGCACGCCAAGTTTCGAAATGATTTTATCTTAAAGAATGCACTTAGTGTTATGTACTCAGAATATCGTACAGTTAGAAAAAGTATTACCAAATTAACACTATTTTTTTGTAGTCAATTTAATATTCTATTGCTATTGCAAATTAATTACAATAAACACTATTCCGATTTTGAATGTATCGCCACAGAGCATTGCTGCATTCGTCCTAGTCGCATCACACCGGCATTCTCCTTTTATACAATTAATGCAGCTGTGACTGATAAACTATTTCATTTAATTAAATCCATTGCGGTTGGATAAGGTAGTCCGAATATCCCATGATTAGAATATGCTATGCTTATATTTTACCATTCCTAACAAACATGGTAAATTCTTGCATGATGATAAGTACATTTCCGGTCAAGTAAAAGCATGCATCGATTATTCCGCTGTTTAAAATTAGTTGTTAAAAACATCCCAATGATCTCAGGCCTATCAATAATATAAAATGGCAATCAAGTGGTATGTGTGCCATAAGAAAATCGACAGATATGATGATTACGTAGCGTGCAGAGGCAAGTGCGATCAAAATTATCATACAGGGTGTCCTAGAAATGAAAAGACGGAGTAGCAGGTATGTAAAGTCCGAACAGAAACAGGCCTAAATATACCGCAATAACGAAGAAATTAAAAATTTAATTTTCTATGTTGTTTTTTAGATAAAAAAATTACATTACGGACCTGGCACAGAATGTATGTTTAATACACGTAAGAATGCTCATTTGTAAATAGAAACGAACACGCATTCATAGAAAAATACGCTTTTATTTGTATAAAACGGGAAAAAAACCTTAAATCGTACTCATCATATTAAACATATTGTTTGACGCAGCTATGTAGTCGGTTGTTGCTCCAGATGGGCGACACACTTTATTGCAGACAATAAAAGATTGTTTTTATTTTTAAAATAGGAAGGTTCTTGCTCTTTAATGTGTTTGTAGTCGGAAACAGCTGCTTATTATTATTTTAGAATATTCAATAAATCCTAGTTTTTCTAGCCTTTATTACAGTAAATATCTAGAATGTAATTCTTTTTTTCTAGCAGGTGTAAAATTAAAGTAATTAATGGTTTGATATTTATTATGAAGCATCTATTCCTCCTTCTTTTTTTTTAACACAAGTAATATGTTGGTCCTGAAAAGGACCGATTGTGAAAGTGAAGCAGGTGGATATTTAGTCCAGGGTCGGCGTAAGGCCAATTCAATTCTTTACTATTTTTTTTCTGCCGTCTGCGCACGAATAAAGACTTGATATTTTTACGTTTTTACACAATCTAGCTTCCGATTTGTGCTACTCCGTCTTATTATTTCTGGGACAGCCTGTATATCTTGTGTAAATATACCTGTGGAAAAATATACAAGTATGAGAACTAATGGAAGTTTGGCGGTTTGGAGATGTAATTATTGTATGGAAGACACAACCTCAATCGACATGGTAAAAGAAGCAGCAGTAAAAAGTTTGAATACAGTTAACGAAGAGGAGCTGGGTGAGAAAATGCAATCCATTTTAACTTCAAAAGTGCTGTAGCAAATTTAATCATCGACAAACTATTAAATGTCTTTAATGAGGAAATTAATAAATTAAATCACGACAACAGAGTCCTCTCACAAGAAATAGAAAGATTAACATCTACAGTTAGGGACGTATCTGTGAAACTCGAAGGAAACTTTAAGAAAAATAAACTTATATTATATTTTACCTGTAAACAACAATATTAAAAAGGATACAACAAATGTACATTTCAAAGAAAAACAGCAAAAAGGTAGAGTTACTAAAAACACACATAAAGATATAAATTGGCAGAGAATTGATGTGACTGACCTCAATAAAAAGAAAATCTCGAGGTCGAAATTTTCATCATCACAACACTTTCTTATACTACGTATAAGAAAGTAAAATGAGGTGTGGCCACCACACGACTTTCTTATACGTATGAGCGTTTCAAATTATAGAATTTTAAGAAGTTTTTTATACAAAAATTATTGAAAATCCTATTCTAAGTACTTCTATTCTCTTAATGAATCCCTATAGAATGCATACTTTGCAAGATATCAAAAAAAGTGCTACTCGCTAAGAGTAAAAGTGCTACTTCCGGTCCGAATTTCGAAATTTGATATATACAAAAAATATTGCAAATCCAGTTCTAAATACTTTTGTACTCTTGATAAATATATATAGAATGCATAACTTACGACATATTTGCAAAAATCGCTATTCGATAAGAGTAAGTGGTACTTCCGGTTTGAATTTTGAAATTTTTTTATACAAAAGATATTGAAAATTATGTTATAAATACTTTTATACCCGTAACGTACTTGTCTAAAAAGCATGACTTGCGAAATATTCGCAAAAAACTGATTTTCGATAAGAGTAAAAGACCTACTTCCGGTAGGAATTTCGAAAAACTTTTTAAATAAAATTATTCTCAATTTTAATTTTAAGTATATATAAATTCTTTATAAATTTGTTTAAACTTAGTAGTAGAAATATTGGCAAAATTCGATTTTTTCGCTGAAGTAAACTGCTACTTCCGGTCTACCGATTTTACTGAAAAACTAACCAGATCTCAAGACGGAGATTATACACGTTAATACAAAATTTGGAATTGATACCTACAGCGGCGCACATACACACAGACACACACACACACACACACAGAGAGAGAGAGAGAGAGAGAGAGAGGGACAACTTTTAAAAACCACTTTTTCGGTATCAGGAGGCTTCAAAACGTGGACATCTGCAAAAATCTCGAGGTCAACAATTTTCATCACAATACTTCCTTGTACTAAGTATAAGAAAGTAATAACGGAAATAAATAAAGCCAATTACAATTTGACGATGTATACAGATGTAGTAAAATCTAAAAAAAACAATGCCTGCTAAAGGTAATTTAGAGAAACTCAATCTCGAGAAAAATACCCAAATATCCGAGAGTGACGATGAAATGAATGAATATACACAGGTAGTTTATCGGAAACGCACCATTCAAAACAGAAAACCAACTATTCATGGTGCTGCGTCAAATACAACACTGAAAGAGGCTATTAAATATGCTTATACCTGCATGTATACATACTTAGTAAAGACACAGAAGTGGATGATATTCGCTCTCATTTAACTTCTAAGTCCTTGTTCACAATGGACATAAGAAACATAAGACATAAGAAACCCATAAGATGTAAGATTTACATAAAAGATACATAATGCGTAAAATTTAATTACTGTTCACAATGAACATAAAGAAAACATAAACGTAAGGATTTGCGAATGCGCTATAGTGGTATTTTGTTTATTTACTTTGACGTTTTAAGGTTAGTAGTTTCTAAAAATTCTAACGATATTGAAATTTCTGTTAGAATGGATAATAATCTGCATATTACCCTTATGTATTTATTAAAGAAACAAAAATTAATGTCAAAGAAAAACGAGACACACTGGTGGGTTTAGCCGGTAAAAAAAAAAGAGCAAATCCAGTCTGTAAAATCTATTTAATTTATAATATGTATTCTCAAATATATGAAATCAACTTCATTTAACCACACAAATTAAAAGTTTATCTATTTAAATTACATTATAAAGTCTTTAAGAATCATTGTATCTGTATTTTACAAAATATAGGTATCTTAATTTGAAATAAAACCCTTTATTTTTTATTTTACCATCGTGTTTTATTCATACATAAAATTTGTTTTCAGACATATATAAATATTAAATGCTCTATCTTAGGCTTGTAACTTGCTTTTAATTCGTTTTTTTACATGTCCTCAGATAATAAAATTATTAACATCGAAATCCTTAACCATTTGTAATTTGTTTTCAGACATATATAAATATTAAATGCTCTATCTTAGGCTTGTAACTTGCTTTTAATTCGTTTTTTTACATGTCCTCAGATAATAAAATTATTAACATCGAAATCCTTAACCATTTCCATGTTATATGCTGATTCGCTTTTTATTCGCATTCATACATTAGACACTGCACTTTAATTCAAACTTATAATCACACTTCAAGAATATTTGGTTCACTGTTACATTTAGGAAAGTTTTTAAAGACAGAAAAAGCATTATATGCTACATCATGGTGGTCGGCTTTGGTGGTGGTTTCTGTACTAAAGTAGAAATATTTAGTGTAGGTTATTTTTTTGTATTGCTGTATGCCTTGAGATGCTTCACAAGTAGTATGTGGAGGTATTCGGCATAGAAAAATTCTAGGCAATTTCACATACATATTTCAAACAGCACTTTGGAATTAACAATTTCTTCTTGCTTTCTCATGTGTAGCATTCCTTCAATCGTTCCATGCTCTTTCGCATATATCATTTATTGATAATATTTAATACCCCTTTGTAAACCAGTGCTATAAATAATGTTTAAAATACTTGTGATGTCTGGTATTTCTGTTACTCATTTCCAGACATCTTGGTAGATCACTTCTTTGTAGCTCCGATGTGCCTAGTTAGATAAGATATATAAATACCCTTTAGCTGTCACGAACTGAAATAAAAGCTCTATATCTACTTGCCCCTTTTCCATCACCTTAATTCAATTTACTTTTTTTACTTGATATCTAAATAGCACCAACAAATATTTACTCATATGGAGTAATTACAACTTATTGCAATAATTTGTGGTAGATACATATTTTAAATTATATTATTTAAAATCGATAAAGCCTGTGTATTTTTCACGTTATCAGAACAAAACCGTCACAATTCAAATTGACACGATTCGAAAGCATGGGATTATATAGGCTTCCCGCGTTTTTTATAATATCGTTACTAATCGGTTTAAGTTGTGAAACTTAAAAAAGCATATTTTACTTAAATTGTACGTAAAAAATACATAAGGAAAACATAAAATTGAATTTATTTCAACTTTATGTATTTCTTACGTTCACACGTAAGGAATACGTAAACATAACATGCGCTGACATAAGCACTACGGCCACTGTGGTTAGCTGCATTGGTTTTTCATACGTTTAACTTTACGCGTTACGTTTATGTTACGTACAGCTTATGTCTTATGTCCATTGTGAACAAGGACTAATAAATTCACCGATATTGTATGTGAGAAATTGGTATCGAAGCATCCGGATGAATATTCGTCGTTCAAGTTTTTGGTACCTGTTAATATTCTGGAGGATGTCAAAATCCAAACCTATGACCAGTAGGAACATGCATAAGAATTTTTTTATTAAGGCTAAACCAGAAGAAACCACAAATATAGTGCAGAGGCACATAATAGTGAATCGGCAATATTTGGAGAATATGGAAACCAGGGACACATAAACAATCAGTTTAGATTGTGGAAGATCAATGAATTTAAATATGCAGACAAACAAAACAGAACAACTTTCAAGTAGTGATTCATTATTTATGGAAAATAAACTAAAACATGACGATTCCAAAATGAAATTTTTTACTATATTGAATTATAATATACACTCCATATTAAACAAAACTAACGAGATAAGTCAATATTTAGAGGAGGATAAAGTTGACGCAGCTTGCGTAAGTGAGCATTGGCTGAATGGGAATATAGCTGAAGTCTTTAAAATAAGAAATTATCAGATATCAGCAATCTACTGCAGAACGAAACGGAAACATGGTGGTGTTTTAATATTAACAAGAAATGAGCTCAAAGACCTGGACATTGCAATTAATACTAGATCAGTAGATATGCATGTGTAGGTTTGTAGAACATATCTTCAGACGCGGAACGTTATCATAATTGCAGTTTACAGGCCACCGTTGGGTAGTACGAGCATCTTCCGAGAAGTTATTCAGAAACTTTAATTGAGGTGCAAGAGAAGTTTCCCACAACTTGCATTGTATTGGCGGGTGATTTTAATATCAATTTTATGCAACAAACGGATGATTCGGTGGGGTTAATTGATATGATGGCCATGTTTGACCTGCGATGTGTTTTTAGTAAACCTTCAAGGATTACTAACAGCAGTAAAATGTGTATCGGTAATATATTTATTACAACGAGAAAGGAGATACATCGGGTCATGACGGTTAATCAGCACTGCTCTGATCACTTAGCACAAAAGATAGATTTTATTGTTGGTCTCACATCTAAAAGCAGAGTAACAAGAAGATGCAGACTGTATAATACTGCGAACATGTACAGATTTATACAAGCTGTTAATAAGAGACTGGTGGTCAGAAATGAGCAACGGTGAAAAAAAATTCTTTTCATAATGCACTGGTGGATATTATAAATGAAGTTTTTCCAGTAAGAGCAATTAAGATTAAGAATTTATAGGGGACTGGTATACAGATGAATTGCAATAGAAGAAACGGATATTAGATGCTATAGAAGTGGTAGCTATGTCCTCACTTGTGCCATCGCAGAACGGATATCGCACTGGTAGATCGACGGTGGCGGCTCTAGTAAACATGGTGGACCAGATTGCAGAGAGTTTAAATTGTGGTGAGGAAGTGATTCTTTCTACTTGCGACCTGATTAAGGCGTTCGACACCCTATCTGTCAACACTCTCCTGGAAAAACTATTCTGGTATGGAGTCCTACTTATGCAACAGGGAACAGGTGGTCTTGTGGGATGCAGTTGTATCGGAGGTACGAACAGTAAGTACAGGAGTTCTGCAGGGGTCAGCACTAGGACCAGTGTTTTTTATAATTTATGTTAATGACATCTCGAGCAACATCGGGGCGGGAAGAGTTACTCAATTTGCAGACGAACTTCGATACTGACTTCAGCAGAGACCACGGATGAGGTATGGGAGAAGACAGAAAACGCCATGGGAGAAGCGCAAGAATAGTTTGGCAGCAATAACTTAAAAATTAACAAAAGTAAAACCAATAATCTGAAAATATCAACCAAACCTAACACTTGTATGCAAACTGTTAGGTTCCTGGGAATAGAAATGAACAACAATCTTAAATGGGATTCCCACGTGCAAGTGTTGCACAACCGTTTATAATCAACCATTTATCTCATACGAAGAACCAGGCAGGTATCGAATTACCATGCTGCAAGAACCGTGTATTATGCTCACTTCCACTCCAGAGCGTCGTATGGGATAATAGTGTGGGATTCGCCTGGGGCGGCCTTGAAGATATTCTTACAGCAGAAAGAGACAGTAAGATCGCTGACCGGCGCTGGATACAGAGACAGCTGTAGAGATATTTTTAAACAGCACCAAATACTAACCTTACCCTCCATATACATACTCTCCTGTCTTCTACCGGTTTCCCCGAGAGCCGACAAAACACGAGTCGGTCTAGTCTGAGTGAAATCGGATCCACTTCCCCTATCTCGCCCATACCGTAAGCGTCAAATTTTAATTTCGGTTTGCACTTCTATCATATGCAGAAGATGATCTTATCATATGCAGCGATGCCTGCTTGCTAACAGTGGAGGGAGAGCAACGGAGTGGCGGGGGACCCCCACGGCTTACAAATGTCCAGTATGGCAGCCTCGCTTATGTCTATCTTTAGTTTAATTCGTCGCGCTCTTTTCCACTTACTACTTTCCTATCAGAAATTAAAATATGACGACCTCGGTATATACATATCAGGCTCTAAAAAGTCTTAGTTCCGTCGTTCGTGATATTTAAGAAGTTCAGTAATTACTTCACTATAATCACGCTGTACTATGCTTTTGTTCACTCTGGGTTCGAATATGCTTCTTTGGTATGCGATCCCTTCAATGACATACATTTTAATTTCCTTAAAAGTATTCATCGTCATTTCCTGAAATATGTGTGCTTTAAAGCTGACAGTTATTATCCCGTCATTGGGGTACCCCAAGGTGGTATGTTGCGGCATTTTTCCGGAATAATATCATTAGATACTCACCAATTCATTACATGTGTAACAGTGTAGTTGTTGCCAAGCCGATTGCAGTATTATCGCAGTATATAAATCTTATGATTATAGCTTGTCCATATTTTCAGAGTTTTACTTCAATTGTTGCATTTTCATACATGACTAAATTGCTTAATATTAATATTACGGTAAACTTATGTAGGAAATCCATATCTGGAATCTCCGAAAGCAGATTCGGATCAGTAGTAGTTCAAAATCTGAACATTATCCAGATAGTTCTATATACGACAGCTGAAACAGTTTCAATCTGCACACCTACCATTTACGCTTCTTCTAATACATTTTGCGGAGAAGATGTGCGGGGATAGCTTCTGAAGGATGAATATTCCCAATATGTAGAAGAACAGCTTTATGTTGAGCTTTCAACATCGATGAAGAGGCGTTTTCTTCTGCATTGTGTCCATAGCATATCACACACATTAAATCAATAATGTGCTACTACAAATAGGAAGGCTTTGTTCAGTTGAGCAATATGCATGATAATTTTGTCGTGCGATTTGGATATACTGAAGTTCAATTCAACTTCGTAAATAAATAAATTTAAATCGCGAACCACATCATTTGGTTCGGTTTGTACAAATTCCTTGTCTGGATTTGGTAAAATTTTTGAATGACCAGTGTCGTTTTTCAGAAACGCTAAGATGTAAAAAATAGAAATACATACCGTCGTATAAATTCTTTACAAAGTTATACTTTAGCCATCAGATCAAGCACGCTTTAGAAATTTATATTAAGTAGTCAGAGAGTCATAATTTGCTTGGATGTCTTCCATAAAATACGATTCACTTAAAAATATATTTAATGTCCTTTGACTATATGAAATCTTTTGGTAGACTTACAACCTATCTATGGGGAAATGAACATTAGAGTGGAATAAAAGATGTACCTATGCTTTTTGATTTTTATTTTTAATAAAAGAAGAACGTGAAGCAAATTATTATTTTGTAGAGAGCAAGAGAGTTGAAGTTCTAGTATAGACATCAACATATAAACAATAAACTTAAAGATCCCATACATAATTCGATTTAAAATTTTAGGAATTAACAACAATATTGTTAATTAGTTGAAGGAAAACAAAAA
Source organism: Amphimallon solstitiale (assembly GCA_963170755.1). NCBI lineage: Eukaryota > Metazoa > Arthropoda > Insecta > Coleoptera > Scarabaeidae > Amphimallon > Amphimallon solstitiale. The sequence continues at coordinate 39,317,287 of OY720684.1, read as the reverse complement.
TACTATCATGACACTAAGTCGGTGATTAAGATACTGCGTCACGTTGTAAAACACAACCTATATGCATTAATATGAGCAAAGGGTTAATAATCATAACACCAAAGTTTCAACACATGTGGATAGCGTCAGCCATTAAGAATAAATAAACCTGAGTAAAAAATCCAAGCTCTTAAGAGGGATCTCTACTGGACGGGCCAGTCCATTTGACAATGTACAAAAATCATAAACATTAACACTGCAGGGGTTCGATTTCCCCTTAAAATTAAGATCAAATTTCAACCAATGCTATAAATAATTACATCAATTTTTAGAGAAAACTCAAATTTACGTAAGTTTAGTAGTAAAATTTTGAATTTCTTTTTATTTATTTCAAAATAAATTCGATAAAATGTCTAATATTGACCTACTTCTGCTACTAATTATGACAATTTCTAAAATATTTTTAGAAAAAATATTACTAGGCGTACATAGATATTCCAATTCTCTTTCATTTGGTATAAAAAAATTAAAAATTGATTAATATTTACGGTTAATTTTGTGGGGAAATCAAACTGTCTACAGTGGCCTCAGCGGCTGGGAGTAGAGATCCCTCTTAACCTGTTTATTTATTTTGCCAACAGATTAATAAGACTAATTAAAAGACAAATTATCTGACGCTTTCTATATACTGTTATTTTAAGATCGAGGTTCGAACCTTTAATTTCGCATATTTTATAGATTATTCTAATAGTTCTTTTCTCCTATGACGTTTATATAGGTGAACAAAGCTGTGGAACACTTCCAAGACAAGTTGAACACAAGATAGCTCCAACAAGTCTTGATAATAATAATAATATATCTTTATTGCCCAGCAGACATTCGTCTAGGACAAAAAAGTAAATAAATCGATAACTCAACAACACAATAATAGTGCGTAATATATAACTAGCAAAACAAAACTATATATGCAACTTAATATTATACACTGCAAGAATGAAATAGAAAAGAAAACAAAACAAGTCAATGCAATATATCAGTAGGTATATAGTAACAACATAGCTATGTCAACAGTGGCACTTTCGAATTAGTTGGGATAGTGACGAAAAATAAATATCTGCATTATCCCCACCCGCAAATGGTATTGAAACAACTATGACCCCTATACAGCGGGGACCAAAGAAAAATATTAGTTCTGGCTGTTGGGCGACATTAGTACTGAGGCACAACAAACATGATCTTTGCTAATAAAAATGGAACATCTATATTATTGTGCAATACATCGTAAATTAACTTGATGTCTGTTTTATGCCTTCGCATTTCCAAAGAGTCTAATTTGCATGTCCCCTGAACGGGGGGGGGGGGGGGCATTGCCCCGAACGGGGGACGTACCACTCCTCTTAAAATACAGATATTTCAAAAAACCCAACCCTCTCGAGCACTTCTGATCGGTGACCAAAGGAATGAAGCATACTCGAGGCAAGCGCGAACAAAGGAAAAATAAAGGGTAGCAATGACCTAATAAAAATCCCAAGGTTTGCAATGCCGATGAAATATTGCTATTGATATGGTCAAAAAATGTTAATTTAGAGTCAAAAAGCACGCCTAAATCCTTTAGCACTCTACAACGAGGAATAAGGATCCCATCAAAGGCGTGATTAAAACAGAGAGGTTCCTGCTTCCGACTTATAGTCAATACATTGCATTTAGAGATATTTAGACTTTTAGAGGCAAATTATTTGCAGTACACCACGCTCCCAAGGCATACATCTGCCTCTGCCTAAACAAGCAATCCACAATGGTACGTGTTTTCAGGAATAGCTTGACATCTGCAAATAAAAGGCTGTCTGTCTAAAAGTTGTTACGCTTAATTAGATTTATATACTAGTATTTAGTAAATAATTGTTGTATTTCACTCTGTATTTAACACAGTATAGGCAATCCGAATATTAATGTTGAAATAAAGATTTTGATTTTAAATTATGAAAAAGGCTTTGTAAAGTTTAAAGTGTGTTTCAAAGTATAAATATATATTGCACATTGGCACACTCTATCTTTATATATACTCGTATATAATCGATGACCGATTGAGGTCATATTCACACAATATATTTGCTTTATGGAGACGATGGTTCATAGCTATGAGGATCTGATAAGTGGCGCTGCAGTCATGTTTTTAACAAATTCTACTTTTATGAACCAACATTACTCACATTCACAATACAAGTAGGTTTTGTATCAAAAAAGAAAATCAAAATCTAGATACGATATGTGGCGTTGTGGTCCTATTATTAAAAAAATATATTTATAAACCGAAATAGTTTATATGTATACAATATGTTCACGTGGTCAACAATATTGTTTTGATAGATGCCGTCCGATGGCACTATTTTTTGGTAGAATTGAATTTTGATATACGAACATAATTTCTCTTTGGATTTCGACATAAAAGTATCATTAGTCTGTATTAATGCGTTCATCACTCAATATTTTCATTATATATTGTTAAAAAATAGGAATTTAAAAAATTAAACCTATCGCACCACCTACCGGAAAGGGCAGAACAACGTCTACCGGGCCAGCTAGTAAACTAGATAAAATAAAATTTGTGAATATCTTTTTTACTTTCTCATACGTAGTACATACGAAGAAGAGTATAATCTTTCTATCAAGAATGACAAAGATTTTCAGAATTGGTACACTGGAAGTTTAGCTAAATTTCTGTAGGTATTACAAAATTAGTCAATTTGAATTTGAGAAAAACTTTACAGAAGATCTAACTCGCAAATTATACATATACAGAGTACCAACATATTTAGAACTTAATTTGGAACAACTTTTTGTAAAAGAAAATCTTCAAAATTCGAAACAGGAGTAACACTTCTACTTTTAACTAAGAGTAGTTCTTTTTTGCGAACATCTCGCAATCATGCATTCCATTCAGATTTATAATTAAGAGTATAAAGATATTTAGTCCTCGATTTGGAATAAGTTTTCTATGAAAAATGTTGATATTCGTTCATTTAAAAAAACACTTTAGTCGCTTCATATGATCGTCTTCTCATGGGTAATCATCCCATTTTATTTCATCTTTTGTTCTATATTTTCCAGTATGTTCTAACCCTGTGTGTTGCTTTCCTCCATTCTTTTTTGTCATTGATTATTTCTGTCCATCGTGGTAGCTCCATTATAGGTTTATGTCGTCTCTTATCTGGTTCTCCCATCTTCAAGGTGACCTGCCTTTCAGTCTCATTCCATCTGGCTTCCATATTGTGATGGCTACCGTTTTCTCATTGTGTTTCCGGCATCCATACCATCTTATCCTTTGGGATTTTATGTACCCTATTATATCTTCTTCTTTCAAGAGTTTTATAATTCCATGGTTCATTAAGTTGCGGTATCGTTTCCTTCTTTTCTTAGTCCATGTATTTCCCTTACAACTTTCCTTTCTAATATTCTTAGTTTTTCCTCGTATCTATTTGCCAGTGACATTTTTTCTGTGGCGTAGATTATTACTGGTCTTATGATTGATTTATATAACTTAATCTTCGTTTTTTTTTATTCTTTAGAATTTGTAGTATGTTTTGTTCATGAAGTTGATTCTGCTAACAATTCCCACGGTTCTTTCATTTTTCCTATTTATTATTGCTCTGAAGTATTTACATTACTACTATTTTTTCAAATTTGTGTTCGTTTATTGGTTTGGTAGCTCTGTTATATGCCATGTACTTTATTTCCCTTCTGTGATATACAGTCCTCTGTTACGCGCTTCCTGGGCTATTTTTTTTTACTACTTCTTGTAAACCTTTTTCATTTTCGGATGTGTCGTCCGCAGCGTACCAGCGTTCTGTCAGAAAATTCTCAATACGGTATAGGTAGGGAAATATATGTTGATTAAATAATAGGTGTAGTATAAGTCTTACCTTTGAGAATGCCAAAATCCAAGCACTTTATTAATGTCCACAGTGTGATGCACACAGTAAAAGCATGAATTAATTATTATATAATAATAGTTTTTCAAAAAGTGCGGCTCACGCATATACACAATTGATAGGTAATAAAAAAAATATTTCTTGTCGTTTTATTAATCATTATCTTCAAAGCGTAAATTCTTAATAAATATTTCATACCCTATGACAAATATTTGATAAAAAATGAAAACCATGTTGCAATTTCTAATAAATAAAACAATTACTTAAATGAGGATTCTTGCTACATCGCCTAAAGAATTTTTCATTAAATATGTTCGTGGTTTAGTAATGACTAATGACTTACCGCTTAGCAGATCCAAATCCTTCCGTAACGCGTGCTTGCTGTAACGAGAGAAAAAATTAAAATTTTCACAAAGTTTTAAGAATTTCCATCGCTATATAAATAAATACAATAAATGTCTAGAATATATTTTTGGATTTTAGTCTAATCACTTTTGTTTCTATAGGAACATCACGACGTTCATGCTCCACTGCAGTATATCTACAAATATCACCAAAGTTAACAAAATTACATTCTTCAACCATTTCTAGGAGAGTCTAGAGAGGGACTTGAACTGGTTTGTGAAATACGCATTCGTATACAATAGGTTTTTTTTCTTAAATTATACTTAATTTACCCGAATTTATTCTAGTGGTAAGTATTAACTACCAAATCTTGTCTTTTTCAGACTAATATATATCACTTCCATCTTTTAAAGTCTTCAAAAGCGTATTATTATTGAGAAATTCTTCATCTCCAAGACTAACAAACAAGTATATGATATTGAATAGTTAATTGATGTTGAAACTCCATATTTAACTGAATAAATAAACTACGTAAACTTAGTTTCAAAAATTATTTAATAATATCACTACAATATTGTTTCGCCAAACTTTGGCATCATCAGGTGATGAGAAACTGAATATACAAAATTATTACAACATAATATATAGTGTCACAACAGTATGGGATATGAGTGGGGGTATTTTATAAACTATAGCATTGTAACAACGGGAAATAATTGAATTGAGTCTGATCGTTTAAAGCACGACCTAATTTACTATATCTATTAATTTCTAAGGTTTCTAATAAATTAAGTTTCTGTCCTTTATCTTGAATATGTAAAACTTTGAAATCTCTATTGAATTCGTGTTCTTCATCTATACAATGCGTTGCGAAGGTAGAGTCCGTTTTGTTATCCATATAACTTTTTTCATGTTCCCCGGTCCTTTGTTCAAAAGTACGGCCTGTTTGGCCCACATATACCTTATCACACTCACAAGTCAACATATAGACCCCCGATTTCAACATTTTATCCGTTTTGTCTTTATCATTTCTAATATATTTTTGAACTGAATTATTTTTTTTATATGATATTGTTTTTTTTAATAACCTAAAGACACTTGTTGCTCTAAAAGCTTTTAAATTCGCATTCTTGGAAAATAACTAACATATAATTAGGTGCCATTTTCACACCATATCATAAGTTTCTCATTTCAAGGTTGCCTTGTCGAAATCAACATACGTACACCACTTGTTTACTGTTGGCATGCTTGAAAGTGACCTTGGACGATATTGTGTTTGATTGGTTTTATTTATACATTAATGTTATTGTATTTATTTAATCGATCAGAGGTAGCTGTAATATACTTGACACCCTCATTTAACCCTAGTGGGGGTGTCTACTCATGTTTCTCAGGAACTTCTGGGGCGATTAACTTGATTTTTTTTAAATGACGCTGGCGCGAGTCTAGGATAAGCGTCAAATTATGGTTCACGAAACCAAAGCGGGGCTTGGCAAAATGCCAAAAACTGCAAAATTTGTATAAAACGAAGGTGACTCTCTTGAGCAAATCGTCAATTTTCACGGTAGAAAGCTGTAATTTTGTAAACTTATATTACAACATGTCCTACAATTACAGTTTTTCAGTTTTGATTTTATTTAAATTTTTCGGAACATCAGCAGTGTTAAATCGCCTTTGATGCAATAATGCATTGTCAATTTTTGAAATAGAAGGTGGAAATCATGATACTAAATTATTCTACGACTCAAGCTTTTTAATGTTTTCTAAATCAGATTTTATTTAAACTTTAACACTAGAAGCGCCGGGCTTACCTTCATACCTATTAGCGCCGCAGGGGGTCATTTTGACCCCACCATTTTCCTTCGTATAAACATTGCTGGCTAGGTAAAAATTTTAATACTGCATACTTTTTTGTCTATTTATTGAGAAAAAAACAGTTTAATACTTAGTGGCTTAAGGTCTATTTGTGGCAATTGACACAAGTTATAGTTTTAACTATTTTCCCAGAACATTTTCCGCATGTAAACTTGAGACATTTTTGACATTTTTCCATTGACTTGTTTCCTTTGCAGTGTTTTCTAACCTGACATTTATGCCTCATTTTTGATGGAACTTCTTCAGTTTCATGAGCAACATCAGGGGTATTGTTATTAAGATACGCTGTTCGAAGTTCTTCAGCAAGATTTTTCAAAAATTGGTGCCTGCTTATGTTTTCCCCTGCACTTTCTTTATATAAGACCCAAGCATTTATTAGAGCTAAGTCAAGTATATTGTAAAAAATCTGAACGGGCCAACGACGCGAACCAGCTTTGGTGGTGTACTGCCTAGCCATTTGGTCAATAATGTCGCATCCATATTTGGTTTTATTATAAAAGATAACATTTTCCGGTAGCTTTTTCTCAGTTGAGCCAATTTCTATATTAGAGTGCATGGTGCTCAGGACCAAAACGTTTTTCTGTTTCTTTCCCTGGTATATAGTCAATGTCAAGTCTTCATGCTGCAGAAGTTTTGTATCGTAAAGAGGTGCTTTACGCGATTTTACCTCAACTGGAATCTCCTTTCAAATCCTATTTACTGTGCCTACAATGGTAGTTTTAGCTTCTTTTAGGCGCTTAGCTAATTTTACAGATGTGAAAAAATTGTCTTTCTGCCTTTGTTTAAAAATGGTTCCATAAGACGCCATACGACATATTCAGGGAGGCTTTCATCTGCGCGAACATTCGTGAATACGGCCGAGGCAATCCGACTGCCGTTACACGTCCACCTCTGGACAAGTCTGAGTTCTGACTACGGAAAATTTCTCAATGTTTGTTCAGATATTTGTCAATTCAGACAAATAAATAATCAATTTATCATGATTTTTCGCTTTCTAAAATGTAAAGGTCAAAATGACCCCTTCGGCGCTAATAGGTAGAAGCTATAAAAAATTAGGAATGGTATGTCAAAGATCGCTTAGATGCCTTGTACATGTGTATAACATATAAAAAATAAAAGTCATAAATGCCCACCCCTATAGGGCCCTTGGATCAAAACATCCAAACAAATTAATTTGTGTCAAAATGACCCCTTCGGCGCTTCTAGTGTTAAGCCTCAGAAAGTTTTCAAAAATTTGATTTCTTTCAAACCTCATGCACTTTATGGCAGATGGTTGAAATCCGGCGTAATTTATTTTGTTTTTAATACAGTTTCTGTGTTGTAAATAAGAGGTGTCGAACTTATGTAACAAATGTCGAACTTATGGACATTTCGGCATTTGTTACATTAATTACTGCATTTAAATTATTCATTTCAATGGTTCGATATTATTTGCATTCTAGTAATGTCATTTGAGGTAAGGCTTTAATTGCCACTGAAAAGGTATGTACTAGCTAATGGAGAAAATGCCCCGAAGGGGGAACAAAAATAGTGAATATACTTAAGCAAAAAGGCCCCGAGTATGAAAAAGGAGTGTACAAGCATATGTTATTTTCATCAGCACATTAAGAACATGATTTAACTGCTGAATTGTGCTATAGTCTCATAAGTTGGAACAAATATTTTCACCAAACAATGTATATTCCGCAGCCGAGCAACCTAAGGGAAAAATGTGGATGCTAGATTTACTTTAGTCGTGATTTAGTTGTTTATCAATCAGCTATGGGAGACCAAGAATGCAAAATAAAGCTCTCCGAACATGTAACTACACTAAGAGTCATTCTGTAAATTATGCATGTACATCATAGCATAATCTTCCGTGACTGGTTTGTTGATTCCTTAAAGGTTACTACGTCTCATAAAGCAGGAAATGGTTAAAGGCAAAAGCGAGGCTGCGGAATATACATTGTTTAGTGATAGTATTTTTTCCAAGTTATGAGACTATAGCACAATCCAGCATTTAAATCCTCTTTTTAATGTTCTGATGAAAATAACACTTGTACACACCTTTTCGTGCTTGTGCACTTCTTTTTCATACTCGGGGCCTTCTTGCTTAAGTATTTTCACCAAATGTATATTGACAATGTCAATATCCACTTGTTGGATCTTATGACAATACAAAAATTTGAATTTGAATTTGAATTAAAAATAACTCATATATTTTACATGTACCGGGTGGCCAACTAAGAATGGCCGCCGGCTATATCTCAGAAACCAGCAGTCATATTGCTTCCGGGTAAAAAAAATTCAAGTAAATGTACCCAAGAGAAAGTGCTGAAAATTATTTTGGAGTTTGTAAAATGCCCGCAAGGGGGCGTAACAGTCATGATTAATGTTAAAATTTAGAATTTCTTCATATTTTTACAAATTGAGAGAGTATAGAAAATTTTTAAATTTTATTCCTTACACATTCTTTAATACTCTTAGTCTTGCACATTTTTTATTATCTAGTGAAATAAGGTGGGGGAGGCAGTTCAAATGTTTCTTTAAATAAACTAGAATTATTTCCGTTTGTCCTAACCGATTTGAACAAGTTTGATCTCATTTAAAAGAGCGTTATTTGCTCTACAAATTGCACTTGTGTTTTTGTATCTCAGACTTTTGCCGTCACCGGTAGATGCCGTTACCTAAAATATAAGCAAATATTAGGCTTTTTTTCAAAAAAGTTAAATACAATGATATGTTTCTTTTTCCATAGGCAAATAAAGAATTAAAACCTCAACATTTCGGTAAAAAAAACAAATTTGTATGTTTTCTAGAACAGGAGATATTGACACAAATAGATGAAAATGCATGAATTCTCCTGTTTTACTGGCCTTTTTTTTATGAAGCTCAAATTTTTGATCTACACTGTTATAATATTATTATTATCAAGAAAAATGTTATACCATTTTGAAAGACCCTGTTTAATAAAGCAAGATTATTTTTAATACTTATTTTAATCCAAAAAATATACCATTAAAAATAAAATTAGTAAGCTATGAAAAAATAAAAGAATAACTCCCATTGTGTTAAAACGACGAGTTGTCAAAATAATAAATATTATTGTCAGTTTTTCATTGATTTCGTTTACTTTTTTGTGTTTGGGAAAACTTTTTTTTCACTGAGATGCGGTTAACGAATGAAGAGGCATTCGATATGATTGGCGTGTATTTCGAATGCATGCGAAATGCAACATTTGCTTCCAGAGTGTATGCTATGCAGTTCCCTGGATGACAACATTACGCGAGCAGTAATTTTTGTAGGTTAGCGGAAAGGCTTAGGACCACCGGAAGTATTAATCTTCATGTGTATAGAATGCAACCTACTGGCCGAACCGAAAAAACTGCTATAAAAGTATTAGCATATTTTGAATTTAATCCACATGTGGGCACCAGAACCATAAGTAGAGAGTAGGGCATTTGTAAAACTACGGTCCAAAATATATTGAAAAATCACAAGTATTGATAGTTTTAAGTTAAAAATAAAAAAAAATTGTTTCGAGATTTTTTGTAAGGCCTTTGTTAGATTTGCTTTATCTCCTACAGTTTGTTTTGATATTTTTAAGCATTGTTTTTAACGTTCCGTACTCGGTTCCCTTAAGTTTAACCCATACATTCATCTGCCTATTTATTGTCTGTTTACGAATCACGGCTATTTTTATCCGATACCGTTTTACATAGAATAGACCACAGTAATACTTTATAATAGTAAGTTACCTAAAACAATGTCTGACAAGTTTGGATAAATTTAATCTCACAGTTTTTTATTTATGGAGAGTTAAGGACATTGTTTTTGAAAACCGGCCTACAACAAGACAAAATATGATGGAGAAAATTATAGCAGCAGTACGAAACATATCGGAGGCGGAAATCAAAACTTCTGTATTATCCACACGGCAAAGGTTGCAGGCTTGCATTAACAATGATGGGCGGCACTTTGAATAATTAAGCCGTCATTAAAAATGTTACAAACCAATCTTTATAGTTATGTAATTGTAGTTATTTTAGTGTTTAATATAAATAGTAAATCATAGCATATGAACATTTTAAATACATGTTCTTCGAACGTTTAGCATAAAATTACATTCATGTAATTTTGGTTTCTGAAACAGGAACTAACGAAATGGTATACATTTTTTTTCATTTCATATTTTTATACATTTTGCACCGGTATTACAGAAATGCCTTTCATAGTTTTTCCGCTTTTGAAATCTTATTATTTGGTCTACCTGTTAGAATTTGACTGGAGAAGACAAACAAAAAATAGAATTTATTATATAGAGATATATATATATATAAAAAGACAATTAAAACAAGAGAACTGATGCATTTTCATATATTTTTGTCGATATCTCCTGTTCTAAAAAACATACAAATTTGGTTTTTTTACCGAAATGCTGAGGTTTTAATTCTTTATTAGCTCATGTAAAGGGAAATATATCATTGTATTTAACTTTTTTGAAAAGATGCCTAATATTTGCTTACATTTCAGTTAACGCCATCTACCGGTAACGGCAAAAGTTCGAGATACAAAAACACAGGGTCAATTTAAAGAGCAAATAACGCTATTTCAAATGAGACCAAACTTGTTCAAATTCGTTAGCCCAAACGGGAGTAATCCTTGTTTTTTTAACGAAACATTTGAACTGCCCCCACCACTTTATTTCACTAGATAGTAAAAAATGTGCAAGACTAAAAGTATTAAAGAATGTGTAAGGAATAAAATTTAGACATTTTCAATACCTCTCATTTTTTAAAAATATGAAAAATTTTAATTTTAACATTGATCCTGACTGTTACGCCCCCTTGCGGACATTTTACAAACTCCAAAATAATTTCCAGCATTTTCTCTTGGGCACTTTTACTTGAATTTTTTTTACCCGGAAGCAATATGACTACTGATTTCTGAGATATAGCGGGCGGCCATTCTTAGTTGGCCACCCGGTACATGTTTGTCGGTATATTAGTATAATTTTATTTTATTTTAATTCTCGCTCTGAAGAGTCTTTAATAATTTAAATGTTATTTATTTTATAATAACATATATCAGGTTATACAAATCGTTATTCCTCCATGAGAATCTAATTGTTTACACTACTATGGTGTAATGACATACATAATGATGTTCTTAATTTCATTCTTCTTGTTGAATAGTAATATTAAACTTAATGATTTATGTTTGTATAATAATTCACGTACTTTCATTTAAATTCTATTCTTTACTGCGATATACTCTTTATCAAGTTACTCACACATAATTTGGGTCCTTATAATAGGAACTATAATAAGTTATTTTTACATGTTGTCAAATTATCAAAAATGTAGAACATTACATACAGTCTTTTTTTACATATTTCTTATGTTGTAATTGTAGCTAGATTTACATTTTTGCTAAAATATAATAAAAATAAATATAAAAACGAACAGAACGATCAGTGTTTAAATCAAAATAAAGAGATACAAGGGGTATATCTTTAGAAGGATTACCTACTTTATTTTAGACGAGAAAATGTCCAATATATATTTTAATGACATAGATATAGGGGATAACATTAGTAGTCGAACGAACACATAATCCAAAGCTCGATTTGTTGTGTGGATAAAATTTAATGTGAAAAGAGTTGCAAAATGTAAATAAAGGCATCGAATAGGGTGATTGTTATCAGGTCAATCCATCTTCCGTATCGTAGGAAGTGTTGTGCTTGTCGTGTAATACAAGCATCTACATTGTAGCAGTATTTCTGCGGTTACTAGAGGCGGTTACCTAGCAACGCGGGTTCGGGGTAGGAAAAGGGGGCGCTACCGCTTGCCTGCTACGACGATCGAGCAAGCTGTTTTAAGCAAGACACCCTGTTAGAATAATTATATCTCCAGATAACAGGATCAAGAGATTATCCACTTTAGTATGATGCTATCTCTCTTATTTGAATGCTTACACTCACTTACAGGGCTTGTTATCTGAGAATTTCGACATGGAGAGACGATCTGAATACACGACTCGAAGGTATGAGCTTGTCATTTCCCTGTTTCTATGAATAATATCTAAATTACCTTATCCCGATGTAACTAATTATTCTGTGCAGAATATGGACCCGACTACTTCTTGATCCGCACAATCTAAAATTCAAAGTAAGTTTAATGCAACCATTACCATAATATAAAAGGCAATCTCGGTGTAATCTTCAAACATACTACGATTTATTATTTGTTCTGCTTTAAATGATAATACAATAATATAAAATAATAAATAGTATACAGGACATACATTCCTCAGATTATTAATTGATATAAATATTACTTTACGAAAACTTTCTTTTATTAACTTTTAAAATGCTCTTTTTCAATAGTTCATGTGGTTCAAATATTCGCACATAGTACATTTAACGGCTTGGCGCTTGTCCATCGAGAAACATCCCTGTTTATTCGTATTTATTTATTTGAAAATTTTGATTAACATTGACTAAAATAATCGTTAATGATGCCTAATGATTCACTGAAAGCAAATATTCGCACATAGTACTTCTAGTGCCCTCAACACCATTAACTACGTATCTTCCCACTATTACAAAAAAATTAATCCAATTTAACAAGACAATATTCAATTAAATTAATGATGCTCAACGCCTTTCTAAAAGCAAATATTCTCACATAGTACTTTTAGCGTACATTTTACACCATCAATTATTTAAAATTGAATATTCATTTCAAAAAACTTACTTAAGTTCATCATACAATTTGTCAAATTCCATTTTATTCATGTCCTCCATATTGAAAAATCTTATAATAGAATATAAAAATGAAATTATTAAATGCAAAAAATTAACTAACCATAATAAAACTAAAATTTAACTTGAATTCAAAAACAAAAACTTAATGCATTGAAAAACTAATAATGAATTTGTAGTAGTGTATAAAACCCCTACTCTTATTCTTTTTACTATTGCAAAAGATTTCAAAAATTTGTACGTCTAACAAGTTAAAAAGACAGGATTCATCTCCCACTCCATTCATTTTCGCGGCCTTATATAATTTAAAACAAAAGATCGCTACTTATTCACAGCGCCACGTTTCCTTAACTAACAATTATGTTGGTATCGTCTGCTTCATTTTTACTTCCCTTTAGTTTTCTCAATCACATAAACACATATTCCACATTTGACAGTTAATGTCTATACAAATGGCGTTACTCAAAAATTGTCTATTGAAAGTTCACGCACACCTGCTATTCTTCGCCTTCTGTGGGTATGTTCTTCTTTTTTTCTTAATATCATTCTTCATTATACCTGTATACGAATGTATTGCCTCTCTCATTGTTATATATATATATATATATTTCCTTTTCCCATTGATTAAAGCTATTTTTATCTTCTTTTTGTAGATACCTTTGTTGGATACAATCGGGAACACGTTATGCACAACTGGAATTTTCTTCATAAAAACTGTATTACAAAGAGTACTCGCATCCACCGCGCTCCTTTCAAGCTCCACCCAATTCCTCTCTGCTTCTAGTATGTCGATTTGCAGACAACTACAAACAATATTAACGTTATTTCTTCTTTGCAGGTTTTTTAAAAAACTACACATGACCTGCTATCTTTGAAGCCCTTGTGTCTATGCATATAAAACTTCTTAAATGTATTTTTATTTCTGCAGTCATTAACACATAAAACTTATCAATGTGTGGTCTCGAATAAAGAGTACTTTTCCGTAAATATCCTTTTAATGTTTTTAAATATAAGAATCAGGTATTTGCTACACGGTTAAATATGATCATAAACCTCTCTCATGAATTGAGATTATTGTACATGTCTGAGATTACATTTTATACATTTGAATTTGTATTTTCGTCTCGGGCATGCCGAATGTGGCCTTGCTCATACAATTTAATGGCATTCAAATGATTCACTCTTTTTATTGTTCCGTCTTTTAACATAACTCTCTCTCTCTCTCTATTATTTACTTTTAGTACATTCTTATTTTTGAACAGTGGTCCATATCTTAAAATGTTTAGTGCCACCCTAACGCTTTGTGAGAAATTTGGCTCTGTTTTTCTATATGCAAACTATACCTTGTGCTTGTCTTTTCTATAAAAATATAGAATGCATATATTTATTTTTTGTTTGTATTTTATTCCTAGAATCTCAATATTTAAACTTAATTTATGTATATTTATTTTCTTAATGACATTGCCCCTTATAGGTTAGGCAACCCATTTTTACTTGTTATAATACTTTTAACCTATGCTTATTATATTAGTATTTTCGTTTTAAACGAAAAATTAATGTTCTTATCCTATAACTTAACTACTTAATAAATGTTATAATTCTTGAAATATAAAGATCACGGCAATATGTATAAGTGATAAATACCAACTGCTTTAATAAAAGCACAAATTCTGGAAAGGATAGGATAAATAAAAACACTTTTTGGCGATATAACTTTTCCGAATATTATTTATTCCTTCATCAGATCTATAAAAAATTAATTAGGAGAAACCGGTAAACAAATTACTACCTTACAATTGCCACACGAGAACAAAAGGTTAAAAATATTAGGTATGACAAACCTTAAGTGTTAGACAAATATGTGACGGTGATTTATTTACATTTTAGCATAATTGTAACTAATACGACACATATAAAATTGTAAAATAGAATATTTAAAAAGTTAATGTCAGGTTTTAAAACTCAGATATATCCTACTGTTACTTCTATCTATATCTTTCTTTAAAAATGTTTAATAAGTGGTATTTGAAATGTTATGTGTTATCCACGATATAAGAACAATTTTAAAAGATAGCTGGTTACTGAGATTGAATTTTATTAAAAATTCTGCTATTAATTAACTTAAGTAAACCTGAAAAAATGTTACTAAAATTTTGAGACTCTGATTTGAGTTAATATTGGGTTTAAAGACAATGAGGCAGAATTTTAAGAAACAACCTCTTAGTGAAATTAGATTCTTTATATAAAACGTTACTTTGATCACATTGTATGTACCAGTAGCAGAAATATATAATGCTAATGTATATGCATTTGTTTTGAGAATCACTTTTATGTTTAAAGTGGACGACTCAAAGTTCTAAGCCAATTTAATGAGCGAAGGTAGATTGAAAGAGCAAGAAACACATTGGGAAGTTAGCGCGTAAGTTATCTCGAAGATACCATATTTCACGTTCGATTTTTAGTTGAACATTAGCCAGAAATAATGTAAATTATCGTAAAAGAAGAAAGGCTCCAAGATACACCACCGGCACAGTTGGAAAGTATTCCCAGGTGTTGTCGTGCTTTGAAATGCATTCATTTTCGTGAAAAGGTAATGACGGTTTCTATACGGACAATGTACAAACCGCTCCTGACAGTGTTAAATTCAAAGCAAAGTCAAGTTTGAAGATAAAATTTTGGTATGGTGTGCCATTTCAGAGACAGGTGTTTCACGGCCGCATGTTGGACGTGTTCGAGATGAAGCCAACAATGCAGATATTTACTTACAAAAATGCCTCACAAAACTTTGAAATTTTATAAATACACATAATCCCAACGACCAAATAATGTTCTGGTCTGACTTAGCCTCGTGCTATTACGCTAGAAGAACAAGAGACTGGTTAGCCACAAACGGCATCAATTTTGTTCCGAAGACAGATAACCCTCCAAATGTTCCTCAAGCGAGGCCCTATGAGGAATTTTGGTTTCATTTTAGCAGAAAAGTATATGATGGGGGCTGGGTAGCCCAAAATGAGGAGCAGACTGATAGGTCATGTAAGAAATAAATTACGTGACATAGAAGAGCATGAGCCTTTATCCGTCATGTAAATGTTATGTTTAGTTGAATTAAGACTATATGAGAGCATAATATTGTTGTTAAAATGTAAAATAATAAAAAATATAACAAAAAGATTAACTTTTCTTTTTTTCCGAAAACTTTTGTCAAAGGGAATACAAGATTAATCTCATTAAGAGTCTGATTTAGTAATTTTGAAAAGCATATTGGTAAAGAAAAATTTTCCAATGGCTAAAGTAAATCAAATCCTCTTTTCCACTTCTTATATTAGTCATTGTATTGATAATCGTATGATCAAGTTGTTGGTAACCATTCAGTTTAGCAAAACAATATCGACCTTGAGCCTGTAAGGTATAAGGAAATATCGTATGTACCGGGCCTTACTAACCATATAGGGATTTATTTAAAGAAAACAGCTAATTCTGTGCCAAAACTGCCCTCACCACTTAGAGATACATTAGACATGACTGGTATGGTTTAGTACATAATTATTGCAAAAAGTTCTACATAGGTCAAACTAGCCAAAGAATCAAAGAACGTAATATACAGCATAAAAGTGACGCTCGAAACAAACCTAATGTATGTACATTAGCATCTTATATTTCTGCTACTGGTCACTCCATACAATTTTATCAAACTAACATATTATATAAAGAATCTAATTTGACTAAGAAACTTTTTGCATTAATATCTTTAAACCCAATATTAACTCCAAATCAGTGTCAAAAATTTTAGTAATATTTATTTAGGTGTACATACAGTGTGTCCAAAAAGTCTGGAAACACCCAAATAAAATCGAAACGGATGATTTTTGAGAAAAATGCAAAAACAGGTCAATTAGTATTTTCAAAAAACTACTGGCTGATGGTATCTGTTTATATTTGATAGATCTTTTAATTGTCTAAACGACAGTCAAAAAATTTTTCATTCTACTTAAGAAAAATTTTGAAAAAAAAATCATTATATAAAACAAAGAAAATTTTAATCGTAGAAATCAGCAAAAACTCTTACAATAAATGTTGTCCTTGAACATCTTGGCAATACCCTAAACGATAATAAAATTCATTTTGAACGTTTTCTATCATTTCAGGAGTGATCTTTCGTACTTCAATCTCAATCCGTTCACGCAAGTCTTCCAAATTTTCAGGTTTAGTTGCGTATACCTTATTTTTTAGGTAACCCCACAAAAAATAATCAATAGGCGTTAGATCTGGCGACCTAGCCGGCCACTCGATAGCCCCCCTCCTGCCAATCCATCTGTTTGGGAAGGTATTCTCGAGGTAATGCCGAACATTTCCCGCATAGTGGGGTGGAGCCCAATCTTGTTGAAACCAAATTCTTTGGCTGGGCAAATTAGGATCTTCATGGTTCGGAAATATTTCTGCTAATGACGGAATTAAATAATTTTGTAAAAAATCCGAATACATTTCCGCCGTCAGGTTACCGTTGAAGAAAAAAGGCCCTATAATTCTGTTACCAATTAAACCAGCCCATACAATTAATTTCTGAGGATACTGAGTTCGTACCTCTCTCATCCAGCGTGGATTTTGGTGTGCCCAGTACCTGCAGTTTTGTCTATTAACAGTCCCATGTAATGTGAACGTAGCTTCATCTGAGAATAAGATATTTCTGATAAAAAATGGATCATTATCACACATAGGCATCAGTTGTTCGCAAAACTGTACACGCCTGTCGAAGTCGTCTTCAGACAGCTCATGAACCAAACAGATTTTGTAGGGATGATACTTAGTTTTCCGGAAAATATTACCAATTGTACTCTTCGACACGTTAAACTCCCGAGCAAGCTGCCGTGTACTAGAATTTGGAGTTTCCTCTACTGACAATAATAAGTCGAGTTGCGTATCTTCTGCGATCTTTGGACGACCACTTCTAGGGCGATCTCGAACATGGCCTTCTTCTTGAAATTTTTTGTGAATCTTACTCACTGCAGAAATACTAATTGGGGCACGCTCCGGATGTTCTGTATTAAATAAGTCGCAAACTTCTCTAACTGAACGAGCCCTATCCCCAAAACCAATCATCATCAATATTTGAATCCGTTCCCTCTCACTTAAAATCATTTTTAAACAGATTTTTTTAACTTACGCACAATTCGTATTTGACAGAATGTCACAAATAAAACAAAATGTGT
The DNA here is from genome assembly GCA_963170755.1 of Amphimallon solstitiale. Classification (NCBI taxonomy): domain Eukaryota; kingdom Metazoa; phylum Arthropoda; class Insecta; order Coleoptera; family Scarabaeidae; genus Amphimallon; species Amphimallon solstitiale. Next base: position 39,299,207 of record OY720684.1, on the reverse strand, counting down.
CTGAAAAATAATCGACTTTTAAGCCAACTATGTTTTTTTTTAAAGACAAACTTTTCCATTTTCGAAGAAGTAATTATTTTTTTTTTTGGTCATTTTCTTAAGTAAAATGAAAAATTTTTTGACTGTCGTTTTTACAATTAAAAGATCTATCAAAAATAAAATTAAAAATGCGACGTTGCCATTTAAATTTTTTTTTGATGACATCATAACTTTTTCAAGGTCATCAGAAATTCCAAACAGATACCATCAGCCAGTAGTTTTTTGAAAATACTAATTGAGCTGTTTTGCATTTTTCTCAAAAATCATCCGTTTCGATTTTATTTGGGTGTTTCCAGACTTTTTGGACACACAGTATTGATAGCAGAATTTTGAATAAAATTCAAATCCAATTAGTACCATCTATCCTTTAAAATTCTTCTTGTAACATGCATAACATTTATAACATTTCAAATAACGCTTTTTCATAATTTTTAAAGTAAGACGTAGATAGAAGTAAGTGGGATATATCCGAGTTTTAAAGCATGATTTTTACATTTTGAACGTTCTATTTTACGATTGCGATATGTGTTGTCCTAGTTACAAGTCACTGTCACATATTTGACATTGGAGCTGAGCGTTTATGTTAGACGTAAACGGAGTACATTTTTAACACATTCTGTAATTTTATGTAAATTTTGATTATGATTTCGATATTATAAGAATTATTTGTTTCATTTTACTTTCTTATACTTTTCGACCTCGAGATTTTTGCAGATGTCCACGTCTTGAAGTCCCCTGATACCGAAAAAGAGTTTTTTAAAGAATCTCTCTCTCTCTGTGTGTGTGTGTGTGTGACCACGATAGCGATCAAACCGCTATAGGTATCAATTCCAAATTATATATTTACGAATATAATCTCTCTCTTGAGATCTGATTAGATTTTCAGTAAAATCGGCAGACCGGAAGTAGTGCTTTACTTCAGTGACAAAATCGAATTTTGCCAATTATTACTACTACTTACTACTAAGTATAAACAAATTTGTAAGGAATTCATATATACTCAAAATTAAATTTGAGAAGAATTTTATTAAAAAAGTTTTTCGAAATCCCTACCGGAAGTAGGCCTTTTACTCAAAAAATCAGTTTTTTGCGAATATTTCGCAAGTCATGCTTTTTAGACAGGTACGTTACCAGTATAAAAGTATTTAGAACTTCATTTTCAATACCTTTTGTATAAAAGAAATTTCAAAATTCGGACCGGAAGTAATACTTTTACTCTTAGCGAGTAGCATTTTTTTGCAAATATCTCACAAAATATGCTTTCTGTAGAAATTTATTAAAAGACTAGATGTACTTAGAATAAGATTCTAAATAATTATTGTATAAAAGAATTTTCAAAATTATGACCTGAAGTAACACATTTACTCACATGCTTATTTTTTTAAGAGGATAGACGTATTTAAAACTTAGTTTAGAACAACTTTGCATAATTTTAAAAGCATATATGTATAAGAAAGTCGTTTGGTGCCCACACCTCATTTTTTGTTGCAATATCATTTCGATGCTATAAACTTTGTCTGCAATGAAAATGTCATTATGTGGAAGTGGCTAAAGTACATTTAAATTTCACAGTCTACTCCAATTATGATATTTTTCGATGGCATGTTATTTAATGTTAGTCATACCTAACATTTTTGAACTTATGTCTTCGTGTAGCAATTGTAAGGTAGTTAGTAATTTGGTTACCAGTTGCCCCTAATTATATTTTTATAGATCTGATAGGAATAAGCCTCAATAAATATAAGCGGATTTATTGTAGATAGGTTTTGAATAGCCGTAGCATGATAATTCCTTTTGTTACTATGTATTGATATAGAAAACAACTGTCATACATAATTAATTTCAATAATAGGGATTTAAAATAAGAATAGTACACTAATATTAGAAATAAAAAACATTACATATTTGATAAAAATATTATTGGATTAATATTCGACAGTAAAGAAAAATCCTCACTATAATTTTTTCTGCAGATCGATATACAAGTGATATTTCTATATTAACGTCTTAGAAATTGCATTGGGTACGTATAAAGTTCTTTGTTAATTAACAGTTTCTTTAATACATCATAATTTTTAGCAAAATTATCGATTTACTGTGGAATAAATTTTACAAGCATTAGATATTTATGTATGTACGCGCTGAGCCTATTTAGTAGGCGATGATATTTTGCAGCAAATTTTGTATGACATTTTCAATCAGTTGTTTACAAGTTTATTTATAGTGACATTTGTCAAATATACCTGATTGTTTGTAAGTTACATTAATTTAAAGTACTCCTTTCGCTAATAAATCATGGAACTGAACAATGAACATTATCGAGCGGTGATTTTTTACAATTTGGTGACAAGTCGTGTTGCTTCGCTACTGTAAAGCGGTGCTACAATGAATTTCAACACAACGACTTTCCTTAAATATTTTTTTTCGCGTTACTAAGCCAAAAATGGCAGTTTTGCTTTTTTCAGAACATGATTGTAGAAAAGCACAAACATTTGAAGTTCCGTAAGTTTTGTTCTCGGTGGATTCCCCACAAAGTGACTTCAATTCAAAAAATGAGGTGTGGCCACCACACGACTTTCTTATACGTATGAGCGTTTCAAATTATAGAATTTCAAGAATTTTTTATACAAAAATTATTCAAAATCCTATTCTAAGTACTTCTATTCTCTTAATAAATCTCTATAGAATGCATACTTTGCAAGATATTATCAAAAAAGTGCTATTCGCTAAGAGTAAAAGTGCTACTTCCGGTCCGAGTTTTGAAATTTCATATATACAAAAAATATTGCAAATCCAGTTCTAAATACTTTTGTACTCTTGATAAATATATATAGAATGCATAACTTACCACATATTTGCAAAAAATCGTTATTCGATAAGAGTAAAAGTGGTACTTCCGGTCTGAATTTTGAAATTTTTTTTATACAAAAGATATTGGAAATTATGTTTTAAATACTTTTATACCCATAACGTACTTGTCTAAAAACATGACTTGCGAAATATTCGCAAAAAACTGATTTTCGATAAGAGTAAAAGACCTACTTTCGGTAGGAATTTCGAAAAACTTTTTAAATAAAATTATTCTCAATTTTAATTTTAAGTATATATGAATTCTTTATAAATTTGTTTAAACTTAGTAGTTGACGAAATATTCGCAAAATTCGATTTTTTCGCTGAAGTAAACTGCTACTTCCGGTCTACCGATTTTACTGAAAAACTAATCAGATCTCAAGAGGGAGATTATATACCTAAATACAAAATTTGGAATTGATATCTACAGCAGTTTGGCCGCTATCGTGGTCACACACACACACACAGAGAGAGAGAGAGAGAGAGACAGACACACACAGAGAGAGACACACAGACATTTTTTAAAAACCACTTTTTCGGTATCAGGAGACTTCAAAACGAGGTCGAAAATTTTCAGCATCACAATACTTCCTTATACTACGTATAAGAAAGTAAAAGAAGACCGCGTGAGATGGTGCGGACTTACACTAGATCGCTTCAACCGTGGATCGGCTCATTTGGTGTACAACATCATCACAGGTTATAAAACATGGGTATACTGCTATGATCCCGAAAAAAAGCAATAATCGACAGTTTGGGTCTTTGAGAATGAGTCGGCCTCAACAAAAGTTGTTCGTGAAAAAGTCGAAGCGAGAAGATGGTCGCCACGTTTTTTGGAATTACTGCAATGGGCATGCTTCCACTGTAGCACTGGAGAAGAGATGTACTGTTATTCAGAACGGTATACTACAGTTTCTTTGCCATCTTGCATTAAGATAACGCTCGGGCTAACACTGCCACTCGACCAAATGATTTGAATGACCAAAATATAATAATAATGAGTCATTCACCGTATAGTCCAAATCTAGCACCTATAATAATTACCTCTTATTTCCGCGGGTAAAGGATAAATTACGGGGTTTATGTTTTACATCGGCCGAAGAAGCGGTTGATGGCTTTAAAAGCGAAATAAGTAAACTACGGCCAGAAGATTGGAGAAAATGTTTTCAAGATTGGTTTCACGAATGCAAAAATGCATTGACTGTGGAGAAGAATATTTTGAAAAATTATAAATACATAAATGTTTTGTGTAAATAAATTGTGTTTTACTTTAGCAGGCTCAGTGGAAAGAGAACAGCCCTCGTATTACATTTTGTTTCTCAACAGGCTTCCCACCTTCATATTTTGGTCATAATTACTTAGATGAGCGCTTGGTTCTTGGAAGACTTGTTATGAACCCCTATAATAACTTGTATTTTTAGGTCCATATTTCATATTTTAGTGTAAAAATTTCAGATATTTCAAGAAGTGATACTTTCTTTTATTAACTGCACAACTAAAATGAGGTGTGAGCACCAAGCGACTTTCTTCTTCGTATGTGAGTTCTGAATTATACAAAAGTTGTTCCAAATTAAGATTTAAATGGGAGGAAAACGTTTCTGGAGGTTCGAATTCTGAATTTTCTTTTATACAGAAATTATTCAAAATCCAGCTCTAAATAGCCGAGACAGAAAATGATCTAGAAATACAATTACTCGCCTTTTATAAAATGACACAAAACCTCAATATGACTAAATAATGACAGTTATGGTTTTTATTCCGGCGGTGTCCAGCATGTGCTACTCAAGTCAACCAGTCATAATCAGTACAAAAAAATAATATTATAATATCATAAATGTCCGTCAACACAAAATTACACTATTACAAAAATGATATCACATTGTTCAACACATATGCCTGAAAATTTCTCGAGCTATTTACTATACTTATACACAAGAACGTTGTTTATTAAGTAGCATTTCCTTCAGTAAGTACCTGAAGGAGTTCCCACCCTTATTCTTCAAATGCTGCGGTAGAACATTGTAATGCCTTGATTATAAGGAAATTATCGCTCATAGAGGGCGGTGCGATGTCATGGAACAGCTAAGTAGTCTATAGGTATATCTTAGATATCTTTCCTGAATCGTATTTCGTTTAATTAAGAAATCGGAAATATACTTAGAAACATTAGCTGCAATGAAGTAGTCTGCGGTTGTACATGTTCAGCCAACTAAGTTCATTTACGTATGGAGATACATGTCCCATTCTATTCAATTGAACGATAAATCTAATCTATGAATTTTGCACTGTTTGAATCTTAATCATATACTCATAGTCTAAATACGGACGAAATAATATACGACGTCACAGTAATTGAAATGTGAAGACCAGAGAATCACACAACAAAATCTTGAGATTAAAGATAATAATTTTCCTGTTAGCATAAAGGTGCCTCAAGGAAGCATAAGCCCTTTGCACTAATTTGTTTACATGCGATCTAAATCTCAAGTTGTTGTCAATCAACGACCCTAAATTCCTGACAGCACATTCCACCTGGAGTGTAATATTTTCAACACTTATATCGATGTCGCGCACATCCCCATCTGTCCTCCTAGAGAAGAGTGTCACTGATGATTGTAACGCATTAAGTTTATGACAATGTGCTTTAGATATTTTTACCAAGCTTTCTATGTCCTTATTCATATAGTTTAAGTATGTGGGTAGCTGGTCAATATTGCAGCTACAGTATGATTGATTATCATCGGCAAAAAATTGGGGAGTGGAATTATTAAGGGCATCAATGAAGTGAGCTATGTACAATATATCAGTCGGAAAAACAAAATGTCTAACCTTGGCTAAAGGACCGGTAAAAGGCAAGCTGGTAATTCAAAATAAACCCATAGAACAGATAATGCAAATTAAATACCTAGGAGTAAATATACCCAGTCACCAGAATCTGGCAAATGATTTTACAAACCAGGTTAATAAAGCGGCCGCCATTTCTGGATGTCTAAGCGATGTTATGGTCAAAAGCAAAAGAACAGACAGAGATCTCGTAGTTTGTAAACCTGGCTTTATTTACTTGTCATTAGTGTCAAGTCATTATTCTATGGAATATCAAATAATTATCAAAACATCTTCTATCTGATGACCTATTTCTTTTGGTCTATTTTGAAGTTTTTTTTATTTTTTTATCATCAACCCCCACACATTTTCGATAATATTTAAATCAAAAGTTCTAGGCGGAAAATCCAACACATTGATATTATATTCGCTGAACCATGTATTAACTCTTTTCGATGTATGGATGGGACAGTTATTCTGTTGAAATATAAAATTCCGAAAAAAAAAATTGCTATAGTGAAGACAAAATCACATTACTTAGAATGTTGATATAAGACTCTGAATTTATGTTTCCTTCTATCTCCCATAACATACCAGTCCCATGAATTGAAATCCAACTCCAAAAGTTTAGTAATTTACTGGATACACATTATTAATAAAGTTTTTTGTCAAATCGTGTACCTCTTGGTCGGTATGCATGAATCCGTCCGTTTTTCTTTCTTTAAAATAACTTTTAAAATGTAAAGATTACGGTTTCCCAAAAGTGTCTGTTAGTTACCAGATGTTCATATGCATAACTTACACGAGTTTCTTTGTGGGTTACATTCGAATTAAGTTTTTCGGCAGTTTTATGGCACCGCAAAATAGCTACTCTAATTCTTCGCTGGACAGTAAAAACAAAACCCGGAAAGTTACTTACATCAGCTACATTCACTACTGAAGAAACTTGATTTTCAATAAGTGCATTTGTGAGATGGAAGTCTTGCTTAGGTGTTGATTTTCTTTTGAGGCCAGAACCAGAAATTCTACGAATTCTATGCTATCTCGCCATTTTCTAATAATTTTAAAAGCTGTGCTTTTATTTATATTATTTCTTTCCGCATTTTCACGTATTTTGAAACCGTTACTCAAATCTGCAATGACATTGACTTTAATATCTTCATTTATGGAAGACATTTTTATGATTGTTTAATATCAGCTGTAAGGTTGTCAAGTTTGATAGATAACCAAATATTGACAAGCACCAGTAAAACAAAAAGAACAATGCAATCATCCGAAATGAAGAGTCTGCTCTATTTTTCGATGAGAGTGCAAGTCTTTCCAAAATTGTTACATGTTCTCCCTCCTGTTTAGGAGGGGTGAGTGTAATTAACGGCACTATATTTGATATTGCAACAAAGTATTTAGGTGGTCACTAATGAGTTCAAAATTTCCAGACACAAATTGAAAATAATGGATTATTGCAATACCATTACAAAGGATCATAAGATTTAATACATAACAGTAATAAATTGTAATGAGATGAAGGTATTGTATAACTGAGCCGAAGGATTACTGCTCTTTGTGATTCTAGGTATTAACCGTGCTAACAGCGATGTAGGTATTAGCGAAAAATATCGTTAAGGAATAATTGTTGCTTTGCTTGAAATAGACATTTACTTGATATACATTCGGATTTTCCAAGGTTGTTAAGAAAATTGTATAAAATCTCTAATGCGAGGGATAATTACCTTCGGAAAACTGTGTTATTACTAGGGTAATTTAAATATAGTAAAGTTTCTATGTTTTAAATAACATTATTTGAGTACAATAAAACTGAAATGGTAAAAGTTGTAGAGTTACAATAACACCACACAAATAAATGTGAATATACAGGCACATCCAAGATAAAGAAACAAAACTAAAATTAATTAAATAAAGAACACTTTCGGCAAACCGGAACATCCTTTTTCAAAACGTAGACATTTGCAAAAATCTCAGGGTGGAAAATTTTTGTCATCATAATACTATCTTATACTACGTATAAGAAAATAAAAATAATATTCTTGATAATAATAGGTATGATTACTTAATCAGCGAATGTTAAATTTCTTCAAATCTTTATCTAAATCCTTATAAATTCTTTAAAATTAACTTTTTTTTAAATTAAAATTTAAGTCGAATGTAAACTATAAAACTAATATTGACATTTTCAATTTATAATTTATTTTAATATATGCAGTAGCGATAATGAATGTAGAGTAATAAGGGGTAAGAATTTTATAGAGGTGTAGTCTGTAGTTTATTGATGAAGGGACGAAAGTTATTTATAACTTTAATGTCGTATTAGGTAAATGTAGTAAAGTATCAGTTAACATTAATAAAACACAAAGTAGTAGATTTTTATTAGACATTAATAAAGAATCAAGGTATAAAAAGCAGTTTATGTATTGTAATTTATTCATCAAAATGAGTCTCTCTCTTTTTAAGTTGACGCGCCGAAGTCACGCGTTCCATCGCACCATGCCAATGTGGCAGTGTCGTCCCGTCATCATCAGCTATAGCACCGTAAGATATTCCCGGCTATAGATACATTATTGAATTTGTTCCGAGCTTATATGTCCCGTGAGGACCATCTAGCGTTACATCCTGCATTGTCAGCATATATAGATTATTATATAGACATCTGGCCTTTTCACTGAGGAATCTTTGAAATATAAAAGTATCGAGCGACGTTTCAAACTATAATATAACCTGTTTTGCATAGGTTTCTTTCCGTAGTAACATATTTTTATCACTAATATTTCATCTTTTATTGTCTTACCCAGCATAAATAATACGCACCGTAACGTTGTATTATGTCAACGTAAATGTACCCGCTAATATATTTTGCATTTGGTAGAAAATTGTTTTAAAATTTTCTGTGAGCATCTTTGTTATAGGAAATAGCTCCGAATAATAAAAATAGTATGTCATAAGACACGTCTTATTGCACTAGCCCATTGCTCGTCGTGTCCTAATGGACGCGATTGCAATAAGTGTCTTATGGCAGGAGTTCTTTATGTTATTTTTTCTAATCTGCCTCTTTTTATCATTTTTTTTTATAAAAATAATAGCAATTTCAAAATGTAGTAATTTTTGTGGTGATTGGCAATATGTTTGACATTTGAAGTAAATTCAAAATTGGAATTTATCATGATTTTTATATTCTTAAATTTATTATAAAATGAGTGCAAATATTTCATGTATACCACCTGAAATTAGAGAAATTGCTGAAAATACCGTAAATAATTTACTTCCCACTAAATCTCGTAGCAATTATAAGAAGCAGTATGTGAAATTTGAAGAACGGTGTAAAGAAAAAGAAGTTCATGTTATATCAGAAAACGCTTTAATTGCTTATTTTCAATTACAACATACTAAATGTAAACCATCTACTTTTGGGACAATTTATTCTGTGTTGAGGTCTTGTTTAACTATATATAAGGACGTAGATATTTCGCAGTATAAGAAATTACAGGCTTTCCTGAATCGTTTGTTTCACGGTTACCTACCAAAAAAATCTAAAATCTTAGAAGAAATAGATATTATTAAATTTATACAAGAACCAGATAATAACATATTGTAGCGTTTTCGGGTTCGAAACAAACAACCAGTGCAAATGTTTTAAAACTGTCTGTATATTTACACACTTAAAACTAATCACAATATAAAAATATAAAATAAACGTATCGCACTTAAAACTACTACGAATAAATTAACACACGTATTTATTTCTATTACTACTATTTATGTCTGTAATATTTATTTACTTCTTAAACTATAATAACACTGCACCATTCACCGTATTTATGTTCATTTGCACTGTACGAATACTACTGAATGAATTCCATTGAAGGAATGAATTCCTTATCCTAGCGGCGGCATTTATATCGGCAGGGGTCTAGAGAAATACTAGCAAATTCTGGCTCTCTTCTACCATATTCCAGATTTTCTGTCGCTGAGTGCATGATTTACGACTTGTTTACCGGCAGTTGATTTACGATTTGTTTACCGGTACGTTTTTGTCGTCGCCAGGATATCTGCTTCTTTTGTGGGCTTGTTTCGTTACAATATATTTGTCAACGAAAGTATAAGTACATTTTTCACATCTATCGCAGCTTTGCATAAAATGGTATTAATTTGTACGTCGTCTTGATAATAGGTTACCACGCAGCTTGTAGACGAGAAGAGCTGACCAATATGTCTAAAGATTACATTGACTACAAGTCTGACACCATCATTATTTCTGTACCTCAAACAAAAAATAATATTCTTCGTAATTGCAGATAGAATATGGATCGATTTAATTAAGAAATATTATAACTTACGGCCTATTAATACCAGTCATAAGCGATTTTTCTTGACTTATCGCAGTGGCCAGTGTATTAATAGTCCAATGGGTATTAATATTATAGGCAAAATTCCGAAGGAAATTGCGAGTTTTTTGAAATTGCCAAATCCAGAATTGTTTATAGGGTACTGTTTTAGAAGATCTAGTGCAACACATTTGGCAAATCATGTTGGTGATTGGTTTACCTTAAAAAATCATGGAGGTTGGAAGTTCTCAGCTATGCCGGATCTCAAACTAATACAAATATTCCGGGAAGTTCAAACGAAACCACTACAATTGAAGGAAATAACAATTTTCATCAAAATATTCTATCTACGAGTAGTTTACCTGGTGTTACTATAAATGCCCAAGATACATCTCATGTATCTATCAACGTATACAGTAACTGTACAATTCAAGAACATAATTTAAAATAAAATATTTGAGAAGATTCTTGTTGAAGAATGGAATCCTTGCAACTTCATCTTGTTTATTTTGCCCACACTTAATATATTTCTAAAACTTAAAAAATTCACAATGAAGACCCTCCCCATAAATTATTATAGTTGTAAAATATTGTAACGTTTTCGGGTTCGCAATAAACAACTCGTGCAATTTATTTATTTAAAACAGTCTGTATATTTTCACACGTAAAATTAATTACAATATAAAAATATAAAACTAATGTAATGCACTTAAACTAGGTACTACGATTTAAATTACTACACGTATTTATTTCTATTACTAATATTTATGTAACACTACCGTATTCACTTCTTTTTATTTAACACGGTAATATTTATGTCTTTATTGCACTATATTTATGTTTACTCTCCGACTACCACTCAAGGAACTATTTATTTATTTCTTATATTTATTTCTACTTTGGTCTGTTCCGCGCGTCGACTACTTAAGGAACTTCTTATTCCGGAATTGACTCATCTCCGTGACCCAGCCGCCTTATATACACATACGAAACATCTGGAAGCATTCGCGTAAACTCCATCTTCCTCTCGATGTTTGTAGAACATTCCACAGACATTCTGTCTCTTCGCAGTATATATAAAATGGATGTACTTTACGACTGTTTACCAGTCGCGCCGAATGTCTGCTTCTCTGTAAGCTTGTTTCATTACAATATTTTACTTCGTTTCATTTTTATACATATTTTACACATAGTACATTGAAAATATAAATTCCATTTTGACTTTTTGACATTAGAATTTCAAATTACAAATAACCACCTTCGAAAAACTAAATTGAGCTAGATAATAATAATAAGTTATTAACGCATCATTTTCGATGGCATCAGATTAGAAAACAATATTAAACATTTATCTAAAAATATCAGAATGAAGCAAAAATCATTTTGCATAGGTATCTATGAAGTTTTTTACGTTTTAAAAAATAAAACAAAACACTAACGTTTTTCCAAGATATTAACCTAACTTATATTTTTTTAAATGGAAAGCCCTAAATATTTTCAGATATTTCGATTTTACATGAAATTTCAAATATATTTTATAAAGCATACCCCATACCTATCTTCAACGGTTTGCGAGAAAACGGCGTTTAAACATGCCATTTTTAGAATAATTTAATTTTGTAAAATTGTTTTTTTTAATAATTTGTTACTTTGTTAATCGTTAATCTTTTGTTTTATTAAAAATAAACTTTCTAAATAATTATGAAAAATGATTTCTGCTTGATTTCGACATCTTTAAGAACAGGGTTACAAAACTAAATTTTTCTTTGTTGCATGTTTAAACGCCGTTTTTTCGCAAACCGTTGAAGATAGGTATGGGGTATGCTTTATAAAATATACTTGAAATTTCATGTAAAAGCGAAATATCCGAAAATATTTAGGGCTTTCCATTTAAAAAAATATAAGTTAGGTTAATATCTTGGAAAAACGTTAGTGTTTTGTTTTATTTTTTAAAACGTAAAAAACTTCATAGATACCTATATGCAAAATGATTTTTGCTTCATTCTGATATTTTTAAAAACAAGAAAGTTGCAGGTGATCAAAATGATATCAAAGATAAAAAAACACCCGGTACATTGAAATGAATGAGTATTATTAAAGGTGTAAACAGTGGAAATTATATTATCAGAAAGAGTGATGCTAACTTTGTAAGTTTTATTGAGGGCAATATAAGGTAGTTTCGTGTTGAGAATCAAGCGTGGTATTTGAGAAAGTAATGATGACCTGTCAATTTTATTATGCAATAATTTGTATAAGAAAAAGATACCTTCAACAGCTTTTCTACATTCTAAAGACGGTATATTAAATCGTGCTAGAAGTTTGTTATGCTCACGTCCATGAAGAGGATAGAAGCCATCAATACAAAGTGACAAAAAGTTTAGGATCTTTCTTTGAATAGTCTCAAGAGAAACTTATGGGTTTCGTAGATGGGATTCCAAATTAGTGAACCACATCATGTCTAAATCTAACTAATACAAAATAAAAGAATATTAAAGCAACTGTATTGGAGAAAGAATGCCAGCTTCTAATAAAAAAACCCAAAGTTCTCCGTGCCGATGATGTTATGCTGGAGGAAGATATGTTCAACAAACGTCAACCTCATATCAAATGTAATCCCGAGATCCTTAACGACAGCAATAGGGACGTTCTGTTTTTCAAAACATAGCTAAATTCTATTGGCTGCAGGCTCCTCATAAATTTACTTGATTTTACATTACGAAAAATCTAGAACAAAGTCATTTTGCTGACACCAGCTATTAATCAGTTGCTCTTGTAGAAAGACGGAATTGCTATTAATTTGTATATAGTAAAACATTTTTAGATCATGGGCAAATAGTGCCTTCATGGAATTGATGCAGGCCGAACTTTAGATCAATAATAAAGGTCAGAAACAATACTAAACGAAGAAGTTGTTAGGAAAGAATGGGAGGCAGATCCATTGTATAAAACATACTGTTAACTACAGTGAAAGTAAGAAGCAAATAATTAAATCAGGGAATCACTGAAACCAAAATAATTCAACTTTTCCAACAATGCGGAATGATCATCCCAATGATTCTACCAAAAGCATTATCGAACTCTATTTAGATGACGTGCACCTGCCACTGGCCATCAATAATACAAGAGGTGTATTGCATAAAATATGCTAAAGTAGTTGACCGTCTCTCAATGAAAGCATGCTGATAATCATAAATATAATTTGTCACAGATGATTAAATATGAGAATAAACATACATCTGAAACAACTTAGCAAAATTAGGCAAGATAGATGTTGGCTTTAGTTATTAATCATGTCTGGGGCAACACTTTTCAAAATCGGACATACTCGTGATAACTGCATAGAAAATGCCATTTTCAAAGCTAAATTAATTAAGAATGTCTGAGATTGATATCGCCACATGATCTCCCAACACCTTTTATATAATATGTTTATGTAGTAGATATGGCAAGGACAAGAAATATATTATTGTCGGACATGTTCAGTGAAGATTGCATAATGTAGTCACTTCAGCAACTGTGGATATAAATAGGGTAACGAGATCTACAAAATTGGGAATTGTTCAATAATCTGGGTGCATCTATATTTGAGTGAAGTAATTGCTTAGAAATTTAACATCGTTATGGTTTTTCCGAAGTTGCAAGTATCCCACATCATAATTCTATGTTGTTCGATAAAGATAGTTACTTACCTATAACTCTGACGTATTAACTGTTATGTACTATTTTAATTAACACATACTCGCATGGTTATGCCATAATGAAGAAAACAAGAAAGTTAGAAACATATATACCTACGTCTATGACTACTTAATACTACACTTACTGCATTTTAATATGACACATAAGTCAGTATTATATGTACGGTGAGATTAGTTGCTGTCTATGATAAATCTGGATCTTCTAATCCATCTACATGAATGGTATGCAGCCCCTCTATTCCTTAATTTTTTACAGTTACTTTTTTAATTACAAAATTCGCGCCCATGTTATTTGTGTAATAGAATTTGATGCTGTCTATGATAAATCTAGCTCTTTTGATAAAACTACATAGATAATAGCGACTATACTGTGCTTAAATATTTACATTTTCACTTTTATTTACACAATTCACGTTTGAATTTTTCTATGTTTGTCATGAAACACATAGGTCGGCATTGTTACCGTGTAGTAAATCTAAGACTTTTCAATAATTCTACTTAATAGAATCACTTTCTTAATGGTCTTTTTTTGTTAATATTTTCAATTTTTAATTCAATATTAACATGGATTAATAGAAATAATTTATTAAGTTAATTTACATGAAGAATATCGTTTTAATTGAATATGTTTTTCATACACCTAGTGTGAAAAAACTAGGCAAATACAAAAACTGTTGGTAAAAAATAATAATGAACACGCTACGGCACGATTTTCGGAGCAGCTTTTCTACTGAACTGGTGTTGTGGAATGTACACAGCATATCATTGATGAAATGGATACGGGAAGATACACCGTGTTAATCTTGTTTGATTTGTCCAGACTCCGTTAATTGTCATTTTGTTAGTAGTAAGATCTATAACCTGGGAATTCGCGGGGAATTAAACAAATCGATTGTTTCATTTTTAAAACACAGAAAAATCGTTTTTAGTCTGGGTAATGTCAGATCGGGGGAATATGATATGGACATTGGACTTCCACGTGGCAGTGTCCTGGGTCCATTAATATTTTTATTATTTATAAATGACTTAATGACTGTCATTAACAACGGCAAAAATGTCTGTATGCTGACGACATAGTGGTTTCCCACCCGGATCTAGAAGAGCTCAAGGATAAAATCAATATAATTCTAAAGAGTTTTGAGGACTGGTGCTGTGCCAACAAATTAATAATCAACCATAATAAGATGATTCTTAGGGCGCGGACACGAACGAGTCATGACTCATCGCCCATGGGCGCACTATTGAAATGTTGTATTTTTAAAGAGGTTTTAATTTTATTTATATAATTGGATAACACGTGGCTGGTGATCTATAAAATACAAAATACCTTATTATGTGTTCATTTCCTCTTCTGTAAGACTTGTTCTCTTTGAATTAAGTACATCCTTGTAGATAGAAATCGTCCTTTGTACATCGCAACTGGTTATATGTGCGTACTGGAAATATTCTTTTATTTCAGCGTATTTAGCATACAGAATTGCCGCAATGTTATTAAATCTGGATTTCTATTAAAAACTGCGTCTAACTTTTGCAGAAGGCCACATCCGAAGTCACTTGGAATTATTAATAGTCACATCTAATGTGGTTAATCCATTTTTTTAATTTGAGATTCGATTTTCAAAATATGTGATTAGTTTAGGCAAATTTCCAAAGTGTTCCTGAAGGAATAACAACTGATTTTTAAATTTGGGATTTGTGTTAGTTCCTTGCACTCAGAACTACTTCGAGCATCGTCATTTAAACGCATAACGAAATTTTGTAAACTATCGAAATTCTCTGCATAAAAACTATTTCTGTGTATGTTTTAGAAAAGCTAAGTGACGAACGTGCGATATTTTGGTATTCTGTTACGATATTTTACAGACTTTGTAATAAATTTTGGAATCACTGACACTTCATTTTCATATCAGAAAAAGCAACATAAACAACGTTCTAGAGCTAAATAAATGATAACTAAAAATGTACGCGTATGTTATTGAAACTAAATAACAGTAAGTATATACATATTTACATTATTTCTCTTGCGAAATATAAGGTAAATATAATACATTTTAAAAACCCCTCAGGCGATCTACGCCGATGTAGAAAGAATTTTACTCATAAATTCCTTGGCCATTTTTTGCTCTCATTCTCGAGCTCTTCTCGAGCGTAAACAGATGTTGCAGTTTACCATATGAATTAGTGCTATTCAGTAAGCGTTGTTTACATTATTTCTTTGCTCCGTTGTAACTTCGTCGTAGTTTAACTCGGTCATGTCCGCGCCCTAATGTTTATTATTGAATTTTTCAACAAACATAGAACGCACTCCGGTTTGGACATAACATTTAATAATCAAATTATTGAGGTTTCTAGAAATTGTAAATTCTTAGGTACAATTCTTGATTAAAATATGTAATGGGAAAACCAAGTGCGTGGTATCTATGTTGCACACTTTAAAAAACATCTTCAACGCCGAGTTTTTGCTCAGCATTTATTTATGCTTATGCCTACTCTATAATTTCATATAATATTATTGTCTGGGGCCAAGCAAAGAATATATAGTATTTGTTCTGCAGAAGCGTATTATTAGACTTGTTGTTGAGCTGCCGTACCATGAATCCTGTAGGAGCACCTTCAGTGCCAAGGTAATATTTACCGTTACCTCTATTTATGCTTATAAACTCTTAACGTACTGCTGTGGTTCGCAACATTATAAACTTTATGTTTTGTATATTTGGTATAATTTTACAATCAAGATATTTTAAATATCTTAACTTTATGATTATTATGTAAAATAATTGTTAATTTTTGCTGGTCTATTGCCAAAGAACACTCAGTATACTTTAAAAATACCTATGATCCGTCGAGTTACATATAGATGTATGGGGAACACTTTAAGCAAATGTACACATAATTTCCGTTGTTCGTCTACATTTTACTTTCTTATACGTAGTATAAGGAAGTATTGTGATGCCGAAAATTTTCGACCTCGAGATTTTTGCAGATGTCCACGTTTTGAAGTCCCCTGATACCGAAAAAGTGGTTTTTAAAAAATGTCTGTGTGTCTGTGTGTGTGTGTGTGTGTGTGTCTCTGTGTGTCTCTGTGTGTGTGTGTGACCACGATAGCGGTCAAACCGCTGTAGGTATCAATTCCAAATTTTGTATTTACGTGGGTAATCTCCCTCTTGAGATCTGATTAGTTTTTCAGTAAAATCGGTAGACCGGAAGTAGCAGTTTACCTCGGCGAAAAAGTCGAATTTTGCCAATATTTCGTCAACTACTAAATTTAAACAAATTTATAAAGAATTCATATATACTTAAAATTAAAATTGAGAATAATTTTATTTAAAAAGTTTTTCGAAATTCCTACCGGAAGTAGGTCTTTTACTCTTATCGAAAATCAGTTTTTTGCGAATATTTCGTAAATCATGCGTTTTAGACAAGTACGTTACGGGTATAAAAGTATTTAAAACATAATTTTCAATATCTTTTGTGTAAAAAAAATTTCAAAATTCAGACCGGAAGTGCCACTTTTACTCTTATCTCATAGCGATTTTTTGCAAATATGTCGTAAGTTATGCATTCTATATATATTTATCAAGAGTACAAAAGTATTTAAAACTGGATTTGCAATATTTTTTGTATATATGAAATTTTAAAATCCGGACCGGAAGTAGCACTTTTACTCTTAGCGAGGAGCACTTTTTTGATTATATCTTGCAAAGTATGCATTCTATAGAGATTTATTAAGAGAATAGAAGTACTTAGAATATGATTTTGAATAATTTTTGTAAAAAAAAATTCTTAAAATTCTATAATTTGAAACGCTTATACGTATAAGAAAGTCGTGTGGTGGCCACACCTCATTTTTTAAATATGAATTTAGGCGGTGTTATGTATTTAAATAAAACAGGTATGTGCCTTGTTTGTGGATGTGTTTTTATACTTTTTCTATATGTATGCACAAGAAACGATTTTACTTAAAAGAAAAAAGGAGTGAGCTGTTAAAAGAGGATTCGCACGAAAACAACACATTCGATACGTCGATATTTTCAGTTATAAAGAAAAATTAGATGGAACTCAAAAGGGTGACAATTGTTGAGTTATATTAAATATCAGTTCCGTAAAGTGTTATACTGTGTGATTGTGACACAGAAATGATGAACATTGCTAATGCATTGTGTAAAAATTGTGCTTCAGTAAGTTTAACACCGATCGAGCATCCTCAAAATATTAATGGTACAAATGTTTTATTTAGATAGTAGGATATTTTAACATATAATAAGACACGGACATGTAGCTGCTAACAAAGTGACCCCTTTACATTTAATTTAACGAATTAAAATCACTTCTAATGTACACAAGGTTTATTTTTAAAATAATTCTTTAATATAAAACATATAATTTGTTAATACTCGAGACATAGATACTAGAGAATATATTAGTTTATTTTAGATATTCAGTACAATAAAAACTTAAAAATAAACATGGTGAATACAAAAAATTATTTGAAGATGCAAAGGTAACTACTTAACTTTAGATATTTTTTTTTGACTTTTAACATGATAGATTAATTTTTTGGACTTGGCATTTAAATTGCAAAATATAAAATCATGTTAAAAGGATTTTCCTTTCGTTGTAGATTATTTTTTTTTTTTAAGAAAAGGGATTTTTTTATACAAATAAAAATTATATATACAGTGTGCACGCGGTCTACATGCGGATGAATATACTAGACAAGCTGGTCGACTATAAGTGGGAGAACAAGAGGGTAGCCTCTGATACTAACATTAGAGCTACGAAAAGTCGACACCACAGAACCGTGCGTTAGTCCGTGAAAATTGCTACTGTTACTGTTAATTACAAATTCTTTAAGCAAGATTAAAGTCCTTTACTGTACTGCTTTGAGAAGATGGAAATAATATTAATCAATAAAAAATCACTACCTGGATAATTTATAAGTAGAAACTTGTGAAGCATCAAATAATCGCAGTAAACAATTTTAGAACCGGATTTCATCACAGCTTCCCAAATTGTATGAGCAAATAAAAGAAATGATCATCAATTCTAAAAGCTTAAACATAATAATTTTTTACTTAAAATATTTATATAAGAATGTAGCTGATATAAAAAAACTAAAACATAACAATAGCAAAACTCTTATTAAGATAAAAAGTAAATAATTCCATAGTATTGTAAAATAGAAAAGAGAACAAACTAAAATTCTGAAAGAAGGCAATAAATTTGTATCAAATTAAACAAAATGTTTCAGTAAGATAAACTATAAACGCAGAAACAATGAATTTAATTGGAAGTTAAGAATGAAATTATTAAAGAAAAATGATTTTTTCTACAAGTACTTAATTATTTATTAAATGCTCAAATAAGCCTCCCTCTTGAGCTGAGCAATAACCCAGGGGGTAACATGATTCGAAAATTCAATAATTTTGGCGTGTAATTGTTCTAAATTAGATGGACGAAACGCGATTTAAAAATGTGTTTGCTAGGCGCTAGACATCAACCCTACCGTTAACAAAATTCAAATGAAATGCGCAAGTACAGCTGCTATATCCTAAACGCGAGTCCATCAGCTTCACTACACTCGACCAATAGAACAGTTTGTATATTGCTTTCTCGTACTAACTCATACAAACTCTCGGTGTCGTCGTTTTATCACACAGTGAAATGCATCCGCAGCTTGCCCGCAAGCACTTGGTATATATTTGTTTTAAAATGTATACTTTGTTTTTAAAATTAATCCTTGCCATACCATATCAAAATTAGAATATTATAATTATTTTAAATAAATATAAAAAACTACACCTTAGGAGAAAAAGAGCCGGTTTTAGGGAAACGTTCTTGGAAAGGTAATAAAGACAAAATTAGTGTGTAAACCAATGTAAACCCATGTACATGTAGTTCCACAATATACCTGTGATCATTTATCTTAAAAATAAATAATTAAATTCACTAATTAAAAAGAATCAAAGGTCACAGCAATATATTAGCATAGATTTTCTCTAATCCGTGAGAAGCATTATTATAGGATTCTATAGAAATAACTTAGCTGTGCACAAATAATATCACTTGTTTCATTAAAAATTCCCACATATAACTGGCAGTAAAATATTTAATAAATTGCCAACATATACTCGGGACTCGGATATAGTAATTTTTAGGAAACTGTTGAGAGAGTTTCTAATTGAGCACAGTTTCTATAGTATGGCAGAACTCCATACAGAGTTACCATAGTTATATTGTATGTTTTGTCTATATGTTTTATGGTTTATATTTATATATACATGTTTTATTATGTATGATTTTGTGTATTGATGAAGTCTATATCCGGTATCAAATGTACATAACTTCTTATAATTAAATGTTTGTCAAAATTAACTCATATATTTCTTATATATTAAAGAAACAGTCATAGCTAGACACGATTTAATTTTAAATACCAAAAAACTGGTAGGAGCAAAAGCCAATTGAATGTGTAAGTAAAGGATTATATTTAGAATTGACGACGAAAACAATCTATAAATCGTTAAAGCCTAAGATAAAGTAAACTTTAAAATTTAACTTTGCTCAGCATGTGCCAAGAAATATATGATATAAAACAGTGATAACAAATATTTGAAATTAAATCTTAAACGTACTTTGCTTAATTTATGGCGAAAAGAATGTTATTTTTACCAGCGCTTCCACCAAAAATTTACAACACCCCTTCTCTGTATATGTTATTCTAGTAATATATATATATATATTTGTTCACTTATCTCATTTATATATTTCATTTTAATAGTTATTATTTTAGCTACAGTTAAACATACAAATAAATAATTCAAATTTATTAAATTAAACGAACGCTGTTCATATCTAACAAAAGTAGACAAAGAATTACTAGAAATTTCAAGTTTCAAAAACCACAATAAAGGATACGTATTTTGTCTATTACAATGCTAGATCAATACTTGAATACCATAGCCTTTGCCACAAGGGCCATTTATCAGATTCACGAGTGTGTACTATGCGAATGGAGTTTGTTAAACCCATGAATTTTTCTTGTCGACAGTAATTTATAATTGGGCAAGTTTTGTGTTTCTTTTCGCAGGATTATATTCATTGTGTAAAGCGAAAGGATGTTTTCATTGTTAATATAATAATATTTAATTTACTACAACCTTCAAAAGAACAAATTTATTTCAACAAATGTATCGCGAAAATATCAATTACGAATGTTGAGAATTTAAACTCAATAACCGAACTAAAGTCAGTGCTTCATGTATAGACTTGTATAAAGACTACGCTCGCAATGAGTCCATTCTAAATTATAGAAATAAATATACAATAAAGCGAGCTATTACAGCTTATAGCTGAATTAGCAACGTCTACTTTTTCATTCATTCATATAAAATGTACCAGCATCTCATACAAACATTTATTTTCAGGAAAAAATATATCTTCCAATCACTTTAAGATTAACAAGATGTTACATTTGGACAAGAAAAAGTATTAAAGAAATAAGTAATTATAAATCATTACCAAATAAAACGGAGATACAAGGAATTAATATTGTTTCGTTTTAGGAGTTATTAAAAATACGTACATGCAGCTTATAAAAATATAAATGAATTAATACAAATTTTCCTTATACATTTCTTTTTTATGTCGAGATTTTAGAGGTAGGTATATTACCGATAGTAACTATAGATAGTAATAAAATTATCGATAGTCACTAAAGATTAGTCATTATCGATAGTTAATATCGATACTTTCTGTAAGATTATGTGTGTAGTAAATAAATATATTAAAAAGTATTAAATGAAGTATAATACAAAACGTAAATATAATTATTAACAATATATAACGGGTGTATTTGATTGATTTACTGATCAGTCATTTACTTACAAATTTTAAATTACTTTAAAATTAGTGTTTTTCTCAGTGTTGAAAATTCTAATTATAATTTTCTACTTTTATCACTGATAATTATTTAATTAAGTTAATTTTCAATTTTTAAAAAGTTTACCCACGGCTGAGCTTCGAACCTTCTTTCCGATCTCTAGTCGGTTGCGCTACCTCCGCGCCACCGCGGGTATTTGGGTTAAACTCTTTAAATCGTACTGAATTATATCAAGTAACAGATGGTAATGTACTTTTGGCAATCCGACGTATATATATAATAATTCCTTTTCGTGGTTTAGCGGCTATTAAATGAACTCAAAACAAAATAAGATGCCGCGGACCGTAGCTCCTCTATCATACAATATATCGAAAAAAGTCTAAGAGAAAAATTGTCCATAACTACAATCGCCAATTTCCTAAAATATTTTTGGTCATCAGTGCTGTGCCGTATTTCAGTGGCGTATCAAACCTGTTTTTTTAAATGGAACAATATATATTTTATGGCTGATTCGAAAAGCCCTTGAAGAGTACTTCTTTTTCTTATGTAACGTCATACCGCTAACTTTCGCGGTTTCGCTGTTATAACGGTTTTTCTTCGCAGTTAAACCATACCTTTTTTGGCAGTAACTAAATTGTCCCGGCGTTTGGATTTCGAATTTAGGGATAGACTAAGACCACTTCTATATATTCTTAATTTTTTTTCAAGTGATTTAGGAAAAGAAGATAATTTTTGATTGGGCTTTGCAAATAATCATTTTTTTCTAAAATATCAAATGGGAAGCATATAAAATAATTACAGCGTTGGATAATCGAATAATCGAAATTCCAAGTTTTCCATTAAAAAAAAAAACCATCCTCTTTCCTTAAATCACTCGAAAAAAAATTAAGAGTAGGTAGAAGTGGTCTTAGTCTATCCCTAAATTCGAAATCCAAACGCCGGTACAATTTAGTTCCTGCCAAAAAAAAAATGTCGAAGTATGGTTTAACTGCGAAGAAAAACGGTTATAACAGCGAAACCGTTAAAGTTAGCGGTATAACGTTACATAAGAGAAAAAAAGTACTCTTCAAGGGCTTTCCGAATCAGCCATAAAATATGTATTGTTCCATTTAAAAAACATAGGTTTGATACGCCACTGGAATACGGCACAGCACTGATGACCAAAAATATTTTAGGAAAATGGCGACTGTAATTATGGACATTTTTTCTCTTAGACTTTTTTCGATATATTGTATGATAGAGGAGCTACGGTCCGAGGGATCTTAGGTGCTACACCCTGTAGATACTATCTCTGTACCTTATTCAAGATGAACTAATTAAAGCATTAAAACGTTATCAACTATTAATACAACTGTAACCTTTGCGTAATTGCTAGACAACCTAGGAATTATGTAAATGCAGCAGACCCAGTATATCTTATTAAATTATCGAATAAATGCCAAATTTTGAATTTCGGTTCTGTTATTTGCTGCATCATCATGCTTCTTTATTTGTACAGGTTCTAGAAAATTCCTGATTTTGTTATTTTGTTCTTTACATAAATTTTTGGACCAAGCCATATCATCCTTAATATGCAAAAGCAACTTTTCCTTATTTACATGTACTGATAGAGAGAAAGATCCATGTGATTTATTTTTTAATGTTTGTGTAATATATATTGTCCACAGAATGTTAAATAATTTTCCAACTCCATTTATACTTAATCTATCATATTCTATGGATTTACAGCAATTTATAATGATTCTTCTGTTAATTACACCCACACAGCACATACATACATAGAAAGATAGCATACTATTCTTAACATACTAAAGAAACTATTATCACCGTCTCTCCTAGAATGCTATTCACCATCAATTCATATTTATAGGGAGAGCTTGTGAATCAGTGCAAGGCTGTATATCTTTTTATGTAATATTTAAGGCCAACTTCGATTCTCGGATTATATACATTATGTATAATGTAAAAAATGAGGTGTGACCACCACACGAGTTTCTTGTACGTATGAGCGTTTGAAATTATACACAAGTTATTCTGAATTGTTTTAAATACTTTTATCTTAGAAAATAAACCTGTAAGTGTGTTACTTCAAGTTCAAATTTTAAGAATTTTTTATACAAAAAATATTCAAAATCCTATTCTAAATACTTCTATTCTCTTAATAAATCTCTATAGAATGCATACTTTGCGAGGTATTTGAAAAAAAAACTCGCTTAGAGTAGAAGTGTTACTTCCGGTCCGAATTTTGATATTTTATTTATACAAAAAATATTCCAAATCCAGTTCTAATTACTTTTGTACTTTTGACAAATATATATAGAATGCATAATTTACGACATATTTGCAAAAAATCGCTATTGGACACGAATAAAAGTGTTACTTCCGGTCCGAGTTTTGAATTTTTGTATACAAAAAGTATTGAAAATTAAGTTCTAAATATTTTTATACTCGTAATGTACCTGTCTAAAAAGCATGGCTTGCGAAATATTCGCAAAAAACTAATTTTCGATAAGAGTAAAAGACCTATTTCCGGTACGAATTTCGAAAGACTTTTTTAATCAAATTCTTCTGCAATTTAATTTTGAGTATATATGAATTCTTTATAAATTTGTCTAAACTTAGTAGTTGACGATGTATTAGCAAAATTCAATTTTTTCACTGAAGTAAACTACTACTTCCGGTCTGCCGATTTTACTGAAACTCTAATCAGATCTCAAGAGGGAGATTATATATACAAAATTTGGAATTGATGCCTATAGCGGTTTGACCGCTATCGTGGCCACAGACAGACAGACAGACACACTGACACACAGACAGACATTTTTAAAAACCACTTTTTCGGTATCAGGGGACTTCAAAATGTGGACATCTGCAAAAATTTCGAGGTCGAAATTTTCATAATCACAATACTTCCTTATACTACGTATAAGTAAAAGTTGTGATAATATCTGTCAAGTGTGGCTAGTAGCAAAGAAGTATAGAGAGCTTAAACAATTTTTACGCAAGAACCAATGAAATCTGTTAAAAACATGTATCATTTTGGGGCGATATTTAAATCACTCCTTCTTATTCTGACACCAGGTATAGATGTTAGGTCTTTAATAATAATAATAATAATAATAATATGCTTTATTTCAAGATACATACAATATATTCACATATAACACACACACATATATTAATACATATATGTATATATCAAAAACAAACGAAATATGTAACTGAAACCCTAAGGCGTGGTTCAGATGGATGGAGAAATTTTCCATCCCCTGTTCTTACACCAAAACCTTAACATTAAGACAAGACATATAACAAAGTTTGCCTATACTAACTTAATACTAATATTCTGCTATGATTACGTAGTCGTATGTGAATTAAGGTGGCACGCAAGTAACTGTATGCAAAAAAAAAAAAGAAAATGTATATACATATAGAAAAGAAAATAATTTACAAGTAACGACTGAGAACCACTACTGACATTCAAAGAGATACTGCAGAATTTGACGTTTAAACGCCCCTGGCTCCAAGGATTTGTAATGAACAGGAATAATATTGTATAGTTGATAAATGTTGTATGTGAAGGATCTTTCGAAAATTGCCAGTCTATGTTTTGGGGGTCTAATCAAGTTCGTGTTGCGAAGATTTATATTATGAACATCTGATCGAAAACGTATTTTTGATGTTAGATATGACGGAGTTTGAGAAATAAGAATTTTATGATAGAGGCATAGAGCATGTAATCTTCTCCTATTAGCCATGTTCAACCAACGCAACTCAATAAGTTTATGCGTAATATGATCAAATTTACGTATGCCAAAAATATAGCGCATACAAGCATTCTGTACCTTTTGGATACGAGATCGATCCGCATTATCTAAGCAGGGACCGTAAACTGGGGAAGCATAATTAAAGTGTGATAAAACAAGACTTTCGCACAGCATAGTCTTAGTACGAACGTCAAAAATTAATCGGTAAGGATATAGTGTTTTCAGATTGGCGTAGGCTAACTGTATAATTTTTGAAATGTGTTCCTTAAATCTGAAGCTGTTATCAATCATCAGACCAAGATTTCTCGCGGACTGAACCAACGGTATCTCCGTATCATTGACATTTATTTTAATCCGTTCTTTAGTGTTCTGAATTAAAGAGGGATTGCCAAACAGGACAGCAGTGGTTTTCTCAGGATTAATTTTCAGGGCATGATGCCGCGAAAACGACTGTATGCGCTGCAAGTCTCGATTAATACAATCCACAGCCATCTGTACCTCGTGTTTTGAAAAATCCATGTAAAGTTGTGTATCATCGGCATACATCTGCAATTGACAGTGTTGTACACATTTGTTTAAATGACTAGTGTAAAGGGAGAAAAAAAGAGGGCCAAGGATGGATCCCTGGGGAACACCTCTAGTCAAGGCCAAAGCTGATGAGACATCACCGTGCAGCTTCACGCACTGGAACCTTTCGGAAAAATATGAATGCACGAGACCCACAGCGCTGCCACTGAAACCCAGATGGTGTAGGACAGCCAACAAGATATCATAGTTAACAGTGTCGAAAGCCTTACTGTAATCCAGCAAGACGAATAGAGACATGGAGTTATTATCTCTAGATCTAAGAATATCATCCGTAACCTTCAGGAGTGTAGTAGTGCAACTGTGGTTACGTCGAAAACCCGACTGACATTGAGGGAGCAAATCAAATGCTTCCAAATGTTCATGAATTTGAAAACCTAATATCTTTTCCAGAACTTTGCTCAGGACAGGCAACAAACTAATGTTAACAGGATTTGCTTTTTTAGGTATAGGAATTACCAGTGATGTTTTCCAAGATGCAGGAAAAGTGCTCTCTGCTATGCAACAGATCACCAGGTGGGTTATGTATGGAAGGACATGTGGTAGAAGCAGTCTAAGCATATGAATGCTAATACCATCAATGCCAACAGCAGCACTACCAATGCTCAAAATCAAGCGAAAAACAGAATCCTCATCAACAGTGCGAAATGCAAAAACATTCGCTAGATCCTTCCGGGTATTTTCCATATAGTTTCGAATACACCCCGCAAAATCTCCAGAAACGACAGGTATGCTGCTAATAAAACTGGAGTTGATAAGGTTTATTTACAAAATTAAAGTTAGTAGATATGTAATATTTTTCTTAACGTTTCATATCTACTTTCATATTTATCTTGCGTAGACAAATTTGATATGGAAAAATAATTACGGGATATCCCCGTGAACGAACATTCTCTTACATTTTTACTTTAGTTTATTATATTTTACTGTGTTATTAATAAACATAGTGTTCAGGCTTCATACTCTAAAAATAGGAACAACAGTAATTTTAGTGAAATCTCCAAGACACTAAGTAAGATGTAGATATTACTCCAATTACCATATATTACAAATATCTATCAATTATACAAAGGGCAAAATCAAATGTATACCGCATAATTAAATAATAGAAACAGGCGAACTAATATCTCTTAAACAAGGAGCCACAGCAGGCATTTAATACTATTAGAATTTTATTGAATATGTCAAAAATACTATACGGTAGATGGTGTGCAGTTTCTTTTTTAGAAATGAAAACAGATGACTACCATGTAACGTTTTTCTTAACGTGTCATATCTACTCATTCTAATTTTGTAAATAAACAAGTAACATGTATACCTGGTCTCAGAATAAGGTGTGATTTAAATATCGCGCCAAAATGGAACATATTTTGAAGAGATTTCATTGGTTCTTGCGTAGGAATATTTAATATTGAAAAATAATTAAGCTATATCCCCCATATCTTATAACATAACCAAGTCTTAACCAGTGAACGATTATTCTCTTACATTTTTGCTTTGGTTTACTGTCTTTTAATGTGTTTTTAAATAAACATAGCATTAAAGTTCAAGCAAGTCCATTCATTACACAAACAGCGTCAACGATTGCTACATTTAAGACAACGAAATTTTAAATTTGTATAAAATGTTAACGCTACATAATCCAAAAATAAGAACTACAGTAATTATAATGAACATCTCCAAGACACTAAGTAAGATGTAGGTATTACTCCAATTACAATATATTACAAATATGTATCTATTGTACGAAGGGCATAATCAACTGTATATCGCATAATTGAACAATAGGAACAGGCGAACTAAGATCTCCTAAACAAAGAGTCAGCAGACATTTAATACTACTAGAATTTTATGAATATGTCAAAAATACTATACGGTAGATGGTTTGCAGTTTCTTTTCTAAAAATGAAAACAGTTGACTACCATGATGAAATGAATTTAATTTAATTTAATTATTTTTAATGAATTATTTGAAGACATATTCCCAGATAATGTTGTAATACTCATGGACAATGCATCATATCATTAACTTCGACTGGAAAAGCTACCTACTTAAACAATGACTGTTGGATGAATTAATGGATGATATCGTAGAAACATTTGCTATTTGTGCTAGAAATATTGATAGTGAAAGTGACTTATTATGGTCCAGTAATTCATACTAATTTGCGCAGCTAATTTTTTGTATTTATAACTTTGAAATTGTATTTTTCATAAACTTCCATAAAAAATTTAAATTCAGATTACATTTTACTTTAAATTAAACATTCACACCTGATATACATAACTAACTCCTAAGTTTGCGTAGATTTTACATATTATAAAATAATATATTGGGGGACCTAAATGGAAGAGTAGGAAGGAGAATTAACGAAACAAAGGAGGAAATTGAAATTCGTGGCGAAATAACCAGAAATAACAATGGAAACCGAAGCATAGACTTCTGTACTCAAAACAACTTCCTGGTAATGAATATTTTTTTCAAAGATAAACAAATACATAAGTAGCCGCGTATAATGAAAAGTAGAGGAGAAAAGTCCATAACAGACTATGCACTAATAGACAGACCTCATAGGAAGGATACCAAAAACGATAAAGCAAGCAGAGGCCCAGAAATTAATAGCGATCATTACTTAATCAAGGTCAAAATGAACATTGGGCACCTAGATTCAAATGAAAAACAAACAGACTCTAGGAAGACGACAACAATCCCAGTAAGAGAAGCAATCAGAGTTCACAAATTAAATAATGAAGGAACAGCTTTACAGTTCCAAAGAAGAGTTGAAACCAGACTGGATGGCATACAAACAGGGGATATGAATGTAGAACAAATGTGGGTGAAATTTAAAACAGCACTAATAAAAGCGGCCAAGGCAACATGCGGTTATGCTAAAGTAAATAAATAGTAAGCAAACTGCTTGGTGGCAAATTAAAGAAAAAAAAAAGACAGATGAAAAATTTATCTTATAGAAGGAACAAATGAACGGCATATCGAATATAAAGAACGGAACAACATAGTTAAAAAAGCTGTAAAGGAAGCAAAGCATAAATCCTGGGAAACGTTTGGAAAAAATAGAAGAAGACTTCCATGCAAACCAAAAACTATTTTATCGAGTACTGAAAAGCCTAAAAACGAAAACCAACACCAGCAAATATTAACACAAATCAGAAACAGTGAAGGGCAAATGCTTCATGAAAGAGAACACATTATGGAGAGATGGAAAGAGTACTTTGAATGCAATATGTGGCAAAACGGCAGGATCGAAATACCCGAAGGGCATGATATTGAAGAGCAGGACGCAAGACAAGCAATTAAAACGCTTAAGAAAAGGAAATCGGCGGGCTATGATCAGATCGCTAAAGAGATGCTAAAACATTTAGGAGAAATTAGTATAACGTTTCTAACCCAGATTTATAATAGTTGCTGGAACGAGGGAAGGATACCAGAAGACTGGGAAATGGATGTTATTATCCCAATCTTTAAAAAGGGAAGCACGCATGACTGCGCCAATTACCGTGGCATTACATTATTAAGTATAGTGCTTAAAGCATATGAGAAAATCCTCGTAAAAAGACTAAACCAGGAAATTGAGCCAACCATGGAACAGTCACAAAGCCGGTTTTTCTAGACTTAGAAAAAGCGTTTGATAAAGTACCGATGGGAAAAAATGCTAGAAAACTTAAAACAGAAAGCAATATCGATCAAGTTACAACGAGCAATAGCAAGTATTCATAAAGTTAACAGAAACATAGTTAGAACAAATAACATAGAATCGCAGGAATTTAGTATCAACGTGGGAGTACGCCAAGGAGGAGTACTGAGCCCAATTCTGTTTAACATGATCATGGACGACGTTATTAAAGACAAAAACATGAACAAAAGCCATTTACATAGGGCACAGACACTTAGGAGCAGAGTACCTAAACGTATGTGCATTTGCAGACGATTTGGTTGTATTGGCGCGCAATGAGACAGAACTGATAGCCACCCTGAATATATGGAATGAAGCACTATATACCCGAAATTTAAAGATCAACGTCAACAAAACCAAGGTCATGACACTGGGGCAACCACAAACAAATTAAATATAAAAATAGGCAGCCACGAATTAGAGCAAGTAGAAGTATTTAAATACTTAGGAGTCCATATCAATAGTACGGGAACACACGAAACAGAAATATCACATCGAATAGAGACCGCAGCTAAATTATACCACCTAATTAGAACCGCTTTTATATGGAAAAAAGAAATATCGAGAAGAACTAAGGTGAGTGTATATGCAACAGTTTTCAGCCCAGTGCTGACTTGCAAAGTATGGAAATGAGTCCTAGGAGTAACGAAGAAAGACCGGATAAGGAACTCGATAATAAGAGAGCAGCTAGAAGTAGAACCGATTGCTACAAAAATTGAAAAGAACCAGTTGTGATGGTATGGGCACTTAGTGCGAATCAGCAGCGACAGACCAGTCAAGCGAGTAAGGGAGTCTAGGATGCCAGAAAAGAGGGCAACGGGGAGACCAGCTAAGATATGGAACAAGAATGTAGAAAAAATACTCGAGGATCGTGGCCTAATACAACGAAGAGCGAAAGAACTGGCAAGAGACAAAACATAGTGGCGAAGTTTGTGCACCAGAAAAACTAAACTAAACTGAGGACATACATATAGAACCTTACACCTAAGGGTACAACAAGGTTTATTTTGATTATATATATATATATATATAATTTTTTCTTTCTTGGGATTAGCGGCCATAAAGGAAGTAAATGAATTACACCATTTTTTTTTTGGTTTTATTACACCAACGTTTCGGCAATTATCCTTGCCTTTTTCAAGGTTATTTATTAAACCAACATAACACTAATTTTTTTATACTAACATCATTTGTCATTCACTATATATATATATGTATATATATATATATATAATATATTACAATTCTTTGCCAAATATACAAATGTATTGAAAAATTCAAAAGATTCTTGGTAGTAGTGGCATACAATGAAGTAAAAGTAATAACAATATGACAACTGGTTGTCAATTAGAAAACAATGACAAATATAAAATGCAAATCACAATGTATAATTGAAAATGACTGTCCTATTGCTTATTTGATTACATTTTCAATTATACATTGTGATTTGCATTTTATATTTGTCATTGTTTTCTAATTGACAACCAGTTGTCATATTGTTATTACTTTTACTTCATTGTATGCCACTACTACCAAGAATCTTTTGAATTTTTCAATATATATATATATATATATAGCTGTTTAGAGGTCATACGAGTATTTCATTTTAAGCAATATTTTTGGGGTTTTGGCGGGATATTTGAATCACTCCTAATTATTTTGAGAGAGAGTATACTCGCAGCAAGTATACTGACGGCAATATGAATTAGTTTTATCGTACATCAAGTCCCTCTTCTAATATAATTTTTGAAACAAATCAATAACATGTATACTAAGTTAAATTGTATGTGGTACCATAATCCCAGAATAATATTGAATTTAATACGAAATATATGAAAGCAGAAAGGGATCAGAAAAAACCACGCGTGTTAGATGAAGAAATACCGTGCACGTTACGTACTACATGCACATACGAGGTAAAGATTTCCTAAATCGAAAATTCTACTCACACTCGTGATCCCTCCTATCTTTGGGTATTGGAAAGCCTTGTACTTTATTCATTCACAAACACTTCAGAGATCTGGAAAGAATATTTATTCGGGCGAAAAATTTTTCTGAAAATACTAGAAAACTATAGTAATATGTTTCAATTTAAAATTCGATGATATTTGTAATATATATATATATATATATATATATATATATATATATATATATCTTTTTAAAAATGTCAGAAATAGATGACTGCATTTATTTTAATTTTAAATAATACAGACACGAATGTTGATAATAACACTAACCGAAAATTTAATTATTTTTTTTAATAACTGTTGTAAAAATAGGTGTACAGTCTTGAACTAAAGGCATAACTAAAAACCAAATCTTTTCACCACGTCTAGGTTTAGAGTTATAATCATACTCCGCTGGTAGATAAACAATAGTATTGTATTTAGAAAATTTGCTATACAGAAGTTATAAAAAAAAATAGATCAGTACAAAAATCTTGACTTAACAAATGTTTGAATGTTTAATTAGTATCAAGAATACAAAAACACTTAATTGCACACAAAGGAAAATTGCTGATATATCAAAGTTTTGACTAAATAGAGTTATTTCTTCCCTTTATCTTGCCTCTTGCCTTCTCTAATGAGAGACCAGCAAAAATCTCCCGTCATGATCGGATCCCACCAACCCTGATATCGTTTCCGCATTTCTGCAATCTCTTGATGGAACCTCCCCCCCTGTTATTCGCTCGTCTTTCCTAAATTAGTAGGAAGAATTCCAAATGTGAATGCAAAAACGAACTTTGAGCAAAATTCGACTTTCTAGAAAATTAGCCACGATATCTTGGTAGTTTTTATTCCTTTCATTTCCCAGAAATTGTTTGCAAACATTTTCAAAGAAGTCCATGATGCCAGCTCTAAATCATTCATGGTACGTTCAAAATTTTTCATCTTTGAACAGCTTCCTAACTTGTGAACCTTCGCGAACTTTCGCTTTGGAAACTTATCCCTTAAGTATTTAAAACAGTTGCCTTCTTTTTCTAGTGCTTGACAAAATGTTTAATCAGTCCTAATTTAATGTATAGAGAGGGTAAAATCACCAAATTAGAATCCACTAACGGCTCAAATTTTATATAAAATTCTCCAGAAACAATGCTTGTCCGTGGTTGGCATTCTTTTATTTAGTAATGATGCTGATCTACTCGACTATCCCTCAGACACAAAAAACAACAATATTTGGTGAACCCTCCTTGCAGTCCAAGTAATAAGGAAATAACCATAAGTTCACCACAGATTTGCCAAAGATGATTTGAATATTGAATGAGATTCAATATAGTTGACATACTGTCATACGTTTCTTTTGTGTTTGTAGAATGATCCATTGGAATTGATGGTTTCGAGTTACCATTATGAGGGCCACTGCTAAAATTCGCGGAAAATATAAAATAAAACATGCATGAACTTTTATAAAGCGCTTTACTGCTTCTCAAAATATCCCCCTTTCAGATCTATACACTTTTGCATTCGATGGAACCAATCTTCAAAACACTTTTTCCACTCTGAACGAGATACCTCCAAAACAAGTGACTTAAATGTCTCAACGGCCTCGTCTGGCGATGAGAAACGCTCGCCACGCATTTTATTTTTGATGTGTCCGAATAAGAAGAAGTCATTGGGTGATAAATCGGGAGAATACGGGCAATGGGTCATTAATTTGATGTTGTGACTGGTCAAAAACTCGACAGTTTGTCGGGCTGTGTGTGCGCGTCTTTGAGATTGTGTGAAATCCATGGACTACAAAGCTTCCTGACATGTAACTGATCGTGTAAAATCGTATGTATTTGTTTCGCCGCAAAGCCTTAGGATGCTTCTATCTTCCTATATATCACATTTCACGAACAGCATCGATGTTCTTCGCAACAACAGAGGTGCATGAACGACCTTCACAAAGATCGTCATCAAACGTTAGTCTTCCACGCTTAAATTCTGCGAAACATTTGTAAACCATAGTTTTGGATGGTGCTTCATCCCCAAATAACGAATTCAGTTTTTCCACACTTTGCTGTGCTGTTAAACCGTATCGAAAATTATAAAAGATCATCACTCGAAAATTACGATTCGAAATTTCCATTTTTCACACAATTATTGCTTTGTTAAATTTTATTGAAACTAAACTGCTAGGTTTGAAAACGAACTGTCAACTGAATTAAAGGTGAAAAACGTGAAATTTAACGAATACGACAATTGTAGAACGTTGGCAATGCAAGGAGTACTCGATTCCTAAAAGTAAAACGGCTGTGAGACTTGTTTTTGACGAGTCGATAAACAATCGGCATTCTGCAGGGCTATATTCATTACACATTTC
This sequence comes from Amphimallon solstitiale, assembly GCA_963170755.1. Lineage (NCBI taxonomy): Eukaryota > Metazoa > Arthropoda > Insecta > Coleoptera > Scarabaeidae > Amphimallon > Amphimallon solstitiale. The sequence goes on along the minus strand of OY720684.1, from coordinate 39,265,226 downwards.
ATACAAAAGTTAATTCACATCAGAAAACAGTTAAAAAATTTATTTTGAAAATAACCCTGCCCTATGTTAGAATACAGTTTTTATGTTCAGGGCCGCCGTCAGCACAGCCAGGGCCCGGGGCAAAATAATACAGCGGGCCCACTCCCACTCAATATTTGATGTGTTTTATTTTTGTCAATAGTATTAATATATGGATTAAGGTTTTATGAAAACAAAACTAACTACTGCATTATAATAACAAGAGTTTATTATTTTCCATAAAATAAAACAAACTTACTTATAAACTTATTTAAGGCTATACGCCCGGCCTCGAAATCGTTTTTCCCATTTCCTACTCGTATTTTTCATGAAAACCTTACCGAATTTACACGCTAATTTAAGAAAAAAATGCCTTTCAATGGATAAATCGTAATTTCTTCGAAATTGTCCAAAGGGCCCTAGATAAAAATAAGAATGTAAGAAATTTCAAAAAACAAGCCTTTATTTAAAATTATGTAACACTCAACAGCAATACATAAATTTTATTTTTTCTTAATTTTTTAAAATAAGGTCACGAAACGGAAAACAAAATTTTGAAATTTGGGCGAAATTCACTGAAATCAAATAGAGTATGTGGTACGCTCGCACATTGTGTCGAGAGGTAGCTCCGCCTACCATTTCGGGCAGTTTCTACGCAGTTTGTAAAATACTTCTGAGATCGGTGTATGTTAAGAAAGTAATCGTTACTCGGACATTATTTTATCGAAACCGTTGATATTTCTTTACAATATAGTGTATGCCAGCGTCACAATACTTCCTTATACTACGTATCAGAAAGTAAAAGCAATATCTCTTCCCGTCCCTAACGCTATACCTGCTAGAAGCGCATGCTAGGACTCACACGGCTTGCGGGCAGGGAGTATAATTATTATATTTGACTCGCAATAATTTGCTTCTGAAACGATCTAGAAATTTATTTCTTGCACAAAAAATAATTTTGGAATGTTGGCTTTATTTTGTTTCACATATATATGGGTAAATTCTGAAAAATAAGATTAGTTACTCGATAGCTGAAAAATATCTTACACAAATTGGTGGTCTACTAAAACTTTTTTTTTTATAAAATTTACACACCATAAAGAAAAATCGAAAACACTAGTATCATCCAAATACTTTAGGGTATAACCTTAAAAAAAAACAGATCCCTAGCTCTCTGCATTGCTGAGATATCACGAGATAAGTATTAATAATTGAAGAAAATGAAAATTTTAAAATTTACACAAAAAAACGATTTTTCGACCTTTTTGCGATTTCGATTTTATTTTCCAACTCAAAATTTGAATCCGGCAGGTGATTTTACATATCCAGCTTCACTTTTTTTGTGTGTTTGAGAAAATGTAGATTGTATAATTTAGGGGCGGTTGCTTCCCGATTGCCAAACATGTGGGCCAACCGTCGATTATCTGAGACCATAACGCAGCCATAAATTACAGGCAGATTAGATTAGGTGACAAGTTCTTTTCTCTATCTTTTTCCTCAGCATAAGACAGAGCACGCGGACCCTTAAACATTTGTCTTTTATTTACATTTGCACGAAAAGCAGTGGTACGCCTATTTCAAATCGAACTCAGCTTGAAGCGGGCGTCCAGCCTTAAAGGCCGAGTCGCCAATGGTTACCAAACGACGGTCAAAATCGACGAAAATTTAATAATAATTACTTAAGACTTAAGTAATGTTCATAATAACTAACAGATTTTGAACTATTTTTTATTTACAACAACACTCTTCTTGCCTTCCTTTCTGCGAAAGTTTGAATAATTGAGTCAAAATTCAATGTTCTTGGTAACCTAGACTCAATAGACAACACTCCCAAATTTGACAATCTTTGCTGTCCCATCTCAAACAATTTTTGACTCTACTAAGCACACTAAACGAGCGTTCTGCCTGTGCTACCGAAACTGGAAGAGTGCAAAATATACGGAGTGCTATACACAAATTAGGAAATAAACTAGTAATTTTTAGCGCGGATAATTTGTTCAGCAACTTCAGAGGTGGCAGTGGAGTGTCCGAGATGTTGCTCTTTGCAATTGATTTTAAATATTTAACCTTCTCCTTTAATTCGGGGCCAACATTCACTTCGTGTTCATTTGAGAATCCACCAAATACTTCTTCGTCATTCATTTATTGATATTTCCACAAAAATGAGAATACTTTTCTGTATTTCTTTTAGTGCTGTGAATCTGGATGTCAAATTGGCCACTAGGATATAAATTAATTTGTAGAATACTTCGATTCTAAATCGTTCTTCGGGGTCAAGCCTGGGTTGGTTATATTTCGTCTAAGCACTTTCTTTTCTCTTTAAACTCATAACAACTTTCATACTTATAAATTTCTCTACACTGTCAGAGTATGATAAAAGTACGTGATATTATTATTATATTATTATTATAGATTGAAATGATTTTTTATTTGCATGTGTTTGTTCAACAAACTTTTTTACGGTATACATTTTTTGATCAACGCTTATTTTAATCGGGCCCCCCGGAAGCCCGGGCCCCGGGGATTTCCCCCCCTTGCCCCCCCACCCCTGACGGCGGGCCTGTTTATGTTTAAAACAATGCAAAATACTAAAATTTCAGACTATTAAGTCAGTTATAAAAATCGTGTCGGCTAGGTGTATTTATTAAGAAAAATGCATATATCCTTTCATGTCCGTACATTATACTTTTCAATATAGTAAAAATTAATTTTGCCGATAAAATTGTGTAAGAAAATAAAAATGAGGAAACTACTCCACAAAAAATTGAAATTTAAAGTTACATTTTAGTTAATATCACTTCCACATCTCTATAGTTACCAAGGTGCAGTGTTGCCTTAATAAGTGTGTATTAGTAATACTACAGTTATTGTTGTAAATAATCCGATAGTGTTTGCCGATTACAGACATCTACTGCATTTGCTCATCTTTTGGTATACTTGCTCACTCTATCTGTTTCTCAGCACCCATTCAAGATCCATTATAAAATTATAGTAATAATGGGTGATTGTCTTTTGTATCTAGGGAAAAGTGTCAGTGTCAGATTATTTTTACTAACACCATTGGAATTATCGTCTTGTGGAATTTTTTCCCCAATAGAACACTTCAGCAAGTTCAGAGAGCGTTTCAAAATCCCTACAATTTACGGTACGCTCATCAAGGTCAATCTGCTAATTTAATATAGCAAAGGATAAGCAAATTTCAAGTAAGTGGTTCTACAGTTTGATCTAAGCCCCATGAACGCAGAAGATTTGTTAGAAATTAAGTCAACATCGAAGCTGTAAGTGCTGTTGGACGCCAAATTCCACATCGCTCGATAAGAAAACTAGCGTTTGCTTTACATTTAAACCAGTGTAGTGTTCAAAGAATTTTGAAAAAGGATTTACAATACCATCCTTATATGATCCAGGTGATTTAAGCTTTGAAAATGATGATCACCGCAGCCGTCTTAATTTTGCTACTTTGATGCAGGAGTTCAATGATTTTGAAGATATTCTTTTTAGCGACAAAGCACATTTTGATTTAGATGGGTACGTGAACAAACAGAACTGTCTACCTTAAACGTGAGGTGTATGAAAATCATTCACCGAATGTAAACAAACTTAAAGACCGATCACGGGGACAAATTACCGCCATCCCTGTAGCACTGTGTCAACGAGTTATTCTAAACGCACGACATCATTTAGATGGGCGCATAAGATGTCAAGGGCAACATTTAGACGGCATTGTTTTTTAAGATTTAGTTTCCAGATAACAGTAATTATATTTCTAAGTACATTTCTACAACATTTTTTCTCATTACCCCAATACAAACAAAAATCATATCTTTAAGCTCATTTTTAGAAAAATTCATTATCAAATCATGTTTGTCAACTGAGAAGCAACTTATTAAATGACATCCATTCAATTGCCAATTTCGCGACAAATATCGTGGCTCACTATACCCTATTAAAAAAAAAACATAAAGTTAGCAAAATTATATCAAAAAACGACAATAGCTCAGAAATAGTCACGTTTAATATTATAACGTCTTACATGTTTTTGGTGTGAAATTTAGTAAGCAATTTAAAAATGAATGAAGGATGTTACTTAATTGGTACTTGTGTTCATGTGTGCTTCATGCACTTGTTTTGTGCACTATAAACATGATGTAATTAAGTAAATTATTAGATTAATAGACAAATGCTGACATTGTATATAATATAGGTAATGCAAATATATTAGTTACGTAAGTCTGTTTTGTTATAAATTCTAATTGTTTTACGACATATATAATATAAAACAATAGCAATTGCTAAATACACGAATATTTTTATTATTATCATCATTATTATTATTTCTAATCATTTTAGTTTTCTCTATGACGCAATGGTACTGTAAATAATATTTACAAAAATTATGAAAACATCAGCTAGAACAGAAGAAAATAAATGTAATATGTTTCCATGTTCCTTATCCCTGTGTAAATGCTTTAAAGTTTTTCCACTTGAACCGCTATTATAAACAGAATGAAAAAAAGTAATAAAGGCATTGGTGTAAAATCCGCGTTGAACATAATATGATGTGCGCGAATATATTTATCCCTTAAACATAGGAATGATAAAACATTTTTTGTCATCAAGGGATTCCGGTGTAATCCGAACGTTCTGTGTGAAAATTGCAGGCGCCGTGCTGCTCGCTTTCCCCCCATTCACATTTTACAATGATATTAATGACTTTACTTAATGTTTTCAAATTTCATTTCTTCATATTCCACATTTCGCACTTTTTACGTGTCAATAACATTCGCGATTCACAACTCACAAATGGCCTCTTTATCTCTACAAATTAATTTAGATTTATGCAAAATAATTTCATGTATTTCCTTATGTTACAAATAATATTTTGCATATGGATTTTCTAATGTAATATGTATATTAAAGGTGTAAAATCGGGATGAGTTGCAAAAGACTGATATACATCATTATAGATGATGTAGCATCTGTCTATAAAATGTTGTAGTCAGGAAATTCTGTTCTATAAAAATACATCTGAGATAGTTAATATTATCTACGAATAAAGAGAGATGGTTTTGCTATTTAAAAAGCCATGTAACAATGTTATTTGCCTATATTGTTAATGTTTATAATAGGCATACGAACTATTGTTGTGGTCTTCAGCTTGGACGTTAAATACATAAATGCTGTAGTTGTTGTTAAAATAAATATTTTTAAATATATAAAATATTTAAATAAAGCTACGCTTTGGGACTAGCCAAATATATATGATGTGACCAACAATAAAGAATATTTTAAAGAGAAGTAAAATATTCAAATAAAGATATTTAAATTTATCAAACAGCTTCACAGATATACAAGTTCGGTCTGTTTTTACCTTGCATGCGAGCTATAAGTATTCAAACGAACGTTGTTGCCAATATTTATACACATGTGGGCAAGTACTGCTCGACGCTAGACGACAGGTCGATAAGATCATTACGATCATAAGATTCCAATATAATGCATGTGTGCATGTTGGAGATGTTGTTATCTTCATTTTTAGGTATTATTCCCATTCGTAATATTGCTAAAAAAATATCTTAAGTTAATATTATAAGAATTCCTTCAGATTTATTATTTGTATGATTGAATTTAATTTGGTTTCGCTGAAGGTCTACTTGTCGGCTCTCGCATGTATATCTGTTAGGTAGGTACGGTTTGGCAACTCCTTTCGTGTTATGTACGGGAAGCCGCATGCAAGATAATCGTAGGCCAAACGTGTATATGCATTTTTTGTAGGTTTGCGGTGGTTTACATACATATACATCTCTGATTGTTTAGACATCCTCTTACCTTTTATTATTAAAGTTTTGCCCCAGACTGCTGCTCTCAGATACAGATCCTTTCACAGGTATACTTTTGCTTATGTGGATTAGGTAAATATAAAATGAAACCAGTTATTCGTAATAACATAAAATGAAAAACATACACCTGTAAATGGATTTTTATTTACGATTCAAAAAAATAATTACTGAAAGAATGTACCTAAATTAATAAATGGCTCATAAACACCTTAGAAATAATCTGTTAAAATAACAATATGAATGTATAAGATAATAATTTTATGATAATAGTAGTTTATACAACGAGTCAATAATGACAGTTATTATTCCCGAGAGCCGAATTTACAAACCGAGCCATGAAGCGGCGAGGGAGTAACTCGGTTCGAGGGTATAATAGTCATTATTGCGAGTTCATATACACTACTTTATCTACGACTAACTGAAGATTACTAAAAAAAATCAAAATAATTAAACGAAAATGTTAGATTACTATATCGATATGACGTTTGACAATTTGACAGTTAGTAAAATGGCGGACTTGTCTATCGTTACTACGACAACGTTGGTAACGCTATGTTCTTATTGGCGGAATGCAGGGAATAATGGTAACGTAATGGCTCATTATTCCCCGGTCGTATTTCATTATTCCCTCCGGGTATTATGAGTCCTATTATTAGCCAATAGTGATTAATATAATACATACTTTATTGTTTAGTCGTCGATAAATAATTATAAAAGTCCAACTAACATGGTTTTTTTATATACTGAATAATTAATTTTACAAATAAAAAGCCTTGGTTTAGGTATTACTTCAGTTAGCCAAACTGTTCGCACATACTAGTGTAACTGTTTCATTCCTGATTCAAGTACATAGGTAAATTAGATTTCCAACCACTGGAACCTTTTATGAAACCAGTTAGCACAAATCTTCTTGACACGATCACTTGTCAAGAAATTTAACAAACACGTAATTGTTTCTACGAGCTAATATAGATCACACAATCGTGTATTTTCACGCTCGTCCTCAGTACAATAAAAAATATTATTTGATTTGCAAATTATAGAATGGAAACGTCATAAATAAAGAGAAAATGCAATATTGTAAGCGTGAAACATTATCAGTAGAAACAAATAGGAAATTTAGATGTGGCTGGTCGCTGTAAATATAAATATAAGTTCTAAGTTTGAACAGTTATTCTCATTTTTTCTCCTTCATTTTCTATTTTCTTAGGATAACTACATTCAAGCCATCGTATTCCAAACAGTTTGGATTTAATTCATCTTGTTTATATGATTTCTTCATTACCATCTTCTGGATCTTCGAGTTTATCTCCATAGTATCTTTTCTAATTTTATCTCGCATCATAAAACTACTAATTATTAATGCAATTTTCATAGTTGCAAAAATTATTTTTAAGCTGTTATTAAGAAATAATCTAGCATTTTACAGCAAAAGAAACATAGGAACTATCACTGCAAAATGTAAACATATAATGAGACATCCTCGAAAAGGTCGTAAGCGATGTTTAAGAATTAGTGTACGAGAATTCACTGAACAATACAGATAAAGTAGAATTGGTTTATAATGACTCCAACTATAATGACCAACCCCTTTATTATGACAATTGTAGTAGATATTTTGGTTTTCATACGAACTTATAAATTCAAGCTACCTTCCGTCAAACCAATGATGAACGTGTGATCGGTCATATCTCAAAAAACATACTGGACTTCTGATTGATAAAATTGCCGTTAAATTTCTCTAGACGGAAATGAATCGACTAAGGTGGCGCGTCGGTTGCTTCGTATTTGTTTTGACTTGCAGTGAGAAGTTGCTGATGTTCCAGAACATCGTAGAGCATTTACAGTTACTCCTCTATAATAAACTGTAAAGTAATGTAAGTAAAACTTTCGTCTGTTGACTAACATTCTATAACCGAATTATTGACAGTTGTGTGACCAAAACTACGAAAACTCTTTTCAGATAATTACATGCGGACGACACTAGGCACTTTTATAAATTTATGCCTAATTAAACTTTAAAGTTCAAAGCTACAATAGCCACAACGCTTATAGCCAACAAGAGCGATAAAATTAAAAAGAAATTGCTGATTATAGGCAAATCGAGAACCGAGGTGTTTTAGTGGCTTTCGGTTGTTGTCAATTGTTTATCAAACTAACCATAAAGGGTGAATGACGTTATATATTTTCGAGAAATGGATTTGCAACGAAAAAAAAATAAAAAAGTTATTGCTTCTTGACAACTGCCCGGCTTCCTTCCGCCCAACACGACATCAGTCCTAAAACCTATGACGCAGAGAATTATACGGCCTCCAAATAGCAATTTCAGGAAAAATCTTAGACGATATTTAAGAACTTTCTGCTGTAAAGGTAAAAGTCTTGCATGCGATCCTTCTGGTGTATGATGCCTGGAACAAAACTTCGTAAAACACAATTTCCAATGGTTCCAAATGAGCGGAATCTGTTGAAAACAGTGACGCCTCATATCAGGATGTCACAGAACACAGCATTGATAAAATTAAGAAGATATGTCACTATTTTTATGCATAGAAGAAATAAATTCATAGACGCGAGCTTCTATCAAAATATGGAAAAATTACATTGATGTTGATGGCGACGTTGTCATATCGGAAGAATCCACGGAACGAACATCGTAAATAAACAACACAAAAAGTAAATATGAAGAGTGGGAGGTTGGAGAAGAAGAAGAAACACCTAGAGTAGCAAACGCATTGAAAGCTGCAGACTTGCTATCACAATTAGTTCACAGGACCACTGATAATAAACAAAGGAAGAAATGGGATGTTTTCCTTACACAATACTGTTCAAGACATATCATAATTCAAATAAAAATCAAAAGCAGATAAAAGTTACTGATATTTTCCACGCTTAGAAAATTTGTTAAGTTGCAGTAGTTATTGTTAATAATAAACCAAACATGTTACGTAAATATGTTCGTTTTCAATGACATTTGCTTAGTACGACCTAATTACGATTTCCCTTCAATGTCATTATAAGCGAATTCTACTGTACATTACTTTTACTTGCGTGCCTTTTGAAATAGTTTCCAAAATATTGGCAACTGGCAGGAAGAAAAACTATAGTAAGTTAGGCACAATACTTTGATAATGCTATATAGCAGGGGTCTCCAAACTTTCCAGCCTTAGGGCCATACTGATTACTCCAGTAAGTTCCGAGGGCCAAAACCATATTATCATTGTTGCCGGTGGTAAAAAGTGAAATAGTCCACTGATGAAAAAAAGTCCGAAAAAGTACGCAACGTTTAAAAAAGGCTGCAAAACGGCAACACTGCATATTATTAATTTTCCTGTCATTATCTGTAATTTCTAGATTAGTCGTAGAGTACGAGCCATGAGGAGTAACGTGACACGACATCTGGTGGACACAAGCGGAAATAGGTAGTACCTTCTATCGCTAACAGATGGCGCTAATAGCACGTACAGAATAATCTCGTTGGTTCGAGAAAGTTCTGGTGTCTTCCACTCACTTCTAGATGGCAGTAATTGGAATATATAAGAAGGCTAGTGGCGCAACCACAAGTCAGTTCCTATGACACTGTTGTGAAATAAAATAGTGCGTTCCTCCTTAAAACGTGTTTGTGCGTGTTTAAGTTTAAGATATCTTTGTAACAGTATTTTGATTTGAATTGTTGCTTTTGTGTGTGATTTAGTAGTATGGAAAAGAAGCGAAAAATTGATAGTGAATGCAGAAAATTCAAAGATCAGTGGAACATTCAGTATTTCGTAATTGAGTCCAGTAAGAAGGCGCTATGTTTGATTTGCAATGAAAGCATAGTTGTTCTCAAAGAATATAACATTAAACGTCATTATGAAACAAAACATTTTCAAAATTACTCAAAACAGGAAGTTTTCGGACAGAAAAATTCGAAGCTATGAAGCGCGGATTGAAATCGCAGCAATCTTCATTTACAAAACTCAAAACTGAACAAGAGGCTGCAACGCGTGCCAGCTTTCGTGTGGCTCTTGAAATTGCAAAACGTGGAAAACCATTCACCGATGGAGAAATGATCAAAGAATGCATAATTGCAGTAGCCGAAGAAATGTGCCCTGAAAAGGTAAATTTATTAAAAAGTGTCAGTATGTCAGCAAACACTGTGGCTCGAAGGGTAGAAAACATCGCTGAAAATATATCCTCTCAACTGTTCGACAAAAAGGGACATGTTGAGTGGTTTTCTTTGGCCTTGGATGAGTCAACGGATGTGTCAGATACTGCTCAGGTGTTGATTTATTAGGAGTAGATAAAAGCTATGAAGTGCATGAAGAACTTCTTGATATGAATAGTATTCATGGCACAACTACTGGTACAGATATTTTTAAAGGAGTTGAAATGGCCATTAATCAAAAGAACCTTCGATGGAAAAACTTGAAATGTATTACAACTGATGGAGGCAAAAACATGAGTGGGAAAGATAAAGGAGTGGTCGCTCTTGTGTCAAAGGCTGTAGAAAATGACGGTGGTTTAAAACCATTAGTCTTACATTGTATCATTCATCAACAGTCTTTGTGCGGAAAATGTTTGGATATGTCTGAAGTTCTGAAACCAGTCATATCAACTGTTAATTTTATCAGATCTTTTGGGCTGAATCACCGACAATTCCGACAAGTTATTGAAGAGATTGGAGAAAATGACTTACCTTATCATACTGCCGTACGTTGGCTTAGTTGTGGGAAAGTCCTTCAGCAATTTTTTGAACTTCGAGCAGTGATCGAAATTTTTTTGAATGAAAAGCATCGCCCTCTTACTGAATTACAAAACAACGCATGGCTGTGGAAGTTAGCATTCTATGTTGATTTGACAAAACATGTGAACGAACTGAATTTGAGATTGCAAGGAGAAAACCAGCATCTTCCTGATTTATACACTAATATCAAATCATTCCGGAAGAAATTGATACTGTTTCAATCACAACTAAGAAGTAAATGTTTTTCACATTTTAAAACATGTGAAATATTCAGCCACACTACTGAGACTGAGTTTCCTATCGATTTTGCAATCGAAACTTTGAGTGCTTTGAAAATAAATTTTGATACTCGTTTCTCGGACTTTGATGCCATTGCGAATCAAATTAAGATTTTTCAGAATCCTTTTGATACTGACATTGAAACCCTAGCCCCGGAACTTCAAATGGAAATAATTGATCTACAGTGCAGTGATATAATTAAGAACAAATATCAAAACTCATCTTTGTTGGAATTTTATAAGAGTCTTCCACTGACAAAATTTGATAATTTGCATAAATTTGCTCGTGGGCTGTTTTCTGTTTTTGGTGCTACTTATTTGTGTGAGAAGACCTTCTCCAAAATGAAGTACACAAAAAATGTTTACAGATCTAAATTAACTGATGAGCATCTTAAATCTCTTTTAATAATTGGTACAAGTAAAATTAGTCCACAACTACAAACTATTGTCAGTGGAAAATCTCAATTACACAAATCTCATTAGTATTTCATATGTCATTATGCTTGTTATAAGTTATGTTTTTATTTAAAATGTATAAAATGTTAGTTGGATTCATTTCAATAATTTGTTAGTTATTATATACTGAAGTAAAATTTTCTGCATATTATACATGTCTTTACTCATTACAATTCTGTGTTCTTTACTTATTACAATTCTGTGTTTCTTTATCCAACTTATCACAAAAACAATAACAATAAGCCTGCAACAATGTTATGAGTAGCTAGCCCATGACCATATCAATGTAGATGTCATATTAATAATTATTCAACATAAAATTAGAATACTTCAGTAAACTAAATTTAATTTGCTATAAAAAATATGTTCTCTAAAAGGAGTTTTCAAGTATGCTAGCTCTCCGCGGGCCGGACAAAATCTGTCCGCGGGCCGGATGTGGCCCTCGGGCCGTGGTTTGGAGACCCCTGCTATATAGTAACATAAAAAGCAATACTGCTTCATAGCAACGCAAAGAAAATATATGATGTAAAACTTAGAAAAGTCATTACTATAGGTGATCTTAGGTTTTGGACTTCCAGTTTAGTGTATAATATTGGTGCGATAGACAATATGTTGTTGTGCAATTAGGTGAAGATGTTTCACGATTCTATTAAATACAAACACAAATAGAAATGAAAGCAGTAGTAAACTTTAATTTTATCTAACTTATCATTCTCTTGTTTGCAATATTTCCTTAGTGCTGCTCTTATTAAACTTAGATAATACATAATATTTTCGGTTAATATACATAGTATACTTTTTTTTAATTAATAATGAAATCTAGCTTGGACGATGGACAGTTATAATATTATTTGTTACACTAATACTGTTGAAGAATTTATAGTTTACATTTTTGCTCATTTTGACTTTTATTTCTAGTGAATCAAAGTACTTTGGGTGTTGGACCAGACAAAGACGCAAAGAAAAAGCACACAAGGCCTACCTTCTCTGGACAACAAATATTCGCCTTAGAAAAAACCTTTGAACAAACAAAATACCTAGCTGGACCAGAACGAGCTAAGTTAGCATATGCATTAGGAATGACAGAATCTCAAGTTAAGGTATGTAATAAAGCTCTTATTGTTGGAACTAATTTTTATGCATAGCTGTCTTTCTTGATATATATCAATGAATATCGCTTTGAAAGATAATTATAAATGTATATCGATCTTCTATAAATATAATGACAAATTTGGAAAGCTTTTTACAAGTACCATAATATTCTTTTGGAGGAACGTGTATTTGTATAAATCGTTATGTTATGTTTATTATATTTTCAATTAAGCAATGTGTCATAATGATGTTAAATAATGCATATAAAAGGGGTGTCACAGTATGATTAAAAGCGTGTACCACAAATATCGGGTCCTTTTGGAAATTAATCCGATTAACTTTAAGTACACTGTGAGGTTAAAAATAGGCCGGACCTAAAATCCCCGGTGACTAATTCAGTGGCATTAAGTGTGGACCAGTATGTTCGGAATTAATGAAAATACTGAGACGTATCAGAAAGACTGCTGTTGCTCTCTTTTCAGTCTACCGCTTTCGACAGGCATAAATGCCGCCCCCCTTTTGTTACTCTCTAAATTTGCATTTTTATTGAATCTCTAGCCGGCGAGATTTGAATATAAGCCACGATGTTGACAAAAAATAATATGCTTAATATTGTGGTTGCGAAAAAAACGTATACGTGACCAGAGATTTTGATTAATTGATAAAAACTTAAAAGGCAATATTTAAAATTGTATTTATTTTCCTCAATTACAGATACAAATTTAAATATAAACATACGCCTTTTTATATATATATATATATATATATATTTGTTTTAAAAAGATACATACCTATAATACAATAGTTTCACGAATAGATACATGTAATGCACTCTTTGGGATTTTAGGTGTTCTTGTTATTTTACATATAAATGTTGTCATGAATTTGCCATTAACAAAACTAGATATAAGAAAAGCCTTAACTATTGATTTTTATTCGTTAGCGTTTAGTTACTATGGCTCATTAAATACGTTGTTGTATAATATAGAATTACGAGACTACTATATAAGAAAGTCTTACAGGTATTGCAAAAATTTAGGTTGAAGTTGACGTGGAATATGTGAATCCTTCATACTATTATTATATTCAAAAGCTTTTATTGTTTCAGAATTTGGTTTTTCCCAATATTAGCATTTAATGTTGAAAACTAAAAGGCAATTCTATATAAGCACAACTATTACAACACATCCACTCTTACGTGTCAATCATTTTGTGGTAGTAATAATAAATGCGTTTTGCACACCAATTATCAAGAAGGCTTCTTTGATCCCTTAACACAGACCAATTATAACCGAATTCTTTTTTTGAACATAATCTTTCAACATAATCTTGTTTCTACTAATCCTAGTATCCTTTATGTGCATTTCACTATTACTTAATTAGTTAGAGTCTGTAATTATTCTTATCTAAAAAAAAATTGGAGCATCTTATGCATTATGTATTCCTATAAAGAGCAAAGTTACCTTGAGGTTCAATTTTCCGTTTATCTTAAAAGGCGGCAATACACTAGCAGAATTTCTAAAGAGGACAATTTACGAGGCAGAAAAAAGGACGTATTTCCAATCTATATATGCGCCCTCTCTACCACTAAAATTCTATATTAGTAGTTCTCTTAATACAAGTACAAGTACATAGGAATATATCTTCCGTGACACAAGAAAAACTCATAGCTTCAATAAAACACAAAATTAAAATTTTCACCATGTACTTCATTCATGAAATTGATATTTCCAGACTTAGTAGTTTGCAATTTTGAGAAAACTCCATTACGAGTAGTATTTCAATTTACAAAATAATAGCATCATTATTAATTTTAACAATCAGTTTATGGTATCGAGCATTGAGTACAGTAAATTACAAAACTCCAAAAATTATTCTTGAAGAAATGTTGGCTTTCTGAACGATTTAAGCTGTTTAGACATACAGAATAATTGTTTTGTTGACGTAACATGTTTGGTGATGGAGGACGCAAGATTTAACAAGCAGTTATTATCAATTTTAATAAGAATTTTCGGAATCCATGGCACGACTTTAAGAATTCTACATGATTAGCTTGAAAAAGACAGACGTTAGGAGTACGAATAGAGACATGTGAATAATTTTTGGCACTTTATGCAGAGATATTAGAATGTTATGGGATATGGATACGTAGGGTCATAATGATAATACTGAATTTAAAACAAGAGATTCTTTTCTAATGAAATAATGGGTAGATAAGGCTGACACAAGAGTTGGCCCATGACAATGCAAAATTTGCATTCGCCCGATAGTCCAGGATTGGCTTTCTTATTTTCAAATATGATAGATAGAAAATTAAATTATTATATGGATCATCAAATGAAAGAATGAAATATAAAACATATCGAAAATAATAATATCCCTTTCTTAATAAAAAAATTATTTACGACTGCACTAAATTCTTGTCAGTCAGGGATTCCAGTCATATGGTAATTTATTATAGATTATTAGTGTCCAATAGTTGGTGGATTGCTGGCTGTTACTTATTCTGTGGTTTAGACTACTCAGATGATCCCTGTGCCTGGTACCATCCATGCGCAGAGATCTCCATTTTGAGTATACTTTCCAGGGCAGTTGTGAATACATTTCAAGCAGGTATATATGTAGATGGATGATAAGGCAAGAATTTTATTAGATTTGAATAGTGACCTACAGCTAGTTACGCTAGCAATACTCATAAGGGCCCCAAGAGCTTAGTTATATACAATTTTGGGCTAAACTTGACGCTCCGCATAGTAGTATTCCATAGGTAGCCTTACTTTCAAAATGTGCACAATAGGCAGCTCTGGCAGCTTCATGCCTGGATATTGAATCAATCTTCTTATGGTGAAAATAACCCAATGATTGTCCAAGGTTTGAGTTATTATCAACAATGTATGTTATGCATCCATTTCTTTGTTGTAACTAATAATTTCTCTGCGTTAGTTTCACTGATTTTTAGAAAATTTGCATCGAACCAAAGCTCCCAAAGCACTATCTACCTTGTTGCTAATATTGTTCCCAAAGTCACCTCTCACCAGTATAGTAGTATCATCTGGAGATTGTACTACACTTCCCTCGGTCGCACTGTATGGCCATCGTTTATGTAGATAAGAAAGAGAACCCTTAGGATTGATGCTTGGGGTAGGCCGCGCTTGTTTTAACTGCTCGTAAGCAGTTGCCACTCCATTCTACTAATTACATTCGTCTTCTAAGTATGATGTAAGTAATTCTTTTGCAATTCCTCGTATACCATACTGAGTAGATTGTCATGCAAAAATACAACAAACCACAGTCTCCTGGTCAAAATCCAGTGCTTCGACTATATACTTCCACACCGTCTCCATTGCCATTGTTGCAGATCTCAACTTCATATATCAGTGTAGAGGAATATTGAATAAATCATGTTTAACAAAATACTGTACCAAACGACACTTGATAATAGCTTCAAATACCTTAGCAATCGCTGTTAAGATTGAGATTGGTCGATAGTTATTTAGTTAATCATCTCCTTCTTTAAGTACTGGCAGAATCTGGCTATTTTTAGTTCGTTAGAAAATATTCCGCGCTGCAAAGATTTATTGAATACTGTTGCTAACGGCTCAGCCACATACTCATGAATTATGTTTAATATGTTACTATTCATATAAGCTTCAGCATCGTAATTACTTCTTGCATTTCCATATTTGTTGTAAGAGTAAAAAATAATGAATCGGACGTATGCACTAACTTTTTATTTACCACATCTTGCGTTATTGCTACTGATTGTTTTTTGGTTTCTAATTCTTGGATATCATCTCCAATCTTATTAAAATATTCATTAAATTCATTTGATGTTATCTGGTTGGCATGAAAATGACTTTGTGGGAGAACATTTAGGCAGGATGGTAAACTTACTTCAGCCATAATGACGTCAGCTCTCCCAAGAAACTAAAGATTACATTTTCTGCAGAGAAGGGGGAGTCTGCAGCAGAGAAGTATTATGCAAGCTTATTGCAACACATCAGAGATAAGACAAATACAAGGTGTGTATAAATTGGCGGACCCACTACACGTGGCGACATTCTTGGTCAAATTTTGAGTTAAAAGTCCTAATCCTAAAACGATGTATCAGGCTTCCTTTGTCTTCAGAATGAATTTGAAAGAAACATACATTTGGCAACATTGAACACGCATGTGCTAGTTAGAATCTTCGGAACATTTTTACACGTCATCATGTGAACCTTACATTTTAAATTTAAAAAAGAAACAAACGAAATAAAATTGGTTTCTTAGATTACATATTTATTACGAAAATATTACAAAGTTTAAAAATTTTTTAATATTGACTAATTTTTGTACATCTTCTTGATAGAAATCAATGTAATTATTACCTACATAATTGTTCGAATTGAAATCCATCAGTTTGTAGACATAGCTGCAATCTTTGTGGTATCGTTTGTACTATTCGCTCAAGTCTTTCTGGTGTGATTTCTAATACTGCGGCTTCAATTCGGGCTCTAACTTCGTCAGCGTCCTGTGGAGGTGTAGCGTAAACTTTACCTTTAATGAAACCCCAAACAAAAAAATCTAATGGATTGAGATCGGGGGATCTCGCAGGCCACAAAAGGGGACCGCCGCGACCAATTCATCTGTCTGGGAAGTGTTCAGTCAACCAGTTTCTTATATTACGAGCAAAGTGCGCAGGAGCTCCATCATGCATGTAAATCATATTACGGCGTACGTTCAGCGGTATCTCATCAATAACTTGTTCTAAAACATTTAAATTTTCACCGGCATCTAGGCGATTTGGTAAGTAAATTGGTGGTTTATTATACCCAGCCAAACGTTAACAGAAAACCTTCTTTGGTGACCGTATTCGCGAAATTCATGTGGATTTTCATCTGCCCAATGATGAAAATTATGAGTATTAAACACAGCATCTCTGGTAAACATGCACTCATCACTCCAAAGAATACGTCTTAAAAAGTCACCTTCTTCCTAAATTCTATTTAAGATTGTATTGCAATAATTGATTCGAAATAAGTTATCATTTCCGTAAAGAGGCTGAACTTTAGAAACATGGTATGGATGAAGCAAGTTTTCTCGTAGAACCAAATGAACAGTCTTATTACTGGGAATATTTAGTGTAGAAGCTAATTGAGGGGTGCTCGCAGAGGGATCTTCCTGTATTGTGGCTAGAACTTGCTCTTCTAGTTGCACGGTACGCCTTTGCCTTGGTCGACCTGCGTTCGCATTTCTTGGAATAAACGAACCTGTTTCACGAAGTCCAGCCTTCGAAATACATTTTTACTTGGATGCCTCCGATTTGGAAAACGCACTCGATATTCCTGCCCTGCCATGCTAGCATTTCCACGACAGAAACCGTATATCATGTACATATCGGCATATTCGTTGAACGTAAAATTCATAATAAACATACAGAACAACTAGTAAACACGAAAACCCGAAAACTGATTAAAACTATACAAATAAACACGAAAAATAAGCAAGTCGAATGAAATAGGTAGATTACAAAGTGTCAAAATTTGACAGTAGTAATGTATTTGACTAGAACAACATTAGGCTGCCTACTTATTGCTTTACAACGTTGTCAGATGTGTTTTTCGTCAAAATAAGTTAATAAACAAATATTAAAAACAAACTTTAAAATCAAAAAGAAAACTTTAACGAAAGGATAATAACAACAATTCTTCTTTCTTCTAAATTGTAGCTCTTTCTGTCAACAAATATCAAGTAATAATGCTTATTTCAAGACTGAAAGTCCGAACTTTGGGAACCTCGTGCAAAGATATGGAGCATGGTACAACATTTTCGTATTAGGATTTTGGACTCCGAATTTAATGAAGAACATCGCCGCGTGTAGTGGGTCCGCCAATTTATACACACCTTGTATAAGGGTTGCTATGTTGTTCATTATGGCTTCAAAGAAATTGATTATTTCCAGAATTGGCTTTCTATTTCGCATTTGAAAAAGACTCTGTGAGACGTTTAAGGACAATAATAAACTTATTTTAGTAAGAAACATAACGACTCTTTTACAAGGAATTTATGATGATATTATTCAACCTGTGTAACTATTATTTTCAAAAAGAAACGATCGACATTGAACTAAACATTTTGTTGCTATAATTAAGTTTTGCTGGTAATATTACCATTTAAATGAAAAAGAAAAAACTTATTGCGTAAAAATATTACTGGAAGCTATCTCATCGTTGTAAAACATCACTTCAGCCATAACAAGAGGGGGCGAATAGTGTTTATACCAAAGTAATCATTAATTCCGACAAAAATAGTTATCATTTTTCGTGCGCTAAAACGACGGGAGGTTTGGGGTGAGGCTCTTATCTGATCGACAACTCCGATGACGGATGCTTTAGGATATATTTGTTATATATAAAAGTGGCGCCCTTGTGGCCGCTGCCCGCAGCCCTAATTCAATTTGTCAGAAGATTATACGCTCAGAGCCGCATTTCGAGCCTCCACCCCCGTTTTGTTGCGCCCCCTTCGCGAAACGATACATTATAGGAGCTACGAGAGAAGAGGGATCCGTTCTATTGATGGGAAGATCGACACCGACTTCCCCATTCATATTCTAATTTAATTAAATCGTGTAACAAAGATAAAATTAATTTTTAATTCCCTGCGCTAATGTTGGGCCAGTTGTGTTTTTATATGGGAGTTGAGTTCATTAGATCCCTTTTGGATCATGTAACCCGTTATTGAAAGTAGTTTAATAATAAATTTATTTGGTATTGATAGCTGGTTCATGTTATTTAGAAAGAAAACTTCCAACAATAGAATATTTAATGATGTGTTAGTGATAAGGTTCTCCAAAAAGAATGAAATACAACAAAATAGCTTAAGACGGGGCTGAAATTCTTGTACATAACATTATGTATTAAACAATACGTCATTCAAATGATCAGCATGGCTCCCTAGGAATTGGTGCATTCAAGAAACTCACTTTTCATGACTTGGTACGACTTGCACTGGTCCAGACTCGCATGTTCGCGACAAAAATGCGTAACTTTCAAAATATGTGAGAGGCAGCTCAGTCTTTATATCTCATTCGTTATATATTTATTTATGTAGTAGTTGATTATTCTTAAAAAACTACGCATGAACTCTTAAGAGGAAATCCATTATCTAAAAAGTCTTTCATGCTAAATGTTTCAATATTTTGTATTACTTAATTTTAATTAAAATTAAAACAATTCTTTTGTGATGAATATTTTGTGATTCAGATAAAATATATTTCACCCTCTCATTTAAATTATATAATGTCTCTTTCCGTAAATTTAAATACAATTCTATAATCTCAGGAATATACAACAATAAATTATCGATTGTACTTTTTAAGTTTGTACTTCTGGGGGTGTTAAATCTGCATATATTTTAAATTTAATCCAGCATAATCCGAAATTAGTTTTATTATTTCATTATCGGACCCCGTATAGGGATGATGCTGGCGTGTTCGACTCGCGTTTAAAATTTTTAACTGCACCGGGGAGAATTTTTAAAGCGGGAATGTTTTGTCCAGATTATTTTTTTCTACCTCTTATTCTCCAAGGTACCCTCGAGTTAATGAAGTAAGCAAGCTCTGCGGTTTAACGATTCAAAGCGGAGTCTTATTATTTATTTACGCACATCAGAGAGCGTTTGCCGGATCTCTCTGGCCGCTTCACAAGCACTGAAGGATTTAATTTACAAAAATGCGAAATGTTTTATGATAATAAAACTACGCTCAGATTAAATAAAAATGTTAAATAAAAGGCCCTCTCGGGAATTAATAAGTTTCCCTCGAATTTCTACTAGCTTTTCCTGGAAGTTAGCTGGCAAACCAACACTATGTACGTATACACACAACTTTCTGTAGTAGTGAAATTGCAGTATATAACGGACTATATTTTACTAAAACGGAAATTGGCTTCTTCTTGGTTGTATTTTTGAATTACATCTAAGTTTAAATTTATTACTTTTTCATTATTATCATAGCTATTATCACTATTATTAACAGAGCAACTTATCAAGCATTGTTAGATAAACCAAAGAAAAACAAAAATTACCATTTATTCAACGAAAGGGTAAAGTATTAAGTATTAAGTAAGCTTTTTAGATCTTAGATTACAATATCTTACGAATTACAGATAGACCAATTAGTATGATTTGATAAGAATTCACTATAGGCTGCATATGAATCAGTAGGTATAAGTAGGGTAGATTTTGCAATTATAGTATAATGCGAATAGGCAAATATTTTTATATGCTTGTATTAGATACGTGTTTCAATATATTTAATGATTTTCACCTTTATTATAATACTGGCATGTATAAAGATAAATAACTTCAATTCGTACATTTAATAAGACTTTGTGTTATAATAAATGCGCTATATTTTCCTTGAACTGTATCTTCAACATTCTAGTTGATGGAATATACGTACACGTTGTACATATTTTATGATCCGAAAAGAACCACCTCGACGTCCTAAATCATTATTACACTTGGAGTTAATGAGATATACCACACCTTTTTCACGGGTCGTAAGAATTACGTTCCTCTAAGAAACTGCTTCTTCTATGCACTGTTATACAGGGTGAGTCGTCACCCTGGGCAAGGCAGATTTTGACTTTATGAGAAGAGATATTTCGAAACGGTTATTTTCCCATTGTAGCGTACTCATTAGCAATACCTTTTAAACTTATTTTGTTTTATACTGATGTTTTTCTAAAATTATATTTCTGGAAAACGACGTATTAGATGGACACAATTTTTGGTAGTGTTGTTCATAATAAAAGGTATAATACAAGCACATTTTATTTTTGTTCTCGATTATTAATTGCATGTACTGAAAACTGACTGACCACTGACTTGTGGATTTTTTGTTCTTGCCATAAGAATTCGTAATTGATTTTCATCATTTGTCACAAATTTCGGTTTCTGTGGTTTTGAATAAGCAATACTACCAGTAGTAATCAAGTATCCATTACTACTTCTAAAGGCATCGGTTCTTGAACATCTTCTGCACGGTAACGCTGCTGGGCTAATAAGTAATTTCTTTGACATTCCTCCAATACAGAAATACTGTATTCAAATAAAAAATATAATGACAAAGTAATATAACAAAAAAGACAATAGAGTAATAGTATCTTTTAAAGTAATAACGTCTTCCTTGTTTTTAGTACGAAATTTAGTAGGCTATTCAAAAATGAACCGATATACAGGCTGTTTCATTTGAAAAAAATGACTTTTAGACAAAAACTTATCATGTACTTTTGATCAAGTTTTCTGCACACGCAATTAGTAAAAATGAAAAATGATAATATGTCGAAAAATTTAAATTTTAGGCCTATACTATCTTATGACTTTTTGACGAAGAGTTATACGTGGAATACAAAAGTGTAATAATATACAAGTTGTTCAATTTAAAAACCGTAACTATCATCAGCCACTAAGTTATGGAACACTCTGTATAATACAAAATAAATTTAAAAGGTAATGCTAATGAGTGGCTATCATAGAAAAAAAACTGCGTCAAGGTATTTTTTCTCATAAGGTCACAATCTGCCTTCCCGGAGGTGATGACTCATCCTGTATATGTATATAAACTATGGAGTTCCGAAAGGCTTCATTATCGCCGATATCCTCCTTGTATTCTCTAACAACTGCATTGGCTAATGGCTAATGAGCTATTATTAGCATTATTTTATAGTACATGCTGGCGATACAAGCTCTTGCTGATTTTGTACAACGAATAGATGACGTAATAAGGCGCAAAACAATAAATTATTTATTTGGAAAAACCCACGTATTTCAGTTTTTGGAAGAGCATTGGCTAAACTTCGCATGTCATATGACATGAACCAACTTGGAAATAGTAAATACTGGATCGCTTAGAGTGTACTAGTCGGTGTAGACAAATACCAGACTAGAATTTTCGTAATATGCCATTCATCGATCCAGATTTAACAAGATATACTTTTAGAAAATACATTTTAAAATCTTTATTAAAAGTGACTCAAAGAAAGTTCCGGCTTCAAATTAAAACCAACTATGGCGCAAGAAAAAAATAGTACTTCTTTATCATGGCATTGTCAGACCATTTTATCACCCAACAAAAAAAATAGGAAAGAAACGGTGGAAACTGTGGTTATGCTTGAACTGTTGTTGTTGGTTTATATTTGTATGTAATCTTTATATTCTTCCTACTAGTCACTGGATACATTTAAATTGGCAAACTGTTGTATATAAAAATTTTGGCAGAGTGTGAATTAAACATAGGACCTGGAGTTCGTTAATCTTCATCGATTATAACTTCTTTTAAATACAAAAATTCAATACTGCACAAGTAAAACGTTACTATTTATTTTCTATCTGCTTAAACAAATTGTAATAGCCTAACTGTTTCCTTTTTGCAACGACATCTAACTAGAATATTTCGGTTTGATTTGCATAATATTACACACACCCCATACCGTATGTGTCAATTTTCATTAGGTATAGGGATTCAATGGTTACGTGCGATTTATACGTATACAAGTAATATTGGCAACGTGGCACCCCTACTGTCCGTCACCAATCCCGGCAACAATCGACATCACAACGATTTTCTCCGATTTTCCCACTTCTCCCCACCAGATTTTACATTCAATGTTTAGCTGCGACCACGTTGCGATCTGTCAATAAAAGCCGTCTGATTACTGGAATGGGAAACATCAAATGGCCGCCGCGATCTCCTGATCTAGTAGTTTATTATTATTTTCAGAATCCTTTTTTATTTACCTTATTTTTAATTTTATTAGAATTACGCTTTTGTTTGTGTCATGCAGCGTGAACGCAGCTTAATAATTCTCTGCATTTACTGAAAGGAAAAAGAAAAACAAATCCTTGCAACTCGTAAATATTATTTCTGAACGCATTACAAACACCCAAGTCAGTGGTCCAATAGTTACTGCTAACTTGTATTTCGCTTTTGCGCTGGCATTGGAGAGGAAAGTAGGGGTGCCACGTTGTCACGTATTGCATGAATTGATCGCCTATGGCTAATGAAAATTGACACATGTTGTATACCTTTTTTTAGTGTAAATTATCGGCCAAAAGATTCTAGATACAATCGAAGGTACCCAAGTGTTAGTAAGTTTGAAACTCACGGCGGATAGTTCGAATAGAAATCTGCTTACTCGCCAATCGGTACCTCTCTTACTATATTACAAAGTTAGTTGTTTAGCGTCGCAAATATTAATTTTCCAAGCTG
The DNA here is from genome assembly GCA_963170755.1 of Amphimallon solstitiale. Taxonomy (NCBI): domain Eukaryota; kingdom Metazoa; phylum Arthropoda; class Insecta; order Coleoptera; family Scarabaeidae; genus Amphimallon; species Amphimallon solstitiale. Next base: position 39,241,565 of record OY720684.1, on the reverse strand, counting down.
GTCTCAACTGTGCCTCATTTCGAAGTTAGTTCCGAAATGTCAAAAATGTAAAGGTAGCTGGCGGCATTAATCAACATGCAAAAAAATGCCATCTGTATGGCATATGTATGCTAATAAAGTATAGATGATCAGGTCCAGTCCACTAATTTTATGTTAAAATTTCTCAAAAATGTTGCTAATAAAATTACAAAGAATTTGGAATAAATATTAACAATTGACAAGCAGTAACATTCCACACAACATTTTTGACTCACGTATCATTAGTATTTGTAACGGAGGGTTTGGTTGTTATATTATGTTTGTCCGTTTCTAGTAATCCTAAATATATATATGAAATAAAGAGAAAATAAATGCGAATCTTAGGATATAATATATGACAAAAAATTTTATGGGGCAATTCCGCTGAAAATGCAACTGCAGACACGTGTTTCGAACTGGTTGGTTCTCGTCAGTGCAGTGTAGCCAAGGAATAAGATGGGATAACCTCTTCATCATATATTATATTCTAAGATCCGCATTTATTTTCTCTTTATTTCATACCCTAGGGGTTCAGATGGCACGCAAGTGGACAATGTCTACCTCGCGGCGACGTTTAGATGAATCCTCAATACCGAAGAGATTCTGGGAAACCTTGGATATGAAAAGCATCAATCAGAGACACATACAGAAGACAGACTACCAACCAGTTCGAAACACGTGTCTGCAATTGCATTTTCAGCGGAATTGCCCCATAAAATTCTTTATCATATATTGTATCCTAAGTCCGCATTCATTTTCTCTTCCATATATATATATATATATATATATATATATATATATATATATATATATATATATATATATATATATATTGTGTTGAGATCATTTTGATGCGACTATTAGCTAAATGAAAACAGAAAAAAGTAAGTGCTCAAATAAATTAGTCCAAGAAAAAAACTATAGTTTTGTAAGCCGGACTTGATTATCGAATGCTTAACATTACATATAACGTTCACTCAGTATTGAGTCTCTGCCATTTGCTGTTGGGTTTCCAATTACAAACCTCCATTCTTTAACAGCATAGAAGCGAAGTAGTGAACTCAATAAACACAATGTAAACACAGTCTTGACAAGATGAAGCTATTCTTTTGAGCGGTTTGTACTGCAGTAGAAATGAATTTGCAAGAAAGCAGTACATATTTGTAAAAGTGGAATCGATTTTTGATATTTTTTTCTATTGTGAACTTAGAAAATGAACGTATATATGGTAATGAAGGAACATTAGAATATTACCGTTAATATAAATCATTCTATAAAAGAAAATAGAACTAGTCTTTAACATAATCTTTGAAAATATATTTAAATTTAGTTAAACAAAAATGTTGAGTGTTGTATTTATTATGTGAATTTTAAAAGGGCATCTCAATGCATCATAAAATCTCCAAATTGTCAATATACTATCTTGGCAAATAATGTGAAATATTTATAAATACAAAACATATTTTCACTTTAATTTAATCTTATTTTAGCGTATCTTATTGCTAATTATCTTATGATGTAAAATTATTATTTGAAGTACGCAACTTCGATAATAGTCTGTTCATGTTGTTAGCATATCTATCACTTGTGCAGGCAGCTATTGTCTGGTTCATACAAACGTGCCCTGGTTCAACATGGACTAGACATCAATCAGGGTGTTCCGGTCTTTAGTCAGTGCATATGAGCTAAAACAAATCACTCTCTGAACGCATATTATACAACTCGTCAGCTATAATCAACGTAATTATCGCCATAGAGGACGCCTAAGTTTTCGACGCATATATGTGCTTTTCATTTATTAAGTGTTAATTTTCTATATTTGTGAATGGAATTTTTTGTATTACATTTCTTTAATTTGGCTATAATCGAAAAACTTTTTTTGAAATTGTCTACATTTCTTGTCCTCTTGTTCTAATATTATGTTTTCTTTAATGTTTCTCTTAAATATTTTCGATAGACTTAGTAACCATAATTATGAGCAATAAGTAATAAAAACAATTAGAGAAAAAGTAACACTGGCTTACAAAGTATGTGTTTCAGTAGAAGAACATAACAGGTAGCTATTTAAGTTTACTTGTTACCAAGACTAGGTCCGTTTGTTTGCATTACATATAAATTTTCGACAATAACCTATGCCTTCAAAATCGTGTATCAAGTTAGTTACTATTAAGTAATTTTAAAAAGGTAATAAATAATTATAGCAATGTCCTTAAATATATTTGCAATCAAATTCCCTGTATGTCTGATGCAAGACTTGCAGTGTATTTCGCAGGACTTCTTTCGCAGATTTCTAATAACATAGAGTGCGTGCCTAAAGTCTCCCTCCCCCCTCCGTTATCTTTTAAATGATGTGGAATAAAACGTTGAAACAAAAATAAAACAAAACCACTATAAAAATAACAACTTTATGACAATGTCTAATTTTTAAATTAGGACAGATGGCGCTGTAGGCTATATCAACCTAAAAATTTTAAATGGCAAAGGGGTCGAGTGACGCCTCATTTGGAAGATATTTGGAAGATATATTCAAAATTTATGTTTTTTAAATCTCCTTTTTGTTAACATAAAAAGGTCGAACTTCACGGATAGTATTATTACATCATTGTTCTGCGAACGATTCTTCTATTGCCAAGAGGTTGAGGGTACACAATTTGAATATTTAATTTAAAATCCACGAACAGGATTATTTGTTTTTTTCAATTTTTGTATTTTTTTTATTCTCCTTGTTAAAAATTTTAATTTAATTGTTCATTTATTTTCTTAGAAACATTATTTCTTCTATTTCTGCGTTTTTTTTAACAAATGAAGGAGATTTAAAAAAAACACTGAACGGTTTGGTATAGATTTATAAAATATATATTTTCAAAATATAACAGAGATGTTGCTCTATGGCTTGAAAGGTCTAGACACTTTTAATGTTACAGGAACATGTGATTTTGTAGATTCTCGTTTTCGGATTGCTGCAGCATATACAGTGTGTCCCAGGATTGATGTTACAAGAGGTGTGTGGAACTAAAAATTTTTTGAAACTACATGTTAACACTTCAAACATCTGACAGGAAGTGTTAACATGTAGTTTCAAAAAATTTTTAGAGGTCCTTCTAGGAAGTTCCTTAAATTTCAGTTTTTATTATTTTATTAATGTGACTGTAAAACTTTTAACTTTAGATTTTAAATTCTTAAATAATGTCAATTTAATTCATCCATCCAAAAAAAGTGATGTTTTCTAGTTATGTGCACGTGTTTCTCTCGATAAGTTGACATTGTAAGTTATTTTTAATTGATTGATGTCTATTTTTATCAAGTTACAATATCTATTTTATACCGTAGTTTGGCCCCGAAGAAGCAGAGACTCCTTTCCATTTTATATATATATATAAATAAAAGGAATTATCGCGGATACATGAAATAAAAGAAAGAGAAAAATAATGGGTAAATTCCGCTGTAGAGCAACCGTAGACACGTGTTTCTGACTCATTGGTCGTCATCGGTACGGTGTGAAACACGTGTCTACGGTTGCTCTACAGCGGAATTTACCCATTATTTTTCTCTTTCTTTTATATATATATATATATATATATATATATATACCAAGAATTTACCTACACGTATATATATATATATATATATATATATATATCTATATATATACGTATATATAATTGAAAGCTTTATAATTGAAGCTTATCTAATTAAATACTTGATATTACCAGGTAAATATTGCAACGTCGTATTCTTTGGCCATACTGGGAATGCGACGAAAGACAGAGAGTAGGGATAACTGCTATATTGCCAGTCGATTCTTTACCGTTAAATGTAGCGAGAGTGGGGATACAGTACGCCACGTTGTAATTCTAATGTATTTTGGACTTGCTATATCAAGTGTTGCATTACACAACCGGTATATACTGTCAGAACTGATTAATACCGAAATCTGTCACTGTTAATACATCTTTAACACCATTGAAATATATTAAAATATTAAAGATTTTAACAACTTAATTGCCTCTACTAATACAGTCACATGAGGCGAACCATAACAATATTTATAGCACATTTCTAGTATGGTGGTTATAGAAGCAATTGTGACTTGCTGTTATGCAAAGAACATATCAAAACTGTTGCAATAAAGTTAGTTTGTTTTACCACTTAGGATTAATGCATCTAACTGCGCTGGACATTGCGTTTCAAAAAAGTTTATTGGCAAAAAATTGAAGCATTGTCAATGAATATTGTCATAAACTTGTGTGTAAGAAAAGATATTGCTGAGATTTCGACGTAAAAGCGTTGTTAGTAATGTAATCATATTTGTGTTTAAATAAATAATTAAATTATTATAAAAAAATATTTGCATTAATAAAATGCTGTCAAAATAATTATCGGTAATAGTTTTAATATGAATACTAGTTACTGGTAATTTTACCAAATAAACACCTATAATCTTAGCATTTTCTACTACATTGTGTGTTATAGACTGTCAAAATACAAGTGGTTTATTCTCTTTTAATATATATACTAGATTTTGATTTGTTGTTCAAAACAAATAAATCCAGTAGTTCCCGAACATTATTTATATGAAAAATGTCATTTTGTTTTCTTTAAAAAGTTAAAATACCATCCTTAATCTGTGGTCACTTGACAGTTGTCCACAATCCCCTAGTAAAGTTTGGAGGGCCATGAAACAAATAATCGACATCGGTAGGGTGTTTCACAGAGTGCATATAAAAGGAAAACGATACAAACTTATTATGAGACCAAAGACTTCTGTGTGGGGGTCCGGAAAATATGTGAAAAACTAATATTGCGATTTCACTCTAAATATTCCGGGAAAGTTGTGGAGAATAGAAGACAGAGACGTTTGATATACAGCTCACGACTGTTCGTATATCTTTGGTCAGATATTAGAAACTTATAAAGAAAATTCTATTGTCCTCGAGAAAATACAAAAAAAAAGAGAAAATGTAATATATTGATATCAAAATGAAGACACACTATAGTAAACTGTTAATCACAATAACTTAAAATACGTAAATTTGAATTTAGTGATTAAGAACACAGAAATCTAAATCGCTGATAAGAAAGGAATACACGTTTTAATTACTTTTTAAGACAAGGACAACATTATAATGATTGCATTGTTTTTGGATGAATATTTTTTCCTCTCTAATATTTATCTACTAAATATACCTACATATACACACATACATACAAAGGCTACAGTAATATATACATATAATGAATAAAATGCAACTTAGTCGAAAGTGTTATATAGTGGGATTTTCGGTACTGCTATGATAATAATATGGAATAACATTAATAATACAGTAAAATCAAATTTAGTGAACTAAGTGAACGGGATCTTACTTGTTGAAACATGTTAGATAACGTCTAAATAATATCAAATAATTTTTCTTGTTCACTACAATATTATTTCACCAGTTTTGGCTTCATCAGATGATAATGGAGTAATGTTTACAAAATAATTACAGCGACTATATAGTTTACACAAATTAGGTGTTCAAAGAGCGGGTGTTATTACACATTTAGAAAGACAATAGAGGGAAGTGATTTAATTATGTTTGTTTCTTTAGTGTCAAATCAATTTCTCTATGTCTGTTAATTTCTAAAGCCTCAAATAGACGAAGTTTTTTCCTTTATCCTATACATGTAATCTTTTATAATCTTTATTGCGTTTATGGTTTAGTTCTATGCAATGCTTTTTTCGTGTTCCTTAATTCTCTGTTCAAAGGTACGTCCTATTTGACAAATGTAGACTTTGTTGCATTCACATGTTAACATACAGACTCCTGAGTTTGACTTTCTTTCTATTTTGTCTTTATCATTCTTAAAGTAATTTTGTAACTAGGCGTTTGTTTTAAATGATATGAATTCATTGTTGGATTTTTACTTTCTTATACGTAGTATAAATCGAAATATGCAAATATTTCGTCAATTACTAAGTTTAGACTAATTTATAAAGAATTCATAAGTATTTAGAACTTACTTTCCAATATCTTTTGTAAAAAAAAATTTCAAAAGTCGGTGGCTTTTAAAAAATTTCTCTCTCTCTCTCTCTCTCTCTCCCCCCCCTCTCTCTCTCGCTCTCTCACTCTCTCTAGCGGTCAAACCGCTGTAGATATCAATTCCAAATTTTGTATTTACGTGTATAATGTGCCTCTTGATATCTGATTAGTTTTTCAGTAAAATCGGTAGACCGGAAGTAGTACTTTACTTCAGTGAAAAAATCGAATTTTGCAAATATTTCGTCAACTACTAAGTTTAAACAAATTTATAAAGAATTCATATGTACTTAAAATTAAAATTGAGAACCATTTTATTTAAAAGGTTTTTCGAAATTACTACCGGAAGTAGGTCTTTTAACCTTATCGAAAATCAGTTTTTTGCCAATATTTTGCAATTCATGCTTTTTAGACAGATACGCTACGAATATAAAAGTATGTAGAACTTAATTTCCAATATCTTTTGTATAAAAAAAATTTCAAAATTCGGACCGGAAGTATCACTTTCACTCTTACCGAATAACGATTGTTTGCAAATATGTCGTAAATTATGCATTCTATATATATTTATTAAGAGTACAAAAGTATTTAGAGTTGGATTTGCAATATTTTTTGTATACATGAAATTTCAAAATTCCGACCGGAAGTAGCACTTTTATTCTTAGAGAGTAGCACTTTTTTTCGAATATCTTGCAAAGTATGCATTCTATAGCGATTTGTTAAGAGAATGAAAGTACTTAGAATAGGATTTTGAATAAGTTTTGTATAAAAAAATTCTTAAAATTGTATAGTTTGAAACGCTCATACGTATAAGAAATTCGTGTGGTGGCCACACCTCATTTTTTTAATTAAATTTCCGTGCTTGACTGATATTGATCCTAAATATGTGATTGAATTATACTGATATTTTATACTTTTGATTACTAAGTATAGGATAAATTAAAAATAGAGTTTGACATCTTTGTTTTTATGTCAAAAACGCTGTAATCATATTGTAAACATTACTCCGTCATCATTAAATAAAGACAAGGTTTGGTGAAACAATATTGTAGTAAGCAATAAATATTATTTGAAACTATTTTTACGTTATTATTTATTCTAAAATGAAGTTTCTTTGGCATACATAGTTCGACTGCGTTCATATTTTCAATATAAACACAAAAAATATGAGTCAATTAATGAAGTCTAGAATGATGTAGAACAACGTCGAGCAATGTTCATATTATGATTTATTTTAACAATTTGGAAAACATCATCTACTTAATAGAAAAGCATAACATAATAACTAAAACACAAAATCGAAGATCAACCATAACATGAATAATTAAATACTAAATTAATATTAAGGTTATATTCAATTTAGACAAATTTAACATGAACAAATATGTAGTGCCGTGTCTCTATTTTCTGCATGAAGATATTAGATGCCTCATCAAGCTGGACTGACGTCCAATTCTTTAAATAAAAATGTTTTTTGGCTACTCGCAATTCGTGTTTTTCATGATTATTTAAACTAATGCAATTTGTTGTAAATAATTATTGAAAGTTAACTGAGATATTTTGAAGATTTCTCTGAGATAGCACCATAATTTATGTAGAAATTTACCAGAATTTATCAGGCCACACTTGTAACCAATATTGAAAATACTTACAAGAAAAGGATCCATAGTAATCCACCTAACGAACCTGAATCAATTTGAGTACAGAGAGAAGTGTATGTTTCTCTACAATGAAGTTTCTTATTCATCCCACAAATGGACGCCATCGCTTTGATGAACAATTTCTTGTCCATTGTCTACTGACTTGATTGTTAGATTAGCCTCTAGATGTAACAGTAGATGTATATTGCATCAATATCCTATTTCACTCAATTTCAAGCCGCTGTCGTGCAGATTCATATTATCTATTTTTCTCAACCACACTTACATTTCTTTCCAATTTCATGTCGTCCATAGTTAAAGAATGAGTTAAATATCTTTCATTTGAACAGCTATCATTAACAAACTATCGAAATAGACTGACTTTGTATTTATAGTGTTGTAATGTGACATGAAGCTGCGATTTCATCAACCTGACAAACATATTTGCTTATTTATCTAAAATACTAAATGTTATATTTAAGGCTTCATATATTCTATCCCTCCCATCCATAAATCTCTCAAAATTATAGTCTAAATTATAAAGCTGGAAATAATGAAAATAGAAGATATTTGAAGTCAATGTACTTTTATCAAATTTGACATTGCTTTTAATATCAAAATAGAAAATTGTGTCCAAAGTACCTTATTAACGTTTCGAATATCTACGACGATTTTGATGTATTTTTTTACTTTTGTATTAAAATTTTGCGTTGTCTCTATTATTTCGTATAATTAAAATGTAATAACACAGAGATAAATACTAGTCTACAATTGAGAAATATAACAATTTTCCACAACGTCTGTACAACTTTTAAAATTGTGTACAATAGTTTATGAAGTTTACAGTAAGCCGATAAAGAATCAGTTTAACAAATTGTTTCACTATTTGACTGACCGAGTGACATCTAGTATTTAGTACTCAACTTGTAGCTTATAAAAGTTGAAGTGTACACCAGTAAAGGTGATAAGTAGTTAACAATACGTTGCAATAACATAATTTATAAATTATCTTCCTCATGATATTTTCTTTGAAATTAATTATTTCTTTTATACAGTGAGTTCGAATAGGATAATGTTGTTTTTTGATACACTTCCTTGTTACTAAAAGCAATATATATAGACTGGCCCATGTAAATGCCATTATGTCCAAATTTCACTTCCTAAAAATTACTATTTATCGTATGAACTTAGGCACATGTAATATTAGCAATAATTTTTTTAAAGGGTCGATTTTTGTTATTCATTTAGAATTTTGACATATGACATCAGTGAAATGATTTCGTCCTCGCTGCTGGCACTCTTGAAGCCTAGCACGAAAACTTTGCCCGGAAGAAACATTCTTCGCAAAATTAATTGTCATAGCAAAAAGGCCCCGAGTATGAAAAACAAGTGTACAAGCACGAAAAGGTATGTAGAAGTGTTATTTTGATCAGCTCATTAAGAAGAAGATTAAACTACTGAATTGTGCTATAGTCTCATAATTTGGAAAAAATATTTTCACCAACCAATGTATATTCCGCAGCCTCGCTTTTGCGACTAACCATTTCCTGCTTTATGTGACTTTGTAATCTTCAAGAAATCAACATACCACTCACAGCAGACTATGTTGCTATGGTGTACACGCAAAATTTACAGAATGGCTCTTAGAGTAGTTACATGTTGGGACAGCTTTATTGTGCATTCTTGGTTTCCCATAGGTGATTGATAAACAACTAAAACATGACTAAAATAAATCCAGCTTCAACATTTTTCCCTCAACTTGCTCGGCTGCGGAATATATATTGTTTGGTGACTATAGCACAATTCAGCAGTTAAATCTTCTTCTTAATGTGCTGATGAAAATAACACTTTACATATCTTTTCGTGCTTGTATATTCACCTTTTTTTCTGCCCCCTTCTGGTATTTTCTCCATTCGCCAGTTCAATTGATATACCAAATATCATTGATTTCACATAAAAATCAATTCATTCAATCATTTTCCGTCAATACCAACTATATTTAAAAATTTATTGTAGCTTTAAAACGAACATGCTTACTTAATACAAATCATTGAAATAAGTTAAATGTGTGAGATTTTTAAAAAAAAGAAAAATATGCGTATATTATATTACGGTCCTCTAAACTACTAACTTGATTTATAATATTTTTATGATAACTCAGTGTAATTGAAAATCCTCCATATTAGAGAACATGAAAAGCTTTATTGACTTTAATTGTTCACGTAAAGTTACAAGCGAAATTATACGTGCTGCTTCAGTGGCAAAATTGTGTTTTGTAATTTAAGCGTTGTTATTGTTAAAGGTATTTAAAATAGGATACAGATAGCCGAATGGTAAATATCATTGTTGTGTATCATCATTCAGTCCAATGCATAAAACGCGCGATAAATATTAAAATCAAAATGAAATACCTATGCGCGACCATCAAACCATAATATTTAGTGAATTCAATTAACTGATATATCGTATATAAATTTCCCCCCTATAGCCCGGTGACATTCGGTTTCGAGTTTGTATTATCCTATGACCACCCGCCCCCCGCGGCCGCCGTCAACCGGACGGATGGGCAACATTGGTCGCCATTGTTGTTGTCCGTCGGTTACCCAATCCATCATAGTATATGACATATATATGAAATTTTATTTTGCGGTATCGATGCATTGGCCTGGCCCAAAATGTATAGGAGTGCGAACAAGCGAAAGAGGAATAGCCTCTTTGGCGAAATGACGGTTTGATTTATTGTTGACGTCGCTAATCTACGTGACGTTTTTATTATTTGCGAGAGCCAAATGTCCTGTTTTATAATTTTCAGATAAAATCGGCATGAGTTACACGCTTTAACCGGAGTTAGAGACAGCGCCAAAACCCCGTAATCATCCCATCCCCGAAATACGATCCCTCCAAATGCCCCCCCAGTTCGTCCTGCACGCCACGCTCCCCTCTCCTTGTACAGTTCTACACACCCTCGGTGCCGCTATGGAAATGCCGGGTCATTAGTGTGTCGTTAACCGCTAACGTAAGGCGACCAAATCGATTAACGCTAAGTGACTGCGTAATTAGCTGTATATGCTCCATTCCTGGCTCACTTTCCGCATGTTAGTCTTTGCTTGAAAATTAAGGGGTCGACTTCCTACACTTTAAATCGTTTTTTCCAAAAATAATTTCTAGGCATCTTTGATTTTTTTATTATCTTCTATACAAATACTCTTTGGAAATTTAATTAGTTCAATTGTTATACCTTATTTAATTGAGATAAATCAATATCTCATCAAAATATGTTATTGACATTATAAGAAACTGTTAAAGATTATATTAGACTTCACTTCGTTTTTCTTACGGGCTCTTAAGATCATCTTAATATGTCATGAACAACTGGAGATATCTACTGTACAGTCTCTATGTATAGCTTTGCTACTTCATCTTGACGACATTAGAGGGACGAAGAACTGTTGATTTCAATCATCAACAACTAAGTTTTGCAAATGATATATGACCTTTGAAAAGATTTTTATGAAATTTGACAGAGATTCGAACCTAGTACACCGTTTATGACTTTTCAATGCAATTAATATTTAAAGGCATCCATTTATTCTTTGCAAAATAGTTCTTTTTCGGCGGATTTAGTTAATTTCATTTTGGGTGCTTCCTCACTTAAAAAAATAATTTGAAAAATACTTTCTTTGCACAAACTGGATAAATGAGGGATAAAACAAATTACAACTGTGGATTGTCATTTGCCATAGTAGTACTTTCACATACCGATAGGTCCAGCTCGCGACGGGCCATACATAGGCAACAATATACGTATGGAACGTGCTATGTGGCAACGTGTGTACGATACCACTCCGCGTGCTCCTATTTTGAGTGACTTTCTTAAAATTTGAATTTATTTTGTAGAATTATTGATTTTTTACTTTTATCTTTTGGAAAACGTTATTGTTTTTTTATTACTTAAAATTACTTTTCCGTAGCAGCTAAGAATACAATAATAATAATAAATTGGACCTTATTATGTCTGAAACAAATGGGCAAATTACGTATACAGAACGAATATGCAAACGACTATATCCTTGCGCGGTTTAAGTCTTACTAAATTCTTAACTGCAATGTGCTGCTGCTGCGGGTAGAGGGGTTTCGGTGGGGGTTTCGGTGTTGTCACTCATTGCTGACTATGGCCCGTTCCGAGCTGGACCTATCGGTATAGTATTTTCAAAGTCAGCAGTAAGAACCTCTTAGTTAGGATGAATCGGCCGTCAAAAAAGTGTGGTAAACAAAGAAAAACATGGGGCAAAATGGTTGAAAATATTATTAAGGATACAGGAATGAACTGAAAGTTTCAATGTAGCCAGGAGGTTATGACTGGATGTATACTATTTGGCCATGTCTTTGTGGTGCAGCTCGCTCACAAATTCCTAAATATTTATTTGTCTGAAACCGCTGGAACATCTACTGCAGTTTTGAGTCTCAAGTGTTCAATGGCTTCGTTATTCACCTTTTCGCCGTTAGATGAGAATAAATGTTGTCCCGGAGAGCTAAGGGAATACAGGCGGGATACCCACCTCCTAGAGAACAATTTTTATGATGGGTCGAACTGTCTGACATTAAGGCATTACACCATGTCACTCTTCCTAATACTCGTTACAAAAAAATAGTTTATCGGAGTGTTTTCACTTGAACAATTCAACATCGAATGGATTGGTAAGAACATATGAAGATAAAGTGTTACATGTGAAGAGATACAAAAGGCTCATCAAAATAACAATGATTTCTTACTAAATATTCGTGTTTGATTCGATTCTCGTTTCCTATTCTTTTAATTGTTTATATATTTTATTAAGTTATGGCATAAATATAAAATGTGAACATCGACTGTTTTAGCTGACGAATTTTTTTTTCATACCCAGTAATATGAACAATTTTGACCTATACAAAATTGCTTATACTTTTGGATGGTATTTTATAGGAATAATTGCATCAGAAGCAGTTGTAATAAAACTCTTTCATATAGTTTAAGTTCATTTGGCAGTTCTTTGCTCTCTAGTATGCAAGTTACTTTTTGGTGTATACTAAATAACATGCTAACTCCAAAACAATTACAAATGATAAATCATATTGAAAAGACAAAAAATTGAAGAATTTAATTAAAACACAAAGAAACCGTTATTTCCTATTTATTAAGAGAAACGCACACAATTTCAAGTAAAATAGGGTAAGGTTGCTTACGTCGTACCCCCTAAGAAAAAACTACTGTGGTTTTTAGGTTAATTTAAATGAAACATTTTATTTTGCATCCGCTGAATCTTTGTTCATTAGGCTATCAAACTATTTTCATTAAAACACAAAAATCTTTTGTCTAAATGAGTTTTGACCGTTTTTTTAAAAAGTAACATCGGTACGATTAAGGCGCCTAGTTTCCTAATTCGTACCCCCTATAGCCTAAGTCGTACTTAGAATAACAGGTCAGCGACGATTTATTTATTTATTTAACTAAATGAAATTATACATGGAAAACAACATATAAATTCTTAACAAATCAAATTACTTAAAATTGGGAAATAGAAAATTAGTTTTTTTGAACACAAATATCACAAATATATTTCTTAATGTTACTCTCCACGCCAGCACATAAGTCATGTATCCACCCTTTGCATTCCATGCACTGAATCATATTTTCTTCGCTGTTTTCTTTGCATAGTTGACAGAACCAATTGCCTTTATCTTTAATTTTTTTATTCTTCTTAAACTGTTCATCAATCTTTCTTTTTTTCACAGTTTGCTTCTTTACTTTTTTTACTTTGCCTTTGTTTAAATCCTGCGTAGGCTTCTTTTTTTTATTTGTGGTTTCTTTGGCTATCATTTCGTTTTTATAAGGACTTGAAGTGAGTTCCATTGTTGGTTTCGTTCCCTTCTTCATTTTGTTTATAACTATCGTCATACGAGGGATAGGAGATAAAGTGTGCAAATCAGATTTTATTTGTTGACGATTAATTACATTAACCGTTTCACTATTGTTTTTGGGTACAGATTCTTGAGAACTCGTCGAAGGTCCAGGTAAAACACTTAGTGGTGTTCCAATATTAGGCAGCAATTCAATGTTTGGCGGTGGCGTCACGACTATAGGAGGTGATACACTTAATGGTGGGGTTGCAACTCTTGGTGGCGATGTAACTTTAGTAGATAGAAATGTATTTCTGGGTTGCTCTGTTGCTTCATTTGTATCAGAATTAGCAGACTCTTGGTCTGGTTGCTCAACAATGTGCACAGCAGCTACAAAGTCCTCGTCTTTGATGACATTTCTATCACATGGCCACAAACCTGTTGCCTTAAAACCATTTAGTGCTATGTCCATACGAACTGATCTGGGGTATGCACTACCAAGGAGTTCCGCAATGTTAGCTTGTTTTATAACGTTGCCAGGATTTGAACGTAGCCAACAAGATGCCGCTTCATTGTAGCTGTTTTTTAGTGATTTAAAGAACGATCTATCCAATGGCTGCAGACGATGTGTCGTGTGAGCAGGAAAGGATAGCATGATTATACCATAATCACGAGCAAGCTGAATTGCTTCTAAATTTTTTGTGTGTGTGCTGTGTCCATCTAGTAAAAGCAAAATTTGTTTCTGGTTCCTTTTTTCTAATTTTGTGTATTTTATAAAATGTTCTAGCCATTGGACAAACAGTTCGGATGTTATCCATCCATTTTTAGAGCATCCAAATGCCGTCTTTGGTGGAGCTCCTTTTTTTAGGATGTCATTCATTCTGCCGCGCTTAAATATCAACATTGGCGGAATAAATTCGCCTGCTGCACTCATTGCACATACACATGTCGTTGTAAGACCCCTTTCTCCGCTGGTGATTGCGCCTACTTGATGTTTGCCTTTTTGGGCAATTACTTTAGAAGGTTTGTGAACCGTGGATAATGCTGTCTCATCGACATTGTATATTTGGTCAGCAGTAAACTTCTGTTCATCTAGTATTTTCTCATATTTATCAAAAAAATCATTAACGCGCTCTTTATTAAACCCTTTACTTCTGGCCATGGAAGTTGCTTCGGGGACTCTCAACGACAAAGTGGGATGCTCTTTCATAAAGCGGTAAAACCATTTTTTACCAGCTATTTTCTTCTCGTTGTTGAAACGATGAGGTACATGATACTTCTCAGCAAGTTGGTATGCAAGTCGCCTTAATTCAGTGATAGTTAATCCAAAGAAAGTAGACTCTAGATTAATTATATGTTGTGCTAATTCATCTTCAATTTCTGTTGTCAAATCATTAGGTCTTCCAAATTTTGTTGTTTTATTTAAACCCTTCAAATGACGTCGAAATGTAGGCTTTGGTATCTTGTATCTCCTACATACTTCATTAAATCCAATTTCGCCATTCCGATGTTTTAGTAAAGCTTCGTCCATGTCTTCCTGCTTCCACGTATTGTAAATTCTCTACGTCATCTTGATCAGCTAAAAAAAAATAGCTTTGTAAATAACTTCGATCAACACCTAAGTCGTACCGGTACGACTAACGAATTCTCCACAGGTACGACGCAACAAGACTTTTCAAGATTCAACCTAATATTACTGGCATAACCTAAAAAGTTTCTACCATTTTATCATGTTCAAATGAATTACAGAAAACCACGAAAACAGATATGAATCGAAAAAATAACTTTATCATCATATCCTTTTCTGTAATGGCTTACAAATGAACAAGAAAATTTAATAAGAACTGTTAAAAAACTTACCTTTTAACTATTTCTTCTGTCACGACAATCGGCGGGCAACCCACTAGTTTTTACTTACTCACACCACTATATTGTTCAATTCTATACTACTTGAATTAGTTTTCTGTAAACGTGAGATTAGATATTACTGCAGTACGAGTTAGGCTGCGGTACGACTAAAGCAACCTTACCCTATATATGTTGACTAGAAAAGTAGCAAAAAGCTTTTGTTACGGTGATAAATCTAAATAACTTTCTAAAAAAAAAGTGACTCACAAAGTAGGGGCTTTATCTGAAGTAATGTTAATAGCTTCGAAGGAAAAAAATATATGGGGTGTTTTAATGTGTTTATAATATTCAATATTGCATAATCAATCATATTCCAGATTAATTTATAATATCATAGCTTATATTTTTCATTGTTTAAAGTAAATAGCTAATTAGTGGTAATAAAAAATATTTTCATTAATAATCACAAAAAAAGATAAATTTATACTGAAAATAGATAAAACTTGGACGTACGCCAGTATTAGAGAGGGTGTCTTGTTTGAACATCATTTTATATCTCATTGCGGATAGGTGTTCGAAAACCATAAGAGAATATCCAACAAGATTCATTACAAGAAAACACGCAGAAATCTAAGCGACGATAACTATTTTGTGTCTCTGCGAACCCGGAGTAAAGAACGTCTTGATTGATGAGCTCAGTATCCAGAAAGCGTATCAAGCCACTCCCCCTACCCCTTGTATTAACTTCGCAGCTCCTGAGACCCTATTCTACATGATTTATAGTCATACTATGGCTCTAAATACCGTGTAATTTGCAAATTTAATATATAATAGCTCTGTTCTACAGAAATCGCTGAAAATATACAGCCCGATTTAGATGTTTAGCAGTTTTACAGTTAGCCGATGTATTCGCACCCCTTCGTTCTTGTAAAACACGCTCCGCCTTCCACTCTATCGTTAGCCAATGTTTGCAATGAGGCCTGTATTTGAGATGGTAACTGCCACCACGATAAAACTGTTATTAATTACAAATAACGAAACATGGCTGCTTCCTCTTTTACTAGACTTAACCCCCGGGGTTCTTATTGTTCTCTGTATAACTATATATATGTGTCCGGTAATCCTCGATCCTCTTTATGAAAACACTTATAAAGTGTTCAAACTGAATTTGATGATATTGTAGTCTTTTAAAGTAGAACAGCACGTTTCATCATTATATTTATGAATATTGCGGCAAATGTTAAGAAGTGTAATATTTAATAATATATACGATGCTTTAATTAATCAACAGCATCTAATTTTTAAATATATATACAAATCTTTTCAATATACTTTTACAGTACGCTACTGATTGAAATAAAATTTTCAATTTGTGTTTATCTATACCTTGACTATACACTTTCTTAAATAATAATAAAATATTTTCTTTCTCTTTAAGCACCTGGAAAGATATTTAATAATTCGTCTATGAGATATAAGTGTAATAAGAGTATAGTAAAGTCATTGTTATTTATTTGCTGAATACCAACCAATGTTTATTTATACAATGAGCTCAAAAAGGTTGGAATAAATTCATTTAAAATTCAACCTTTAATTTTATTAAAAAACACTGGGACCAGTTTATTTTTAGATGGGCATTTTTTAAACTAATTTTTGTTTATACAGGCTGACTCAAACAAAAGATTTCCTTTCACACTTCAATTTTTTTTAATTGAAACACCCATTTTTTATTTTATTTTCGAAATATACGTAAAATTTCAATTACATTTCATGTATTATAACCTAAGTCTAAGTTAAGTTAGCTTATTTCTTTTCATTTAAACTGTACATATTAGGAGTTAAACATAATCAAATTTACTGAAACTGTAAACATTTAAACATTAATACCATTTTTATCTGTTACCTAGGTTATTTAACATTGACGTTGAAGTTCATTCCCTGTCAAAAGTATTTAAACATTTGTATAAAAGTTCTAATAGAAGTAGTTTTTTTTAACTGTAAAATGGCACGAGTAAATGAAAGGGAGCGCATAGAAATACTAATGATGATTGGCTATGGAGATAGGATGCGTACCCAACTGGAAGTTTCCGAACTGTTCAACAATAAATACCCAAACAGAGCGCCTATATCTCAATCAACTATTAGTAAAATTGAAAAAAAATATAGGGATTTGGGGCATGTGAGAGATAATTGTAAAAGGCCGGCCCACTATCTCAGAAGATGTGCAGTTGAATGTGCTATTATCCGTTAAAGAGAACAACCATAGAGTTAGTCGCGCTATTGCTGACGAGAACAAAATTAGTCAAGGATCTGTATTAAACTATTTACATAAAAATAAATGGCACTAAAAAAGTTAAAAAAAAAAAAAAAAAAAAAAGTTCAGTTAGTTCATGAACTAAATGAGGACGATCTAGATAGAAGAATGCAATTTTGTGAAATAATGATGGAGAGATGTATTGATGATCCTCAATTTTCACGAAGGATTGTGTTCTCGGATGAAGCAACGTTTTGCGTAAACGGAACCGTGAATAGGCAAAATTTCCGTTATTGGGCTACAGAAAACCCGCATTGGATTATGGAGTGTCACACACAATACCCTCAAAAAGTAAATGTTTGGGCTGGGATTATTGGAAACAGAATTTTGGGTCCCTTCTTCTTTGACGGCACTTTGACTGGAGAAAGATATCTAGAATTTCTAGAATTCGATTTGATACCTGCGCTTGCTGTAGTGTATTCAAATCCAGAAGATCCTGACATTCCCAATGAAAGCTTATGGTATCAACAGGATGGAGCACCAGCCCATTTTACTCGCCTGGTGCGTGAATATTTAGATAGTGTTTTTCCTGGAAGGTGGATGGTCGACGGGGCCCAATAGAATGGCCGACCAGATCCCCTGATTTGACCCCGTTAGACTATTATCTGTGGGGCTACCTAAAATCTAAAGTGTATATCAACAGACCGAACAATATTGACGAACTTAAATCCCGAATAAGACAAGAAATGAGACTGATAGAACCTCAAATAGTGCACAATGTTTTGCAAGAATTCGAAGATCGCCTCGGATATTGCCAGGATGTTGGTGGTGGCCAATTTCAACATTTATTAAATTAATATTTCACAATTTAATTACGAATCATTGAGACATTTATTATTTAGAATTAAATATATTTTTTTTTAAATTACATTGATTATTTTAGAAAAGAACTTAACTTAGACTTAGGTTATAATACATGAAATGTGATCAAAATTTTACGTAGAATCCGAAAATAAAATAAAAAATGGGTGTTTCAATTAAAAAAAATTGAAGTGTCACATGAAATCTTTTTTTTGAGTCACCCTGTATAAACAAAAATTAGTTTAAAAAATGCCCATCTAAAAATAAAAATTGACGGGTCCCAGTGTTTTTTAAAAAAATTAAAGGTTGAATTTTAAATGAATTTATTCCAACCTTTTTGAGCTCACTGTATGTATTTCTCGGTTGTCTCTGTCTACACGTTTCAATGATATCCTATACATTTTCATCTGCAACTCAGGTAAGTCAATTACGCTGTGAACGAATGTACTGACGATTATATGCTATCGCTTCCGCCTTTCCATGTCTATGTTGTGCCTGCCTCGATATCAAAGTCGTCAAAATATTCCTCTACTTCTGCAATAACTTCTTCGTCTGTCTTAAATTTCCTTCCGGCGAGAGACAGCTTGAGTTTTGGGAATAAGTAAAAGTCTGAAAAGATTAGTTGCGATGAATAGGGTTTGGACTACACCTGAAATCGTAATTTATCCAGCTTTTCTCGAATAATATGACTGGTATTTCGAGGACGCATTGTTATGTTGAAACCATTTCGAGCTATTGTGGGTCTTTTTTCAGTAAGGATAGTTTGGCGCTTTACAATATGGTCTAAAATATTGTTACAATTACCTTTCCAGTCGAAGGAATCGTTTCGGTCATCGTTGGCGGAGGACTATCAAAATGCTACTGCTGAAATGATCGTTTCGATTCTGGCACATAGTTATGGAGCCAAGTTTCATCGACCGCAACAAAGCAACACACAATATCTATTCGTTCGTTGTTAAAGAGCTTCAAATTGTCGTTAAAAATCCGTACTCTTTTACGTTTTTGATCTTCTGCATTCAGAAAACTACGAATCCACCTGGGGGACAACTTAGACATGCCTAATTTGAAATGCGAAATGAGATGTAAGCATTCACATGGTAACACGTTCTGATGGTCCAGAAAGTTGTTCATCGTCAAAACTTATGTTGTCATATTCACGACGATCAAAGAACCATCGTTGCCCAATGTTTGCTACATATTCGTCTCAGTTATATTTATCTTCTTGAACGACGAGTACTGAATTGCACACGAATAGGGATTTTGTGCTTCCAATTAGATTCACTGAAGGTGTCTTGTTTAAGCAATTGTAACTGTCAAACAAAAACTCTAATACATCTTCTATCAAATCTGTGTCGTATATAAATCAAATGTCAATATATTAAATTAAATGCTAGAATACTTTTTGATTCATTTACAACTGCATTGATCTTTTACAAATTAAAAACACCACGCTCATATTATGAAACTGCCATTTTTGAAGAGATGTTCACAATTTTTGTCGAATTATGAGCAAGCACTCTTTTCAATGATTATAATATTTGCATTTTCTTTTGTCTCTAACCTTGCCATGAGAAAAGCATACTCTTTACTTAATTAGTTTCTTATACTCAGTGTAAAGATGTATTATGATGACGAAAAATTTCGACCTTAAGATTTTTGCAGATGACCACGTTTTGAAGTCCCTGGTGTAGTAATTTTAAAAAATGTCTGTCTCTCTCTCTCTCTGTGTGTGTGTGTGTGACCACGACGAACTGCTAAAGCTATCATTACCAAATCTTCTATTTCTTAAGATCTGATTAGATTTTCAGTAAAATCGATAAACTGGAAGTAGTACTTTACTTCAGCGAAAAAATCAAACTTTAACAACATCTCGCCAACTACTAAGTTTAGACAAATTTCTAAAGAAGACAAAAGTTGTAAAAAGCGAATTCTAGAAGGATTTTATGGAAAAAAAACGACTTTTTGTCTTATCGAAAAACAGTTTTTTTTAAATATCTGGCAAATTGTGCACTTTATAGAGATTTATTAAGAGTATAAAAGTACCTAGAGCAGGATTTTGATTCACTTTTGTATAAAAAAAATCAAAATTCGAACGGAAATAACGCTTTTATTCGCAGGTTAATTTTATTATGGAAATACAGAATTTAAAACTTTTGTATAATTCAAAATGCACATAAGTATAAGAAAGTTGTGTGGCGCCCACCCCTCATTTTACTTTCTTATGCGTAGTATAAGGAAGTATTGTAATGACAAAAATTTTCGACCTCGAAATTTTTGCAGTGTCTGTGTCTCTCTGTGTGTGTGACCACAATAGCGGCCAAACCGCTGTAGATATCAATTCCAAATTTTGAGATCTGATTAGATTTTCAGTCAAATCGGCAGACCGGAAGTAGTAGTTTACTTCAGTGAAAAGATCGAATTTTGCCAATATTTCATCAACTACTAAGTTTACACAAATGTATAAAGAATTCATATGTACTTAAAATTAAAATTCAGAACAATTTTATTAAAAAAGTTTTTCGAAATTTCTACCGGAAGTAGGTCTTTTACTCTTATCAAAAATCCGTTTTTTGCAAATATTTTGCGAGTCATGCTTTTAGACAGGTACGTTACGAGTATAAAAGTATTTAGAACTTAATTTTCAATACTTTTTGTATAAAAGAAAATTCAAAATTCGGACCAGAACTAACACTTTTACTGTTACAGAATAGCGATTTTTTGCAAATATGTCGTAAATTATGCATTCTATATATATTTATCAAGAGAACAAAAGTATTTAGAGTTGGATTTGGAATATTTTTCGTATAAATGAAAATTCAAAATTCGGACCGGAAGTAACACTTTTACTCTTAGCGAGTAGTACTTTCTTGCGAATATCTCGCAAAGTATGCATTCTATAGAGATTTATTAAGAAAATAGAAGTATTTATAATAGGATTTTGAATAATTTTTATATAAAAAAATTCTTAAAATTCTTTAATTTGCAACTCTTATCTATACATACGTATAAGAAAGTCGTGTGGTTGCCACACCTCATTTTTTCTCTGCTTATTTGATCTTTACGCCAGTGTAGGTTAAGAATTGTTGCAGTCAATTCATAATAACTTAAAGGAATGCAAAAGGCACAGTGTGAATAGATTTTTATTGTTGACCGTTGATTCGAACTTACTGACACTGATGCCTCCCTTAAGCGTCAACTACAATGGCTGACCTCCATAAGTCTATTATTTTTATTGCTTAAAAGAATATGTATATATCTTTTTGTACGTTCATGTTAGAATTTATACAAATTATTTGATTTGTACTAATAAATGTTTCTAAGTATATGTTGATATATAAAAATTAAGTGTGTTACTTTTTCAGTAATATAAGACGTACTTATGAGGCTTCTGTCTGGATAACTCCTTAGAAAATGAAGATGTTTGAAAGTTTAATTATCTAACTTTACTTTTGATCACTTTAAAGCAAATCATGCATGAGGAAATTTAAAAATCGTAAATTGCATGTTGACAGAATTTATTTGCAAAAAAAAAAAATAATTATATCACAGTAGACGTATGTTTAGTCAAGTATTGCTTTCTTTCATTTCAGGTGTGGTTTCAAAATAGACGTACCAAGTGGAGGAAAAAGCACGCGGCAGAAATGGCTACGGCAAAGAGGAAACAGGAAGTATTAGACAACCAAACAGATGAAAATAGTGATGTTATATCGGATAATGAAGAAGAACACTTGGCGAAAAAGCAGAACTTGCAGTGAAATTTTGTGGACTTGTAAATATATTCCTAATAAGACTTCTTGTAAATATATATAAAATCGACTTAGTGAAAGTGTTTTGTGACACTATGAGATGGACATAGAATTTGACTTCTTTGTAAAAAAATGTTATATATATAAATATATATATATATATTTATATCTAGAAATATATATGTATACGTATATATACATATGTATATGCTATTTAGTACTAATATTTAACACTGATAGGATATACTACATAATTGATGATAACGATTGTAGCATCAGTTTTAAATACCAAAATTTTCATATTCTTCACATCTGTAAATATTACAAGGTCAGAATTATTAAATAACGGTTACTAATAAAAAGAAATGCACCTATTTTTGAAATATAAATAAATTCTATATCCGCGCAAAAGAAACCCTGTAAGTCTATTTCAAATGTTAAGAAAGAACAACTTTAAATACTTGAAACCTTTTTGTTGCATTTCCTTACTGATAAAGCAGAAAAGCAGATTACATTTATCTACTAATAAAGAACGGCAAAATTTAAAGCATAAATGATAAAAACAAACACAATGAAAACACTATAAGTTATTTATTATATAAATATTTAAAATTGACTATACCATGAAGTTTCAAATCAATATATTATATAGTATCTGTTTTGAACTATTTTCAACTTTAACATCTGTAAGTCAAAAAAGATATGTACTTAATTAAAGGATTTCTTTGATTGATTGATCAGAAGTGTTAATAAGGACGAACATCATGCGTGTGTATGAAATAAGATGCAGTGACTAATCTATTGCATGTAAGTGTAGCATTACAGAGTCGCTTAACTCTCTATCATTCATGGATTTTTATTTCGTAGAGTTGTGAAATTTCCTAAAGGGTAACCGACGTCCCGTACACTATTTAATATACACTTATATTTTATTATTGCCCGTATTTATGTATATATTTTAATTCTACAACATCTGTAATAATGACCAAAATAAAAAAATAAATATTATTAACAATAATGTAAATAGATGTCTTTAGTTTATAAATTATTTATTGTGTACATACGTATACAGTGTGTTAATAAAGTAAGATGCGCTTTCAATATATCCTTCAAATTTCTTTGCAGAAAAATATTAAAGTGTTTACGACGAATTATAGGTTCATATTTTGTAAGAGAATAAAATAGTAATTATTTATAATTATTTTCGAAATACGGCATTTCATACTTAGCTGTGTATAATCTATACTACAGAATTCGCTATATATGTAGCATCGAAACCTTAACATAACTTTTGTTTAAATATAATATTCTATAATATTCTATTCGCTGTTTGATATAGTTTCATACGTGGCCGATCAGCAGTTACAAACTTAGTATGATGTATCACTCAGAAAACTAGTTTTCTGCTAGATGATCGCTGTTAGATGAGTGTAGTTCATACTAGTTCATACTGTTAAATAGCTACATTAATTTGGAATTCAAGGCAAGTTTTTCGTCTCTCCTTTATGCTATTTATACAGGGTGTCCAAAAACTCTCCTGACAAACGAAGACCGGAGATTCCTCAGATAATTTTAAGACAATTTAACCCAATTCACCCTAGTCCGAAAATGCTTCCTAAGGTCATAGGCATCCGTTTTGGGTAGGTAAACGGTTATTTTAAAGCATAACTTTTTTGT
Organism: Amphimallon solstitiale; assembly: GCA_963170755.1. NCBI lineage: Eukaryota > Metazoa > Arthropoda > Insecta > Coleoptera > Scarabaeidae > Amphimallon > Amphimallon solstitiale. The sequence goes on along the minus strand of OY720684.1, from coordinate 39,217,624 downwards.
CTTTAACTTTTAGACATTTGTGACACTAGATTATTAAATTTTCAGGTATTCTAGTACTAAAAGGTACTCTTACTTTAAGTCGGTAGGATACACCGTTTTCTAGAAAAATCGATTTGAAAATTTTTCGTTTTTTCGTCATTAAAATTCAATTTATTATTTTTTGCACTAGTTCGCTCTGAACTGCCAACAGAAATAAAACCTACGTTTTTAATTGTCAAATTGTTGTCAGTTCGCGAAGTTGAAATGACGAAAGATGAAATGACGAAAAAACGAAAAATTTTCAAATCGATTTTTCTAGAAAACGGTGTATCCTACCGACTTAAAGTAAGAGTACCTTTTAGTACTAGAATACCTGAAAATTTAATAATCTAGTATCACAAATGCTTAAAAGTTAAAGACAAAAAACTTATGCGTTAAAATAACATTTTACCTACCCAAAACGGACGCCTATGACCGGTACTAGAAATTCGCAATTGATGGAATCGATTCATCTCTGGAGTATTTATCCTCCAGATACCAGTTTTTGTTTTTCTAAATAGAAGCATTCGGGAGATATTAAAAAAAAGCTAATTACAAGGCGCCATCTTCAAAGAGCTCTAGCTCCCTTAGGAAGCATTTTCGGACTAGGGTGAATTGGGTTAAATTGTCTTAAAATTATCTGAGGTCTTCGTTTGTCAGGAGAGTTTCTGGACACCCTGTATAAAGGGATAAATTTCGTCGAATATAACGGATTTCAATCGTTTGAATTTACTCTCGCATCTGGTGTGCCTCATGGGTCCAACTTGGGCTTTTTACGGTTTTCATTATTTTTTAATGATTTATTTGTTGGTTTGACATGTCCTGCCTTAACATATACGGATGACTTAAAATTATGCCATTGCATTAAAAACCCAATTGACGTACATCATCTGTAGAGAAACATTGACCTAGTATGGAACTGGTGTTAACAAAATCAGTTCAATTTGAATATTTCAAAGTGCTGTGTGGTCAGGTACTTTCGTAAGAAGGACATGTACACTTATATGATTATAGTGTAAATGGACCAGCGATGGAGTGCAAAAATGCAGTGTTTTGGAGTTTTCTTTGATAATCAAATACTCCATGTACTCCATATACATGAATATGATTTTCCAAATTCTATCAATGGCAGGAATATAATAAATTTTAACCTAATCCATAATAAAATTAATCCCCCTGCATTGGTGAATTCATTTCACTTTTACATACCGTATTTGGCATCAAGACATTGTGCAACCCCCTCCACACATAGAAGTCGTACCAATTGTATGTTAAGAATTCCAATACATCAAATGCGTAAAAGTGAAAATTTTTATTTTAGCGATATTTTCGTTGAGCAACGGACTAGAAACGTGTGATGGGACTAATATGAGAATTTAATAAATAATTGTGTTTTCTTATCTTGAATTTCTTTCTAGCTATTTTATTTTGTTTTTAATTTACATGTTTAAGTTATTTTATACGGTGATGTGGTTTCCTATAAGGAAAAATATTTAGAAACGAGTTTTTTTTTAAAAAATTAGATTGTATTGACACCTCCTGTGGTAAATAAAAAAAAAACAGCAAATGTTTAAGATAAGATAAAAAAACTTGAAATTATGCCGAGTCATTGATTTTAAATATGACTAAGTCCGATAATTACATCCGTATCGCATTACCCATTATCAGTCATTAGCCAATGACATTTCCTGACAGTTCAGCTTGCTTTATTTGTGAAAAATCAACATTTAAAGCAGCAAATCTACCTGGTGAAATGTTATGGTATAGGAGAAGTCTTGTATAAATATGCAATACAGTTATTTAATGAAAAATACTCGAATGTAAGTGTAAGCAGAATAGCATTGAAGAAAGAAAGAAATCATGTTTTCAGACTGTTTTGTTTATGGGTCGGTGAGAACACTATGGAACATCGCCTTTTTATCAGAATTTAATGTTTAGTGATAAAGCAACGGTTTTGACAAATGGTAGTACTGTTTGCTCACAAAATTGTAAATATTGGTCAAAGGATAATCCAAATTTTAGAATAAATGTCCGAAATCAACGATATCAAAAAGTCAATGTTTGGTGTGGAATATTATTTAAGAGAATCATTGGATCCTATTTTTTTAATGGAAATTTAAATCAACACAATCACTTGGAAATGCTTCAGATTTTTTTATTTCCATCACTTGAGCAAGAGGAATTGCGACCCATCTACTTCCGACAATATAGGTGTCCAGCTCATGGGACCTTGATTGTAAGAGAATTCTTAAATTTACACATTCCTAATAGATGGATTGGACGACGAGGACCAATACATTGGCCAGCTCTGTCATCGGACTTAACTGCCATGGATTTCTTTCTTTGGAGTTACCTAAAGCAAAAGGTGTAGAGAGAAATAATAGGAAATGATTTTTAATTATCTAAGAATGAGGATTACGGAGGTTCCTCGAGAAATTAATGTTGAAATGTTGAACAAGTTAACATACAATTTAGAAAAAGAGTTGAAGATTGCGCTGGATGTTGAGGAGATTATGTGGAATAATGTTAGAGTTTAGTGGTCATCCGTTTTTACAAACACAAAAACAATAAAAGTGTTATACTGACATTTTCTTTTTGTCTAATATTAATAATGTAATATAACATTCGGACTTAGTCATATTTAAAATAAACAACTCGACATAATTTCAAGTTTTATATCTTATCTTAAATGATTACTTGTTTTTTTTTACCAAAAGAGGTTTTGATACAATCAATATTTCTTATAAAGAATAATTTTTTTCCTAAAACTCATATTAAAGTATTCTTCCCATAATAAACTATCAATCAGCCAGCGAAGGCAAACTAGCAGCTTTATATGTCAGAGTATTGTTAATAAACTCATAGTGAAACAAGCCAAATGGTTTAAGTTATTTAATGTATGAATTTAAAAATGTTTTACCAAGAAGTGTCTGCTACAACAGTCAAGAATATAAACTATCACTATTATATGATATGAGTTATGTCCATAAATTGGAATAAGACGATTCAGATTTCAGACAAAGGTATGAAGACTGGAGATATTTTCCTATTAAACATTATGTTGTTATTTAATCATCTCGCGAATTTATTGAGCTTGAAATAATACAAAATGGTAGTAGTCTACATCTCTTGTTTAAAGACATAATTCCGTTATTTATTATTGTTATGCAATTTTAGTATAAAAAACTCTGAAGGAAATATTAAAAATCTTGTATATACTTTATTACCACACCGTATATTTCTGAACATTTAATATGACCTTGTAATTATTGCTTGTTTTGATTTGTTAATGTTTTGTAAAAATAGATCATCATATTTACTTATATAACATTGAATTTACACAAATGAAATTGCATATTTTCAAATACATACACATATTTCCTTCCCAATAAGTAAGTATATATGATGATCGATAGAGATATATCCGTTATTTTGCAATTATAACTAGCTACAAGCTGCCCCTTTTAGGATTATCAAAAAAGAGTCTGTGCAATCTATAATAGTCGCAATATTTTGCAGCTAAATTGTGTATTATAATGAAGACGACAAACCATTGTATTTGTAATATTTAAAATACATATGTTCTGGTGATTTTATATTATTGTTTTCTTTAAAAAGAATATTAAAAAGAACGCCTTTAATCCTTCTGCAATATCTGTCAGGTAAGTACATTTGTTATTATTTAATTATAATTATTAATTATGGTATTAAATTTGCTAGTATTTAAATTTTAAGTTATCAGTGGTGTCTCTCACATATAATTTAACATTTATTCAGCATTCAATCAAATTAACGACTAGGAATTCGATAACACCAATAAAACTTTAATATTGAGCTTCTTATTTGTGATTATTGCTTTTCCTTAAGAGACTTAATTATTTATTATTTGGAAAATAGTAGTCAATTTAAACTTGAAGTAAACGGAGATAAATAAGAGTTTCAACTATTTACAAGTGGAATTTAATAGAAAATAAAGAAAGAAGAAGAATATAATGGAAATAAGTAGAAATATTCACTGTAGTTCAAAATTACAAATAGAGTATATAGTATATAAACTTTAGCAAATGTAATAAAATATAAATGCATTTATTCTATGCTGGTAATGTCTATATGAACGATATTTCAGAAGTATGTCCATGACAAAGAGCATGTATGCATTAACAGTCACATTATCATTCATTTTTACAGAAATTCAATGATACCATACTTGTCAACTATATAGATTTATAGGGCCATACTTAGTACTGTCGAAAATGAAATAATAATCGGTATATGAAACTATAGGTAGTGAAAAAGTCATTAACTCATCTCTTAAGTGAAGTTTTCAGTTGAAAGAATCGAAAGTATTACTGTGCAATAAAATTTAATACACAAGCAGTGCTGTAACACGTAAAATATAATTTAAAAAACTCATCAGTCTGACTAAATCATTTTAAAGATACTAACAACAAAATGTTTAAATTAACACTTAGAATTACCATTCTATTCGAAACTTTGACTGTGCGTAATTTTGATTATAAATATATGCTAACGAACATTAATAAAAGTGAGCACCTTATTAAAAGAATTTATTCTATTTAATCTCATGTACAAGAGAGAACAATCAACACGAAGCGACAAAAGCGTTAAAAGTGTGTCTTTGTTTCTTCGTAAGGTGAGCGAGCGTGGTTGTCAGCGCGGTCGTCTAACTAGACTTGATATTAATCTTAAGATAAAAAAAAATATTCTCTCAAATACACAAACAATGAGTTAAAATTAAAAAGATGTCACAAAATGGCTCAGAGGAAACTAGAAATTCTCGTATATAATCTTATTTCTATATTTATATAAACAGATTTTACTTACATAAGATTGTAATATATGAATCGCTTATTTATAAAACACAGTAAATAGCATTCTATAAATTTTACAGCAGAAGCAAACAACTGCTTCCGTTATTTGTTTTTGCTAGTATCGCAAATTTATACAGGCTGTCCAGAAACTCTTCTGACAAACGAAGACCGGAGATTCCTCAGATAATTTTAAAACAATTTAACCCAATTCACCCTAGTCCGAAAATGCTTTCTAAGGGAGCTAGAGCTCTTTGAAGATGGCGCCTTGTAATTAGTTTTTTTTAATATCTCCCGAACGCTTCTATTTAGAAAAACAAAAACTGGTATGCTTATTTATCCTCCAGAGATGAATCGATTCCATCAATTGCGAATTTCTAGTACCGGTCATAGGTGTCCGTTTTGGGTAGGTAAACGGTTATTTTAACGCATAACTTTTTTGTCTTTAACTTTTAAGCATTTATGACACTAGATTATTAAATTTTCAGGTATTCTAGTACTAAAAGGTACTCTTACTTTAAGTCGGTAGGATACACCGTTTTCAAGAAAAATCGATTTGAAAATTTGTCGTTTTTTCGTCATTTCATCTTTCGTCATTTCAACTTCGCGAACTGACAACAATTTGACAATTAAAAACGTAGGTTTTATTTCTGTTGGCAGTTCAGAGCGAACTAGTGCAAAAAATAATAAATTGAATTTTAATGACGAAAAAACGAAAAATTTTCAAATCGATTTTTCTAGAAAACGGTATATCCTACCGACTTAAAGTAAGAGTACCTTTTAGTACTAGAATACCTGAAAATTTAATAATCTAGTGTCACAAATGCTTTAAAGTTAAAGACAAAAAAGTTATGTGTTAAAATAACCGTTTACCTACCCAAAACGGATGCCTATGACCTTAGGAAGCATTTTCGGACTAGGGTGAATTGGGTTAAATTGTCTTAAAATTATCTGAGGAATCTCCGGTCTTCGTTTGTCAGGAGAGTTTCTGGACACCCTGTATAATAGATGATACTATTGATATTAAATAAAGTGTAATTAACACTACTAAGAGTTTCAGATAATCTACAGAAGAACACTACATGATATGAAAGATATCACCTAATATGTTTCATAAACAAACTAACCTCTTTTAATTTTTTATGGTGTTTTACCTCTCAAAGCATTGTGTAGTTTTCCACATCGCACAAATAGTCACATTCCAGACTATTAATGGTACTAGATGGTGAATATTCAAGCAATTGGCGTAGAGATACTGGTAAATGTTGAGGCATGGATTATTATTATATTATTTCAAATGTAATTATTAAATCTCACTGGTAATAGTATCAACTATGCATCTATCTAAAGTGGTTATTTTGGAAAGTTGTAGAAGAATCTAACAATTTTCGACCTATTTTGTAATAGATAAGGTAACTGCGAACCCGTAAGCAATATGTCACAACGAACGACGGAACAATATAATTTGTTCAGTCATAATGGCGACAATCATGTGCTGGATAGACGTAAGTTAACATTTTTGTAAATATTCTAAATTATATGATGCTGGAATATTTTTTTTATATTGATTAAATGCCCATTTGACGGTGGAAATTCTATTAATCAAAAATTACTTCAATCAAATTCTTAACTTCGTACGAAGATTATTTAGTCATTTTTTAAATAAAAACAGAGATATAAATAGAAAAATTTAGAGAATTCTTATTGTGTGCGAGCTGAACTAATCAAGATCAAATAAAGATTTAGTGCTATTTCCATCGTTTGAATTCTGAACAACCGACGTTTCGGCGTACATTACGCCTGCCGTCTTCAAAAGCTCTATCAAAGACTGTTTCTTGCCAAAATAAAAATAAATTGTTTTTAAAATGAGATTCGTGTTTTTTTTTTATGTTTTACACGAATATTATTTTAAATTAACGCTTTTAGTTTTATTTTTGACAAGAAACAGTCCTTTTTAGAGATACCCTGAAGACGAAGACGTAATGTCCACCGAAACGTCGGTTGTTCAGAATACAAACAATGGAAATAGCACAAATAATATATCAAAAATGTAATATGTACTTGCTTTATTTAGTAAAGTAAGATAGTCCACATGCTTAATCAATAGAACAGAAAAATATCTTTACTGCGTAAAGGTGGGTGTGAGAGTTGACGTTATTTTCTAAAAAAAAACCACTGAGAATCGTAGTTATATGTTGGTAGGACTTTCAAAATGCTATACATTTATACCGTATGTGTCAATTTTCATTAGGTATAGGGATTCAATGTTTACGTGCGATTTATACGTATACAAATAATATATGGCAACGTGCCACCCCACACCGTCCGTCACCAATCCCGGCAACAATCGACATCACAACGACTTTCTCCGATCTTCCCACTTCTCCCGACCAGGTTTTACATTCAATGAATGTTTAGCTGCGAACACGTTGCGATCAAGTCTGCAATAAAAGCCGTCTTATTACTGGAACGGGAAACATCAAATGGCCGCCGCGATCTCCTGATCTAGTAATTTATTATTATTTTCAGAATCCTTTTTTATTTACCTTATTTTTAATTTTATTAGAATTACGCTTTTGTTTGTGTCATGCAGCGTGAACGCAGCTTAATAATTCTCTGCATTTACTGAAAGGAAAAAGAAAAACAAATCCTTGCAACTCGTAAATATTATTTCTGAACGCATTACAAACATCCAAGCCGGTGGTCGAAGAGTTACTGCTAACCACGCTAACTTGTATTTACTTACGAACATACATCGGTCGTGCTGGCATTGGAAAGGAAAGAAGGGGTACTATGTTGCCACAAACTGTATGGATTAATCGCTTATGGCTAATGAAAATTGACACATGCGGTATATATATAACGGCGGAGCTTAGTATGTGCACTTCAGACTGTAAGTTTTGATTTTATTGATAATTTTGTTAAAATCTTGACAGTTGCACCATCTAACATTTTAAGTCTTACCCTGAAAATGGGTAGAATGCTTCACGTAACTCTTGTGTTACTAATTTATGGACTAACACGTTATTTGTTTTGGGGTTCAACAAAGTGAATAAGTATACAGGGTGTTAAATCGAACCTATAATATTTTTATAAGTCAGCATATTTCTTGTAAAATCGCCTTTATAATGGTACCAATAACATAGTTCTTATTTTTAGTATTTTCAAAGTTATAACTCTTTAATGGGATATACTCACGCTTATAACATGCAAAATGCGGGGTATCCAATAGTTGGTTGACCAGGAAAATAAAACAAAGTAATTTTAACAAACACTTGTTGTTTAAATGCTTTATCATTGTTTTAGAATTACATTTTGAAAATTCTCCATAATAAAACAATCTTATTTAAAATGTGTTCAAATATATTTCAATTCTGCTCTACACATGCTCTCAACCGTCTCTGTATCGACAGACTTAAGGTGCCAATCCACAATGAGAATATCTCATGACATTTTTGTCTCATGCAATAAAAATCGCTTCAATTTCATTGTGGAAACGGTTGAAAGACCAATGAAATTGGAGTTGTCCTACGATTTTTATTGCATGACACATACATCTCATGAGATATTCTCATTGTGGACTGGCACCTTTACATTTTGGGCTAAGTTATTCTCACTTAATTGAAGAAAAGCGTTTTTTATTCGTTGCTGCATGTTCTCTGCCGTTGTAGGAGGTGTTGCGTAAAGAATGTTTTTTACAGTTGGCCACAGAAAGAAATCACAAGGTGTGAGATCTGGTGATCGTGGTGGCCAGCTTATCAAACTTCCTCTCCCAATCCACTTATTGGTGAATACCATATCTAAATGTGCTCTTGCAGCAGCACCATAATATGTAATGGGTATTTTTGCTGTTCCTTGTTCCACAATTACCAAATGTTGCTTCATCTGTGAAAAGCACATGATCTAGAAAAGTTATATCGTGTCGTAATTGTAAAAGTAGCCATTCACAGTAAACTAGTCTCCTTTCAAAGTCTGTTTGTAATAAGCCTTGATGATTTTCAATTTTGTAAGGGTGAAACTTATGTTTTTTTAAAATCCTTTTTACAGCAGTGACTTCTACCTCGTGTTATTTCGAAATTATCCTTGTAGATATGTGCGGATTTTCCACAATGGACTGGACGACTGTCACTTCATTATCTTCTGTAATCATAGTCTTACTTATTTCATGTTCGACGTAATTCACTGAACCCGTTCGAAGAAACCTTATCAACAAATTTTCAAACGTCTTACTATTCGGTGCTCTTCGGTCGGGATATTCCATCGCATATGTTCTTGATGCTAAAAATGGATTTCTGTTGCTAGCGCCAAAAGCAAATACCATGTCTATGAGCTCCTCTATCGAAAAATTCATTTTAAAGCAAAAACAACAATAAACTATTATGGTATCTAAATAAAAAATAATGTCAATAAAACTATATAACTGATAACAAGGTAAATACAACACGTAACAACTACTAACAAAGAAACAGAAATTAATAATTCACTAGCTGAACTTAATTTATAACAAATTACAGCAAAGAGAAAATAAAGAAAACTACTTTTTATGGGCTTTTGAAGTAGAGATTTGATGTTTGGTTGCACAGCGATTATTTTTTTAAAACCAAGGCCAACCAACTACAAGATGCCCCACATATTCCATTTTATAAACATGAGTATATCCCATTAAAGGGTTATAACTTTGAAAATACTAAAAATAAGTACTACCATTGATACCATTTTAAAGGCGATTTTACAAGGAATATGCTGACTTATAAAAATATTTTAGGTTAGATTTTAAAAAAAAACGATAAAATAACCAATAAAGATCGATAACATAGACACGACATATTTAACACCCTGTATATTTATTCACTTTGTTCAACCTCAAAACAAATAACATGTTAGTCGATAAATTAGTAACACAAGAGTTACGTGAGGCCTTCTACCCACTTTCAGGCTAAGGCTTAAAATGTTAGATGCTGCAACTGTCAAGATTTTAACAAAATTATCAATAAAATCAAAACTAACAGTCTGACGTGCACATATCCATATATCATTGCAAAGATAATTTGAGGGGGCTATCATTATAATAGCTAGAAAGTATAGCAATCTATTTAAAATAAAAAAGTTGAAGGTGGTTGCGAACACTCTGTATATTTGTAAATAAAATTCGGAAATGCACAATCGCATACTACATACGTACGTAAAATCTCATTGCTACAGCGTTATTAGTTTTCATACTAAGCTCCGCCGATACACTATTGCACCACACAGTATATACACACAAACACACAATTTGTGTAATTTCCTTACAATTTGAATTTGAATCATTTCCCTTGTTATATAAAATAAGCAATAGTGTCATAAATAGTGGATCCGACAATTGATGCGCTAAGCTACTGCATGCAATATATGTATGACTTTCATAACTCTACTCAGTGTCTAGAAATAATTATCTGCGTTTGTCTAAGCAAAGATGTAATGCGACTGTCAAAATTATACGGAAGCAAGGTATAAATTCTGAAGAAAATAGATTAAGAAAAATAAATGGAATCATCTTGTTGGACAAACAGTGGGTAGTCAAATTATTAAGGATAGTACTCATTTTCTTGTATTTTTAGTTTGACTGAACTTTTCGAACAAATAAATGGTTCTAGGTTTCGTAACTATGTTTCATTCTTACAAGTGTATTAGTATTGTGATCATTAAAACAAGTTACGTAGTCGAAACTGTTCGTAACAGTACTTTTGCATTTTATTGAACAGTGGTGTTGTGATGTCATTCTCTAATGAGAGTTTCAATCAAGTGGCGCTTGGTGGTGATCTCTTCTTTCGCGATCGCCCGTTTGGTGAGTTCCCCACGTTCTCTATGGGATTCATGTCAAGTGAGTTTCCCGGCTAGAGTGAAACGGAAATGTTTTTATCGGCCAGGAATGCAAATCGTGCCCTCAAAATCTACTCTTCATCACCAGGGAACCGTTCTTCCAGCTGAGGCAGTAGCCGTGTTTCTAACTCTCACTTGTACTTGTCCTGCCTCATGGTCCCTTCCAAGATGTACAAGCGCCTTTTTTTACGCTATTTTGTAATAACTAGCGTGAAGAACGATTCGACAAAAGTTTATTCGTTCGACGACGCCCTTGAGAGCAATTCCATACAGGAGGATGAAACATCCGGTGTTATGGTGTGTGTCTCATCTCAGCTAAGGGCATTGGTGCGCCTATACATCATGTATGGAACCATGAGGCAGAACCAGTACAAGCGACTGCTAGAAACACGGCTACTGCCACAGCTGGAATGGTTCCCTGGTGATAAAAAAATACATTTTTTTACACGTTTCGGCACCGTGTGTTACGACATTCCTGGCCAAAAAAAAAACACTTCGCCTGACATGAATCCCATACAGAACATGAGGGAACTCACCAAACGGGCGATCGCTAAGAAAGTGATCACCACCAAGCGCTGGTTGATTGAAGCCTTCATTAGACAATGACACCAAACTCCAACGAAATGCAAAAGTCTGTATAGAGAGCATGTCCCGACGTATCGTAGAAGCTATAATTGCATCAAAAGGTGACATCAACAAATACTAGGATTAATTTCATTAAATTTTTTTTGATGCGCATATTACTTTTACGGAAAAAATAAACAATTTCAACTACGGAACCTGTTTTAATAATCACTATTATAGTATATTCGTTTAAATGAAAAATAATTACGGGACCTAGAACCAATTATGTATATGTTCAAAAAGTTCAGTCAAACTAAAAAATACAAGAAACTGAGCACCTACTATCCCTAATAGTTTGGTGACCCACTGTATGTAATTTGAGCAAACAGAAAAGCATTAAGCTATAAATTAGGGAAAAGATCTACAATCTATGAATGAATTTGATCTGCTACGTGAAAAAACCAACCCTCTATATTCCATACATATATTATATATAGATTGCGCTCATTGTATAATTCAACGGTTTCACCATAGAATTAATTTGGCCATAGCTTCATTTTGGCAAAAGATATATTAAACTATATCTAGCAGTAAAGTACGTAAGATGAAGGGAAAATTAAGACTAAAAAAAAGAGGAAAGTCCATGAAATACACGTGGGCATGTGACGCTGTAATTTATAGATGAAAACAATACAGCAAAGCTATGCACAAGGTAATAAAGCCATAGGTTTTATCTCGAAAAGTGTTAACAACATGTAGATCATTTGCTTTAATTAATTTTTTTAGGTATAGTTATTTCTCATATGGGAAAGTGACAATTAGAAAAAACAAGTCAAGTGGTTAAAAATAGTATAATAGTATAATACCACAAAAAAGAGAATAATTAGTGTAATTTATTATTGGCAAAAAAGTTATACTAATAGTTTTGATACTCCACCTCCGCGTTGGAAAAGATTTTTCGTTGAGTTCTTCTAAACAATTGTGATAGAAACAGGAGTGGATACTTACTCTCGCACAGTCGCCTAGTCAGTGAGGCAAACTTCGTATAACCGAGAACCAAGAAACCATAAAGCAAATGTGGTATACATTACCTGACCAACGTGAAAGAAAACGTATAATTAAATCATTTTTGTAATATTAACGAATAGTTCTATGAAGCACATCACACACCACTTATAACAATATAAAATTCAATTTACAATTTGAAACAAACATTTGTTATATATTGAATATTTAATTTTGTAATGTATACAGAGACCGATCAATCCGATGCAAATCTTTCATAACATGTATATAGTCGAAAAAATAACTACCATACTTTTTAGCAATAAAAAACAATGAGTATGTTTCGTTTCTTCAACGTTTAACTTTATGAAGGATCACATTAGAAAGAGAAGTATAAAATGAAAATCAAAAAAATTAATTAACTTAAATTTTTTTCTGATAAAGTTAGGAAAGGAAGTATTGTAATGGTGAACATCAGCAGAGCTATTGTATTTAAAGTTTTGCCATAGATATAGTTGGAATATGAAATGAAATGAATCACAACATGAAGATCCATATGAAAAACTATAAATAATTCCGATTCTTGTAGTAAGTCATTCTTGTACATCACTATGTGTTCTTAATTTTAGAGAGTATATACCATATCTGCATGAAGTTACCAATCTAAATACTAATACATTATAATTGAATATTATTTCAAAATAATATATGATATAAAAAGGCGATTACATTTTTACTAAACAAATAGTTGTTTGATTCACAAATACGCACTAATAAATGTTGTGAGCTTGGCGAACATTGTGAAGCATATTAAAAACATTTCTATTGAGGTAGATTCTTGTTTGTAGTGGACCAATGGATTCATACAGTCACAAGGTAATTGGCATAGAGTACAAAACATCACTGATAAAAACTGACCTTCTGTCAATGGTGAGTAGAGTGGTGGTAGCGTGTCTAAAGAATATATAATTCCATAGTAATATAGAAGCGGTGATTGTTTTTGTATGAAAGGTGTGGAATCCTTCTCATACATAAATTATAATAGTGCCTACGTGTTCACCATTGCCTATTCGAGAAATACATGCCTTATCATAAAAAGTAAAAAGTGATCAGATCGAAAAACAAAACTACGGAATAGACTAAACCCTTTTTACTACCTTAAGGAAGTATTGTGACCACGAAAATGTTTGACCACGAGATTTTTCCAAATGTCCACGTTTGGAAGTCCCCTGATACCGCAAAAGTCTCTCTCTCTCTCTCCCTCTCTCTCCCCCCTCCCTCTCTCTCTCTCTCTTTCTCTCTCTCTCTTTCTCACTCTCTCTCTCTCTCTCTCTCTCTCTCTCTCTCTGTGTGTGTGTATGTGTGACCACAATAATGGTCAAACAGCCACAGCTATCCAATACCAAACTTTATATTTACGAGTAGTGTTTTGTCTTAGCGGAAAATAGTTTCTTGCAAATACCTCGCAAATCATGCATTCTATACAGATTTGTTTAGAATACAAAAGTACCTATTTAGTGTCCGAATTGGAACAATTTTTGTTTACAAAATATTTCAAAATTCGGACTAGAAGTAACACTTTTACTCTTATCGAATAGCAATTTTTGCAAATTTCTCGCAAATTATGCATTCCGCATAGATTTATTAAGAACACAAACGTATTTAGATGTGCATTTAGAATAATTTTTGTGTAACACTTTTACACAGAGGTTTTCTTTATTAAGAAGATACAGAATTTAAAACTTACGTATAAGAAAGTCAATATTTCAAACATTTATTAATATTCAATTTAATGAACTGTTTAAAAATGCGAAATAACATTATAGCTCATCGACACCAATCGTTAAGTATATTAAAATTAACAGATTAATTATAGAAGTACCTCATAAACTTGGATAATAATTACGCAACGTTGTCATTTAATTTCTGTGTCCCAACTTTGGGAAAACATCGCCCTTTCCAACAGTAACTCAGAATTTTAACATAATCCATCCAATAAAAAAGTTTTCATTTGGAAATTTATACGAGATATTTTCAACTCATGCATTACAAATTGAATTTTGAATTAGCCGGAGTGAGGCCATATAACGAGATGAATCAAGTGAGTGAGAAAATAAGAAGGAAAGATGCGGTAAAAATGGCCGTTCCAGCCCTGTCCTCTTGTATGCACATGTAAATCCGAGTTTTTCTTGTAAGATACGCGCCTTGATTTATTTAAGTTGTAGAATGGGGAGAGGTATCCGGCGCCAGTAACGTTGCCTTGGATACGTCGCCATCTCTTTCCATCCCTCTTTGCCCCACCTAACCCTTTTTGCTCATAACTTCCTCGTCACAATATAATATGAAATATACCGTCTTCAAAAACAATGAACTAAGTATTATTATCGATATATCTTAAAACACGAAAACAATCAGATTTTTCGTATCTTTGTTTTTGTTTTTATTCAACATATATGATTTTGGCGTACACCATATACATACATACATATTTACTATTACTAACATCATTTATATTTTATTGTATTACGAATCCTCCTGTACCGTAGATAGTAAACAGTAAAGTTTAGAAATATATAAGTATAAATAGCGTAAAAGTAGAAAAAGGAAAATTATTTCAAGTTGCGCTATACGAGGTTAGATGAAAAAGTAGCACCACGTAATAAATCATTTAAAGAACAAAAAAGTCCATATAAACATATGTCACAAATTAATTTATTACTAAGATACTGGAGCATAAAGATATTTATTTAACAATACTACATCCAAAAGAACTGTTTAAAGTGGCCACCGTTTTGTTGAATGCAGCATTCAGCACGACAAATTCATTCTTCTTTGGCACTTCGTATAACATCAGGATGATCCTTGATAGTTGCTAAGGCTTCCACGATGCGATTACTAAACTACCGATCTAACGGCGTTAGATCGGGAGATCGGGATTCATCAGAGTTTAGTAATCGCATCGTGGAAGCCGCAGCAACTATCAAGAATCATCCTGATGCTATACGATGTGCTACAGTTGCATGAATTTGTCGTGCTGAATGCTGCATTCAACAAAACGGTGGCCACTTTAAACAGTTCTTTTGGATGTTGTATTGTTAAATAAATATCTTTATGCTCCAATGTCTTAGTAATAAATTAATTTGAGACATATGTTTATATGGACTTTTTTGTTTATTTTATGCTGGAGAATAAGTACCTACAATAGTGCCGTCCAATTCCGAAACACCCGGTATAATATAATGGTATACAAAAGCAAAATGTATAAATTATCATTTAATTAATTGCACAGGGTTATTCATTATAAATTACCCACCCTTCATTATCGTTATTATTGCATATACAAAAAATGTTTCTAATAAAAGTTGTGTGGCTGTGACTGAAATTCTTTTGCATGCCATCAAAAACACAGTGACGTGCAGATAAAAGAAGTATATTTTTTTTTAAATGGAATAACCTGTATATTATTACATTTTTATAATGGTCTTTTCTTTTTTGATTTTAAAAATATACCATATGATACCTGTATGTTAAACCGTTTTCAAGTTATTAAATGTCGAATATCATAGTTACTCCATACTATGGAAAAGTTATTATCATTATTAAAATAAGCTATGAAATTGACAACTATTGTGTTTGATAAATGACATTTCCTTGATAAAATATTCAAAATGGTTTGCAGTGAGATCGAAAAAGTGCAAATATTTAGAAAATAACAAAGATGTACTTAAAAAATTTAAATACAAATAATTAATAAATTATAAGAGATGTTCTATATATCTACCATTATTTTCAATGCATAATTGATAACGTCTTCTTAAATCTATACATGTAGATTGTTAGATGTATTAAATCAATCACTAATACCAGTACCAAAGGTGAATGGGACACGAAAATGTGTGGAGTTTCGCCCAATAAATACAGTGCCGATGTATGAGAAAGTCTTAGAACGTGCAGTAAAAAATCGACTTAGTTCGTATTGTAATGACAATAATATAATAAGCAAAGACCAGTCGGGCTTTAAAGAAGATCATTCATGTGAAACATTATTAGTAAATTTAATTGATAAGTGGTTAAAAGAACTGGATAAAGGTAAAATTATCTTAGCAGTCTTTTTGGATTTTCGTAGAACCTTTGAAACAATAAATAGACACACTTTAATTAAAAAAACTGGAGTCAATATCTATAGGTGGTACAGTTCGAAATTGGTTTTCTAGCTATTTAAATAATATAATAGGACACAAATAGTAAAATATAATAATAGTGTATCAAGTGCGATAGAAACTAGGTATGGAGTGCCTCAGGGAACTGTTTTAGGCCCTGTTCTATTCAATATTTACGTGAATGATATGTCGTCGTGTGTCGGCTGCTGTGACGTGTGTATATGTTCGCGGATGATACAATGCTCTGCGTATCGGGCGATGATATGGAAGATATGGTAAAAGTAATGAATGAAGAACTGGAAGCGTTATATATATGGCTATGTAGAAATAATTTAAGTATAAATATTGATAAGTCCAAGTTTATGTGTATTGGAAGTAGACATAAATTACAACACAATGATAAAGATAAGATTAAAGTACTAATTAATAATGTTGAATTAGAGTCAGTAACACAAATAAAATACCTTGGCATAACAATTGATGAAAATTTAAATTACAAAAAACATTTAAGCTATGTAATAAGTAAGATATCTAAAAAAAGTAGGGTTTTTAAATAGAATAGGTAAAAACTTGTCAACCTATGTTAAACTTACGTTATATAAATCGCTTATAGCACCACGCTTTGAATATTGTTTAACAATTCTGTTCAATGCAAAGCAAAATGAGATACAACAATTACAAAAACTACAGAATAAATGTATGAGAGTATTACTGAAATGTAGTAAATATACACCCATCCAGATAATGTTGGGTGCACTACAATTAATGAACATTAGACAGAGACTAGCACATAGAGTACTCGTTTTACTTTCTTATACGTAGTATAAGGAAGTATTGTGATGATGAAAATTTTCGACCTCGAGATTTTTGCAGATGTCCACGTTTTGAGGTCCCCTGATACCAAAAAAGTGGTTTATAAAAAATGTCTGTGTGTGTGTCTGTCTGTCTGTCTGTCTGTTTGTCTGTCTGTGACCACGATAGCGGTCAAACCGCTGGACATATCAATTCCAAATTTTGTATTTACGAATATAATCTCCCTGGCACTTGGCACTTGAATTATTGAATTATTGACTTTAGAAGTTAGTTTGTAGCGCATATATCAAATTAAGTTGTTATATTTAAACATGTATTTATCATGTATACATAATAGCAAATTGCTAAATAAAGACATTATTATTATTATTATTATTGGAACTGGTTTCATTATTGACATTCAGATTATTTATTTCAAGTAGAATCGCTTCTTTAATGACGTGAATACTATGGTTATTATTATTAACTGTATCTTTTAAAAATCCTCAAAAAAATGAATCCGTAGGGGTCAAGTCAGGACTATTAGGTGGCCATTTAATAGTTCAGTTATCCCCTATCCATATCGCAAATACATTATACAAATGATCTCGAACTTGTAAGGTTGCGGAGTTGCGGCATCATGCATCCAAATCATATCATCAAGTTCGGCCTCCAAAAGATTCTGTATAAGAATATTTTCAACTTCTGGGATAATTATTTCCAAATAGGTAGCTCCATTTAAATTATAATCATAAAATATAGGCCCAACAACTTTGTTTCGGAAAATGCCTCACCAAACGCTAGCAAATTTTCTTCCTGATTTTTTAATTTGTTTTGCCAATCGCTTTTTGTTGTATTTATTTTCCCAAGACCGTCGAGTTTTTATTTTAAAAACTCCTGTATTGGAAAAGAATGACTCATCAGTCTATAATATTTTAGTAAAATAATCGGGATCTTCATTCAAATTTTGAATCATATTGCGGCAAAAGTCCAGCCCTTTTTGAGTCTCTGTTAAAACTCGTACAGGTAATATTTTATATGGTCTATAATTGTTTTGTTAACGTACGGTGGATTTTAGCATAACTTTTCTCTTTGAAGAGCAGCATTATTTAAACTACTTTCAGAATTTTCTAAAAATCATACATGTTTCAATAACAGGCTTTTTAATAACGCGTTTTTCCTGCTAAAACAGGAGGTATTGTTTATCTTTCGGTAAATATTTTTAAATGTGTTTTCTGACGGTGTTAGACGATTTGGATATAACACCCTATATGCTCTTTTTGCTGCACGTTTGTTTTTGTTATTTTGTATAAAACAGATAAATATTTGCACTTTATCATCCTCACTGTAAACCATTTTGGTTATTCTATTAAGGAAATGTCATTTATCAAACACAATAGTTGTCATTTTCATAGCTTACGTTAATATTGTTAACTTTTCCATAGTACAATAACTACGATATTCGACATTTAATAACTCGAAAACGCTTTAAGATACCAGTATCATATGAAGGGTACAGGTCCGTAAGGGGTTATGTCACAAATTACTCGTTTTGCGTAAGACTCAATTTAAATTTGAAAACTGGTTTTTAAAAAAATGGTTCAAATTTTAGAAACGGTATTGATTCAAGGATTTACTCTGGGTATTTACTTAGAACACTAGCTGAAATATAAACTTGTATTTGAAGGAAAGAACACAAAATTATGAAATTAAGTTTGAAACTACCAAAAATAAATGTCCAAAAGGAGTTAAGTCCAAAGAAGTGAATACAATGTATTATAAAACATTTTATAACAATAGATATTCCTAATTTTTGGGAATGTTGTCGAAAAATGATTGTGCTTCAACACCGCAGAATTTCTTGAAGTCTTGCGGGCACTTTTTGGCGGTGATTGGTATCAGACCTAAAAATGTATTTTTAAAAAGGTTAAGAATTCAACAGCATAATATAAATATTGTACCAGAATAGGAGTACGGAGGCAGCACCAATTCATTTGGTAGTAAAAGATATCCCTTATATTGTCTTTTTTTATCCTTCACTATTGCTGAGTCCATTACAGGAATCTCTATAATATAGCAGTCTGGAATCATTCTGGCGAATTTCTAGTTTTCGAATCCGACGGAAACTAAATGGGCATTTCTGTGCATAATCTAAACTGATATTAAAAAAATTCGTCCAGGCTGGAAAGTAAGACTGATCAACTTCTACAACAACAAAAGGAGTCGGTTTCATTCGAGCGTTCTTACATATTTCAA
The DNA here is from genome assembly GCA_963170755.1 of Amphimallon solstitiale. Taxonomy (NCBI): domain Eukaryota; kingdom Metazoa; phylum Arthropoda; class Insecta; order Coleoptera; family Scarabaeidae; genus Amphimallon; species Amphimallon solstitiale. Next base: position 39,198,138 of record OY720684.1, on the reverse strand, counting down.
CCCAGTCTGACGGAATTTCAGCTCATTTTCTGGAATTTACTAATCCCATAGTTTTGTCTGGCTCCATATAGGAATGACCACGAATGGAAAAAGTAACTTTGACGTAATCCAGTGTGAACAACATAATGCAGAAACAGAAACATAGTTTTTATTTTGCCCTCTGCATGAGTCGCAAAATATTTCAAGAGCCCTTACTCGCAAATCAAGGAAGTTCCATAATAAATTATGCAGCATGGAACACACTTCTTGGCTTCCTTTTTTACCAATAGTCTCCGGGTAAATATAAAATACACTTTTTGCTGTAGACAGAATGTGTATATTAAAAGCATAAACGTTCAACTGACTCTTGTAATAAACATCGTTTGTTGTTATGTTTGGAAGACTAAGGTTTTTGTCAAAAGCTAAGCAAATCACTTCTAGAGTCTCAGAAGTTCGGCTTCTTTGCTTTGCAGCCCTTTTTTTTGTTACAGAATACCGCAGCCTTTCTTTTGTAAAAATCATTTTGTACTGTCAACTGCTTTATATCTTTCGGAGCCATTCCCGTTATTTTCAAAGAATTTGGTAGTATTGCTAGCTTTTTTCTCTTTATACCTTGAATGGACATAAAAGCTTGTTTACAAACATCTACTTCTTTGAGTCTGTCAACAATTCTAAAACGAACTTTATAAAGAAATGTGTGCTACATTTGTTTATTCTTAGATTTGCTTCTTCTTCATTTTCATAGGTCTCCTTCGACGAATATGTAGTACTGCAATCAATCCACACAAATACGAATTCTGCTCATTAACAGAGGCAAGTATGTTAAAATTATGTATGTTAAGTATATTTTTCCTTGCTTCTATCGGCAGTTTTTGAAAACATTGTTTTTAGCAACTATAGTTTTTACCCAATTCATTCATGGCTTTGTAACCTAATCTTTTTCATAACATCTCTTATTCTTCCATGTTTTTGCCTCTTTTTTGTTTCCGTTTTAGCAATCAACTCTTCTGACGGAGTGTCACTACCATTACAATTATTTTCAGGATCCATTAATGTTTTATTATATTGCACAATACTAAACACAAACGACACAAACTGATTGTCAGCTGCACTGAAATCTCTACTATCACTTTAGGGCGGGATATCAGATTATACTACGCCTTATTTATACGGACTTGGCCCCTTTTGGACATAGCTAACATGGACTTGATACCTTGTGGCGCTGTATGCAATAACGAAAGCTATATTTGCTAGGCGCTTGTCACCTTCTGGACGTGTATGAATTATTTTGGCACATTCTACATGAAAAATGCCACAGGATGGCAGCAGTGTTTAGTATACGTGATTTTTGGACTTGGCTCCTTTTGAAAAACACAATGGCGTGCAGATACAAGGATATAAAAAAAATTATACCGCTTTTTTCTGATTTCAAAAATATACCCTTCATATATGGTATATTTTTGAAAACAGAAAATATCGGTATAATTTTTTTTATACCCTTGTATCTGCACGCCATTGTGTTTTTCATATCTTGCAAATAAAATTCAGTCTCAGCCACACAACTTTTATTTGATTTTTTTTTGTATATGCAATAATAACGCTGATAAATGCTGGGTAATTTATAATGAATAACCCTGTACATACAAGGAATTATTATTATTGACTTACTTATAATAGGTGCTGAAAGTCATTAAAATGAATAGGTATATAACGTGCAACAACTATTATGTACTACTGGTTATTCAATTAACAATATACACAAACTTATGTCACACATTATTTACCTATAACAAAATAAAAAAAAATTATAATTTCTGCAAATCGGCTTGGTAAGCGTTGTTTGCGTTTGAATAGTGTCCCAGAAAAAATAAATAAATTGTGGAATATAACTACTAGGGACAACTACAAGTAATATTAATTCATATAGTGCTGTTCGATGGAGCACGGGAATTATAATATAGGTACTCCACATGCCGTAGTTATTTTTCATACACATTCTGAGGGAAGCAGATTTTATTATACGTAGTGGTAAGTGAGTGGCTGCTTGTGATAAATAATTTTATGTTAATACACAGAAAAAATGGTAAAGTCGACGATTCTCCAATCTTCCCACTTCTCCCCACCAGATTTTACATTCAATGTTTAGCTGCGAACACGTTGCGATCTAGTCTGCAATAAAAGCCGTCTTATTACTGGAACGGGAAACATCAAATGGCCGCCGCGATCTCCTGATCTAGTAGTTTATTATTATTTTCAGAATCCTTTTTTATTTACCTTATTTTTAATTTTATTAGAATTACGCTTTTGTTTGTGTCATGCAGCGTGAACGCAGCTTAATAATTCTCTGCATTTACTGAAAGGAAAAAAAATCCTTGCAACTCGTAAATATTATTTCTGAACGCATTACAAACACCCAAGTCAGTGGTCCAATAGTTACTGCTAACTTGTATTTTCGAGCATGTATTGGTCGCGCTGGCATTGGAGAGGAAAGTAGGGGTGCCACGTTGTCACGTATTGCATGAATTGATCGCCTATGGCTAATGAAAATTGACACATGCTGTATACGCAGATGTTTTCAAAACCCAAATATTAATCTCGCATATAAAAGGTCTAAACTCGGAATGTTCTACCCGCAGTATCTTTATCTAAGCAACCTTCATCCACTAAGGAACAATAAGAAAATTGAGATAGTACTAATGGAGAGTCGAGGAGAATACGGGGTTTTCAGCGGGAGTTCTGAATCTTGGTTTCAGGACATGCACATAAAGCTAAGATTATCTCTTTTAATCTCTCGTGATAGCTCTTCTCAAAAACCATAAAATTAAAAATTGGAATTTGTTTTCAACTATTCTTTTCTTTACGTATATCCCAAGAATAAGTAAGTTCAATTTTCGTTTTTTGAAGGCATGTTGTACGTATAATCCTTGAATGTAGTATATTACTTACAGGACCGCGCCAGTCCTTCCTGATCTTCTCTATGCCATCATCGAATGACAGAGCTAAGAGCGTCTTAAGCCGCCCTTGGCGGTTTGCCACTGAACCTAGCCCTTATGAACTGTGCGCGGTGAGCTGTCACTGATGTCATTGCGAAGCAAGTGAGTTTTGACAATTGCCAGCTTGGGTGCGTTTTGACACAATTTTAAGTAAATTTATTGTGTTTGTTTAAATAATATGCCTGTTCGGTTGTCGTAATTATAATAGAATAGAGATAGTCCGGTTAAATATTACAAGTTTTCCAAGGAAGAGACGATAAAAAAATTGTGGTTAAATAGAATGGTACTCTTGTATTTCAGTGGCTATTCTATAATTATTGTAAGCATACTATTAAAATATATATTATACATAATAAAATTTAGCCAAGTTGTATTTGTTTCATTCAAATATATTTAAATTGGTTTATGTTAACTCTTCAATTATCTAATACCCTTCTATTAAAAGTGATGCTGTATCACATTACAAATATTGAATACTTCAAATCTATGCAATATATTAACAAATTAGAATTTACATCTCTGTGAAAGAAAATATTATAAACCTCAAAATATATGTCAAATAATAATACTTACTTACATTTTAACTATGATTTTATCTATAAAATGGAACATTTATCTATATCTCAATTACAATTTCCAGTTTATATAATTTGGAGGGATCATTAATAAATAATTGTAAATACTGCACTGTAGTTATTTTTATAATTCTACTTCCTTTCAAAGTAAAATTACAATATACTGTTTTCACATACAACATGCATCAAATAGAATAAATTTATCACCTCCATATCTTGATATTTGTCAATGTAAGTACGAAGCACATTCATTTATTTATTTGTTTTCAATTCTAGTGAATATTTCCAGCATATTGAAAGCAATAATAGTTCATGTGACTTCTGCCTGTGATGTCATAGTGTTCTTTTTAATAGGAATGAATGACAAGGACCACATTGTTGGTTAGAGTATATAATTATGAAATTAAGAACCGTGTTTAGTTTTTTAATTTCTTTCGAAAACATCTAGGTACTTCAAAAATTACACATCGAATGTATGAGATGTAGAATATGTGCTCTCTAAATATTTATGAAAGATATTTTTTATACGCTAATATCGAAAGAAATTAAAAACTAGACATAGCACCTAGTGAATTCAAAATTAATGCCTTATCGAACAATGCGTCCCTAGCAAAACATTTCTTTTTAACACAAAGACCAATAACATCGCCGACGTAAGTCGCTAAGTTATAAGCTGGAAATATGCTCTACTATTAAAAACGATAAATGTGCTTCAAAATTTCTCTGACAAGTGACAAAATATAGAGATATCGAATTTATTATATACGAATTTCGAATCCTAACTCAATTATTTTGTCGTTGCAATTGCCGATGAGTGAGCGGATGCATTATACTGAAGAAACAAAACTTTTTCCTGGTGAAATGCGGTCGCTTTTGCTTTAATTTTTCATTCAACTGGTCCAAAAGCGAGGCGTAGTACACTCCTGTGATTGTTTTGCCCTTTTGGAGATAATCTGTAAAGACAATACCACTAAAATCCCAAAACACAGTGACCATAACCTTGTTAGCCATTGTTTTGATTGAATTTTTATTTCGGGTGTGTAATGGTGTATCCAAGTTTCGTCAACCGTAATAAATCGACGGCAAAAATTCATTGCCATTGCGCTTAAAAAGCCCTAAACTATACTCTGAAGTGGTAGCATGAATTTATTTCTACACTGTAAAAAATGTTTGTGTAAAATTACACATACTATAATAGGAAACTATTTCACATGGATTATCACGTAAAATTACAGCACTATGTAAAATTGCACACGAGTGTGTAGTAGTACTTTATGAAAAAATACACACACAAACATTTTAAAAAATACTCGGATTGCCCCCGGGTTCACATTCGGGCCGGAACATGTATTTTTTTAATTATTTGTTGTTGTATTTTTTCATAAAATACTACTACACACTCGTGTGCAATTTTACATAGTGATGTAATTTTACTTGATAATCCATGTGAACCAGTTTCCTATTATAGTATGTGTAATTTTAACACAAATTTTTTACACTGTACTCCTCAGTCAATAAACGCGGCACCCATCTTGCTGACAGTTTTCTCATATGCTACTGTTCATGTAAGATACCGCCTACACGTTCTTTTGATATACCAAAGGTGTTGGCTGTCACACGCACCTTCAATCGACGATCATTTAAATCGAGATCATGAACTTTGTTGATCATTTCATCAGTGGTAGTCACTTTCGGACGTCCCGCTCTTGATTCATCTTCGGTTCTCCTACGACCACGTTTAAATTCATGCACCCAAAAACAAACTATCTTAAGTGATGGTGCAGATTCGCCATGAACACAATCTAACTCCTTTTTGATCTCGTTTGGTATTTTCCCATCAATATGAAAGTGTTTAGTCACAGCACGAAATTTCTATTTTATCCATATTCACTAAACTACCTAACTCTATTGTTCATAACTGTACAATTCAAACGACGCAACGTGTGACTGACATTCTACAACTACAATCCATATATTCTTGTCATACACTTTAATTTGAATATAAAAATAAGGTGTGGCCACCACACGACTTTCTTATACGTACGAGCGTTTCAAATTATACACACAAGTTGTTCTGAAATGTTTTAAATACTTTTATCTTAGAAAAATAAACCTGTAGATGTGTTACTTCCGGTCCGAATTTTGAAATTTCATTTATACAAAAAATATCCCAAATTCAGCTCTAAATACTTTTGTACTCTTGACAAATATATATAGAATGCATAATTTACGACATATTTGCAAAAATGGGTATTCAATGCGAGTAAAAGTGTTACTTCCGGTCCGTATTTTGAATTTTTTTTTATACAAAAGATATTGAAAATTAAGTTCTAAATACTTTTATACTCGTAACGTATCTGTCTAAAAAGCTTGGCTTGCGAAATATTTGCAAAAAACTTAGTAGTTGACGAAATATTGGGAAAATTCAATTTTTTCACTGAAGTAAACTACTACTTCCGGTTTGCCGATTTTACTGAAAATCTAATCAGATCTCAAGAGGGAGATTGTATTCGTAAATACAAAATTTGCAATTGATACCTGTAGCGGTTTGACCGTATTTCAACATATATTAGTAACAGTTATTTGTAACAACGGGGCATACATTATCAACAAAATCTATTAATGAAATAAGTCAGTCAGTGTTTCAATGTCTCCATGCATTTCTTAAAGATGTTTTGTCTTTAATTTTTATTCCTTGTTAGTACTCATTTATTACTTTCGTCTCTGTGATATCATTAACAATCCTGAGTGAATTCACGATTTACTCTCTCTTAATTTGAACTTTGTGAAAGTAAGTAATAATTGAAGTAAATCATTCTTTCTGAAAATAATGAAGTAATTAAATGATAAGTAAATGAAAATACTAATCAAGTTGGCACATCTATTAGTTGTATTATTAATCTTTTCATTAAATAGTTGCCTTCATTAGTCAGTCCCTCCATGATTAAACGTTTTGTTTCATTCTATTATTATGGAATGACGTGCGTGGCATATTTTTAAAAACTGTTTTATAGAAGTTTATCAGCATGTTATTTTGGACAATTTTGCTTCTAAAATACTTTCCAAACAGAATTCATAAACGTGACGATGACTCCTGATGACAAGAAGGAAGATGAAGAAAATCTTTCTGCAATGTCTGTTACAGTAGAACACATGCTCCATTAAATCTCCCCTCCGTACAACTACAGGGTTACTGTGCTAGCAGCAAGAGTATTGAATTATGCGTTCACACTGTCAAGCATGTTTTACGGGAATTACTCGTTACAAAATTACACGAACTAATATTTTAAGCGAGATTATATCTTTGCATAATTATAAACATAATATGCGGAAGAAAAAATTATGTTCACATATTTGAAAGAAAACCTAATATTTTCAATTATAAATCCTTATTCTTACAAAAAATAAATTTTTTAAAAAGTGAGCACAAAGAAAAAAAATAGCCTAATTACATATAAAAATACATGCATCACGCATTTGTTGGTGCGAACATTAGCAAAAACGCGGCGATTTAATATACATACGAGGTGTGATCAAATTGAAACAATAATTTTCAATTTTCTCAGAAAGTATTTGTTTAATTTACAATTTTTATACCATCCTCTTCAAAGTAGTCTCCCTGTGATATTATACACTTTTGCCAATGTAGTTTCCAGTTTGAAAAGCGTTGGTGGAACGCTTCTTTAGGTATGGCTTTGAGCTTGATTTTCGATATTGTCTTTATGTCTCTATTGTTGAAAAACGTTGTCCATTAAGTGTCCTTTTTAATTTAGGAAATAGGAAAAAGTCACAGGGGGCCATGTCCGGAGAATAGGGTGAATGCGGCAACACAGTAGTGTTATGTTTTGTAAAAAAAAACTGTTGGATAAGCAATGCAAAGTCTCGGTGCATCGTCATGGTGCAAAATCCTCGAATTGTCTCACGCAAAATGCGCAAACCTTGTAAGTAATACTCCTTATTTACAGTCCGTCCGGTTGGTAAAAATTCATAATAAACAATTCCATCGTAGTCGAAGAAAACTGTTAAAAGGGCTTTCACATTTGACCGGATGTGAAGTGCTTTCTAAGGTTTAGGCTCCTCAGAAAACTTCCACCTAGACTATTCAGCTTTTGTTTCGGTATCATATATATATGGCTAATATCCACGTTTCTTTACTAGTTATAACACGTTTAGGCCAGTCTGGGTCCTCAGCGATGTTTTTAAGCACTTGATTAGCGACGGTTACACGATGCTCTTTTTGTTGAAAATTTATCAGTTTAGAGATATATTTTTCCACTCAACCGTTTCACGTTCAAAACAATAGTAAAAATGGCTTCACATGACCCATATGAAATTCTTATTTCTTCAGAAACCTCCGTAGAAGTAATTCTTCTATTAGTAAGTTATATGCGTTTTATCACAGTGATCAAAAAGTAGTGATGCATATTAATGTTCCCTATAACAGTTATTTATTATTAACTCTACAAATTTTTGTTACTGCTTTCTGAAAAAATGACATCTGAAGAAGTTGGTAATATACTCTTTTGCGTGAGTATATAAAGTTTCTGTAAACCATTTACGAGATGCACACAGTACAACTTTTTCTTAGATAGGCCTTCGAAATTTCTTATTTTTTTTGTAAATTCCATTATATTTATAACACAATAGCTATTTTTTTAATTATAAATACACAAGTTACATAAGCACAAATTTTGCATTTTATTCCTAAGCCAGATTCTTCCTTTTTTTTATTATATTTTAATTGAATTTCAATTACTCGGTTGTTACGTATGCGGACGGTCTGAGAGTGCATAGATCTATTAATTCTTTTTGAAGTGTAGTAGATCTGCAACCAAATCTGAATTTGTGTCTAAATTATAAAATGCGACTTACTGTTGATTAATGTTGTTGTTGCTTCGCTTCTCATATTGTCTTGGCGCGTTGAAAATTTTGAAATTTATGATGCGTGTCCCCATATATTTCTGTAATGAAAGCTATTGAAGGTTCTTTTCTTTAGTTTTGTTGTTAGTTAACTAGATTATGCTTCGATTATATGGTCTCCTCATTATATCTCACATTCAAAGTTTATATATAGACTTTTTTTTGAGCAAAACATCAACTACATTTAGCTATTGGGAATGCATGGTCTCTGGTCGTCGTCTTTCTTCTCTGAACTATTGTCCATGAGTGAATTGATTATGCAAATCGTCTTTCTAACTTGTTTGTTGTTTCTAATCCTTTATAGAAACTACAACGCTTTCCTTACCCGTTCCTAGAGACAATGTCACTTTTCTTTCTCCAGTAACTCTTATGTGCCGTGATGCAGACCTTTACTACAGTGACATACTTTTATTTCTTATTTTATCATAGGTTATTTAATTTTCTTTTACATTCACTTTTATTTTGTATTTATGTGTGATATTTGTATTTATTAATATTTACATTATTTCTGTTATATAAGTGGGAAACCGTCAGATAATATATTTTTTCTTCTCCCATACTTTAATTGTATTATTAGATATGCTGAACCTGTAGTTTAATGACGTCCATAACGATACAGATTTTCATTATGATACAAGTTTATATCCAATAGGAATGCGACATTCCAATATTCAAACAATATTCAATATGGCGACTGCATACCTGACATATATAAAAATCAATCAAAAGTGACAGTTCACTGCAATTTACAAGTAAGTAGTTAAAATTTGTGCTTTTTTTGAAAATATAAACGGTAAAAATGAAGGATAATGACAGTGAAATGTAAAATTTGACTCCAGCAGAAATTATGGAACAAGCCTTAGTAGCCACGAACAATTTATTACCAGCTAAATTTGCAAAAACGCACGGAAAATTTTACGCTCAATTTATGAAATGGAATGTTCAAAAAATAATGTTTTATTATGTGGTCGTAGAAAAAATAGTGTGTGCAACTCGCATTTAATGGCTATTAAGACACTCGTATTCATTACAATACTCGCCCTCAGCTCGTATTGTAATTTTCATTCTCGTGTCTTAATAGCTATCATTGAATGCTCATTGCATAATATACTAATAATAATAATTATTATTATTACTAATACAATATTATAATACGTACCTCTACAAATTAAACAGACGCTTTTGATCATTCTCAAAAGAATATTAAAAAAATGCTCATAATTCACAAGACCAGATATGTGCTTATAATCGTTTTAAAATTATTTTTTCCTCTGCGCTTCATTTCTAAAGCGGCTTGCGCAGTCGTTTCATATAATGCCCGTAAAATGTACCTACTCGCCTTTTTCTTGTTATTCATATTAACGGATTTCTTCACTAACTGAAAAAGTTCACAACATCAATTAATTATCTTAAAGATTAATTTTTAAGTTTTTTTTTGTCAGCCATTGATTAATATTCTATTCACACTGGGGAATTTTAATAAATGGTAACTTTATTTTGCGCGATACGCAATTAATTAAAAAGTAATCTTGTGCGGGGATGACAGAGTTTTAATAACAAGAAAGCCATATATATTACTTAACAAAAATATAAATATATTGTAGTTAGTGTATAAGCAAAATAAGAATTACAGCAATATGAAAAATAAAAATTTCAACTTGTTTATAGTCTTATTAGTCCTTGTAAAAACTATTTACATATCGTGTGTTTGTACTGTGTTGTATTTCCTAAATTTGTCATAAATTGTATTGCTATGATGGAAATCAAATGTTAACTTATTCTACTCTGAAATGTTTGTGTTTGCTGACAAATTGATTGATTTATATTAATTACCTTTTTCTGGACACATTTCTTCTACTGCAGCAATCATGCAATTCTTGATTGCAGCAGCTGCTTCTTATTCACCTTTTACTCTGTTGAACAACAATTAGGCTGCCTGTAAATTTTCGTCTCATAATGACGGTTTATAATGTAGTCTTTGAGGACTGATAATGTTTTATTGCAGATTATACACATTGCCCTATTCCATCAAAGTAGAGCAATTAGTTAGGGAAAAACGGGCATGAAATTAAAAAATTGTTGAAGTATTTTGTCATTTAAGTTAATTAAATATCTTCTTTTAACAATACATCAACAAAAACTTATTTCTTACAAATATAGAAACATAACAAATAAATATATCTAAATAAATAAATTTTTTGCTTTTTTATCAAGAAGGCATCTAATGTCATTGGCATTTTTCTTTTGCGCTCTGTAAGAAGTTGCCGATAAGTGGACAAGGCGCATCCATGATACTCCGTCTTGCCTTTGAACTCCTATCAACATCTGCGTCATTTTCAATAAATTGGTCCATAATTTCCTTTATAGTGGCTAAACTGGTTTTTAGAAATGCCGTTGAAAGTTCTTTTTGCTATTTTTCAGAATCGCTATTTTCAATATTTTTGTGTCCTTCTTGATCCGCTAATTCCTTGAGCTCATCATTAGAAATACTTTCTGCTGTTTCTAGTAATATTTCTTCGAGATCTTCCACATTTACTTCATCTAAACCTGTTTGATTCACTAAGTCCACTATTTCGTTCATATCAACAACAGAGTCTCTAGTGTCCTTGTTTAGATCTGGCCAAATGTGTTTCCACACTCCTTTCAAACAATTTTCCATTGCCTAATTCCAAGAGAGATTTATGTTTTCTATATAATCCATGATATTATAGTTCTTCCAAAAATCTCTTATTGATTGTTTATCATCAACGTCTGTTTTTTCAAACGGTTGGATTAATGCAGTTGTGTTAGGCGGCAAGAAAACCACTTCGATTGAAATGCATGTTATTAAGTCAGATAAATTCGTTGGGGGGGGGGGGCATGCAGCATTATCCATGAAAAGTAGCGCTTTTGGTTCAAGATTTTTGGAAAATTTTCATAGTTATCCATGTACTTAGAATATAAAAAATAATGTCGTCACAGAACTTAGAGGAAAATATACCCCGCAAGTGATGTCGGCCATATTGCCGGTTCTGTCAAACTCAGTGTTCCAAACAAAACAAGTTTAACGTGCATTTGGCCATATAAGAAAGTTTGAAAATTTTTTTTTTAACATAAATTATTTTGTTTTTTGGCAAGTACATTTAAACATTCCGCAAAAGTATGTACTATTGCCTACAAAAACAATGTTCCCAATTGCAACTTACTATATACTATTAAGAAATTCTTTTAAAAAAATGAGGTTATGTGTATTATAGCGAAAGTTTATTTTTGAAGATAGTAATTATTATGCTTCATTAAAAGTATAGGTTATTGATTGTGTTTGGCTTCTTTAATACGTTTTTTTAATTTTAGAATCATGATGTGCTTTCCTCCAATCTGCAAACATTACCGTGAGAGGAAACCCTTCAAATTCCTTGTTTTCCCTAATCAACTAGGTGAATTAAAGAAGTGGCTGAAACTAGATTTATCGCAATGCCACACCTACAATAAATGTAATTATAATAATTTTTAGATACTAGGCTAAAAAGGGAATCAAGTATTCCCCTATTTGCAACTGTCATTTCGTAAATGATGGTCGCAGAAATGGACCAACTACTTTTACATATAATGTTGAAAAAATATATATATTTGAAATTAATATTGTACATACAGTTCGAAAATAAATTGTATCAATTATAAACGTTTATTTATGTGTATAAAAATATTACAAATATTTAAATGCAATGTTACATAAAGTCAAGGCATAATATACAGCTTTGCCATTCCACATTACCATTATGAAATGTATACCAGTTTCTTCGAAAACTTTCATCTTCGCCAAAAACACTGGGTTCATGTGTTAGTTCAAGTTGCAGCAGCCAAGTAAGTCCAACAGTACTGCCGGAATCATATACCTAGCGCTGTGAATAAAATATTTCTTCTTTGGTTAAATCATGATCTGTGGATCTATGCTTTTTCTCAACATACCGGGTGTCCCGTAAAAAACGCCAACAATAATAACTCTGTTATTTATTGTCCGATTTTATTCAAACAAAAAGAAAGTTAATTTGCATCAAAAATGCTACAAAAAAGCAGTGTTTTGTTTGTTTTCAGTTGTTTTTATTAATGTCAAACGATAGTCAACTTTTTTATTTTAAATGGAAACAGATATATTTTTGGCTATATTCGGATTGGATTTTTTTTTCTGAATTCAACAATGTATAAAATGTCTATTTTTGATAAACAATTATTGAAAAAAAATATAAAACACTTAATAAATTTCATCTTCATTATTTATAAATTTTGGAATGTGCCATGAAAAAACAAAAATGCGATAAACGTCAATAAACGTCAGTGTGAGTGTCTATTAAGTCTTATTTATTGTTATGCTTGAACGTTTTGCCACAAAAAAAAAGTATATTCGTAAAAATGAATAACAATGAGTTAACAGACATGTTGCAAGTGTTTTTTGAATGTAATAAAAATCGTCTTCAAGCAGTTCGGCGTTACCGCGTTCGTTTTCCGGACAGAGAAGTTCCAGATTCGAAAATATTTCAGAGAATTGAAACGAATTTGAGGAATTATGGATCATTTAAAAAACCTAAAACACAGCGACGTAGATTCGCCGAAGATACGGAATATGATGTTCTTCTTGCACTACAAGAAAATTCACGAACTTCGACTCGCGAAATTGCACATAATATTGGGGTATCAAAAACTACAGTCCATAGTATTTTAAGAAAACACAAATTTAAACCGTACATAGCTCGAAAAGTTAATGCATTAGAACAAAATGATCAACGCCGAAGAATACAGTTTTGTCGACTTTTTTTAAATGCATTAGAACAAGACCGGAGTTTTTACAGAATGATAATTTGGTCTGATGAATGCACTTTTAGCAACAATGGTATTTTTAATAGAAACTACATCGACAATGGAGCCAAGACAATCCGATATTTGTCATTGAAAATAATTTTCAAAGACATTTCAGCGTAAATGTTTGGTGTGGTATTTTAGGCGATCAATTAATTGGGCCGTTTTTCATAGATGGTTGCTTAAATCAAGAAAAGTATCACACTTTATTAAACGAAATTCTCCAAAACTTTTTAGATGAATTACCTTTGGCAAATTTAAATAGAATATTTTATCAACAAGATGGGGCCCCCGCTCACAACGCCAGAGTAAATACTGATTGGTTGAACACCCAATTTGGAAATAGGTGGATAGGAACATCCGGTCCTATCGAGTGGCCTGCGCGTTCACCCGATCTTTCGCCCCTAGATTTGTGGTTGTGGGCTTATCTACAAGATCGAGTTTATTTGACACCTCCAGAAAATGTTGACATTTTAAGACAAAGAATTATTAACACTTGTCAAGAAATACCTGCCGTTTGTCTTAAATGCGACTCGTGGAGTAATTAGGAGATGTGCGTTATGTATTGAACAAGGTGGCGGGCAATTTGAACAATTATTGTGAAGTGTTTTGTTTTGTTTTGTTTTTTCGAATAATACTTATAATACTTACGTTTTCAATGTTACATAGCACATTCGAAATGTTATACATAATTTATTAAAAACATGGTCAATTTTAATAAATGGTTTTCTTTCAATAATCGTTTATAAAAAAAATAGACATGTTATGAATTCAGAAAAGAAAATCCAATCCGAATATTGCCAAAAATATATCTGTTTCCATTTAAAATAAAAAAGTTGACTATCGTTTGACATTAAAGAAAACAGCTGAAAACAACTAAAACACTACTTTCTTGTAGTATTTTTTATGCTAATTAACTGACTTTTTGTTTCAATAAAATCGCACAATAAATAACGGAGTTATTATTGTTGGCGTTTTTTACGGGACACCCGGTATATTTGGATTTTACATCTACCAAATATGCTTTTATATTTTACTACATGTACCTAACTAAGATTTTACAAAGTATATTTATAATATAATTTATTTCATGAATATGTTACCTGCTTGGATTTTCTTGCAACCCAGTGACATTCTACATGTTATGAATATATTATGATGACCATAAATACATACAGCTGCTATATGATGGTATACTCATTGACCATGTGCACATTGGCAGGACACACATTTATTTCACCAGCTTCATGAAGGTTTATCTGCAATATATAATGGATTAAAATAATTTGACTTTTTCTTAATAAAAAGCAGTTATATTACCTCAATATTTGATCGAATAGTCGATCTAGTAAACGTGAATATGCTATAACAGTGGTTATCAACCTTTTTTCGCCTAGCGCCCACTTACTGGATTTTGTATAGATCCCAGCGCCCACTGCAGAAAATCGCGAAGGGACACGTCATGGACTACCACTATGGATTATGGACTAGTTAACCTGGGCACAGTAATTAAAACAAGAAGTAATAAATTCTACCTCTAAATTTATTTAAAAATATTAATTAATACAAACAAAAATTATTATTGAAATATTGAATTTTATTTAACAAAATTAAATTAATAAATTTGTGAGCCCAACCCATGCAGTCTTCACTAATGCGATCCTTGAGGTTGGTGCTTGCTCACCAGCTCTTTCACGCGAGGAGTCAGCAGAGACAAATAAAGCCGCAAGTCCCCTCTGTTGACCATGTCCAGCCTTTTCGTCTTGTCTGAGTGCAGAAATGTAGCCGCACTAAATCCGGTTTCCACTAAATATGAAGTCGGAAACGTGAGAAGAAGCTTGTGAACAATTCCCCACATTGTAGGGAATAGTCCTGCCATGCTGTGGTTCTGCCAGAGTTTCTTGAAGCCTGTTTTGATTCGGACTTTGCAATCCTCGTTGTTGCGAAGTTCCACCAACTCCTCCTGCAATTTAACGTCAACGTCTTCCAGCATGACTCCAAACGGGTCAGTGATCCAGGCAGGTACATCCAGTTCGATGAGGTCTTGGAAGCGCGATGTAAGGTCCTCTTTTAGTTGCTGAAGATGAGCCCCATATCGAAGAAGATCTTCATCTGTGGGTGTCTCTGTCATTTGATTAATTTCACTAAATTGGTAAAGTTCTTTCCTAACGATATTACTGCGGAGAAGGGCCAGCTTGTCGATAAAGGTGGTCACTGCGCTCTTGCAGTCGATGAGTGTCACCAGTTTACCTTGAATCTGGAGAGACAACTCGTTGAGTTTCCGGAAGATTGTAGCCAAGTAGAAAATATCGAATTTGTGTTTCTTCAGCTCACCGGCCAACTTTTCATGTTTGACTTGCAGGAAAGTGACAACTTAATCGAACATTTCACAGAATCGAGCCAAGCAGTTGCCCTTAGAGAGCCATCTCACCTCGGTGTGAAGCAGCAGCCGATTGTAGATCTCGTTATTTTCCTGGCAGAGGTTGCGGAATAGTCGATCGCTTTTTGCATTTGTTTTTATTACGTTCACGGCCGTGATCACGAGATTGAGAGAGTCATGAAGGCTGGGGGTCAGCCGTTTCGCTGCAAGATGCTATCTGTGCGCTACGCAATGTATGCAGATGATATCTGGATGCTCCTTCTTGAGAAGAGCAAGGAACCCCTTGTATCGCCCAACCATTGCTGGTGCTCCATCTGTTGCGCAGGAGTGAATGTTGATTAGCGGGATTTCCTTTTCTTCAAAGTACTTCTTGACAGCAGCAAAGATGGATGTACCAGTTGTGTCAAGGGGTAAGGACTCTGCAAACAACATGTCCTCTTTTGTTTCCCCAGTTTCGTCGAAGTACCTCACGTAAGACATGAGAAGGGCAGTGTTATCACTCAAAGTCGATTCATCAAGCTGGATGGAAAAGTTGGTCTTCTTGAGAATGTCCACCAACTGGATTTCGACATCACTTGCCATCTCATCTATTCTTCTGGAGACCGTGTCGTTGCTAAGGGGGATAGCCTTCACTATTTCTGTCGCATTCCTATGTAAGACAGTCGAAATCACCTCTTTCACGGCAGGCAGAATCAGTGTTTCCCCCACAGTGTGCGGCTTGCCAGCCTTTGCAATCATATATGCAATGTTATACGATGCCAGCAGGCCATCACGCTGAATCTCTGTCACCTTGGGAAAAGCAGACGAAATGGACGGGGTAGTTTTCTCCCTGTCATCACGCCGTTTCGGGCTTGTCCTTTTTGTCCGAATGCATCTTTTCTAGATGGTCACGCATACGAAAGGGTTTCATACCTTCATTTGAGAAGACATTGGAACAAATGAGGCACATCGGTCTTGTGCGATCCGCTGGGCTTGGTACGAAACCGAAGGCTATATAGTCGACCGAATACTGGCGTACCACCTTCTGCTTTTTGCCTGGAGGGGCCATTGCTGTCGTGTAAAAAAGACCGATGTTAAACAATGTTAAACAATGTTAAACAATTTTGGTTGGAGCAATATAATTAAAGTATTTTGTATAAGTTAGATTTCTAAAATAATTTGAGTTATTAAAAACATTACCAACATCAATAAATGATTATTACCTGTAATAAACGGTTTTCGATTATAAAAATTGCTCTACCTAGTTTTAATTCAACTCAAATATATATTGTTTATTTTATAACAGAACCGTGTGTGCTAAATGTACAATATTTTTGATTAACACTCTGTTAATTAATCACACAACTATCGCACACTGAATATTTGTCTCTGTTCGAACGTTATCGCTGACTATCGTAAATAGAATGAATCATGCGAATAATGACTTCGCTATATATACCGCACTGCATGGAATTCTCTGGAAGTCGAACTCTCTCGACCTTGGAACATTCGAGATGCGGTCCACTATACTCACGTTGACTCACAGAGTCCGCGCGTTGCGTCTTACATACAATAACATAGCTAAGCACAGAAATAGAAACAGCATGTACGTAACCATAGCAACGATGGGGTTAACAATGCATAATAGGAACATTGGTGAGCGCGGATATTAAACATTTTGCATTTTTGTATAATTTTACTAATTTTTTACTGTGTAGTGTAGCTTTACCTTTACACCGTACAGCGCCCACCCAAAATCCTCCAGCGCCCACCGCCCACGTTGAGAACCACTGTGCTATAAGAAGAAAACTTTCGATGTGATTGACTTCCACAGCATTTTCGCCTCTTACTATTAATTTTCTTTTATCAGCTCCAGAAAAAAAAAATAACGATAAACCAAACTTTAGCACATACTTTACTACAGCCATCATCTACCTATTCAGATTAATACTAATATACAGCAAAATACAGTGAATAACAATATTATCTGCAACAACAAAATGTGATGGATATTTTGTTTATAAAAATTAAACCATTTCAAACACAAAAATGGAAAAGTATACATAACCTAACTATTTTTAGTTTTAGTTTTTAACCACAACGCTGCTTTAGCATCAAAAATTTGTTTGGTCCACAAGTTGTTCATATCTGTATTCAAATGTAAATAATAATAATAATGCTTTATTGCCGTAAATTTCTTTACAAAAACATTGGCAGTGTCAAAAAATGTACTTACCGTATAAATAAATGATAGCATTTAAGATATACAGCACTTTGAAATTTCGCTACGCGTTCAACAATAGACTAAAGTTTTTTGTTTGGAACGCATCACGACCTACCTTAACAAAATGGCATCCGTGTGACGTCAAGCTTGCGGGGTCTATTAAGAAAATATTATTTGGTGCTGAATTAGCAGCTTTAAATGCAAATCTTCATAATCATTTACAATTAATATAGCTTTAAGTAATACGGAAATCTCATGAATTAACAGATCAGCAAAGTCATTATTATATCAAATGTGATCATTAAGTTTCGGATAAATATGCATTTGCATAACTGCATATTCTAATGCATAATTAAGTCATTTTTGAGTTGAAGTGCATATTTTAGTCATTTTCAGTTTTATTTGCATATTTCCCAGTTAAATTTTTTTTTAAAACATAATGTAATGGTTTTTATGGGTCCGAAAAATAAACAATTCACTCACTATTTATTTTTAAAAGTCTAATTTAAAACACCAAATAAAAATGTAATTGAAAATGAAATTAAAGAACACTCTTGAAACAAACGAACTATATATAAACTAAATTCAATAAAACTATTATTGAATGAGAGTAACACAAAATACCATTTATGTACAAGTTTATCTTTTTGGAAAAACATACGAAGCAAAATATTCCAGAGGAATCTACACTATGAAAAAACTATGTTCTGCCATTATATAACGCCACAATAGAAAAGCTGCGGGATAAAGCTAAAGATAAAAATATTTGGGTATCTTTAGACGAAACAACGGATGTAGAACAAAGAAGCATAACAAATTTTGTTTTTGGTATTTTGGGAGTTGAAGACGAAAGAAATAAATCGTCGGCATTCAACAATAGCCACAGTTTTCAATGATGCGCTAAATTTTTTGTGGCCAACAGGCATTTGCTACGAAAAAGTGCTTCATACATGTCTAAAGCAATGAGTGGTTTGAAAATAGTTTATTCAAAAAAACGTTACTTGTGTGGCGCATGGCTTACATCGAGTGGCCGAATTAATGCGTTCCGTTTATACAAATGTAAATTTGTTAATATCATCTAACAAAAAAGTGTTTTTAAAAGCACCTGTTCGCGTTGCCAAGTTCAAAGAAATTGCTGGTGGTGGGATTCCACTTCCGCCGTCCCCGATTCTTACAAGATGGGGCACCTGGATTGAAGCTGTAAGCTATTACGCTCAACATTTTGAGCTTATTGCCCGTATTTTGAACGATTTCGATCCTGAAGAAGCGAAAAACATACAGGATGCTCAAAACGCCTTTAACACAAAAAGGATTGCGTGAAGATTTGATTTTCATTATATTAAATTTTACTTGTATTTCCGAGGCTATTTTGAAATTGGAAACCAAGGGACTTCCTTTAGAGAACAGCATACAAATTGTTGAAAATGTTTTTGATAGGTTAAGTAAATTAAAAAATTGTTTTTTTGCAAAAAAAATGTCGTCAGTTTTAGATAAAAAATACTGGATATCAAATTTTGAAAAATATGTATTTCTAAGATTTTACAAAATGAGGAAACGCTGATGCTCCCAGTAATTTGAATCTCACTGACATAGTGGGTTTATCATTCACTCCTATTGTATCATGTGACGTGGAACGATGTTTTTTAGAATTTAAAAATATTTTAGGTGATAATAGGCGTAAATTTATATTTGACAATTTATTACATCATGTCATAGTGAAGTGTAATAGTAAAAATCTGTAAATTTATTGTAAATAGACCAATGTAACGTTTAAAAAATGTTTTATTTAAATCTAATAAACGATTTTTTAATGCATATTTAAATGCATATTTTTAATATTTTAGATGCATATCTGCATGCATATTTTGTACTTTTTTAATGCATATTTATCCGAAGCCTAGTGATCATACAATGATTAAAATACGATTCTCTTCTAGCCCTCTGTGTACAATACAAAATATTATCTTTCTAAATTTTACTGTACCGATATAAATCAATTTAAACACAAATACAATGTCCAAAATAAATTTTATATTCCTTTTATATTTTTTCTGTATAAAAATGATGAAGGGTGCATATAATTTTTCGCATCTCACAGAACAATTCTGCACACGTTCGGTAAAGCCCCGTCTTTTAAGGCATCCTGAGCATTTTGAGCGATATATATCTACTTATATATACAACGGCATGGCGCATATCGGTAAACATTGTGTTTTATATCTTTATTTGTCGGTTTTTCGGCCTACCCCACGGCTTGTATCTGAAATAAATAATTCGCATTATATTCGTTCATGCTATGGTCATTTAACTTTATTTAATTATCGAGGACGTTCGCTGTTTTGATGCCCATTTATATCATCCCCTTGATGCTTACTGTATATGTGTATAGTATGTGATGCGTGCATTGCACCCCATATACCTTGGGGTGAGCTTTTTAATTTACGGTATATCGTTCATTTAAATTGGTTGGCTCAAAAGAGTAGTATTTTTTTTTAATTCGAAAAGTTCATTTTTTTGAAATTAAATTTTGTTACATTTATTGTTTATTGCTTAACGAAAATTATGTATTTTCTATTTCGTTAAATTCATACTTTACCACAAAACGTAAATTATACATTATTTTATTAAGGGAGTTTCCATATACAGCTTTGATTAATAAATTTGGAAGCTTATCTATAGAGGTATTCGATCGTCACGGTTGTGACAATTGTACAATAAATTTTTCCTTTCGGTTGATTTTACTTTCATATACGTAGTATGTATATATATATATAAGGAAGTATTGTGATGATGAAAATTTTCGACCTCGAGATTTTTGCAGATGTCCACGTTTTAAAGTCGCCTGATACCAAAAAAGAGGTTTTTAAAAAATGTCTGTGTGTCTGTCTGTCTGTGTGTCTGTGTGCGACCACGATAGCGGTCAAACCGCTATAGCTATCTATTCCAAATTTTGTATTTAGTAGTATAATCTCCCTCTTGAGAACTGATTAGATTTTCAGCAAAATTGGCAAACCGGAAGTAGTAGTTTACTTCGGTGAAAAAATCGAATTTTGCCAATATTTCGTCAACTACTTAAGTTTAAACAAATTTATAAAGAATTCATATGTACTTAAAATTAAAATTGAGAATAATTTTATTTAAAAAGTTTTTCGATATTCCTACCGGAAGTAGGTCTTTTACTCTTATAGAAAATCAGTTTTTTGCGAATATTTCGCAAGTCATGCTTCTTAGACAAGTACGTGACGAGTATAAAAGTATTTAAAACATCATTTTCAATATCTTTTGTATAAAAAAAATTTAGAAATTCAGACCGGAAGTACCACTTTTACTCTTATCGAATAGCGATCTTTTTCAAATATGTCGTAAGTTATGCATTCTATATGTATTTATCAAGAGTACAAAAGTATTTAGAACTGGATTTGCAATATTTTTTGTATATACGAAATTTCAAAATTCGGACCTGAAGTAGCACTTTTACGATAATATCTTGCAAAGTATGCATTCTATAGAGATTTATTAAGAGAATAGAAGTACTTAGAATAGGATTTTGAACAATTTTTGTATATTTTTTTTTAAATTGTATAGTTTGGAACGCTCATACGTATAAGAAAGTCATGTGGTGGCCACACCTCCTTTTTTAAATTCACTTACACTTGTTTGAAAATCAGACAGGTTGTAGTATTAAATGTTAAACACAAGCCATTTTGCAATGCTACAAACATTATTAACTAATTATTTCTACCGGTTGTTTTCAAGATAGAAAAAATGCGAAACAAAAATTAATGTCCACCTCTCGTTTAAAATTGTGTTTAATCCACCATTTTGACTTGTGACTTACGAAGCAGTGAAAAGTTTTTATAAAACTTTTTAATTTTTATTGGGGTTCATTTTCTCATGGAATCGCCTTTATTAATAAAATTATGTTTACAAATCACATATTATCTTTTCTAAAAATACTTAATACTTGAGGTTTTACAATAAATAAAGTTCCCTAGGATTCGAGAACTTCCATCATTGTTCCAATCTATAAAAATGGAAAATCATAAGAATGTTCAAATTACTCGGAAATATCATTGCTTTAATAATAATAATAATAACAATAATAATAATAATAATAATAATTCATTTTATTTCTTAGTACTTCAGACATTGTATGTCGCACAGTACAAAAAAAAAAAGTAAAAGAAATACGTCACATACAATACAATATAAAGTTATTTAAAATAATTTATAAAATCTTGAACACTATAACAACAAATATGAAGGAGACAGTCTCTCAATTTTTTTTAAAAAGTCGTAATGCGGGACATGTTCTTATTTCATTTGGCAAAGCATTAAATAATTTACAGCCCACAAAAGCCAGGGTCTTGTGAAAGGAATTCGTTCTATGTACAGGAGGCAAAACACGATCATAGTGGCGGGTCTCATAGCCATGCGATAGACTAAAATCAAAGTTGCTGCGATTTCTGTATACATAACACAGTACCTCAAAAATATATACATCATAAAATGTAAAAATCCCGTTGGCCCTGAACACATTCCTACACGAGTCGCCCCGTCGGAGATTAAAAATAGTCCTGACAGCCCTCTTTTGTAAAATAAAAATGCGAGAAACGTCGCTACTCATGCCCCAATGCACTATTCCGTAACGCATCCTGGAATAGAAGTCCGAGTAGTAAAAACTTTTTAGTGTAGACAAATTGCAAGACTTGCCCAACTGAAAGAGAGCGTAGCACGATTTGGCGAGTTTAGAACTTGACTGGTCTATGTGTTCCGACCACTTTAAACCCTCATCGACAATGACACCGAGCAACCTACAACTGCTAACGAAATCAATTTCAGAGTCAGCCATGACAAACCTTGAGATGTTAAATTTTCTTTTGTTATTAAAAAGCATACACTGAGTTTTTTCGATATTCACGACGATCCTATTAGACTTAACCCACTTATTTACTTTAGACATGGCCACACCAGCAGCACTAATAACATTGTCAACATTGTTCGATGAAACAACTAAACTTATGTCATCGGCATATAACATCACCTTAGCAATACCAGTTAGACAGTTAGGAAAGTCATTGATAAAAATTAAAAATAACGTGGGCCCGAGGACAGAGCCCTGTGGAACACCCATACGTACATCAGTGCTACCAGAGAAATTCCCGTCGATACTCACTCTCTGTCTCCTTCCCGACAAATATGACTCGAACCACTTCAAACAGACACCATTTACACCATATCTACCAAGCTTATGCAATAATATCAAGTGATCAACTGAATCAAACGCTTTAGACAAGTCTATTAGCATACTTAGACATGGAAGATTGTGGTCGATCGAAGTGTAAATACTGCTTAAGAAATTAAACATAGCAGTATCTGTTGATTTACCTGGGAAAAAAACATGCTGATTTTCGGACATGAGTTTAAAATGAAGAAAATAATTCATTAGTCGTTTATTTACAACAAATTCATACACCTTGGAGAAAACGGATAGTATACTTATGGGACGATAATTGTTCATATTATTAGGACCAGCCTTCTTGAACATCGGGTATACCGTAGCATGTTTTAATTTTGACGGAAATATACCATTCTCAAAAGAAATATTTATTAGGTATGCCAGTACACCCGTTATAAAAGGAAATGACCTCTTCAAAAGAAGTGATGGTATGGAGTCATCACCAGACCCGGACTAGAACTTAGCTTATAAATAGCTTCAATAATATCTCCCTCGCTCACAGGAAACATATAAAATGATTGCGAACCTGGTGTCATAAAACTATCAATCTCCTCGAAAGAGACACTATCATCTTTATAATTGAAAGATATGAGTTTTTCAGATGACGACACAAAATTATCATTAAACAATTCACCCAGAGCTAATCTATCAATAGGTAGATCAGGAAAAGTCGACTGTTTCGCATAGTTATCTCTTTTATTGTTAATAATACGCCACGCAGCCTTGGTTTTATTATCGGCTGCCATAAAGAACTTATTGTTAAGATCACGCTCTCTAACCCGTAACACATCATTATACTTCTTTTCGCAATCCAAAAAAGACTCTCTTAAACATGGAAAATTTTTGGCGAGATCTTTTAGACATAACATTTCATTCTTGAGATCCACGATATCTGGCGTAACCCAGTGATATTGATATGCTTGTCAGAAGCAGTAGGAACCTTTGTGTCGCTTGTAAAGTATACGAAATGGTGTTGGGGAAATGATTTTTGGCCTGGACACAGCACACAAGACCACATATTTAAAATGATATATATAACAGTTTTTCTGCCATACAATGACGAAATATAGACATGGAGAAAGCTTTTGACAAGGTTACGAGACAGAAACTATGGAGTGCCCTGGAAAGTAATGGAGTAGAAGGTGGATTAGTAGAAGCAATAAATTCACTATACAAAAGAACATATAACATATAAAAGCTAACAACCTAGAATCTGATAAATTCCGAACCACTCAGGGGGTAAGACAAGAAAGAAACTTCAGCCCACTGTTGTTTATTATATTCATGAAACAGATAAATAGAAGCATCAATATTCAAAGTAAGAAAATAAACCTATAATATAATAAAACGACACCCGTGGAAAAAAGTGCGTGTGTGTTTACAGATAAATGATAATGACAAAAAAATCTGCAGTTCAATGTAAACTTCTGAGGTAGAGAAGAGGAAAATAAAAAATAAATTAATATCGCTAAGAAGAAATTATTAGTGATAACACACGTGGTGTGATAAATGTACTGATCGTTGACGATGTTTGCGTGCTGGAACCTAGGTGATAATTCATTCGTATTGGACTTAAGTACAGTTCAGCACATATAACTTGAGCGGTGAAGGTCATATGCGCAAATGACAAGGGGGAGAGTGGTAGCAGCGGGGTGTACACACATGCATTTGTAACAACTGTATCCATCTCTATCGTGAATTCTCTCTCTTCTTGATCTGCGTCGATCATCGCTCAACTTATATGTGCTGAGCTGTAAGAGAACAGGTTATGGCTTGGCTATAATCATAAAATGGCGGAGCGCAGTATTATTTTACCATATTAATCCTGCTTGCGCAAGAACCAATTAAATTTAATAGGAAATGTGCTTTTGAGAGTTAATAATTTTTTAATAAGAAACGGCTTACATTTTTTTACCATATGACACTGTATTTTAGATATGAATTAAAATCTGTCATAACTTCGTGATTAGTAACTCTACGACATTAATGTGAACCTTTATATTACAAATTACAAGATTAAGCAAAACTAAGTACGCTGTTTAATTTTAGATATATCAAACATAAAATTTTCCAGAATGCCTTCCTTAATAGCTTTTTCTATATGTACTTGCAAATTCAACAGCATCAAAAGTGCACTTTGCTAATTATCGACTTGTATGGATACATAAAAATGCACTTCATTTAGGTCAGCCTGTAGTTATATTTTAAAGATAAACCTAAACGTTATTTCGAAACAAATATAAATGCTAATTTAAAATACTATAGCAATATACGTTACTTTCAGTGTATAAAGCACATAAAAATGTTGAAAATCAATCATTTAATAAATAAATGCACGAATGCATTTTATTAATGTGCAAGAAAATATTAAACGGTTTCCTGCAGTAGAAAAGAAAACGGACCAGGGATTTTCCTATCCTGATGCAGTCGTAAAGCATAAAAAAACATGTGTTACATAGAAGTGCTCATGCCATAAAAATACATGTTGGTACATCTCCTGCAACACTGAACACTGCCATCCAGGTGTAAGAAATTTAAATAACCGGGAAAGTTGGGTTTACCATGAATATAAATTTTATACAATCTATAACTTTATTCGACATAACTTAGGCATTTACTTATATAGATTATAAACGATAAAGGTAATAATAAAAACAAATAAAACGAATGGATTTGCGTTAATTTAATGACGAATTATTAAATGATGAATTTAAGGTTTATACTAAATAATTAACTGTAATAATGTAATACAGATATAAACTAGCTAAATGTGTAGTTATACTTTAATAAAACATAAAGGAAATTATTATTAAGAGTTATCTGTGTTATAAATCACGTATATAATTGAATCGGTGTATGAGAATCATGAGCCCTTATTATATGACACCCCTTAACTAGGGAACAACCCCTGGAAACGGCCAATTATATTAAACTGTGAATACAAATTGACTCTTTTGAAAAGTTAAATTGTTGGGTCTTAGTTATCATTGTGCTACTAAAAGGTTTCGATCACTTTTATTTATATCTTACCGATCCCTGTGCCATTGTTGCCGACCTTATTTGACGCACCGGTCCTTGCGCCACACTATTTATGTCTATTTAATAACAAAGTCGAGTGCTTAGTACGTAATTTTTTATAGTAAATAGGTATGCTCACAGATTCATATAATAAAAATGGCGGTTCTGGAATATATTTTAACAGGGCGAAATTAACGTGTAATAATACCAATTATAAGCGAATACTATAATAGTATATTATATTATAATACAAGTTTCGTAACACATGATGTTTGCGTACCCATTCATGTTTAGAAAATCGGCCGTTCGCGGGGTTTTCTAAAGAACGAGTGCGCAAAATGTCTTACGAAACATATATTTTATAATATTTTTGTCAAATTCGGGTATTGAAAGTTCAAAAAGACTTAAAATGAGAGATACAACCTAAGTTGCAAATTTGCTTTTTTTTATACATGCTTGAGCACAATTATACGGCTTTTTAATAAGAGTTAAGGTTTTATAGTTCAACTTCAAAAACGTCTATTCAATTTTACTTTGTGACCAAAAGTTTATTCTTAGTTGATTATAACGCTTCTATAAAGCAACAGAGAGCTTTGTTAAGGCTGTCATTGTTGATTTACTTAAATTTTAAACAAGCAAATGCGGCAGGGGCAACTTCAAAGTAGATGCCAAGATATTTTTCAACCTTCATAACATCCATAACTAAAACACAAGCCTAAACATATTTCGCGCGATAATCTTTCTGTCAGTAAAGTACACATTCATTTTTTTTTTAATATTTCTATCAGACTTTGAATAATTCTAATATGACGGATTTGCTTACTCCATATATTCGGAATGTAAAATGGCTGTGCAGATTATAAGACAGTTCAGGCTTACAAAAAAGTGTAAAAACACTTTGCGATTTTAAAATTCTAACATAACCTAAACAGAAAGTCCCCTTCCCCCACCCCCGCCGCAATCTGATCATCGTAGTATAGTATTGGATTGCAATATAAATGTTTGTGGGGAGCGCAAAAAATATAGACAAAATATAAAACATGCCAAGATTTCAATGAACGATCGCATCATTAGTGAATCCAATTATTCAAGTAGAGTCATGTGGAAAGTTGTAAATAGCTACAGAAAAAATAACAGTACTGTTGCAGCAGACTTTGATGCAGACGAAGTAAACGACTTCCTTATTAATTATCCTAGAGCAGGGCTGTCCAACCCGCGGCCCGCGGGCCACATGCGGCCCAAGGCAAGTATCAATGCGGCCCGAAAATATTTGAAGTTACTGAAGAAAATGTATTAAACAATGTTAAATGAATTTTATGTTCTGTTTTTATAATGACAAAATTTATAAACTAATAAATTTTAAATGACTTAAACATGAAAACTATATATTTTAAGTTTTTTTTTGCTCGTCAGCTATGGTAACATACTTGTGGCCCAAAACACTATGCCCTTTTCCAATGTGGCCCAGGAAAACAAAAAGGTTGGACACCCCTGTCCTAGAGGTATAGCAGCTAACGAAAGTGTAGATATAGGTGCTTACCTTGGTAAAATTAGTTGCGAAGGTTGCTGATTTTCAGTAGATTTAGTTAGTCCAGTAGAAGTGAGAGATGCGATTAACTCTCTTAAAGCAACGCATAGTAAGGATATTTACGGATTTACAGTACCAGTTATAAAAAGCATAAAAGATCTTTTAATCATACCGTTAACAAAATTATTTAACCTTTCTATAACAGAAGGTATATTTCCAGATGTTTTGAAAGTAGCTATTGTTATCCCTATCTTTAAGAAAGGAGATCCAAAAGAGATCTCTAACTTTAGACCTATATCCCTTCTACCTATAATATCCAAGATTTTTGAAAAAATGTTATAAAGTAAAATATACAGCTACTTCGAAAATAATAATCTATTCTCTGAACATCAATATGGATTTAGGCAGAATATTACTACAAAAACCGCAGTCTTTGATTTTGTGCGGGAGATCGTTGAATGCTTTGAAAAGGGGGAATACCTGTTGGGTACCTTTTATGATTTATCTAGGGCATTTGATTGTGTCCCTCATAATTTGTTGATTCATAAGCTGCGACACTATAACTTTGATTTGAGCAGTATTAAGCTGATAACGTCATATTTAGAAGATCGTAGCCAACAGGTTCTCTGTAATAATGAACTGTCTAACAAACAATATATCACCATGGGTATTCCTCAGGGTTCTATTTTGGGACCTTTATTGTTTCTGATATACACGAACGATTTCTCACTCAATGTCACGGATTCGATACCAATCCTTTATGCGGATGACACTACATTGATAAGTCGGGCTAACTGCATAGACAGGTTAATGTATGTGGATGGTGCTACCCAGACGGCTGCTAAACAGTGGTTTAGCTCGAATAAACTTAGTCTGAACTTATCTAAAACCCAATCTTTGTTATTTACACTTAAGGACAACCCGATATCAGCAAAGGATGAATATGCAAAATTCCTGGGAGTGTACTTAGACCCGACACTAAAATGGGATAAGCACGTCGACATGTTATCCAGTAAATTAAATAGTAATATTTATTTATTGAGAATTTTGAGTATGAATGTGTCTGGAGGTGTAATGGTCTCAGCGTATTATGCACTTTGTCATTCACATATTCTCTATTATCATGGGGTAGCGCTGCTACATGGGTGAGAGTCTTTGCTCTCCAAAGAAAGGCAGTTCGCATAGTGGCCGGTGACCAGTACAGGGAGGACTGCAGGGGCTCTTTTATTCAATTAAAAATACTAACACTACCTGCCCTATACATACTGGAGTGTTTATTGTACATAAAGGCCAATATATCCGAAGTGTCAATTCACTCGGATAATCACGGGTATGATACGCGAAATAAAACTGAAATTGTTCCGAAATTTTGCAGACTATCGAAAAGCCAGAAATGTGCTGGGTATTTAGGTATAAAATTCTTGCACAAGTTGCCCACAGAAATTAAGTCTTTACCCGTGAAACAGTTAAAATCGAGGGTGAAACAGTTCCTGGTTGCAAGAGCCTTTTACTCATACGATGAGTTTTTAACGTGTAAACTTAATGTAAAAGATTTTAGTTTGTAAGTTGGTGATTATCTGTTATTTGTTATTGTCCAGTGTCATACATTTTCTTTTCTTTTGTCCTTATATATATATATATATATATATATATATATATATATGTTAATACGTAGACTTTCACGGCCGAAATCTGTCAAGTTGTTCTTTCGGGTATTGGGTATATTCCGCTGTAGTGCAAACCGTAGACACGTGTTTCTGACTAATTGGTCGTCATCAGTACGGTGTAGCCAAGGAATAAGGTGGGATATCCTTGGAGATAGAAGCATACACGGAAGACCATCAGGTGACAGACCACCGGAGCGGAATATACCCAATATTCTCTTTTTCTTGTTTTATTTTAAGTATCCGCGATAATTCCTTTATTGATTATCTTTCCTGGGTTCGGATGGCACGCAGGTTGACAATGTCTTCCTCGTGGCGACGTTAGTTGTTGTCTTCAAAGCCGAAGATCTTCTAACTGAAGCTGCAAATGGTGGTCTGTCACCTGATGGTCTTCCGTGTATGCTTCTATCTCCAAGGATATCCCACCTTATTCCTTGGCTACACCGTACTGATGACGACCAATTAGTCAGAAACACGTGTCTACGGTTTGCACTACAGCGGAATATACCCAATATTCTCTTTTTCTTGTTTTATTTTAAGTATCCGCGATAATTCCTTTATTGATTATCTTTCCTGGGTTCGGATGGCACGCAGGTTGACAATGTCTTCCTCGTGGCGACGTTAGTTGTTGTCTTCAAAGCCGAAGATCTTCTAACTGAAGCTGCAAATGGTGGTCTGTCACCTGATGGTCTTCCGTGTATGCTTCTATCTCCAAGGATATCCCACCTTATTCCTTGGCTACACCGTACTGATGACGACCAATTAGTCAGAAACACGTGTCTACGGTTTGCACTACAGCGGAATATACCCAATATTCTCTTTTTCTTGTTTTATATATATATATATATATATATATATATATATATGTATAGATAGTTAGAATGACTTGTGTAAGTACATTGTACAGAACACCAATAAAGATTGAATTGAATTGAATCGCAGAAAAGTGATTAAAAAACATAAAAATTAAATTTAATTGTTGTGTGGTAAAGTGAAATAAACATCATTAATTACGATTTTCATAATTTCAAAGGTGTGCATAACAGATACGACTAAAAATGTGACATGGAAAATTCACTCGGTGAGTACCTTAATTATTAATTATCTCCGTTCCAGTACGTGTGCGCCGATTAATTTATAAGTAAAAGTTGTTCAATTAGAGGTCCTCTATAAGGTACACTAGTCATTTTGTTAAAAATCGGTTGCACCCATATACTACAATATACCCAAATGTTCAGCAACAAAGTATATTCTACAATTTCTTTTCGTTTCCTAAAGAAGAAACCCTGTAAGTTATAGCTATTGAGTAACAGATAATTTGTAATAATTCATCTTTGTAGTAAATACGTTGAATGAAACTTTTTATATAGTGAAGTAACCTCCTTCGAAAATACGAATTTTAGAGAACATCGTTATCTCTCACAGCCATAACCATAATGAAAAGAAACCAATTCAAACCTCACTGGTTAAGCAACTATCTAAAGGTAAATGTTTATTATAAAATATTATTTTATAAGAACTAAGTATTATTTGAAATTTTAAAAGCATACTACTTTCAAAATGTATTTTAGAATGTGTGGAAACTATGAATGTTCCTAGCACAAGTGATATTGGATCCCAAAATTTAGCAGAGAGTGAACTACCTATAGGTATGACAATTAATATTTACAATACAAAATTATATTACGAGCAAAACATAAAATACGTTTAATTGTTAACTGAAGAATTCGAAGTCATTTTTGAACAAAAATTCAACACATATGTATTTAACCTAGTATAACGTAGAATAATTTAGAATTTTTCAGTTACAAACATACAATTAATTTGTTTTAACAAAATGTATAATTTTTTAATTGTATTTTAGCAGTTATGGAAATTCCTACTACAAGTGATGTTGGGGTTCAAACAGGAAAAATCTCTCTGCCCATACACCCAGAAGGGAAAGACTGAGAAAATCTCTAAAACAGCATCGAGTTATAGCTACTAAATCTAAAATGAAATCCTATCCTAAACAGGAGAATTTACAACATTTTCTAGGGCTTTGTGACAGATATTTATCAAATGAACTGGCGACTGTTGTTAAATTTTATGCGGTTAATAAAAATAAGAATATTGCAAGATACAGCATACAGTACAAACAATTTGCTTTAAATATCTATTTTTTGGGATCAAGAGTTTGTAAATACTTAAGTAAAATACTTCAATTGGCAAGCGTAAAACATTACAAAGATTAACACAGAAGTGAAATATAACCCCACGAGTGTTGATTTTGTATATTCTGCAATTGAAATGAAAACTGCTCATTTTACATCAGAAGCACGTGGATGTATTCTACGCATTGATGAAATGTGACTAAAAGCTAATTTATTTTATAATATAACTAAAGACGAAATTGTAGGATTTCATAAAATAAATGGTCAAACAACATATAAACCAGCAAAATTTGCTATGGTTCTCTTTGCTAAGGGCATTCATATGAATTGGAAACAGCCAGTTGGTTATGTATTAGTCAGTAGCACATGTAGGTAAAGCTTTAGAGGAGACTGTAGATAATACAATACTAAAGTTATTTGCAGTTGGGCTTTCTGTCCGAACACTAGTATCTGATGTCGGATCAAATTTTTGTAAATATTCAAAAGAAAAGGAGTTACTCCAGAATCACCATACTTTTACTTAGAACATAAAATATTTTATTTTTTTGATGTACCACATCTTGTTAAAGCAACTAGGAACACATTTTTTAAATATACAATACAATTTGACAATTTTACAGCAAACAAAACATTTCTAGATGAATTTTATAATAAAGATAGACTCATGAACACCAAACTTCAATGAATTAGTTATTAATCATTTTGCTATTCGTAAGGAATGGCGAATGGATTTTATTTTCAAACAAATTAATTAAATAACATACTGAGTTTATTTTTTTGTCTGTACTTCATTTTTGATATTAAACACTCACTAACAATTTTAAAACAGCACTAAAGGAACTATTGTATAGTTTAAACAGTAACTCCATAGAGGATTACTTGTCTTCATTGAAATATTTTTTATGTATTCTATTTGCATTATGTATTGTGTTTTGTTATTTAATGCTGTAATGTCGCAAATTGTAATTATATCTTTTTTTGTATATATTGTATTACCTCATGACATAACCTATACAATTACTTTTGAAAAAAAGGGTTTTAGTAAACTATTACTATTACTATTATTATTCCAAATGCAGCTCTAGTTACTTTTGTGTTCTTAATAAATCTGTTTAGAATTCATAATTTGAAAGATATTTGCAATTTGCAAAAAGCAACTTTTTGCTGAGCCCAGAAGAAACTTTGCTGTCTTCTGTTTTTTGTAAATTCGGTGCTTCCATTTTGAGTGTAATTATTGTTAAAGTAATTATAATTTTTTTAATTTTTAATATTCATATAATTCGTTTTCTGAAAGCCCTGGTCAGATGTCTATTAAATTGTCATTAATACTCTCACTTTTATATTGTACCTGTACATATTTAGTTAGTTTACCACTCTATATTGCCTACATTATCTGAAATTATAAGAGAACACGTTATTGAATATTTTTTTCATCTTTTAGTATGAATTAAATGCTAGGTCTTGATGATACTAATGTTGTTATTTATTTATATACATTCTAAAAATATGTCAAATATTTTTGTGGACTGTAATACTATATAAATGTCAAATCTTATATTATCGAATATGTTTTGTAATTAATATTCCATATAAAAATCTCCATTTGCTAAGAATACTAGTCTTCCTTACAAACTTCAATAAAATATTACGAGGGCGGATTTATATACAGTGAAACTTCCCATAGGCGGACACTATTCGTTCCGACAAAACTGCCCGGTTAAGAGAAGTGCCCGTTCATCAGAAGATAGAAAAAATTAGGTAGAAACGCAAAGCTAAACTTTCATTTGAACACACAAGTGTAAAATTATATAGCTCACTAAGCATACCAAACGATGGTATATCATCTTTTTCAAAACAAAATTGTTTTTTTTTTTATTTCCAGTAGACCACCTTTATATGATATTATTCTTTTCTCATAATCATCAGTTCTAGGAATTTCTATTTCATGTTCTTCAGCATCACTGTTTTGACTTTCGTTTTCTAAATTATCTGGCAAAATATGATCTGGATTATCGTCTTCTGTATACAAATTGGCGGCAATATTTATAAAGTCCGGTACATCATTACTTCCTAATTTTCCCATTAGCGTACACATCTGAGCTACTTTAGATAAACGAATTTAATCTGCAGGGTGAAATTGATAACTTTCAAACTCTTCATTTACTTTTTGAAGTCCTGTTTTCTTGAAACAATTTTTAATTGTTGAGAAGACATCATTCCATGCTTTTTTAATAAAATAAATCGCACCTATAATACGCTAATAGAGTTTGCTAAATTATATTCCGAATCAGAACTCTCAAACTGCGATAAAATGTGTTTTAGTATTAAATGTCGGTACCAAGCTTTGAACAATTTTATATGCCTTGATCTAGCAGTTGGCAGTAAGTTGTCGTATTTGGCGGTAAGAAAACGAGTTTGATATTTTGCATCTGTACGTCTTTAGGATGGGCAGTTGCATTGTCCAAAAGTAATAAAACTTTTCTGTTTTGATCGATAATTTTCCCATCAAATTCACGCTACCACTCTGTCACAATAGACTCAGTTATCCAAGCCTTGTTATATGAATACCATTAGACTGGAAGAGCAATGCTAAGATTTTTAAATGCGCGATGATTTTCCGATTAACCAACAGTTTTTCTTTCTCCCGTCATATTTACGCAGTGCATTTATATGTAGTTAATCTTTCTTTCGATAACTTGCCGCCCACACAATTTGTTTCAATGCCATTGTCTTTGTTGGTAGTACCCGAACAAAATAACCCTGCTGTGTCCAAATTATAAATATCGCAGGATTTGTACCCTTTAATTATTAACGGCAACCTGTTTATGAAAGCTTCATCTTCTTGATTTGTGCTAGCGGTTTCACCAGATATCATGCGGTAATGAATATTATGTTGCTTTTTAAATGTATCTAGCCATCCAGTATAAGCAGAAAAATTACAATTGCATAATTTCTCAGCAATTTCCTTGACTTTATACTTAATTAGTACCCGTGATACAGGCATATTCTTATTTCTAGCTTGCACAAACCATTCATATTCTGAGGCCTTCAGTTTTAAAAAATCGTCTTTTAATTTCACTATTGTTATTAGTTTGCCACCCCTTTAGATATTCATCTTCTTTTGTTATTATTTGTGTGGCTTGTGTTTTGCCAATATTAAATATTCAGGCTAATTTACGTGAACTGAGCTTGTTTTTATTATTATATTCCATGATCGAAATCTTTTCTTTCAGCGTTAAAGTATTCCTTTTTTTACAGTGTTTTCTACAATAATTAAAATACGGACATAGTTCATATGAATTACGTCATAGGAACAATTTTAAACTTCTATAACAAAGAACGTAACAAATATGTATTCAGATACATATTCCATACAAAACATTCAGACGAAGTTGACTTGCGAACTAAATAAATATTTATTCTGTTCAAATGAAATCATTGACGAAAGCAGAGGATTTACCGGACAGAATAACTACTTCTCGATTCTGGCGTCCGTTTAATGGAAACTTTGCGGTCAAAAAGCAGATAAATAGCTGTCCGCGCCCGTTCAAGAGAGTGTCCGCATAAGAGAAAACAATTTATTAGGAATTCCCTATTTATAAATTCGGGACCGGATAAAATGTCCGTTTAATGGAAGTGTCCGGCTAATAGAAGTGCCCGTTAAGGGAAGTTTCACTGTATATACCATATTTACCAGCTCTAAAAAATAAAAGTAAAAAAGGCAAAATAAGAAAACCGGTCCCAAAATAAAGTAAATTTATTGTACTAGAAATGTACATAATTATTTTTCCACACAATCACCATTTTGTGCAACACATTTCACCAAACGCTAAACCATTTCATTTCGTCCTTAAAAAAAATCTGTTTACTGTTGATCCAATTGTGAACAGCAACCGGAAGTTCAGTGTCTGATGAAAAATATTGACTTTTTAATACCTTGTTTTATTTATTTGTTTGGTTTTGAAATTGCTGTATTGTAATTAAAATATATCCAATTTTTTTGTCATTTCCCCAGTACATACAAAATTCATATATCTAAACTCATTTTTAGACAAATTCATTATAAAATCATGTTTGTCAACTGAGGAGCGACTTATTAAATGTCATCCATTCAATCATCAATTTCGCGGCAAATATCATGGCACTATACCGTATTCAAATGAAAACCATACAATAGGCAAAAAACAACAATAACTCAGTAATGCTCACTTTTAAAGAAATAACTAATAAGTTACATGTTGTTGGTACGAATTTTAGTAAGCAATTCAAAAATGAACCGATATACAAGTTGTTCCATTTGAAAAAAATACTTTTAGACAAAAACGTGTCATGTAATTTTAATCCAGTTTTCTGCAAACGCAATTAGTAATTGAAAAAGTAAAAGAAGCTTATATTACGACCTTTTATTATGAACAACACTACCAAAAATTGTGTCCATCGAATACATCGTTTTGGAGAAATATAATTTTCAAGAAACTTGAATTTTTCGTAAAAATGGTAATAGGTCGAAAACTCTAAATTTCAGACTTACATATATACCTTTAGACGTAAAACGTATATGTATATATGCATGTGTTTGAGATACACATATACATTAAGTGCCATTGCCGATAATCGAACGCACAGACACCGATGTTTCGACCTATGAGGTCTCATCAGTGTACGTGGAGATTCTCGACAATAGCTTCAAGACTTAAATCGCTGCCTATGTCATTTTCGCATATTAAATGTAGTGAGAGTATCACAGCGACATCTAACACCCAAAAGATGACACGGAAAAAAGCGATGGCTTCTGACAGCATGTTCTGCTATACAGAGGCCTGTATGTTAATAGTGTATCTCGTGTAATAGAGCCTTAGGTGGCGTCACCAATCAAAACGAAAATGAAAAATGTAAACACATGAATGTTAAAACTAACATCAAGCAGTAAATAATTACTGTGACTTACATATATACCTTTATACGTAAAACGTATATGTATATATGCATGTGTTTGAGATACACACATACATTAAGTGCCATTGCCGATAATCGAACGGCCGTATGTGTGTATCTCAAACACATGCATATATACATATACGTTTTACGTATAAAGGTATATATGTAAGTCACAGTAATTATTTACTGCTTGATGTTAGTTTTAACATTCATGTGTTCACACTGTTCATTTTCGTCTAAATTTCAGGCCTATACTATCTTGTCACTAACTAAGAATTATACGGGGAATACAAAAATGTAATATTATACAGGGTATTATGGGACATTGTATAATATAAAATAAATTTATACATAAAGTCACAATATGCCTTCTCCAGGCAAATTACTCACCCTGTATGTTCAAAAAGATTATGGTGTTCTGTCAAGTATGCTTGGAGATACCTCTTTGAATACTGCAAGAATTTCGTGACATTGCTAGCCGCAAATATTTTCACATAATACTTCTAGCCATTTAGTGTTTACCCAGCAAAAACATCCTCGCATGTTCGTATTAAGTTGTTTGAAATTTTATTAAATGATTATTCAATACTTAATAATGCCCAACAATCTACTTGAGGCAAATATTCGCACATAGTACCTTTGTAGCATGTTCAACACCATTAAATACATTTATAATTGAAAATGACTAAACTAAATATTTAAAATCAAGTGAACATT
Source organism: Amphimallon solstitiale (assembly GCA_963170755.1). Lineage (NCBI taxonomy): Eukaryota > Metazoa > Arthropoda > Insecta > Coleoptera > Scarabaeidae > Amphimallon > Amphimallon solstitiale. The sequence goes on along the minus strand of OY720684.1, from coordinate 39,160,998 downwards.
TATTTGATATTAGATAAATTAAAATGTTTTCATATTATAACTCACTTCATTCGATCGTACAATTGATCAAACTCCATCTAATTAATGTCTTCCATTTTATTTTTATAACGATAAAAAAATTAATTAAACGAATTTATTTGAAAAGAAAAACTTAACCAAAATCTTAAACTCTATTTCTGAATCATTAATGAACAAGTAGTGCTTATTTGCCCTACTATAAATTTTATAGTATTATCTCGGAGTTTCGCTTTATAATTTTCGCGTGTTTTCCATTCAAATTGCAGTAGAGAACTGCTTGTCCTATCCTGTTTTCCTTTTTTATATGGGCAAACAAAACACTATCGCTGCTTTGGCGCCCTCTATTTCAAATTTTAAGATAGCATTTTTATAAAGTTCGTAGTAAAATTTTTCTTTGTCCTTTTAAGTTGTCACTTTTATTCAAATACACATGAACTACACTGACAGTTGCACAACAATGTCGACGCTTCAAACTGTTCTATATTGTAGTTTACAAATTTGTTGCTTCTTATCTTAGGTACCTTCTACCTCAATGTAAACATCCGTTGTATCTAAACCGTAGTCGTAAAATTTTAATTTCGGTTTACACTTCTATCGCACGCAGAAGATGACCGTATAATATGCAGCGATGCCTGCTTGCTAACAGTGGTGGGAGAGCAACGCAGTGTCGATGTCGGGGGACCCTCACGCGAGTGTACTGTCTTGCCAGCCTCGCTTATGTTTATCTTTAGTTTATTTCGTCGCGCTCTTTTCCTCTTTCTACTTTCGTATCAGAAATTAAAATATGTCGACTACGGTATATAAATGCATTGCTCTTGTCACTGTTCGTCAAATATTTTCGATTGCCATTTGCTAATCGTATTCTGATTCTTTTTTTATTAGTTCGTCTATATGGAAACAAAGGGAAAACCTCGCAGATAACCTATATGTTCCTGACCGAGTCCGTGCTGTGAAGCATTGCCGCCTCCGTTTCTTTCTCCCTGTGTTTAAACCACATTTTCATCTCAGGTGATATTGCTATTTGTAGAGTGCTATAAACAAATATTGACGTGGTATTTTTCTCTTGCAGGTATCTAAATCATACATGATTATTTCCGATGCCTCCAAAACACAAAGGCTACACATACAAGAGTCAAGGAATGCATTTTAAACTTACATTACCTACTATTTTCAAAATGTTTTATTACGATTTAACATTTCTTAAGAGAAATATCGTAGTTATATTCTTTTCTTGTGAAATGTATGTATTTATTATATTTTTGTTCTATTACTAGAATCACTTTCATGAATTAGTGCTATTCATATTCACAGTCATTCCTTTATTCATGATTGTGTCATCTTCTAGAGCACATCTGTTTTATTTCTGTTCGTATTGTAGCATTTAATGTGTCATTTTGACAAATTAAAGTTTCCAAAATTATTTAGGATGTGTATCACATCTCTCTTGTCTATATATTGTTGTAGTTCATTTATGGTCGATAATAGTGAAATTAGGTACAAGAAAGTAAAGTATAGTATTAAAAAATTGAATAGCAATGTTATAGCATGATTTATTGACGTTTAAAAGGGTTAATAATTATTTATCTACTAGTGATACTTGTTGGATATAATGTTCTTAAGGTATTGAGGAACGACCTGTATATGGAGATGTGGATGGTTTCATTGTCTATTGAAATTTACCATAATCTGTAAAGGAGAAAGGTAAATGTTAATTATTGTAATATAATTTGTATTATTATTTTGTTAAAGACTCGTTTAAATGACGTTTATGGGATGAAAAATAATAAGAATTGAATATCAGAAATTGAATAAATGAGAATTAGTTGAAAAGTATATTTGAAATTTCGTAAAACCGGAATTGTCAAAATTAGTTGTTATTTTGACATCTGGTTATAAATTGGGATGAGTGAGTTTTTGGATTACTTAAAGCATATAAAAACTTAATTATAATATAAAAAGAATAATAATAATGGAATTTTTTAAGTCTTGAAAGTATAAAAGGTAACAAGACAGATTTTAATTTTATTTTGATTAGGCATATTATGTTATAATATATTCATTGGTTGATATTTAAAAATCCAAAGGGATTGCTATAGGGAGATGAAAAATAAATAAGGGAGAACAATTTTTCTTCTTAAATGGAAAAGAGGTATTTGTGTAGAATTGTTAATATTTGCAAATATCGGTTCTAAAAGTATCCGAAAATAAGTGAAAAAGGTGTATATAAATAATACTATCAAGAGAGAATATTATAAATCAAAATTACTTACCAGAATAAAACATAAGTGACATTAGCTGAAAAATTCATCGAAAAGCCATTGTGGTGTATAAGTATTTATTATTCCTGAAGGAAGATTTTTATCAAGAGTCCAGTGTTGTAAAGTACCATTTGCAGAGTTGATGTATGAAGATATAAAATAAACTATCCGAAAATACAAGATCCAGGAGTTCGAGGAGTATTGTACATACATGAGGCAGAGGTTCCTGTTAAATAACAAGTATTCCATTGTGAGGTAGTTGTGGAGATCCTGAGCGGTATTGAGGCTGTTATTAATCCGAAGAAGTTGTTTGAACACCATCATATCTTCAAGAAGGACTACTACGAATAAGAACTCCAGACAGTACGTAAAATTTCTAAAAAACGAACGGATTATAATTACTATTGGAAAATCTACAGATTATAATTGGCTATTTTGTGACAGGTCGTATAAACAATTATTATAATAGTGATATTCACTAACAATCACGAAAATAGTAATTGATATTGACTAGTAAAGATTATTAAATTGTAACTTAGAACATATTCAGTGATATTATAAATATTTCACACCATTTTATATTGACAGATGGGATAAATATAAATTGACCTTGAATTACCAATAAAATATTACATATTTCTTAAAAATCATAATGATATACCAGTAATACGGTATTAATAATTCAATATTAAGTTCATATTAATAATTATATGCAGAGGTATCATTAGCATATTTAAAGATGCTCTTTGAAGTATACAGCATACGATGATAAATAAAAGTGATTCATAACCTGTAATATAAAGAAAGAAAATATTTAGTATCAAGAATAGGTATAGCTGATTGATTACTTACCTGATTTTATGCTTGTGGGATAATGTTTATAGATTGGTGATAGTGCTATTCAAATATCATAATGAACCAGGACACGACCCGAGATTTAATATAAAAGTAATAACGTAAGTATTATAGGTATTAGACATTTATACCAACCTGAAAATAGTTAAATACCGAATGTGCATAAATTTTGAATTTATAATATATAGAGTCATCAGAAATCTATTAAGGGTAAGATTGATAGGGCATTCAAATAGTAAATGTGGTGTTATTAAAATAATATATAAAGGGCATTTTAACATTATAAGCGTTTGAACGTATGTCATTTGTAATAAAGTGTAAATGTGTTATAAGAAGTTATAATCAATATAATTTTAACAGAATGTATTTAAACATTTTTGGCTAGCTGAACATTGGCAATTATAATAAAATAACTAGAAAATTATAGTACCCTCGTATTTTAACAATATATATCTAATATTTAAGTTTACTTAATTAAAGTGTGTTAATAACTATACGTTTATTTTTATCTACTATAACTTCTAATAAAGAAATACATCCTTAAATGTTTGAAACCTATTTTACTTATTTGCATAGATTATAATCTTTTTATCTATCTTTTAATAAATGTTCAAATAAATTATTGCTCTTATTTAATATCTAAGTTAATACTTAATACCTGATTTGTACAAGAGCTGCATATAGTTATCAACTTTATAACTAAAAATGGAACATCATCAAAAATTGTAACAATCACGACATGGCAGATTAACAATATGACTTTGATGGTTATTACAATAAAAATCTACAAAATCAGGACGCAATATCGTGAGAGTTTTTAAAATGCTCTTCATTTATTTAAACTTTGTACCATATTACAACGATATACCTATATATTACATACATATTTTATAATAGGTTTGACCAAATATCGTCCAATTTCGTAATGAATATATTTTAAATTATACGAAACATAATCTTCAGTAAGCAATGAAGTAATAAACAATAATTTTATTAGAAAAATATTTAAATGTCAAATATTACTACGAGGAATAAGTAAACATATTAATAATTGGGAATAATGATACGTTAAAGTTAGCCCAATGAAGTAGAAAATTATTCAGGGATGTTCATATAATGTATAGTCCTAGCAGCCGGCCGAACAATCTATGTAGACCGACAAAACACCTGGTTCATCCGTACTGACATGTACCGATGCATTTTACAAATCCTTCTTTCTATAGACTTATGTATATATACCGACTCGGTCCATTCTAAACGGGAATTCATTGAGAAGGACCTAGTGTGTGTGTGCGTTAGCGCTTTAAAGTCAAACTGTGAATGACGTACACGAACACGAACTTCCTGTTTTCGATGCAATTTGTCGTTTTCAATAAGCTTATTAACAATAACCATTCAGGGAATGACTTTTAAAACCTACCATTTAGAATTAATATAAGGTCCATTGTATATTTTCCCTTATACCTGTACCGTATTTATGTAATTTAAAAGTTTTAATCTTTGTATAGCACGTATGCTCAAGTTTAAATCCCTATTTCCATAAAATTTATTTAGCTTAAATACTTTATACAAACGATTACCAAAAATTAAAAAGAGTTCATTAGACACATTTAAATTTGTAACTTTTATTTATAACTGGGTGGCAAATTGATTGCCATTCCTTCTCCTGTAGTTTTGCAATATGTTTTACAATGCGCCACTCGATATAATTGAAAGTAAATTACTACTATCAATATAAGATTGGCGTTGTTTTCTGATTATTTGAAGCGATTTAATCTTTGACATTTCAATCAAAGTTACATTTTAAAATGCCAAAGTAAAGTTTCAGTTTATAAAATTTAGAGTTACTCAGAAATATATCACTTGGATATTTAATACTCATGTTCTTTCACGTATCATGTTTTTCCAGTCATTTCTATCTTGCGCCAATCGTCTAGTCTCACTCCACTGAATTCCTCGCTTCTGAGGCTCTTGCCGTACTTGTTCCTCCCATTTTAGTCGTGGTCGTCCTAGCTTGTTCTTTCCTTGTACTCTGGTTTCATAGACTTTTTTTGCGAACCTGTTTTCATTGATCCTATGTGTGTGATCCAAACAACCCAATTCCCTCTTTCCAATCACCAAATCTATGGGTTTTGTCTTTAATTCGGTCAATACTGACTCATTCCTTACTCGATGACTTCTTGTGATTCCTTTTATTCTTCTCAGGAATTTCATCTCAGTAGCTATTACTTTACTTTTGCTCCGTTTTGTTAAGGTCCAGGATTCATTGCCATATATCATTGATGGTCTGACCACTTTCTGGTATACCTGTGTTTGTATTTTCCGTGGTATCTCTTTCTTGCCAAACAATGTTGTTTTCAGAGTGTCATAGATTCTCCCTGCTTTTCCAACTCTCAGTTTTGTTTCCTGTCTCTTCTATGACTACTGTACCTAAGTATTAAAAACTGGTGACCTGTTTTAGCTCTTGTCCTTTGATTTTAATTTCATGACGTTTTACTCTTTGAAAACATCAACGTGGATTTACTTTTTTCGAAGTTTTTTCCATCTTTATTTTCCTGAGTTCTTTTTGATAAAAATCTAGGTTTTGTTCTAATTTATCTTCCGATTCAGCAATCAACACCATATCATTAGCGAATAAGAGTTCTTCTAGTGTTTCATCTTCCATTTGCCTAATACTATATCTTTGCACCTTCCCTTGCATCTTCTTAAGGCACCATCTAGTACTAAGGAAAATAGTAAAGGGCTTAGCACAACATAAGTAGAAATTGAATGATAAGTAAAATACTTAAAGCACACACCAAATATATTGGGTAATACCTATTTTCTTATTAGACGGGATACAAAAGTGTGACATGAGCATGTGCCAGTGCAAATATACAGGGTGTTCCTAAATATCATGTACATAAGGAAGGGGGTAACTATTTGGTTTATTTTGTGCCTAAAATTTCATATAAACATAGGTCTGCAAACGCTTCGTTACCAATATGCAGGGTGTTGAAATTTCAAGAATTTTTCACTTTTTACTGTACCTATAGCTCCTGCAGTTTTTGAGATATTTTGTTCAAATTTGGAAAGTAGGTTACGCTATAAGGCCTGCATCATTAGCCATGTCAAATGATTATGTAAATCCACAGGGTAATAATTTTTTCGGGGTCATGCCCGCTTTTCTCACCCTGAACTTTTTTGCGATGCGCCACTGCTAGATTCTAAAATACGCAATAAATTTTCTGTTTTGTTTAGAAACTTTTTGATCTCTTATATTTTTTTCTTATCTCTGATCGTTATCGAGAAAAAAAATAGAAAACAATTTTCTGTAATTCGCCAGAGAAAATTAAATTTTTTAAAATGGTCTAGCAGGCTCTGGCTTTATTCAGATAATCACTTGAGTTTATTAATTTGACAATTGACATTAGAAATCGTAAAAAAACTGCAGGAGCTATACAGTAAAAAGTGAAAAATTCTTGAAATTTCAACACCCTGCATATTGGTAACGAAGCGTTTGCAGACCTATGTTTATATGAAATTTTAGGCACAAAATAAACCAAATAGTTACCCCCTTCCTTATGTACATCATATTTAGGAACACCCTGTATATTGGTGCTGAGCCATGGTTCAAAAGGCGATGACTGTTCATTAGGTATTACTAGTGAACAGTGATAAACGAGAGGCAACAAAGACGTTAAAAGCGTGTCCCAGTTTCGTCGGTGAACGAGGCGAGCGCGGTTGTCTGTTAAGGCAAGATGTTGTTCGTAAGAAGAACTTTATTATCTAAAATATGAAAACAGGAGTTAAAATTAAAAACAGGTGGCAAAAGAGCTTCGAGGAAACTAAAAATTCTTACTTATATATAGTTTGAAGTGTTCTGCGTGTATTTGGTGGTTATTTATCACTCAAACACGACGAGGCGAAAGTGGAACCCAAAATATCAAAGGATCCGACAATACTGTCACTTTCTGGTGATCATTGTTTTCTGGTATCATACCAATAGAAGGCTAGGTATATACTTATAAATTTGCATTCAATGCACTACAAATAAATACACTTAATTTCAGTAAAGAACTTTGGGAAAGTCATTAGTGTATTAACAATTATAATACGCGAAACAAATACATTATAATGAACATCTATGAGGGAAAAAATGCGCTAAAATGATAATGAAAGTAAGTAAATAAAATGCCCTTATTATAAACAAATATATGGCTTTAAGTTCAGATAAATATGCAAATGTTTAGTAGTATATGCTGAGCACTTGTGAAATATATTTTATTACTATGCAAATGCTTACTAGGATGAAGAAAAAATAGTCTATGAGCCTGTACGCTTTTAATGATATAAACTGTAATCTTCCGAAAAATAATATAACCCCAAATGAAAACATTCATTCAACGTTTTTATAGTTGTTGCACTGGGATTTTGAATATTAATTTTATTACCGTTTAAAGTATGTCGTATAAGTTTTATGGTTTAATAAAATGATTGAATATGGCATTAAGGGTAACGTTACTTTAAAGGTTCGGCTTAGTTTCGAAATTCATAAAAATAACATAAATAATTTCTTATTTCACTTTCTTTTATGACATTTTTAGACATTTATCTTGATCGGTGTTACTTTTATTTAATTGATATCCTCCTATTGTCGGTTAAATTATTATGTTTAATTTATTAGAAACTGATTATACGTTATTGAATATTATATGATGTAAACCTGCATAAAATACATAAACATTAAATTAATAGGTATTAATATGAATGTATGATTTAACATTTTTCCTATACTTCACATTTAATTTACACGGATGTACATACAAGTGAGTGTTGAAAATTTGGCATGAAACACAAAACACAAAATTCCATTTGCATCGAGCTTTGTTTTCTGATAAAACCACTTTACGTGTGAGTGAGTGGCGTAGTAAATTACCCTAATTGAGAAATATGGGGTTCCAAGGATCCTCTAACGCTTTAATCCTTCAAAACATGGGGAAAATACCGCACATTTTTCAAGACGATTTTCAAATTGGTGGACAACTTGGGAGAGACGGATAGCATTACAAATACGAATCCATACAAAAGTGATAATCTTCTGGCGCGGTTACGCCATGTTTTTGCTGATACATTAAAAGCAGTTTGTCTCGGAAAAATTCCATAATTTATATCGCTTAAAGAGAGTGGCAAAAGAAGTAGTTTACAAATGACAAATGCATATACACATGATCAGCAACTGGTCAGTTGTATGAGTAATTTACATACATACGTACATACTGCGTAACTATTAAGATAGAAAATTTGTACAATTGGCAGAATTTCCATGTTCTAAGTTCCATGATAGAATGCCTAACTATAAAATTCAAATTTGTCAGATTCATCATATCATACGTTAGATAAAGCAATGTCATATAATTCTCACTACCAAATATAGCATACTTCACATAAACGAAAGAAAAACATCATATGAAAACCATGGACTATGAAATTGTGTAATTAAAAAAGAAGATGTAGTAAGTAGTCATATCTCATTTGCGCAGCTTCCATCAGAGATCCTTGATCTATCAGGGACGACATCTAACTTTAACATACATTTTCTTATATATATATATATATATAAATGTATTGATGGTAATGCATTTTAATTTAAAATTAGTATATACTAAATTCTATTTTTATCAATTGGTCAATGTTATTTCTGTGTCAAACCTTGAAATGAAAAACTCTAACATCTGCATTTGTTGTTAAAAACATAATGAGAGAAAAACAGACAAAAATAATGCACACACAGAGTATTTATTCGTAAATACAAGGGTTACACCAAAAATAAGCTGTTTCCAATTTAGTACATTTACAATCTAATCAAATAATTCCAAAATAAATGTCAGAGAGTCCCTTGATCTCTGTTCGATCATTCACAGCATATTCCTCCTTTTTTATGTGGATCATTTCTAACACGTTTCGCACTTTGGTATTTTGTGCTTTGCTTAAAATACTTGTTTTATCAAAATTAAAACCATGTCCCGTGGTGTTACAATGTTTTTTTAATGATGTAACATTGTTAGCATATTTATGACCCTTTAATCTTTCTGCTAAATGTTGTTGTGTTTGGCCAATGTAAACACCATTACAATTTGCACAAGGAACCTTATATACAACGTGTGTTTCTTGCGTAATTGGTACGTGTCGACACGATCTACAGCAACAAGCAGAACTTCTTGATAATGGCAACAGCGAGAGTGCCGAAAGCTCGAGAGAACAGAAGTCCACATACGGACTCTACGAGAACGCGGATCAATTCCCGAAGCAGAAACGACTCATATATATATATATATATATATATACAAGAAAAGGAAAATTATCGGGTAAATTCCGCTGTAGAGCAACCGTAGACACGTGTTTCTGACTCATTGGTCGTCGTCAGTACGGTGTAGCCAAGGAATAAGGTGGGATAACCTTGGAGATGTAAGCTACACGGAAGACCATCAGGTGACAGACCGCCATTTGTAGCTTCGGTTAGAAGAGCCTCGGTTTTGAGGATTCACATCCAACCTCGCCACGAGTAATACAAGTAAGATAATTTTCCTTTTCTTGTATTTTATGTATCCGCGATTAATTCCTTTTTTTGTGATATATATATATATATATATATTTATTCAACCGACGTAACCAGGCCCGCTATATTCATGCTACCAAGTCAATCCCAGTGTATAACACACGAGTTGTCATTCAATCGACGCTTTTAAACCCAGCGATTCTACAGTCTTTCGAGTCCCAGTGTGTAAAAAAGCAACATTTATCAGACCTTGTCATTCCCGACAGCATTGCCAAGTATACTACATAAACAATGTAATTTGATAGTCCCGCTCCTGCTATGAAATTCAGCTTAAATTTATTTAGGATGTTTTAAGAGTAAGGGAAAAGTAAGATTTTAAAATACAATATTTTAAAATAAATTGTGTTAAAGGTAATTTAGATATTTGCCGTTATTTTTGGTTGTTTCACTTTCTTTAGATATCTATATTCCTTTAAATATATCAAACAAAAGGTAAAGAAATGTGTATATCTTCCATTAGTGTTTTTTCGAGTATTCTAATACAGCGTTAGTAAAAAGTCCCGGAACGGTCGAATAACTTTGTTATTTGAAAATTATGATTTCTGAAATTTGGTATAGGGGTATAGTTAATATAAATGCATTTTATGCAATACAGTTAATATTTTTTTCACTTCCGGTTTAATCGGCAATACGTCCAACTTTTTTTTTTAAATGGAACGCCCAGATTTTTTTAACACTTTTGAATGCAAAATAAAAAACTACGTTCAGGAAGTATTAAGATGTTTATTTTTATTCACAAGAAAACAGTTAAAAAATTAAAAAAGTGTCCTAATACAGAAAAATCAAGGTACCTTTGAAAAAAGTTGTTGTTTAGTGTTTGCATTCTTTTTGCCGTCACATTTGACAATTTTAAAAGCGTTTTAACTTTTGCATCGCTATAAATTTACTTATTTTTGACATTGACACATTTGAAAATGGCAGTAAAACTTACTGAATCAGAACGAATTGAGATATTAATGATGCGTGGGTACGGTGATCGTCAACGTTCTTTTGAAGAGGTTCGTATTTTGTTTAATACTGTTTATCCGGATCGTCACATTAGTAAAAGTACGGTATGCCGAACAATTCAAAAGTTTGAAGTCTTTCGTCAGGTGAAGGATTTACCTAGAAGGGGACGTCCATTAACAGCAACAGATGAAGAAACTAGTTTGAATGTGTTACTTACAGTGGAAGAAAATCATCACGTGTCCACAACAGAATTAGGTCAAATTCATGAGATCTCTCAAAAATCTGCTCATAATATTCTTAAATCAGCACGAATGAAAGCCTATAAAATGTATCCCGTCCATGAGTTAACTGAAGATGATCCAGATCGTAGACTACAATTTTGCGAAACAATGACGGAATTGATCGAGCAGCAGCCTAATGTTTTAGATCACATGATTTTTTCAGATGAGGCAACGTTTTGTCTCAACGGCACTGTGAACAGACATAATTGTCGCTACTGGTCAATTGAAAATCCGCATTGGATTGAAGAAGTCCATACACAGCGTCCTCAAAAGGTGAATGTCTGGGCTGGTCTTGTTGGAAACAACATCATAGGACCATTTTTTTATGAGGAAATTTAACTGGCAACGTCTACTTAAATTTATTGCGAAATGAGGTTGTTCCAGCACTTGCGGCCCTCTTTCCAAATGCAAACATAGGTGATCACCCTAATGCACATTTTTGGTTTCAACTAGATGGAGCTCCCCACCATTTTGCCCATAATGTCCGCGATTATTTGAATGAAATTTTCCAGGACGTTGGATCGGACGTAGAGGAGCAATCGAATGGCCAGCACGTTCGCCAGATCTCTCGCCATTAGATTTTTTCTTTTGGGGTCACTTGAAATGTTAAGTGTACAAAAATCGTCCCCATAATCTTGAACAATTGGAAGAGAGAATAGTTCAAGAAGGCAATCGCATCACTCCAGAACAAATACAAAATTCAATAAGAAATATTACTGACCGTTTACATTTTTGTCAAATTGTAAATGGAGAGCATTTTGAACAATTATTGTAATCGCAACCTGAATAGACAGGTATCTTGATTTTTCTGTATTAGGACACTTTTACTTTCTTATACGTAGTATAAGGAAGTATTGTGATGATGAAAATTTTCGACCTCGAGATTTTTGCAGATGTCCACGTTTTGAGGTCCCCTGATATCAAAAAAGTGGTTTTTAAAAAATGTCTGTGTGTCCGTGTGTCTGTGTGTGTGTGTGTGTGTGTGTGTGTGTGTGTGTGTGTGTCTGTGTGTGTGTGAACACGATAGCGGTCAAACCGCTGTAGATATCAATTCCAAATTTTGTATTAATGAATATAATTTCCCTCTTGAGAACTGATTAGATTTTGAGCAAAATCGGCAGACCGGAAGTAGTAGTTTACTTCAGTGAAAAAATCGAATTTTGCAAATATTTCGTCAATTACTAAGTTTAAACAAATTTATAAAGAATTCAAATGTACTCAAAATTAAATTTGAGAAAAATTGTTTTAATAAAGTTTTTCGAAATTCCTACCGGAAGTAGGTCTTTTACTCTTATCGAAAATCAGTTTTTTGCGAATATCTCGCAAATCACGCTTTCTAGGCAGGTACATTACGAGTATAAAAGTATTTAGAACATACTTTTAAATATCTTTTGTATAAAAAAAATTTCAAAATTTAGACCGGAAGTACCACTTTTACTCTTATCGAATAGCGATTTTTTGCAAATATGTCGTAAATTATGCATTCTATATATATTTATGAAGAGTACAAAAGTATTTAGAGTTGGATTTGGAATATTTTTTGTATAAATGAAATTTCAAAATTCTGACCGGAAGTAACACTTTCATACGTATAAGAAAGTCGTGTGGTGGCCACACCTCATTTTTTTAATTTTTTAACTGTTTTCTTGTGAATAAAAATAAACATCTTAATACTTCCTGAACGTAGTTTTACTTTCTTATACGTAGTATAAGGAAGTATTGTGATGATTTTCGACCTCGAGATTTTTGCAGATGTCCACGTTTTGAGGTCCCCTGATACCAAAAAAGTGGTTTTTAAAAAATTTCTCTCTCTCTCTCTCTCTCTCTGTCTGTGTGTGACCACGATAGCGGTCAAACCGCTGTAGATATCAATTCCAAATGTTGTATTTACGTGTGTAATCTGCCTCTTGAGAACTGATTAGATTTTGAGCAAAATCGGCAGACCGGAAGTAGTAGTTTACTTCAGTGAAGAAATCGAAATTTGCAAATATTTCGTCAATTACTAAGTTTAAACAAATTTATAAAGAATTCATATGTACTTAGAATTAAGTTTGAAATAAATTGTCTTAAAGAAGTTTTTCGAAATTCCTACCGGAAGTGGTCTTTTACTCTTATCGAAAATCAGTTTTTTGCGTATATCTCGCAAGTCATGCTTTTAAGACAAGTACGTTACGAGTATACGTATTTAAAACATAATTTTCAATACCTTTTATGTAAAAAAAATTTTAAAATTCAGACCGGAAGTACCACTTTTACTCCTATCGAATAGCGATTTTTTGCAAATATGTCGTAAGTTATGCATTCTATATATATTTATCAAGAGTACAAAAGTATTTAGAGTTGGATAAGGAATGTTTTTTGTATAAATGAAATTTTAAAATTCGGACCGGAAGTAACACTTTCATACGTATAAGAAAGTCGTGTGGTGGCCACACCTGATTTTTTTATTTTGCATTCAAAAGTGTTAAAAAATCTGGGCGTTCCATTTAAAAAAAAAAAAGTTGGACGTATTGCCGATTAAACCGGAAGTGAAAAAAATATTAACTGTATTGCATAAAATGCATTTATATTAACTATACCCCCATACCAAATTTCAGAAATCATAATTTTCAAATAACAAAGTTTTTCGACCGTTCCGGGACTTTTAACTAAGCCTGTATATTCTTCAATCCTATTACTATTATTATTTCAATATATTAGTTTATTTGGCTGAGATTAGAAGAGTCGCAATTCTAAATTAATATTCTTCAAATAATCTTGGAATTATTTACTGCAGACCAACTATAGTAATTGTAAACAGAGATATATTATTCGAAAAATATACCTGTAACTAATTATACTTAAATAATCCGTCAGAGATCAAATTAATTGTGCCATCTGAATGGCACACAATCTCTTCCACTTACACCATGTAACCGATACCCATGTAGTTATACGTAAATAAAGTATTATATTAGTAGACGAAAATGATTTATTTGATAAAATAACAAGCAATACAAAACAACTTAGGTCGGCGATAGTTATTGCTTTGTATATATAATAAAATTCTTATTTATTAGTTGAGAAAGAAGAAACAAGTCCGGGTCTCTTTAATAACCTTGGTAGAACAGCTGATTTATCAAAACTAAGAGATTTGCTTGCTTTCTGTTTTCATTTTATATAATCAATTTTAGGGATTAGTAAAAGCATTTATTCAAATATTTAATTAATTAACTCCCATTACAACCATAGCTTGTATGCTAATGATTACGTATTTAAAAAATCATACTTTTGAAAAGAAGCAACTTTGAACAAATCTGAAATTACGCTATAATATTAAGTCGATGATTGAAATCCGTCAAATTCACTAGCTGAATAAAAAAAGAAAAAAAAAGTGTCAAGCAATAAAGTATTTCGAATTGGGTGAATTTAATATACTATTGTTATTATTAGAGTCTTTATTACTAAATACGCCATTAACTCACTGGCCAGTATGCCACACTGGTCAAACAACGTGTTATTTAGGTACTCTAAAAATCAAAAGTATCCACATTCAGGAGTAATCATAGTTGTCGTTTGACAATTAAAAAATTTAGTGGAGAATGAGGTAGACAAAATAGATAGATAGCTATTATAACAGTAATAGGTATGAAAAGGTCAGCATTTACACTACAAGGGAGTAATTCGCTTATCTACAGAAGTTATACATATATGCAATTTCAACTCTTGGATTCAAACATATAATATATGTAGTTCATTATTAAAAAGCTTTGCTTTCTATTTATTTAAAGCATCTGTCAGCAAAGACGAGATGGAAAAGTTTCGATTTTAAATAATTAGTCCATTATAATAATATAGTTGTACCTTTTGTGCGCTGACCCATTCTTGGGGAGGTGATGATACATTAATATATTTATGCTGTTTTTTTTTTGTTTTTTTAAATGTATTCTGTATTTTTGTATATATTACCCTGTAATTAGATGTATCTGTTGGGTATTAAATGATTAAATAAATAAATAAATAAATAAATAAATATATAATCTGGTGTTAGCAGAGCGAAGAAAACTAAAAGCTTCCATAAATTCGTTGATAAAATTTTCAAACCTTAATGATTATACTATTTCTTTTGATTCCAAGAAGGTCTGACCTTGTTGAACGTAGAATTCCTTATTTCAACCATACATAAAAGTTCTCTATTTGTGTTAAGTAATACTATAACTGCAATACTATATTAGCCATGTTGACATTCTTAAATAATCTTGCGCTTATAAATAAAGTACACAATGTTTTCTTTTACTTTGTTTAAAGGGCATTTTTAAATATTAAAACGTATTGCTTAATCAGTGTGTTAGATTTTATGTGTCACTGCAAATATCGCGGCTATTGTATGAATGATTGAGGAATTACGTATAAGAAGGTTGGATAATTTTTTAATAATGTGTCAAAATCGGAAAAACTATTGAACATCAAATACTAAAAAAAAAAATTTCATATTTTAAATGGAACATACCCAGTATTATTGCATACTCTGAAACTACAAGAATTTATCTTTACAACAGTATATCACATGTTATACTTGTTTCATTTATTTACAGCGTAATAGAATAACTAACTGAGCGTGTTAACAACCTAAACAGTTTAACTAATGAGGTGTGGCCACCTCACGGCTTTCTTATAAGTATGAGCGTTTCAAACTATTAAAATTGTTCTAAATTGTTTTAAATACTTTTATCTCAGAAACATAAACCTGTGAGTAAGTGTGTTACTTCAAGTCCAAATTTTAAGAATTTTTTTATGTAAAAATTATTCAAAATCCTGGTATAGGTACCTACTTCTGTTCTCTTAATAAATCTCCGCAGAATGCATACTTTGCGAGATATTTAAAAGAAAATGCTACTCGCTAAGAGTAAAAGTGTTCCTTCCGGTTCAAATTTTGAAATTTCATTAATACAAACAAATATTCCAAATCCAGCTCTAAATACTTTTGTAGACTTGATAAATATACAGTGAGGACGCGGAGGATGGAATAAATTCATTTAAAATTTTTGGTTTTGTTTTATGGAAAAACGCTGGGATAGGTCGATTTTTATTTTTAGCTGCGGTTTCTCTGATGGTAAATTGATGTACAGTTCTGTGCAATAAATTGGCGTACACTTAATATACGCTTATGTAGATATGACTTTTGTTTGAATACCTGTCATGTATGACAAATTGAATTGACGCTATAATTCCATTTGTCAACTTAACTTAAGCCATTTTCACAATGGCAAAATAATGTCAAAATTAGCAATAAGACGTGTACGCCAATTTATTGCACAAAACTGTACAAACGGTGGTTCAAAAATAAGTTACGACCATCAATTCTTTTTTCAAATGGAAACATATGTTTTTTATTTAATTTATTAATTCTGCATCTAATTCTAAGTATGTTTCATGTACCATGTCCTATACCCAAACTCAACAGTTATCGAGAAATTTACAATTGAACATATCAATAACTGAGAGCGTATCCCACAAAATTTATTTCACTTTCTTGTCTGAAAACGACCGATTTATTAAAAAAAACAGAAAAACAAGTCAAATTAAATATTCATACTGTTGACTACTAACTTCCTGACAATAGGCAAGCCGAAGATCAGTTTATCATAACACTGTAGTTAACGTTTGCGGCTTAATTTGTTGTATTTCGGTTATAATTTCTCGATAACTGTTGAGTTTGGGTATAGGACATTGTACATGAAATATACTTAGAACTCGATGCAGAATTAATAAATTAAATAAAAAACATATGTTTCCATTTGAAAAAAAATTGATGGTCGTAACTTATTTTTGGACCACCTTTGTACATCAATTTACCATCAGAAAAACCACAGCTAAAAATAAAAATCGACCTATCCCAGCGTTTTTCCATAAAACAAAACCAATAATTTTAAATGAATTTATTCCAACCCGGGCGTCCTCACTGTATATATAGAATTCATAATTTACGACATATTGCAAAAAAATCTATTCGATAAAAGTGTTACTTTCGGTGCTAATTTTTAAAAAATTTTTATAACGAAGGTACTGGAAATTAAGTTTTAAATACTTTTATACTTGTAACGTATGAGAGACAGAGAGAGAGAGAGAGATTTTTGCAAACACCAAATTTTCGGTGTCAGTGGACTTCAAAACGTTGACATCTGCAAAAATCTGGAAGTTGAAAATTTTCATCATCACAATACTTTCTTATACTACGTGTTATTGCTAGCGTATCGAAGTGACAGTAAATTAGCATTGTTTATTTTCATCTTGTGACACAATTGGTGATAATGATTATTGTAATAAAGAAAAAAATTGATATATTGAGAGCGTACATAAGATGCAATGGGAATCTTAGAGAAGCTTCTGCATTGTATCGAACCTTGTATCCAGAAAGGGTACACAGACTCGCACGTTGGCAAAAATTGATCGTAATTTAGGAAGAAACGGAGTTTTAGTGCTAAAATGCTAAGACCAAGAAATTAACGTGCAGCACATGAAGAATATGTAATGGTATTGGCATATTTTAAAGTACATCCTAGCAATTTAATACGTGAAGCAGTACTCGACATTGGAATAAGTCTTTCCATTCTAAAAACAATATAAAATGATCCCACATAAAACTAAATCGATTTCCGGTTTAAGAGTTAGGTATTTTGATAGGAGGTTAATATTTTTTAACTGGCTTAACAATAATCAACATTTTGTGACTGTCATTCTTTGGAGTAATAAATATAATTTCAATAGTAACGGCATTTCTAACAAAAGAAAACATCATTTCTGGGATACAGAGAATCGTGATGAAATTCGGGAATGCAGGTTCCAACACAGATTTTCTATTAATGTGTGCCTCAGTTTTATTATTGTATTACGTGGTAAATTAATTAAGTACAATATATGGTAGACGGTTGTAAAGATAAGTTCGTGTAGAATATATAATAATTACTATCCATTTAAAATATTAAGTTTTTTTTGCTTTACCTGAATAATTTGATGTAAAATTATTTTTGCCGATTTTGACACATTATTAAGAATAAATAATCTAATGATTTTCTTGTATACCTACCATTTTCTAACCATTAATACAATAGTCGAGATATTTGCTGTGACATAAAATCTAACACTGTTCTATATAAAATATGATTTTAAGTGATAGGTAAACATAATATAATATAAATAAGTAGATTGCTCTACATCATTAATTCATTCGAAATATAGTTAAGGATAGTATTTCAAAGAATCTAGAAGCAAATGTCTCAAAATAATATTTTGCGTTACTCGACCAATTGAAGAGTATTAAAAGAAAGGCAATGTGTTAGTTCTACAAGTATTATTCCTAGAAGTGTTTCGCTTATCGTCATTTACGTAGCTGCCAAGTTTAGGGCTTGGGAACGTCGGTATAAGATGGTGGGCTTGACAACGTAAGAGTAAAAGTTTTTACACAAATACGCCTGGCCCTCTCCCAGAAAATCCCTGAACTAAACTTGTATATAAGTTGATATTATACCGCGTTAGCGGACCCAAAAAATTTTTTTTGAAATATCATTTTTTATCATAAGCATTGAATAATAGACCGAAATAACACAAGAAACGTTGTCAGTCCCGAAACCGGGACTGACAACGTCTTTGCGGGCCTGACAACGATTACTGTATGTAGCAGATCGGGTCTGTGTAGACGGTTAAATAAATATATATATATATATATATATATATAAGGATAAAGATATCGACCGTACCAAGGTAATTAAAGATAATTGATTAAACGGGTAATCGGTCTGTAAATGTAAATCAAAAACCTATTCGTTTATTACTCAATATTTCGCAAAAACCTTTATTGCGTCACAGACCGATTACCCGTTTAATCAATTATCTTTAATTACATGTACGGAGATCATTTAAACCAAAAAACAAGATAAAAATAGGGAAAAAAGCAAGCTTTTCCATTAACAAAGAAACAACTAGTAAAACATATGTACAGCTCACCACAAATAAGTTGAGCGGTCATCGACGCAAATCAAGAATAGAGAGAATGCACGATAGAGATGTTTGTACACCCCGCTACTACCACTCTCCTCTTTGTCCTTTGCGCATATGACCGCTCAAGTTATATGTGGTGAGCTGTACACATAAATATACATACATATAAAAATGCAACACACACTTATAATATAACAAAAGTAACTACACTACTAAATAAGAAATTAATTAAGGTATATAAAACTCTACAATACATATGTATTTAATATAGTGCAATATATAGTACTTAAGGAGTTAACGGCAGACTTAAAATTTATAGCCTTATTATTAGTTTTAATGTTAACCAATTCCAAAAACAGACTCTTTCTATAATTATTCAAAAACTCCAAGATTTTTACTCCTTCAAAATCGAAACTGTGATTGTTTTCTTGGCAATGAATAGTCAGCGCACAAGATTTCTTGCCTAACCCAGTATCACTTTTGAGCTGCCATTCTGTTTTTTAAAATTTGCGACGTTTATACAACATACGTGCCCTCGCAATCCGAACAAGAAAACCTATACACCACATCACTCACTGAGAGGTGAGGAATTTTATCCTTAGTATTTGTAAACAATCTACCGATATTCAAAGCATTATATTTGGCTATCTTTAATGTCTTTAACGGTTGGAATTGTTTAATGACACCATTCGTAAGGCCATCAAGGTAGTATTTGTATTTGATATCAGAATCAACATAAATGCCATAAACCATACCAAACCGTGGTTTTGCGAAGAAATTAGAGAACTGGCAGATAGAAAAAGGAAAAGTTATTTAACCTACAAAAGCTCACCAACAGAAGATGAACGCACTAAATATTTGGAAATCAGGAACAGCGTTAAGTTAAGAATCAAGACCATTAAAAGAGAACACTAGAGCAGATTTACCAGCGACGTGGATCATGACCTCTACGGAGCACAAAGAAAAATATGAAGAATGCTAAAAAACAGGAAAATGCCCGTAAATGAATACGTGCAAACAAAAGGCATCCCACCTGAAATATGTGAGGAATACTTCAGACAACTATACAGAGCGGAGGAAGCATTGGAATTGGATGCATATGAAACAACGGAGGCGAACACAATCAGCGAAAAGGAGCTGGAACCAAAACTGAAGAAACTAAAAAAGAGAAAAGCAGCGGGAGTTGACAACATACCTAACGCGTTATTGAAATACGGAGGCAAGACACTTCTCGCAAAACTTAGAATCTTCTTCAACCTAATCCTGAGCTCACAACAAATACCAGAGGAATGGCACAGCAGCATTACAATACCTATTTTTAAAGAGGGACAAAAGATCTGCCCCGGAAACTATAGGGGAAACCCCTCGACATCTGCTTCGTCGACTTGACGAAAGCCTTTGACAAAGTACGTCTGGAAGATATAATTAGATTACGCCATCCATATCGTAAAAATAATCCAACTACTAAACACGGGCGGGCGAGCACACAACTGCCAATATCTCAACGCCGGGCGGAATCAGACAGGAGGACAACTTGAGCCCATTCTTGTTTAACCTATTAATTGACAAAATTATACGGGAGGTCGCATCGTTGAATTTGGGCTATAGAATGAGCAGGAACAGAGTCAGTATGGTGGTCAGTGTCAATAATGGGGGTACTTAAGACACTAGCCCATACATATAAATGGGTATTGGTAACTTTCTTAGTTTAGTTTAAGTCTGTAAACTCTTCGTTAATGACCGAGAGGTCGAAACACGTGTCAGAGAACAATAAATCTGTCCTAAGTAAAACAATATAACCAACTGTTTTATTCGTTTTAATAGTCATAATGTTTCACCAAGAACCAACCGTGGATTCCATTAATTTTATTAATATTTAATTGTTAAAGTCTAAAGTTCATTAATTGGTGTTATAATATTATCCTTTATTGAAGTTTTATTGTTTTTCAATAACAAATGTTAAAAAGTTTTTTCAAATCTTATATAACAGATGTTACAACTTTTTAATTACTAAAATAAATTTGTACATATAGCTACTACTATTGTTTACTACTTCCATTGCTTCAGGAAAAATCATCTGAATTGTGAAAGTTTTCATACAGAATTCTGACAATGCTTCTGTAATCTATTCAGTCAAAAGGTTGCTGTTTTTAATTAAGTCGATATACATATATATTGAAAATTCTTATACTTAAATTTACAATTTCTAATCAAACCATATTGTATTAAAATTAAATTTTATAACACACGTAAATACGTCATCGTAAAACAGAAATGAATAAAACGAACTAAGAATCTGAAATAATAAATTTAAAAACTGTTATATCCATACATACTATATTCAAGCAACTATCAAAAAACATCACATATAGATCGATACGGATTGTACACAAAGTAGTAAACCGTCTGTTACGGTTCTAATAATAAAAGGTATCCAATAAATTTAAATAAATTCTCCCGTGTTATTTGATATATTTTCCTTATATCGTTGAATGTTAGTGGTTGAGATAAGCGCGTTTTATATCAAAAAGTAAATGCATGTACTTCTAGTCTAGGCATGTGTGTATATACAGAAAGCGTTTAAATTGTGAAAGAAATTCAATAAAACAATGCTTAAAAAGAGCAAATCATTTCAATGTTGATTGTTTACAATTAATATTTTATCAATTATTACTAGTCACATGTTTGTGAGTTATGTCATCAACTTCTTTATTTTTAATTACTAATTCGATAAGTTGCCTAATTCTGAAATTGAGCAACAGCAATTTCATACCTAACATAAAATATACGACTAAAATTTACAAACACAAAAATTTTATTAACTCAAGAAAATAGTGAAAAGCAAAGATATAAACTTTGTCGCAAAAACAAAAGATCAATTTTTACAGAGGTCAGTAAAAACAATAACACAAAAAAAAAAACAATGGTAAGCGAAATCCATTGCACAGACCTAATAAAAGGTGTTGTTTAATGCAACATATTCAGACAAACCTATCGGCCAATCTACAATTAGTAAAATCAAAAAGAAATTTAAAAATCCTAAACACGTTGTAAATTCTAGACAACAGGCATGTCCAGCATACGGCCCGCGATTAATTTTTCAATATTAGCTATTTATCTTCCAATAATTGGCTGATTTCATTTTTATTACATGTAATGTTTTTATTGTATCTCTGGCTTCCAAATAATATTTTAAGACTGTAAATTTGTTTACGAAATAAAGCTCATTTCAATAATTGGTCGAATGGATTCGCGATACTTCTTTATCTCTATACTCGATATGAACTGTTTGACGGCGATGTTAGCCGATGTGTCGACGTTCAGCGACGACGGCCTCTATAGCGGCCTGAGCACAAATCGCTGGCTCATTGACTACGAGTGGCGGCTGTGGCCGCTGCATAGAAATTCCACCTTGAAACCTCCACTCGTTTAGGCGGAAGTCGCCAGTCATTGTAGCATAGACAATAGTTGCGGTTGATGACTAAAAACGTGTACATCCTGTTTGTAAAACGAAATAATTGTTTTATTTGCTATATAACACCTTCAAGTTCATTCTATAAATTAAATATTATTTCGATTGATTGCGATACAGTTTGGATATTTATACGGTATGTAATTATAATTTCATTAAAGTAATATTGTAAATTAAAAAAACTTTTTCACCCTAGGGATGGCTTCCAGAAAACGAAAAATTGAACTTGAATGCCGTATATTTAATGATGAATGTAAGTGGAACTATTTTTTTTACTATGTACAATAATAAGGCGGTTTGTCTTATTTGCAATTCGGGTGTAGCCGTTTTAAAAGAATGTAACTTGAGAAGACATTTTGAAACGAAACATGAAAGTTACGCACAACATTTAAATGAAGAAAGCCGAAAAAACAAGCTGTAGATCTGGTAGAAAAATTGACCCGGCGGCAAAATATATTTACACAGCAAAATCGATTACAAGAATCTGCTACTGAAGCAAGTTTACTAGTAGCAAAACAGATTGCTCAATGCGGAAAACCTTTTGCTGAAGGAGAATTTGTAAAAAAGTGCATGTTGAATGTTTGTGATGTAATGTGTCCAGAAGTTAAACATAAATTTGAAAATATAAGCCTGTCTCGGCAAACTATTGCCAGAAGAATAGAAGATATGAATGTTCATTTAAATGATCAGTTACTGAATAATTTAGAATCGGCCCATTTTTATGCAATAGCTCTTGATGAAAGTTGCGATGTAAAGGATACTGCTCAATTTTTATCAGAGCTATCACTGCAGATTCTCAAGTTTCGGAAGAACTTTTGTCAATTGTTCCTATGAAAGACACAACAAAAGGAGAAGATCTTTTCCGAGAGGTCGAGAAATGTTTTTTGAAATACAATATTGACTGGAAAAAATTAGTGAATGTAACAACAGATGGAGCACCAAATATGGTTGGAAAAAATATTGGTCTCATAAAACGAATTGAAGATAAAATTTCTGAAATTGATCCAAATCATAAAATTATTCCCATACACTGCATCATTCATCAACACGCATTATGCAAAAACATTTTAAAAATCGATCATGTTACAAACGTAGTTATGAAATTAGTGAATTTCCTTCGATCAAAAGGGTTAAAACACAGGCAATTTATTGGACTCCTTGAAGAACTAAATACCAGTTATTTACATGTACCATATCACAATAAAATCCGTTGGTTAAGCTTGGGAAAAGTGTTAAGACGTGTGTGGGATCTTCAAGAAGAAATAAAAATATTTTAACGCTTAAAGAAAATGAGGATTTTCCTGAATTATCAGAACCAAATTGTGATTGTGCATTTTCTTTGGATATTCTCACACATTTTAAAGAATTTAACGTATGTTTACAGGGAAAAAATTTGTATGCTCATGATTTAATACAAAAGTTAAAATCTTTTGAAATGAAGCTTAGTCTTTTTTCTAGAAATCTGGCTGAATGCAAATTTGATCATTTTCCAACGTTAAAGGCCGTATCTTTAAATATTTCAAGAGAAAAGGTTCAAGAATTTAATAACAATATCCTTGCACTAATGACAGATTTCGAGCAGCGATTCGATTGCTTCAAGAAAATTGATAAAAATGTATCTATTATCCGAAATCCATTTTCTGTACATGTAGATGACGTTCCTGTTGATATACAATTAGAAATAAATAATTTACAATGTGATGAATTATTACATGAGAAATATCGAGAAGAGCAAGAAAATTTGTGCAATTTTTATAAGCAATTGAATGATGGAACTTACGGAAATTTAAAACCACTTGCAAAGATACATTTAGTAATCTTCAGTTCAACTTATATTTGTGAACAAACTTTTTCATTAATGAATCTAAATAAAAATACAACAAGATCAAGATTGAATGATTCACATTTGGAAGCTGTGTTAAGAATAGTAGGCGATGCAAAGCGCCTCAACAAGTCACATTAATTATTATGTTAATTTGTTATACTAAATTACTTACATTTATTCATAAACAAATTCAATAATAAAATTTTGTTTGCTTAAACGAATCGTTTCTGTTTTCTTTAAAATTTTTTACATTTTACATTATTTAAATTTAATATTTCGTCCGGCCCGTGAAAAAAGTTTTCTTTCCAATCCGGCCCGGGGGCAGAAACTGTTGGCCACCCCTGCCCTTACCTATATGACGAACAAATTGCATCGGTTTGTTTGGGTGATATAAATATCAATAAATATGGACAATTGATATGGACAAACCTCATTATATTTCAAAAATATGCTGGATTCTCTTGAACATGATCAACTTGATGTACCTACACGTGTAATTTAGAATAATCAGACTTATTTGATGTTACTAGATCTCGATATTCTGTATGATTTACGAACGACATCATAGACGGCGTTGGAAATCTATTAAAAACATTTTTTTATTTGATGAATTTCTGAGACTAGGACGTCTGTGCGTCTGTGATTTCTGATGCATAGAAATCGCATATGACTGAATCTCCATTTATTAATAAGCCTACGGAGATCTTTAAATATATACAAAGTAAAGGTGATACCTAGTGTATTCCCAGTAACTATTGGTTACGCACAACTCAAGACACCACAAGATATTGTGAAAGCATCTGCTGAATTCTTTCTTCAATATGTCAGCCCAGTTCTTCGTTTTGGGGATTCTCAACTGAATCACGAAAACGTTTTTTTTATGAAGACGAACAAATTACCATAATGTCAACTTTTCGGGGTGATCTTGCTGTGGGTGATAATGATTTAATTCCTATCTACTAATTCGTGTTGCAAGATCTGCTTTAGTGAAACACTTGACCTTGATAATAAATCTCTCTATCAGAACTGCGACCTTTCCTTGTCAATGGCGCCTTGCAAAAATGTGTCCATTATTTAAGAAAAATGATAAAACCAAGCTAGAAAACTATCGAGCAATATCTATCTATTCGCAGCAACTTTGCCAAAGTATTTAAAAATGTAATTTATTATTTAATACAAGATCATTGATGTAACCACATCAACACGGTTTCATGCATAGCAATATCTATCTATTCGCAGCAACTTTGCCAAAGTATTTAAAAACGTAATTTATTATTTAATACAAGATCATTGATGTAACCACATCAACACGGTTTCATGCGCGGTCGATCAACAACTACTAATCTAATATATAACTCAAGCAATCTCTAATGAATTGGACAATCAAAGTCAAATTGGTGTGGTTTATACGGATTTAGCATGCCTTTGCTTAAACTTTTACATTCTTGTTCATGTTCTTTACAATAGTTTTGGATCTCGTGAGTTCTATCTTTCTTCCGATGTCCCGCTAGGGTCCAACCTAGGACAACTACTTTTAAATTTATTTCAAAACGATTGACTTGGTTCCATAAAGTGTTCTGCGCGTATGCCGATGACCTCAAAATCTATAATCCTATAAAAGCTGTGGGTGATATTTCTTGCCTTCAACAAGACTTATTTATATACTTAATTAAACCGGTGTTCCAGGGTATAAATTGCATTTAAATATAAGTAAATGTTGTTTTATGTCCTTCACACGTAAAGTAGACCATCATAATTCTACTAAATTCATAGATGGTGTTATGTTGGAAAGGGTAGGCATTTTCCGGAATCTTGCAGCCCTTTTCAAAGCAGATTAGGTTTTTCCAACCATATAAATCATGTTTACGCATTTGTCTCAAGATCTTTGGGTTTTATTATGCGTTGCTGTGTGGCTACTTCAGTAACCCATTAGTTTTGAGGACGCTGTATTTTAGTTTTGTGGTCAGAAAGATGAACTATGCTTCACAGGCTTGGTCGCCGCAGTATATTTACCTACAACTATCCATTGAAGAAATTCAGCCGTAATTTCTGAAGGATTTCTCGTTCAAGATGTTCGGGACGTATCCTCTGCGAGGTGTTGAAATTTCCCACTCCCATACTATCCGCTCGTTCCACTTCCACATTCCCAATTCCCTTTTCGAGAATAAATTTACTACATGGATCTCAGTTCAAGAACTTCTAAGTGCGATGGCTTAGAAGATCCTCAAGGAAAAGGTGAAAGTGATGTCACCCAAACGTCAGGAAGAAAGATGTCCTTATCAGGACAAAATCATCCGAACGCGGCGAAATATCACCAAGGACAACGCTTCAACAAACGACCGCGAGAACATTCGAAGAAATATATATACATAAATAGAGAATTTCCCTTATATTAAGATTGATAATTAGAATTTACATTTACCGTATAAAATAAAATCAGTTATTATCATAAATTATTTTATCTAATATCATAAGATAGAAAGAATAGGTTCAACTTTAATACGAATAACGAAAGTTTCTCAATTTCTATAAATCTATTTACTACGCGAATAAGGCCTTTTTGTCGATGTATACATAGGCGTAGAGTCGGGAAAATAAATATGCGACGTTTTGATGTTCTTCTTAAGGAAGAACGGATTAGATACACGCGAAAATTAACTGATTATACGGAAATAGTTCAATTTTAATCGAAAATTAATGATAGTGTGACAATGATCTCGTAAGCGTACAAATCATTTGCCTGCGGATACGGGAATTATCTATCTAATGACGAGTGCGCCTTAATAGATAATTAGAGAGAAAAGAACGATACTTTCTACGACAGGATGTGCGTCTAGGGGAATGCAGTTAGCGGCTTTACGGTTTTAATTACTTATAAACGTGAGTACACATTATAAATAATCACGGGCTAACGTGTTTACCAAATTAAATACTTATAAACGTGAGTGCATGTTATAAGTAATTACGGAGATCGGAAAAGGAGTTTTCTTGTCGGTGGGTGCACCACAAGAGGGGGGTATGACCATTTATCTTTCTAGTGACAGAACAAATGATACATTATAAAATTTTTCCTTTATAAAGGTGCTCCTTCGCATAAATAATGCTTAAAAATAGAATTTTTGACAAAATGCACGCCATGATCACGTACAAATGCACACATTGGACACCTACGTCACAGCAACAGATACGTTTATAGTCACGTATACCAACGCAAAGACATTATTCTATTAAATGATAATTAACATTCGTACACATGATAAATTAATTATTAATTTATGGGACTGTGTTTGTACAAAAA
This sequence comes from Amphimallon solstitiale, assembly GCA_963170755.1. NCBI lineage: Eukaryota > Metazoa > Arthropoda > Insecta > Coleoptera > Scarabaeidae > Amphimallon > Amphimallon solstitiale. The sequence continues at coordinate 39,133,468 of OY720684.1, read as the reverse complement.
TATTGAATCTTTCATGTTAAAATTCAACATTATTGCTTAATATACACTACTACGTTATTTTTGTACAGTACGAATGAAAACTCGTTTCAATGTAGCTATAAGTATAGTTTAAGTAAACTACAATTATTGTCCTCTATGTAAAAGAAAAACATGAACATGTAAACATTAGTCTTTACATTATAACACCATTGATAACCTTGAAAGCACAAGTGTCTGGTTGTAATTAAATTTATTCAATATTCCATTGATTAAATTTTAAATAATCATAGCATTGTTAAGAAAAATCCTTTGTTTTTTCAATATATTTTAAAACTGTCAAAAAAAATTAACAGTCATATGTATGTATATATCCAAAATAAATGATACAGAACCGACGGTTCCACACTATTGTAAAAGAATTATATTCACGTATTAACACTTTAATTCCGACAGACGTGTATTCATCTTTTTAGCTTATCCATCTGTTTGGAATGAAGCGGCCAAGCTCCATTCATTAATTCATTACCCCGTAGACCTAGTGATGTTAATTGTAGTATTGTGTCGGGGCTAATGATGTGTGATTTAATCGTTGGTCATTTGTATACTGCACGGTTGGCCCATCCGACTCAAATGCTTTAGAAATAATTCTATTCCACTCTTTTTCCCATTCGTATATATGTATGCTTACATGCATTAAATATTATAGCAGTATTCATTTAAAAAAAAAAGCGAACTACCTACTACCAATACATATATTTGATTTGCTTCTTTGTTGATAAATAATTACCAACAATAAAATTATAACTAGTCTCATAGGAATACCACTCGCTGGTAATACATATCTCCTTATGACTTCGTACTTTGAAAATAAATTTTAAATCACTGCTTTTTTTGATTTTAAAAAGATTTACACTTTGAGTTAAAGCTAACTTCAAGGTACACTTAAAGTAAAAGCCTTTCATAATTGTATTGGGATGTCACTTTAACTCACATTAATTTCATTGTAATGTTTTTGTGTTGGTTGCATTCTATTATAGCTTATTTTTCAATTTTACAAATTTATTTTCCTGACAGTTTTACACGCGTTTTATGTTTGACAATTTTGGCACATTAAAACTTGCATTCGTTTTCGATATTAGATAGTGACAGTTTCTTGTTGAATATATGTATTTTGTTAAAATGTGTAACCAGAAAGAAACGGAAAAAAGAAGAATAGAGGAGCTAATATTAGCAAGGAGCAAGAACTGTTGCTTTTGCAGGAAGTGGAAAAAGAAAAACTATACATAGAGTGCAAGACAGCCAACAAAAGGCCGTAAAGGTTTGAAATATAATTAAGAGACTATGTACTGTACTTTATAAAATGTTGGTATCATAGCAGAACTTTCCAATACCGAAACTGTGACCAGGTTAAGTCAAAGTATGCAATTGTAGAGGCTATATAAACTCAAGCCCTAAGATATGCTTTTCACCAAATCACCAGTGGGATAACACCGGTGATTTGGTGAATCTTCTAAGGTTACACCTTAGTCAAAAACACTACGTTTAACACTCTTTTCTGTTTTTCTCATGCTAATCTGAAATTTAATCATTTCTGCAAAAATTGTGAGTTAGGCAATATCACATCTCACTACCTCAGATAATTAGATCGTTGATAAGATCTCACCTTAGGGGCAGAAACACTTTTATCCAAAGAACTCGGCTTTTAGATAAATCAAATTCATTAAATAAAATACAAGAAATGTTTTTACAAAAATATTTATCATAAATAATTAATTAAATGACAAATTCATACTAATGTGTCAATCAAGGCTCCACCCTATGAGTTCATTATTGAAAACTCATCGAACACATCCTTGATTCACAACACTACGTATCTAAATTTCTAATACGCAAGAAGAATGAATAGAGAAATAGTATATTATGCAATGAGCATTTAATGATAGCTATTAAGACACGAGTAAGAAAATTACAATACGAGGCGAAGCCGAGTATTGTAATGAATACGAGTGTCTTAATAGCCATTAAATGCGAGTTGCATACACTATTTTTTCTACAACCCCATAATAAAATATTATCTTTTGAACATTCCATTTCATAAATTGAGGTTAAAATTTTCCATGCACCTTCGCGAATTTAGCTGGTGATAAATTGTTCGTGGTTACTAAGGCTTGTTTCATAATTTCTGGTGGAATCAAATTTTACATTTCACTGTCATTATCCCTCATTTTTACCATTTATATTTTCAAAAAAGCACAAATTTTAAGTACTTACTTGTAAATTGCAGAGAACTGTCACATTTATTTAATTTGTATATCTGTCAGATATGCAGTCGCCATATTGAATATTGTTTGAATATTGGAATGTCGAATTCCTATTGGATATAAACTTGTATCGTAATGAAAAATCTGCATTCCTATTGGATATAAACTTGTATCATAATGAAAATCTGTATCGTAATGGACATCATTAAGGTACAGGTTCGGCATATCTAATAATACAATTAAAGTATGGGAGTAGAAAAAAATTATTATAAAATTAAATTGGAAACTTTTGAAAAACTGTTCTAATGTGCATTAAAAGGTCGACTATGTGCTGATACCCATTCGAATGCATTTTCTCACTTCTAAATGATATTTTCAACACAGATGCATGCCAGAGAATCAATTAGTGCTCAATTCTATAAGTTCATTATTGTAAACTTATTGAACACATCCTTAATAATGTATACATACAGAAAAAAGAAAGACATACAAATACATGGAGAAGATTAAAAGGCATGTGATCAGACTAACCAGGAAATTTGATCGTCTGTTATTCTGCACATAATAATAATAATATATATATAATAAAACACAAGTGTATAGTTTTAAAATTACTATAATGTTTAACATACTACATATGTTTCGCCACACTGTGGCTTCATCAGGTAATTTTGAAACTACACGCTTGTGTTTTATTATGTATATATATATAATGGAGTTTCAACATGTATCTCCTTCGTCGATTATTAATAATAATAATAATAATAATAATAATAATAAATAAAAGCAAACATAAGAAAAAGAAAAAACAATTAACAATTAAAGAAAGAAAGAGCTAGAAAAAAAATCTGAAACCAAGCAACAACACTGCAAATCAAGGAAATCGAGAGACATTCACCGCGGCTTCTGCAAATAAGTACTCTTTGTACTTCTTTTTAAAAGCGCTACAGCTGATGTCCCCGAACGATTCAGGTAAAGAGTTCCAAAATTTGACGATGCGGTAGGAGTAACAACGTTCAAAAGCGGCAGTCCGATGTCGGGGCAATCCCATAACATTTCTATGTCGGATATTAATGTTGTGGATATCCGTCCGGTAAGTGACCTTATAATATAGATAAGCCGGCTGTCTACATTGAACAATGCTGTAAAACAAAACTGCTGAATTATAGCCGCGACGATCGTTCATACCCAGCCAGGGAGAGTTAATTCAAAGCTCAACATGTCTAATCTCAATGTCCAAACACAAAAACGAATTTTATAAATTTCAAATAAATGGAATAACCTTTTTATCTACCTATATGAATCACCACACAAAAAAGAAAACCACTGTGTAGTTATACATTCACAAAAACATACAGTTGCTCTAATTCATCAACCATTCCTTTTAAATTACTCAAAAAAAACCTTTATTCTTGTAGCAAACTTATAAATCTACAAAGAATTGTAAAGAAATAACAAAAATTTCATTCTAATCTGTACAACACAAAATAAAACATAAGGTTATCATTATCCTTAAATTAAAATAAATTGTCAAAAAAAAATTATCCTAAATTAAACTAATTATAAACACCCGAATATTTACTATAGCATTTAGCCTATCATGTATAGAAAATTAAAATTTTCCGGCTTTTATCAAAATTATTTCATTACCTAAACTTAGTTCAAATGTAATATTTTCTCGTGAAAAATATTCTAAGTTCATTAAGTAATTGTTTTAATTAATTTTACACGTCCCGAAAAGTTCTTTAACGAAATTATCTGTCCGAAAATAATTTATGAACATTATTCTAGTTCCTTTTCATTTATTAAAGAGTTCCTTTTAAATTATTGTTTTCAAAATATTTTATAAGTCTCGAAAAGAAATTTATTTAATTTCTATAGAGACACTGTATGTTTATTAGTATTCTAAACAGTTCACATCTGCCATATAATTCCCCGAAATATAACGTGCAACGTCTTTTATAAACAAATTTCTCAACAAAAACAAGACTTGCTCCGTATATCGCTGCCTGCCCTATTTTATATAGAAAAAGAATAACAACAATAACAGAAAGCTTGATGACAGCAATTAAAATCACATTTGCATATTACTATAATTTAAATTTGGTGTACCCCAAAAGATGTTTGGGCATACTGGAGTTTATTCAGAAATATTTTATGAAAATTCATCTGGACAAAGGATACCGAAACAAAAACAAAATGTCTGGAAAGATACTATCCTTAATTAATCAATTACGCAATATGTGAAAATCTTTCCTTTATTGCAATGAAATATACATATATACTTACATCATCTGCTGAAAGAAAAATGTGCAAATACTTGTAATATTTTGTTTTAGATTTTTTTGCTTTTCTTTTTACCCAACACCTATTGTAGAAGGGAGTCTTGTAAATTTACAATGATAATCGCGGGCAACTTTGTTACCCGCGATTATCACGGTAAAATTACCAGTCCATGTAATATTAAACATTGCTATAATATTACAAAATTTGCATGTAAAGTTAAGATATATGGCTTCAAAGTTACAAGTATTACTTGTAAAAATACAATTGCAATATGTAATTATACTTTTAATATTACTATCTTTACGTTTTAACACTGTCTTGTTACAACAACAGAACATGTTTAATGTCAAATCCGTGTAAGTGCAGTAATTAAATATATACAAAGTAAAGAATATCTTAACATTAAATATTTACATACATACATTTTACATTCTTTTCTTTTTAATCTAAGACTATTCTAAAAGATAAAATAAAAATTAAATCAACACAAATTTTATCGTGGTCTTGACAATATTTATATAGAGTCTATTTCTAATACAAGACCACAGCAATATGTATGTGAGATAAGTACAATCAAAATCCACGATATTGTATTGAAAAAAATGACATTCATTTTCTACCAAACGTAATCTTAATTTTGAAACGAACAAAATCGTTTCAAAATTAAGACCACTTTTAAAACCATATAAGTTCTTAATCTTATTATATATGGCTGGAAACCTAGGTCGTCTTTTAAAATTCGTCTCACATAAAGACCTGGGCAGTCATATCTAAACAGTAAATTAGGCGCAATAAATTGGTCCCGAAGATAGAAAAAACCCATCCACTGGAAAACTTACACTTGAAAACACGGATGGAAGTTCCAACATATTTGCATGATATAGGTTCTCAGAACTTGTAATTATTTCTAAAACTTATATATCTATCTGTAAAGAATTTTTGGTTGAACACAGGCAATTAACTATTGTAAGAGCTTGAAAAGAGCATACCTATGGGAAGCAATTGAGAAGATGGAGAATGATTTGGACAAGACCCATTAAACTTAGAAGAACTACTTAGAAATATAAAACATAATTTTATCAAAAAACACTATTTCATTCCTTTTGAAAAGTCTTCGACTTATTGAAATTTATGCGTCAATGTTATGCTGTGTGTCGCGTTTACTATCGTATGCAGCAGTACTACAAAAGTTATTGAAATAGTCATGTACAGTACACAGACTGAGTCTTGGCCGATGGGAGGAGCCTCGCCCTATCAGTCGCGCAGATTTATAGGTCAGTGCGTGACAGAGAAAGTATTCGGAAAAAAGAAATGATAACATTTGTTCAGCATCGCACATTAGCCGGACGAACGAGTAAATGAAGATAAGAAATTGTAATATACTGAAAAGAGATACATATATGTGTAGACTTGAAAATTTTTCCAGACTGCTCGTGCTTATCCTAATATTATAAGGATTCACTGCGCACCTAGTGGGAGGGGCATCCCATCGGCCAGGTCTCAGTCTGTGAGCTGTACGCATGAAAATATAGCTGACATACATCATCTTGGAAAATGAAAATTTTGTTGTCTTTCTGTAGCTGTGACACTAGCCGCTCCTCAAGGTAAAAAAGGAAGCTACTTCGGAAAAATGGTTCATAGACTTTGTAATTTGTAATTACGCCACATCTCCTCAAATGGATTCAAACTTGAAGACATCTACTACTTACTAATATGCCTTTGCTTTTCGGTTATAGAAGTAGGAAACGGAGAGAGACATAACCCTATATAAGTATAAGATTTTATATGACAAGTTATATATTGTAAATACTTATTAATTTTTTTTACTAATACCACAGATAAAGCTTTGAATGAAAAAAAAAAGTAATAATTCATGAAAATACGTCTCATGTTCTTTGCTAAAAGTAAGATAGGTCCTCAGGATAAACGGTCTAGATATAAAGAAATTTACATAATTTGATTAAAAATGTATATTTTTACATGTCCGACAGAAATAAGCAAACAAGTTAATTCGTAAGCTAAGGAAGTAAAATTATCCTTGCATCCTTTTAAACCTTATATCCAGATTTGAACGCTTGATGACCTGTCTTTCCTTTCGGAATAATCATATAACGAGACGACAGCTATACAAATGAGACGACTTTCAGCCAATTTAAATGACAAATTGAATCGATATTTCTTTCTATAAAAATATTTATTTAAGAGAAGGAACCGTGAGGGAAAATAAAAAGGGAGGGTGACCGTGACGTCGTTAGCGTTCTGACTCGCCTAATTTAACAGGGTTTATAACACCGTTTGATAACACGAATGGGAGCTTAATTATGTATTATAGTGCTTTTTTCAGATTTCAGATAACGATGCATAATGGTGCCCCCTCAGTTTGCAATTTATATAAATGTATCTATCTATCTATGTATATATATATATATATATATATATATATATGTACACATACAAAAGTACGTATTTACGGACGTACATACATACATGCATGGCTCATCTCAGTGAAATATCGTTTCGGAACTGATCCGTGTTTAATTTACATTTTATTTTGGCGATTTAAATCGTCAATAACCATAAATTAACTGTATCAGTGTTATTGATCAAAAAGACTTGTTAGTTTTTATGGCCGCATTTTTATCCTGTTATTCAAATTGGCCTTCTGCTGATGGTATTGCAATATTTACAATTTTCTTTGTATATAACTTAAAGGGTATCCCTAGATTTGTTTTACAAGTAAAGTCTTTAAAGTTGAATGATTACAGGATAACAATACCACAACATTCTTCTAGAGCAAACGTGGCCAACACGAGGCCCGCGGGCCGCATGAGGCCCACCACGTTAAATTGTGGATGGTTTTATACAGTGGCGGCCCGCGATTTTTTGGGACGGGAGGGCACCGGGGGTCTGAGTGTTTAATATCAAAAATTAAGTACAGACAAAAAATAAACACAATATGCTATTTAATTAACTCTATAAATAAAATCCATCCGCCGTTCCTTACGATCAGCAAAATGATTAATAACTCATTCATTGAAGTTTGGTGTTGATGTCAGTAATTGTTTTTCAATGGAACCATTGCAAAGGCACATAGTCTGCTTTCCCGCATGGTATTTCTAGAAAATGTTTTTATTCTCTTCAAAGTAGAAAAACACCGTTCACTTGATTTTTTCTATTTTGGTTATTAAAAGTTCAAAAAAGCTTAAAATGGGAGACATGTTTCGTTTGAACATTTTAAATTACATTGTTACATTAAAGGCTTACATTTTGACATTTAAATATAATTTGGTTCCATTTTTTTTTTTTTTTTGTTACCAACGTCAAAACTAAAACAACAAAATTAGCGTGCAATAAAGAAATACTTTTGCAACCAAAATGGATGTCGTAAAGTGAACTTTATAGCACCGAAATAGAAAAAAGCCTTTTGCACATTACACACACACACAACCAGTCTGATAAACTGTAAGAGCTTCTGTTGAATTTTCTCGTCACGGTTTTATTAGTTTTCAAATTGTGATCTCCTAGTTTAATCAATAAATCTGGTCTAGGGAGACCTAGATTTTTAATTCTGTCCTAATGTTACTAAAGCAATTCATAGTTGCATTTGCACCGATAGAAATTACAACATACACTCACCGCTGTATACTGGACCGCCACCCGGACCCGGCACCATAGAGTAGTGCCCCGCCGCCTACATATATACGCACGCTACCCGCGCCAGTTTCATCGCTCGATTTCTAATGCAGACGGGGCAGTCGCGCGAGATGCCCCCGAGCCTACGTCAGACTGCGATTTTTAAACGCGCTGAAAAGACGGACTGTTACTTCCGAAAACATATTATTTGTTATCAAACAAATCAGAAAAATTACATACAAATTAGGTATTTACAATTAATTTATCTTTTAAAAGAAATTTGTTACGGAGAAATTTGTCACAGGAGGGCAGTGCCCCGTTGCCCTCCCTGCAGCAGCCGCCACTGGTTTTATACTCAAATATTGCAACTTTTATTTATCGTTGTATATACGAGGGATGTTTCCAAAGTTCTGAGAATTTAGCTATAATTTTTTTATTGTGTCAATTTTCATCAAAATTACAATGTAGTTTTACAATATAATCGCCATTTATTTGAATACATTTATCTCAGCAATAAATTAATTTTTTTAAACCGCCCTTAAAAAACGTTTTCGGTGTCTCTTCAATCCACCTATTTATGGCACGTTTTACGTCAGTTAAACCTTCAAAACGAACACACCACCCCGTGGAGGTTTTTTCAAATCTGGGAATAGATGAAAATCACTCGGTGCTAGATCCGGTGAATGAGGTGGAAGCGGGAGCAATTCCCATCGTAAATCGTTCAAAACATCCTTCGTTTTTCTTGCGGTATGCGGTCTTGCATTATCCTGTTGCAATAACAGACACTTATGCAACTTCCCAAACCGTTTTCTGATAAGTGCCTGCCGCAATGGTCTGGATAATAACTTCGAATAATATTCTGCGTTAATTGTAGTAGCTTTCGCCAGATAATCTATAAAAATAATCCCTTCGCAATCCCAGAATACAGTAAGCATTACCTTTCCAACAGACGGAAATGCGTCTATATCGGTCGACCATATAAATTAGACTGAACGATATTGCACCGGATAGCTGCATAAGCATGTCAAGACTTGTCTATCACCAATAGCATTGCCTATAAGTTCTGCGTAATTAAATAAGAGCACAATTCCTAGAACTTTGGAAACATGCCTTGTATACAAACAGTATTACATAAACGATAATTACATGTGCTTCCGTTAACAAAGATGAACAAAAAAAGAAAGCAGCACAGCCCTGTGAAGTTAAAAACCGAATTTGCAAAAATATAATATTTAATCGGAGTTCCGGGTAGATATGGAATAGTTCTAGAGTACTTTGCGCAAAATTTCAAGAGTTGTGCAGAATTTAACGAAAAAATGGCAAACCCCGATAATGAGCTGGCAGCCACTTTTGAGAAAAACAGTGAGTTTTAGACATATTTCTGCACATCGACCATAGTTCTAGAGTTTTTTTTAACAATTTTGCAAATATTTTGCAAAAATATTAAATTTTGAAAATCGCACAACAGTGCTGATCACAGTTCTCGATGGAACACTAAGAGTTCTATCGAAAATCCTGATAACATTTTTCTGTAAAGTTGAAAATTCAAAAGATATTCGAAAAATTAGGATTCATGTGCTATATAGTGAATAGAAAAAAAACGCACAATTAGGGAAAGTTATTAGAAGGGTGTTATTCAATAGAATCCTAAACTACCGAGAAAAAATAACATGTTATTACATGAGCAATATATTTTTCGGAAAGGAGTATCTACTTTGGATGCAGTGCTACACATTGTACATTATGTTACTGATGCGTTTGAGGATTCACAGACTGCGAAAGCACAGTTTTGTGATCTCTCGAAGGCCTTTGATTGTGTGTCGTATAGTGTGTGGCTGGCAAAATTGAAAGTTTATGGATTTCGTGGTGCTGGTATCATATTTAGTCGATAGAGTTACGCAGGTTGAGATACACTTTAAACTTAGTAAGCTGCAGATAGTTACACACGGTGTGCCCCAAGGTTCTACTGGGGTGTCTCTAAAAGGTGCGGAAAAAACGCTACCACACATTTCTGAGGGCAAAATATGACGATCTAACCCAACTTACCTCAGTCCAAAAGTGGATGCTTTCGGAGATACAGAGTGTCAAAAGTTCAATTTGGTTTTAGTTTTTTATAAATAATTTCTGTAATAATTGGTATATTGTCACAATATTTGGGTAGGGGGGGTTTCGTGGGGTAAAAAATTTATATCTGCTCTCATTTTCATTGCAAAATGTAGAGGGCGCCACCTGCGGCATATTGTATCCATTTAAAACGTAATAACTTTTTTGAGACACACTGTATTTAACTTTTAAATAAAAATTCTTATTCTCCAATGTTTTTTACCTAGAAAAGGTATACCTGGTAGGAGTTGATTGGAACAGCCGTTTATGAGTAATCTGGATATAAAAAATTCATTCCGTATATGGACACATATGCTTCTGTAATTTGGGTGTTATTCTTGTGGCAATTCAATGCAATGGTGCATCCACTTTTGGACTGAGGTAAGTTGGGTTAGATCGCCCTCAGAAATGTGTGGTAGCGTTTTTTCCGCACCTTTTAGAGACAGCCTGTATATTGGGACCACTATTATTTCTGATATATGTAAACGATTTACCTAGAAATGTCCAGGCACAAACAAGATTATTTACCGTGACGCTGTTTTTCTAACAAAAAAAATGAGGTGTGGCCACCACACGACTTTCTTATACTTATGAGCGTTTCAAATTATACAATTTTAAGAATTTTTTTTATACAAAACTTATTCAAAATCCTATTCTAAGTACTTTCATTCTCTTAATAAATCGCTATAGAATGCATACTTTGCAAGATATTCGAAAAAAAGTGCTACTCGCTAAGAGTAAACGTGCCACTTCCGGTCCGAATTTTGAAATTTCATGTATACAAAAAATATTGCAAATTCAACTCTAAATACTTTTGTACTCTTAATAAATATATATAAAATGCATAATTTATGACATATCTGCAAAAAATCGCTATTCGGTAAGAGTAAAAGTGGTACTTCCGGTCCGAATTTTGAAATTTTTTTTATACAAAAGATATTTATAATTATAATCTAAATACTTTTATACTCGTAATGTACCTGCCTAGAAAGCATGACTTGCGAGATATTCGCAAAAAACTGATTTTCGATAAGAGTAAAAGACCTACTTCCGGTTGGAATTTCGAAAAACCTCTTTAAGATAATTTGTCTCAAATTTAATTTTGAGTACATTTTAATTCTTTATAAATTTGTTTAAACTTAGAAATTAACGAAATATTAGCAAAATTCGAATTTTTCACTGAAGTAAACTGCTACTTCCGGTCTACCGATTTTACTGAAAAACTAATCAAATCTCAAGAGGGAGATTATACACGTAAATACAAAATTTGGAATTGATATCTACAGCGGTTTGATCGCTATCGTGGTCACACACAGACAGACAGACAGACACACAGACATTTTTTTAAAAACCACTTTTTCGGTATCAGGGGACTTCAAAACGTGGACATCTGCAAAAATCTCGAGGTCGAAAATTTTCATCATCACAATACTTCCTTATACTACGTATAAGAAAGTAACAAAGATCAACATTTGTTCGAAGTAGAAGGTGTAAATTTACAAAATAAAAGCAAACTATGGTTTAGCGGAAATCGTTATTAAACATAAACAATACAAAAACCATGAACTTTAGGAACAGGAAAGAGACACATCATAGGAACCACTAAAATATTTAGGATTACTTTCAGACAATGGTTTATATTGGAATGCACACGTGGATTCACTGTGTATAAAATTATTAAAGACGATATATGCTATACGTAAGAGTTATCATATTGTGTTGGTGAAAAAGCACCAAGACAGTCATATTTTTCCATGTTCCATTCTGCAATGTCTTACTGCATAATTGCTCTTAAATGCTAGATGCAGGCTCAGCAAACGATGTTTAGTTCGTCATTACAATAACCATGTACCATTGTTAAAGCGAGTTATTCTGTTACCATGGTGATTGCAAAGAAAATGAAGATATTTTCGATTGGTGAAGCAGTTATAAAAGATGTTTTACCTGATAAAAGCAAATTATTTTCAGCATCAGTCTTTCACGTCGAACTATATGTCGTTGAATTTATGACATTTCTGCTGAAATAGTAGTAACTTTACGATAAATCAACCAATATTAAAGTACGGATATCTCAGACACATCTCAAGAAGTGAAATTTATTCGCTATATGATTCATGCCAAATGACAAAAAAAAGTTAAATCTTTTGAATTTAAAAGACAGTACTTGAGGAGTGGATGTTTTAGAGGCAATTGAAAAATGTTTAACCGAAAATAGATAACATTTTGAAGCCCTTGTCAGATAATGAGCAAGTAAGCCTTGGAAAACTATTTTAATGTCGACTATATTAAAATAGTTTTTCAAAGCTTACTTGCTCATTATTTCCTCAAAAATTAACAGTAATTGAATTACTCTCGCTATAATTAAAATTGTAAAATGATGACTAAAACAAACCTTGCATCCATGAAATCAGAAAGAAATATGCAACTATGATTGCCATTTATAAAAACATAAGCTTATGTTATATCTTGATAAATAAGTGTGCCATGAATTTTTAACTAAGTTTATTAAATTCCACGTAAAAATTACGACCAGATACCATTTTTATATTATGTAGATATATATATAATTGAAAATTTCGGCAATTTTCAATGTTTTTAGAAATATCTTCAAAAGTTGATAATAAATGGTAAATCTGAAAATACTATCAAATTTAGAAGCAACTATGCTAATTTAACGATCTTGTATATTCAATATTAAGAATGTTACCCTGTATATATTCTACTTAAGTCTTAGTAAGTAGATAAAAATACCTTATTATTTAAAATGATGAGTCATATGACAACAACAACTAAGACAATTTTTACAGGAAAAGTTTCATCTATACTTAGTATCCATAAAAAATTCGTAGACTTCATATTTAAACAATCCAAAACTCTTTACTGTTATTCGGAAAATATACATGGGTGTTAAAATTATTTGGAAGACTTTGTAGTAAAAACAGAATACAAGTTGTATTATTATTTCATTCACTTTTAGAAGTAATAAATCGAATAAATTTGTATTTTTCAAAGATATTAAAGCAACCAAACATATTACTATATATAATATAAATTTTTTTTTTAATTTTTAATAGTAGATAGTTTGCAAGTTATAAATACTTTTTTCATACTTATTATTATCGATTATGAAGTTTTTATATTAAAACCACTTACATTACATCCTAGCAAACATATAATTTTCTTGTCTTCGTTTAAAGCGAAATCCGATTATAATGAAGAAAAAATAGTAAATGATAATTATGACCGGAATACAAAAGTTTTATTATTTTTTTTGCAACTTAAATAATTTCCGGACATTCCAGTTGATTGTTTTCCATCAATTAAAATATCAAAACAATCGATAAAGTATTTGTTCATAACTTATTAACATAACTCTACATACAGTTTCAGTTCTTCATATCTACTGTATTACATTAATAGTATGCTTTATAGAAGCAAATATTTTTACATTATTATATTATACATAAATTCCATTTTACCAATTATGCCGTATAATAAAAATTCTCAACTATAAATTAGAGTTTGGCAGAATTATTATATATCATATACGTGTATGTATATATTGTATATATTATACAACAAATAATTTATTACACTCCGTGTTATGGCATTAAAATGCATACAGAAGACATCACTTAAAACGATGGACTGAGACCAACACGCTCATATGTACATTAATTATTTACATTACAATACCTGAAGCCAGGCAGCTATTCAAATACTCCGGTGCGTAAAAAGATGAATGACTGGATCTGATCCAGCCAAATGTACGACCTCATGATTTTAAAATAAACCGGAATTATAATGAATTTTCAAAGAGCTCCCTGTTTTGCTTTTATTATTCTTATATCCTCTTTTTGAATCGTTATTAAATGTTGTATCACAAAAGTCGTCTAAATATTTGTGTGTGAAATATTTTTTTTTCTATCGCAATTGAAAAAAAAATTGAAGTACATATTCAAATTTGATATAAGATTAAATGCGGCTTTCGAATGACTGAGTACAGCTTCTTTGTATCGTAACTCACATTGTATAGATGATTTTATTTCAATAACTTTTCAGATTTATACAGAATATATCAAGACGAGATTTGGTCAAAAGAATATGAAAAACAACCGAGAATTGTTTTGAAATTTTGAAAATAATTTTATTTCTTACGATTTTAATTTTGAATTTTATTTTCCTGTTGTTACACCGAAAATGAGTATCAACTTCTTTTTTTTAGAATGGAAATCTCTAATTTACTTTCTGATATGTACGTTTTTCTTTATCCGGATTAATTAATGCAGGCTTTAATCCATATAAGCGAAAATCCGTTTAATCAAATCCATTTATTAGAAGTTCTCAAAACGCGGTATACATAAATAACACTATAAACCTGTAGTAAGAAACATAAACACAAGGAACAAAGAATTTGACATTGTAATTCAATCTGGACTACATACGTATTTAATTCCAAAAATGGGTAATTTTTGTTTCCAGAATTTTTTTTCCAAGATTTTATTTGTTATCTCTTCTTTTAAGCGTCTCAAAGCTATTGTTTCATTAATTTTAGTGTTATTCTTTTCTGCCCATTGTAGACATATATATATAAGCTGTTCAAAGCATCTTCGTGTTTTACGAGCCTTTAGGAATCAGTGATAGCCTCATGTGTCTGTTCTAAAGGTATGTCGTCGTCTGCATGCAGATGATCATTATCCCCAATAATGGAATACAATCCTCGTATATTTGCTATGGTAAGAGCCCAAGGTTTTCTATTTGATTTGAAAGTTTATTAACAAAGTGTTCCACAGTTTGTTCGTTACTAAACTAAAAATCTTTTCCCAACTAACCTTATGAAACCTAATGAAAATTTGAAACCCATTCCCTGCTTGCTTTGATTTTGTTATTGCCGTAATGCTTCATGTATAACTGCTTAGCTTTTTCAGCTAGAATTTCGGAAGAGATAACAACGTGTTTGCCTCTTTGTAAGTTTTTGGAATACCTCACTTTTTTTCTGTAACGTTAATACCGTCTTTTTACGATGCGGTGCCATTGTAGTTAATATTTGCAAAATATTGTAACGTTTTCGGGTTCGAAATAAACAACTCGTGCAATTATTTATTTAAAACAGTCTGTATATTTATTTACTTAAAATTATTTAACAATATAAAAACATAAAACTAACTTAACACACTTAAACTACTACAATTTAATTATCACAGGTATTTATTTACTACTACTATTATTTATATCTCTGTCCGTATTTATTTATATAACAGTTCTATTTATATAAGACGGCACTACTATATTTATTTATTCGGCTACCACTATTCGTTTCCACCACTCGAGACTACCGAATTACTCCGCGATTACTTTTCCGCAATGAATCCCGTAATAAATGTCCCTTTCTCTGTATCGGCTGCTTTTTATACCGGCACACAAGACTCTCGTAATACTCGGGAACATTCCATCTTCCTCTCGATATTTGCCAGAACATACGTCGGACATCTGTGAGATGACTCACTGCATTTACGATATTTACCAGCCGAGAGAGATAATTTATGGTCTTTTTTTGTGCGTGTGACAATTTCGTTTTTATCGCGCCGAGAGGTCTGCTTCTTTTATTTAATGTAAACACATTTCGTTACAATATATTTCGCCATAACATTCCAGACCTTCTTCAATAACGTTTCTTACGCAACTCCAAAACTGAAATGAACACTAAGGACGTATGCAAGATGTAAATAACACGCACGAAAATGCTACACTGCTTCAGGGATATCCCTCACACAGTTTCAGGGGAATCCCTCAAACACTTATGTACAAGTAGGCGAGCTAAATTTAGAATGGTGAACAATTATCCTCATAATAAAAGCACAAGCACTTCGGACAACAGCATGCATAATTCAAAACATATTGGATCGAGATAACCGCTGAATCGGCAAAACCATTGGTTCGGACAATTAAAAATGTATTGTATTGTAAAGTAATGTGATAATCATAGGCGTAAAGCCCAAAAAAACATATATAAAAACGAATATCGTTAATTATATATTCAAGTGCGAACCTAACATATTTTTTATAAATTCGTAGTTTCTAGTTGAAAATAAAGTATATGCGACCATATATATGTTTACTTCGACCCCTAATATGTCAAAACCTTGCCCCCCCCCTACCTAAAAAGCTGGTAATAATGAAAATTTTGGACGCCGAAATTTTTGCAGAGCTCCGTGTTGGTGTTTTGAATGATGTTATCGATACCGTATTCTAAACACAAGAATGTACCTAATCTTAGTTGAAAGGGATGAATATAGTCTTTGAGCCATATCAGTAAACCGAAAGTAGTACTTTATCTCAACGCAAGAATAATATTTAGGAAATATCTCTCAGATTTGGTAATCTAAGTATAAAGAGTACAAATATGTTCTAAACTCAATTTATAATCACCTCTGAATGAACTTTTTTAATTCGGGCCGTATATGCTATGAATGTTACCTAGTGCAAATTAACAAGCATATTGTTCTGTATAACCATGGACAGTGTTGCATTTATGCCTTTGGAGGCCCTAGGCGCAACATCATTATGAGGCCCAATAAGAACAAGTCTATTTATTTCAGTTAATGAAATTTATACACATCTAAAGTGTAACTTTGAATATTAATTTCTTTGAAACTAACAGCGATGGAATTTTTTTTTCATATTTTTCTCATGATCCTTGGTCCTCATATAATAACGTACCATCCAGGTGTTCCGCGAATTTTGGTACACGTCCTATACATGCAATATATTACATATGTGTTCATACATTCTCACAAAAAAAACATGACCAAAAGTTTACACCTTCAGTTGAGTCGTTATGGCGCCCTATCTTCCAGGTGTACCTGCACAATGAATAAAAAGAGGAGAGTAGATATAACGCAAATTACAAAAAACAAAAGGGATAAACATTCGATTGACATTCAAGTAATCGGATAAATCAGTACCAATCGGCCGAAATTGAAATTTAAAGAAACTTGTACAGTGATTGTTTCATTTGATACGGTAATCTGTTCATAATGAGTGCCCAATTATACCGAAAGGATCTTTTAAAAAGAGCGGTTCATAGTTACTTTTTGCAAGAAATACGAATAGTAACGAAACCTACGTCCAACCATATTCAGCGAACCAACATCTATCAATTTGTGAGAAATTCGATTTCGAAAAATCATTTTTAAATTGCCGTAAGCACGTTTAATTAATTGATCAGTATTGATCTTAAACTTTAGGTCTTCGTCCATAAACAACCCCAAATTTTTTATGCATTTCTTGCGATCCTGACCAACTCCACAATTGACAGATGCACATCAGGATCAACGCGTTACCTGTGAACATTCTCCCCGAACAATGTCGATAGAGCTTGCCAGTTCAGCATTAATGGTCGCAATCGAAGCATGAACATCCTCCACTCTGAATGCAGCCTATAGCTGGATATCCTTTGCATAGAAATGAAATGCGCACGAAAAGTTACCAAACAGCAACAGCTGCGATGTAAAAATAGAAGATTAGTGGGCCCAAGATAGATTCCCGTGGAACCCTTGACTTTAAGTACTTAAAATCTGATAATGGAAGATTGATAACAAAACTCGATGAGGGAGCCTATCAAAGGCCTTAGCGAAGTCTAGCAGAATCATAACAGTAACACAGTCGCCGTCGGTAGCAGAAACGACGTCATCAGTTATTTTTGACAAAGCAGTAGCACAATTATAACCTGGAAGGAACCCGGATTGGATGGATGGAAGAATGTAGTAATTGATTTTTTTTCTGGCTTTTGTTTTAACAACTATACTTATAATGTCATCATAATTAATATTAAAATATTTTTAAAATTGTTTCTATTATACGTTCGGAAAAGTAGACCTTAACCCATCGTTTATAATCTTGTACATATTTTTAATTGAAGATTTTTTTTTCTTTATCATTATTAAAAATGGCAAACTTCATCAATAATCTTTTCTGAATTAATGTCAGTCCCATAAGTTTCTAAAATTTTATTAAGACTAGTCCTGCACTTGTTTAGATCTGTATCTAAAATATCTTTCTTCACCAAAATGTCAAACGTATCCAATATGTCTAAATAACTTTTTCCTCGCAAATGACACTAAAAATATTAATAATTAAATTTTCTCTCCCGTGCAATATAATCTCATATGAAACTTCATCATACATTTTTCGTTTTTCACTCATTTCTTCTCATTCGTATTTTTTTTCTCATCTGTTAATCAATTCGCTTCTTCATTTAAAGCCGCAACACTATTTCTCATATTTAAAATAAAACTTACTAAAGACTGTAACAAACTATTAGCTAACAACAAATCTTTATCGGAACCTTGGAGAGATTTACTTGCAGCATTTATTCGCTGTAAAGTTTTGTCCCATACAACTGTTAGAATTGCTGTTCGTAAATTGTCAACATGTTCGGCCAATGATAAGCTCTCTAATTAAGAAATAGGTTTAACATGCGGAGAAATGGATAGTTCAAGTAATGCCTCTTCAATCTACGTTTCAAAGCCAATATAGCGGACGCGTTGTTTTACTTAGTCTTTTAAGTGTTAACGATTTTTTTTCTAAATGTTTATGACTTGTTGAAGACGGAAAGTAGTTATATACATTTTGAATAAAACAAAAATATTGTACTACTTCCAGACAAGATTCCACGGCATAGTTACCAATAAAATTTAAAGAATGATTAGAGCCATGGTATATAATATGCAGAAAGACTGTTTTTTCAAGCTAGCTCGGAAACCTGCATAGACACCTTTCATATTGGCAGCGTTATCTTAGCTTTGCCCTCTGCACATTTTTATGTCCAAAGATAACTCATCTAATTTTTTTAATACTACCTCTTCAAAACATAAGGAATTATGTTGTGTAATACTGATGAACCCGATAAATGTTTCTCTAATGTCAGAATTTGCAGTAACCTACCTAAATATAGAGCTAATTAGTGATTATGGGAAACGTCTGGCGTTAAATCAAGTATTATTGCAAAATAAGCAGCTTTCTTAATTTCTGATATTAATATTTCTTTTGTTTTATTAGCTATTAACGGTATGAATTCATCACAGGTGTGGTAAGAAAAATAATTTGATCGCCCAGAACCACAGTTCTCGGCGATCAAATTCACTTAAATAATACACGATAAATAATTCCCGCTAGAATCAGAAAAAATATCATTTATGTTTCCTCTAAATTTTTTCCCCTAGTTTACTCAGTAACTTAATGATAGCTATTATTCTTTTCAAAATCTCTCTCCAATAATTTCTTCAGATTGTATTTGTTTAGTCAATTGAGAATCAATTCGACCATTTACAGAACTTGGTTTTCTTTTGCAATATGTGCACATCGCTCTTATCTGCTCAGTAGAATGTTCGTGATCATATGAAGTTTGTGTTATATTTCTCCAGTCATTAAAACCCAATTATTTAACTCACAAACAAGTTACAAACAAAGCAGTAAATTGCTTTGCTCCTATCTGAAAATATTAGCCACTTGTTTCACCTTTGTTCCATCCGCCTTTTTACAGCAAAAATGTATATATTCTATTGCGTTCTAAGGCATATTTATTACAATATGCTAGATGAATTTGTAATTTTGCAAATAAAGCCAGCCTCACACATTTTACACCACCCTCAAGTTTTTATATCATGAATTTAAAACTGAAAATTAAGTATTTTATTTTGCAACTATAACTAGGCTTTCTTTTATATTACTGTTTGTGAGGAGTAATAATTTAAAGCAGGTCCCATAGAGACTGGGGCCCCCAGCTTCCGCCTGATGCGCCTAATAGCAAACGGGTCTCTGAACGTGGATGAGAACAACTAATCACTCTTTTTCTTTGCTTCAATATTTATCAAATTTCGACCGTTTAATTTCAGCTGCAAAACGTTCTTTTCCTCACACGAATTTTATTTCTCTTATTCTGTAGGATGATTAAATTAAGCAAATACTCATCAATAATTTATTTTCTATATGTAAGAGTGCAATTATGAAACCCTCTGTAGTGCATTAAATTAACAGTCTTTATAATAAGAAACATATTTTTCAGCATAGAAATATAACCTTATATACATCTAAATACTTTCGACCTCTTAAATAATCCAAATAAACACGCGGTGATATTAGTGTCCTTCAAACAAAAACGTCAAGACATAATAAATACTAGCTGTTTCACTACAAGCAAATTAGTTAATCAGGACCCTGGTCTATGAATCCTCCTTTCGCAACAACCACGTGCTAATAAGACAAACGAGGTCATTAACCATAAATGGTTATTATTAACATAACAAAAAATACGTTATTAACACAAAGAAATTAGGAACGTATGCTATGAATATACAAATTAAAATGAATAGTCCAATATGAGTATATTTAAACATTATTACATGTTATTAAACTTAGCTCGAAATGAGTATTGCTGTTTCTAACCACTAGCACTGGTTACGTTCGTGCTTTTGCTGTTAGCAAAAAATGAGGTGTGGCCACCACACGACTTTCTTATACGTATGAGCGCTTCAAAGTATACAATTTTATAATTTTTTTTACACAAAAATTATTCAAAATCCTATTCTAAGTACTTCTATTCTCTTAATAAATCGCTATAGAATACATACTTTGCAAGATATTTGAAAAAAAGTGCTACTCCCTAAGAGTAAAAGTCTTACTTCCGGTCCGAATTTTCAAATTTCATATATACAAAAAATATTGCAAATCTAGAACTAAATACTTTTGTACTCCTGATAAATATATATAGAATGCATAACTTACGACATATTTGCAAAAAATCGCTATTCGATAAGAGTAAAAGTGGTACTTTCGGTCTGAATTTTGAAATTTTTTTTATACAAAAGGTATTGAAAATTATATTTTAAATACTTTTATACCCATAACGAGATCATAATAATTTTAAATTAGTTTATAATTGTTAATTAGGTAATTTCTAATTTTTTAAAAATTACCCAGCAGCCCGAGATTCGAACCCCGAATCTCCTAATCACTAGTCAGGTGCGTTGCCAGTTACGCTACTGCGGGTTCCGGCTTCGAGTTCTTTCAATAAAGCGTATATATAAGCACCGAGACGTCCGTGTATATATAATTTAATTTCTTGGACGATTTAGAGGTAATACTAATTTTAAATCCGGGTTCGAATCTCGGGCTGCTGGGTAATTTTTAAAAAAAATAGAAATTACTTAATTAACAATTATAAACTAACTTTAAAAATAATTTAAAATCAGTATGACCTCTAAATCGTCCAAGAAATTAAATTATATATATTTGTTCCTTTCTTATCGAACGGCCCTATATACAGACTACAATTACCGCAATAAAAAAAATATTAATAATGTTGTAGAAAACAATAATACCACATGTAACACGAAAGCCTAAAATAGAGAACTGCTGTTGATACACAGATTACTCCCCCCTTTCGTTTGGGGAATTCCGGTATAAATGATCAGCTTTTGTAATTAACCTTAAATCCGGGCGGCGGTCTTATTTGATTGAAATAGAAAATATTCCGACAAATCCCTCCGAAATGTTCTAATATGAATGATATTAAAGAAGTACGCAGATTGAATTTTAAATGAACACAAAGCAGGGTGTCGTGTATTGTAATCATGTATTATGTAACAACTGAAATAACTGAATCAAAAACGAATGTACATACACTGTGACCTTTCAATTTTAAAAACATACATATAAGTAGAATAACTAAAAAGGATCACCAAAAACAGACCATCCAGATTTTAAAACAAGATAATGAAATCATAAATAAATTCATTATCACATTATTCTAGAAGTTTACTTGTTAAAAAGAAAATCATAAGAAGGGCGCTTTTAACAATTTCTTGAATTAGATACCTAGAACAAATTGATCCTGTTTTCATTCTTATTACGATAGAATTTTTATATTAATATCTACCTACCAGTTAAAAATAAGGTATATATGCCCAACACACATTAAAATAAACAAGACTTTGATACTCAGGTAGCTTTTAATAGTCAGTTTTCGGTTGACACCAAAAATGATAAATAGGCTTATATTTCTTGCTGTATTACCAAAAAGAAAATGTTCACATAAAAAAGAACCACGTCACAAAGAGAATTTTCTGATAACTCTTACAAAAAGGATCAATACAGATAATTTAAATACTAAAACTGATTCTCGAAACTTTAGCAAATTTTGTAGTGCTTTTTTACTACATCTAAAGAGAATAACAAAAAATGACCATAAGAAAGTAAGTCAATTAAATAGAATCACTGGAAAATCTTTGATTTATCAAAAACGACATTCAACAACATTACAAGACAACAATGCCTACCAATGTGTTCAATAACTAACACAAAAAGATACAAACAGGAAATGTGTAATTAAAAGTGAAAATGTAAACATTTAAACATGCCGCTATTATTATCATCAAAAGATTCAGATTTATCTTAAAGAACATTTAATTCCACTACACAAATAACATCGACGTGAATTGTGTAATTAATAGAGTCAGTGTAAAAAAAATTAACAGTAGAGCAGTAGCATAACATTCATGTAGATTGATGAGAAGATCTAGATTTTTTTTAGACGACATCTAATATCAGCACAGTCGTTAGACAATAGGTAGGCATTGTCGCCTTGTACTGTTCTTGGATGTCGTTTTTGATAAATCAAAGATTTTTCAATGAGTCTATTAAATTCCATCAGATCTATAAAAACATTAATTGTTTTTTTATAGATCTGATGAAGGAATAAATCTCAAATAGAGAACATTTGTACATCTGCGTTCAGATCTTTGGGTTTTGTTATGCGTGTGTCTAGGTATTTCACTGATTCAGCATTGTTGAAATCTCTATACTCTGCCTATGTATTGAGTAAGCTAGAATATGCCTCCTTAATATGGTTTCCTATTTATGCAAGTGATTGTTTGGCATTGGACCGTGTTCACCGTAGGTTCTTGAAGTTTTTCACGTATCGGGCAGATGGTGTTTATCCGGAGAGGGGCGTCGCGATCGGTGATCTGTTGCAGAGGCATGGTATGGTATCCTTGAGTGAGAGGAGATTCGCTACATGTGGGAGATTTTTGCTTAGACTGTTGAATGGCACTGATATCCTGACCCGAATGTCATTTCTGATACCGCGGCTTAACTCCAGACATAACTGCACTTCACCTTTTGCACGAACCAACATCATGAGACGAGCTCCAACTTACACGTTTCGTCGCTTGGCGAACAAAAATGTTGCCCTATTTGCGTGAAGACTGTGACTGTAGATAGTGGATCATCATGGAATTTGTTGTTACTTACTCTTTTTCTTTCTTTCTTTATATTATGTATACACCTGAAATATAGTTTGTAACCCTGTTTTGGGCTTTGCCTGTTGGGAAATAAAGATGATTATTATTATTATTATTATTATTATTATTATTATTATATCCAGACACGATTCTACTTTTATTAAAGTAGTATTTGTTACTAATATCATAAAACTGTTTATTAGTAATTATATCTATAAAAAAATTAACGTAAATGTAGCAGTCTTACTTAATAATTATAAATTAAACACAAATTCTTTCGTTTTCGAAATAATTATTACGAAAAGCGTATGACGTGCTGAAGTGACTCAAATAAGTCGAAGCAAGTCCACGTCTCGTTAATTAACAATGGCAATATATTTTTCATAGTATTATAAATAAATATATTATGCTAATTTATTATTATAAATTATTTTAGCACATTTATTAATACAATCTCAATGAGGGTGTGGGTTCAATTATATTAAATAGGTATCCTCCGAGTGATAGGGTGCATACGTCCTCTGTATTATTTTCTCTATTACATTTATTTTCACAGTTTCTAATTATTTAAAAGAATAAACTTCAGGTTTTTAATTCAAAAAATTATAGGTTATTTATTTTGATACTGAATGTCAAATGTGGGAACAACTTGCAAATACAAAAATCACTGTTCATATTTTACATTGAAAAACATTCTTGTCTTGAAGCTTCAAGACTTTAATAGTTACATATTGGTAACATTATTGAAATATTTATCTAATTTCTTAATACGTTAAAGTATTATTACTTATTGAAGAGTTTTAATTAATTCGACAAGTTTTAATATCAAAATTCATATTTACTTAACTTACTTAAGATCAGTAAGAAGTACTGTTAAGGTATTATGAAATTTTATTCTACGTAAATACATACATTATTTGTTAAAGTGAAATTTAAAAAAAATATATATAACATGGCTTCAAAAGCATATAACTATCAACAATTTTCTAAAAGGATTAAATTTTAATTTTGAACTTTATTGAAGAGAAGATATATCTGTTTCCTCGCATTTTTCACGAGTGTAAGTATGCCTCTAAACGTCTATCAATATGAAGTACTTCTTATAAGCTTATATTTGATCGGTTAAGTATCTATACATGTATATTTTTATATTTTTTTACCTTGTAGCTTGGTTTAAAAATTAGTTCCAAATCCTGATGAATATTTATAGATGTGATTATTGAATATTCTGTTCTTCTTTGGATACTGGAAAGCAAACTTCTACTCCAAATCTGATGATGTTCGATGGATCCGTTTAAGTTTTCACAAGTAGAACTGCATATATTATTTCACACGACGAGAACAATTTATTTTTCACTTTCGAATTACTGCACTAATATTTCTGGACTATTATTTACCAAGGTACATACATCTGTTTATTAATTTATGATGAAATTTAGAATTTTCTTCTCCATCAAAAATGATGCTGCCACCATTTATTTTATGGCATTACCCTGTCCTCCTTTGTTTTCATAATTTTCAAGGCATACTTGCATATCATTCCCATTACATATATTACAATATGAAAATAATTCTATTTTTAATTACATTTATATAAATTCTAATAACACATACCCTCTAATACGAACACATAATCTTCACATTTCCAAATTGTTCCTTTATTCCTGATATTTAACGATATTAAGTAACAGCATTTAAATCATTGACATATCCATAAATTAAACAATTCATCAAACGTATTTTGATTTTAATAAATATGAAACGTATGTTAATAAATAAGAAATCAATGTTATTGACCATTCTATATTGATATTAATACAGAATACTGTCATGTACAAAGTAGAATGTCCTACTTGTTGGTTCATAACATGACTAAATTAATTTATTAATAATAAAGTGATTTCAAAATTATTTAGGGAAATATATTTACACTCTATACGTCACCGGCTGACCTTATATTTATTTCTCTTTAAATACCACTCCAAACCGCTTTTGATTTCTTTCATTTTAATTACTCTGTGGTTTTAGTTCTACATATGGCTATCGAGGGGACACCTATTCGTATAGATGCTGAACCACTTATAATCAGCTTATACCCCTCATATCGAGATGTAATAAGGAGCATATACGCTATTCTGCATACTTGCAGTTTCTCGCTACTCAAACTAGAGGACTCTAACATTTAAATAATTTTGACGTAAACAAAGAATATTAATTTATTTATTTTTATTTTTTAGGAAATCAATATACCAATATAAAGATGACCAAGGAAATCCAGAACATATTAATATAGATAACAAGGTTTTATATGGATAATGCACAGGTAAAGAAAACAAATATTCACTCAATATATGCACTAATGATGTCAACATAACCTAGCTATAGGAAGTATTCAATTTAACGTGTAAAACTTCATTTAAGACTTTCTCTTTTATATGTTTCAGACAACAACAACAACAATGAAGCTGAGTTATATTACAGCTAAAGAATTCACTACAATATATATATATATATATATATATATATATATATATATATATATATATATATATATATATATATATATAACAAAATAAGGAATTATCGCGGATACATAAATTATCAGAAAAAGAAAAATATTGGGTATAATCCGCTGTAGAACAACCGTAGACACGTGTTTCTGACTTATTGGTCGTCATCGGTACGGTGTAGCCAAGGAATAAGGTTAGTTGTTGTCCTCAAAACTGAGGATCTTCTAACTGAAGCTACAAATGGTGGTCTGTCTCCTGATGGTCTTCCGTATAGCATACATCTCCAAGGTTATCCCACCTTATTCCTTGGCTACACCGTACCGATGACGACCAATGAGTCAGAAACACGTGTCTACGGTTGCTCTACAGCGGATTATACCCAATATTTTTCTTTTTATATATATATATATATATATATATAATGGTAACAAAGTTATCGCATTTTATACCTTGGCCGCATTGTACTGACGATGACCAATGAGTCAGAAACATGTGTCCGCAGTTGCTTATTCGGAGATTACCTCATGAAATTTTTTACCTGTATTATTCCAAGTTCCGTATTAACTGTTTTCTTATTATGTATAGATACGCAAATACTTAGCTTAAATGCATTTAATAAGTCCTACGTAAATTACAAATTTTAATCGCTTAAGTGCTTTCCCTGCTATAATACTTCGTCTTTGTATTTATTTGTTAGCGATTATATATGTGTTATATTTAGTATGGAGCAATAATTATTTAAATGTTTAATAAACATTGATTTGTAAGTATATTATAAGAAATTGAGTTATTTATTATTACGAAAAATACAAAACTATTGCATAAAATAAAATTTATATATTTATTAGTCATTACTTCGTTTAATTTGTTTAACTTGTAGACCCAAAAAATGGTCGCTAAGAAAACCTTTTCAGTGTTAAAGGTTATCGAGATAAACTCGGAAGATTTATATTTTGTGATCAGCGGTCAAATCGATAGGCTATTTTATGGGCAATTGTTTTTAGGGTGCTTTTAGAAGGAGTGGGCTTAATTCTTTTCTGATAAATGAGCATATAAATAAACGTTAATATTTTCTATTTTTCAACTATTCTAATTATATTTTATTATTACATAAATATAAGAAAAATGCTGTATAACAAAAATAATATATACGTACGTAAGTCAAAATCAGTGGTGGTTGTATAGTAAGTGATTCGGAAACATTTTTATTGTTTTGCGGCACGCCGCGCTTATAAAAATACGGATCCCGAATCGTAACTATTAGAAAAGAAAATTTAGACTGTTATAAAGGAACAAATAAAATGCCTTCATGATTTCTGACAATAAATTTCCTAAACTGCGTCCGTATAGAGACATTCGACATAGGTGGAACCAGGTAGATGCCACGGCTGTTAGGGTTATAAAACACCCCCATACGGAATACCACCGATTTAAGGATTTTCAATTCTCATAAAAATATATTTATTTTGTTTTATTACGAATATAAAAGTTGTAATCAAAATAATATTTCCGTTTTTATATTCTTTATGATACAAACTTATATAAATATTGTTTACAAATATTATTTTCCAAAATATAATTCTATATTAATACCAAAATTGATTTCAGGAACATACTTTTAACGTTTCTGTTAAAGAAATAGAAAGAACGTTTTACTTTCTTATACGTAGTATAAGGAAGTATTGTGATGATGAAAATTTTCGACCTCGTGATTTTTGCAGATGTCCACGTTTTGAGGTCCCCTGATACCAAAAAAGTGGTTTTTAAAAAATGTCTGTGTGTCTGTGTGTGTGTGTGTGTGTCTGTGTGTCTGTCTGTGTGTGTGTGACCACGATAGCGGTCAAACCGCTGTAGATATCAATTCCAAATTTTGTATTTACGAATATAATCTCCCTCTTGAGAACTGATTAGATTTTGAGCAAAATCGGCAGACCGGAAGTAGTAGTTTACTTCAGTGAAAAAATCGAATTTTGCAAATATTTCGTCAATTACTAAGTTTAAACAAATTTATAAAGAATTCAAATGTACTCAAAATTAAATTTGAGAAAAATTGTTTTAATAAAGTTTTTCGAAATTCCTACCGGAAGTAGGTCTTTTACTCTTATCGAAAATCAGTTTTTTGCGAATATCTCGCAAGTCATGCTTTCTAGGCAGGTACATTACGAGTATAAAAGTATTTAGAACATACTTTTAAATATCTTTTGTACAAAAAAAATTTCAAAATTCAGACCGGAAGTACCACTTTTACTCTTATCGAATAGCGACTTTTTGCAAATATGTCGTAAATTATGCATTCTATATATATTTATGAAGAGTACAAAAGTATTTAGAGTTGGATTTGGAATATTTTTTGTATAAATGAAATTTCAAAATTCGGACCGGAAGTAACACTTTCATACGTATAAGAAAGTCGTGTGGTGGCCACACCTCATTTTTATTTATTTATTTTTGTGTGCGTGTGCTGGAAAGAGAACATTTTCACATGTTTACAATATGTATAGTGTGGAAAGTAAGTAAAGGATAAATTCCTTACCTTTCTTGATATTATTATTATTTATAATAATAATAATAATATAATATAATAATGTCTTTATTTAGCAATTTACTATTATGTATACATGATAAATATACATATGTTCAAATATAACATCTTAATTTCATATATGTGTTACAAACCAACTTCTAAAGTCAATAATTCAAGTGTATATGCTTATAAGCCAACGTCTTAAATAAACTTAGTCTATTACATTCTTTTATACTATTGGGTAATGTATTATAAAGTTTCAAACCATCAACGTATACACTTGTTGTTGTTTGACTTCGTTGATATCTACTTATATGAAAGTCTTTAACTATGATATAACTATGCGTATCTCCTACTTGTACTAGCTTATCCGTTAAATATGAAGGTGCCTGACCTAACTTAATTCTATGTATAAAAACGAGTACTCTATATGCTAGTCTCTGTCTAATGTTCATTAATTGTAGTGCATCCAACATTATCTGGGTGGGTGTATATCTACTACATTTCAGTATTACTCTCATACATTTATTCTGTAGTTTTTCTAATTGTTGTATCTCATTTTGCTTTGCATTGAACAGAATTGTTGAACAATATTCAAAGTGTGGTGCTATAAGCGATTTATATAACATAAGTTTAACATAGTTTGACAAGTTTTTACCTATTCTATTTAAGAACCCTACTTTTTTAGATATTTTACTTATTACATAGCTTAAATGTTTTTTGAAATTTAAATTTTCATGAATTATTATGCCAAGGTATTTTATTTGTGTTACTGACTCTAATTCAACATTATTAATTAGTATTTTAATCTTATCTTTATCATTTTGTTGTAATTTATGTCTACTTCCAATACACATAAACTTGGACTTATCAATATTTATACTTAAATTATTTCTACATAGCCATATATATAACGCTTCCAGTTCTTCATTCATCACTTTAACCATATCTTCCATATCATCGCCCGATACGCAGAGCATTGTATCATCCGCGAACATACATACGTCACCGCGGCCGACACTCGACGACATATCATTCACGTAAATATTGAATATAACGGGGCCCAAAATAGTTCCCTGGCGCACTCCGTACCTAGTTTCTATCGCACTTGATACACTATTATTATATTTTACTATTTGTGTCCTATTATTTAAATAGCTAGAAAACCAATTTCGAAGTGTACCACCTAAACCTATTGATTCCAGTTTTTTAATTAAAGTGTCTCTATTTATTGTTTCAAAGGCTCTACGAAAATCCAAAAAGACTGCTAAGATAATGTTACCTTTATCCAGTTCTTTTAACCACTTATCAATTAAATTCGCTAATAATGTTTCACATGAATGATCTTCATTAAAGCCCGACTGGTCTTTGCTTATTATATTATTGTCATTACAATACGAACTAAGTCTATTTTTTACAGCACGTTCTAAGACTTTCTCATACACCGGCACTGTATTTATTGGGCGAAACTCCACGCATTTTCGTGACCCATTCACCTTTGGCACTTGTATAATGTATGATGTCTTCCATCCTTCAGGAAATACTCCACTCTTTAGTGATTGATTTAATACATCTAACAATCTATTCGCAGTTACTAGACATGCATCTTTCAACAAGGATGTGTTAATGCCATTTCCAGCTGCATCTCCTGTATTGTTGAGTTCCTTTAATATATTCTTTAATTCATACATTGTGATGTTTTCGAAAGTACAGAACCCGTTATCATAACTACCGGTATTGTCGTTATGCACCAAACCTACTTTCTTTGGTATAGCAGCCACAATATCATCCACACTCGTCACAAAATATTTATTGAAATTTTCACATATTTCAAAGCTATTACTGATTTCTTTGTCTTCAAAAATTATTGCTTTGTCACATAATTCATTATTCCCAGGAAGAAGGGTTTTTAGGTTCTTCCATAATGTTCTGTGATTATATTTATTCTTGTCTAATACTCTTATAAAATATTTTTCATTTTCTGATCTAATTAATCCCGTGACCTTGTTTCTACTGCGTTTATATTCTTCCCAATCTAGTTCATTTTTGGTTATCACTGCAAGTTTGCATTTATTATCTCTTATATTCATTTCTTGTATAATTTCTGCGTTTATCCATTTATTTTTTGGAAAACCAGACCTTACGGTTATTTCAATGATTGGACATAATTCCTGCACTGCTGCCTCAATTATCATTAACCATTGTCTAGCCAAAATATTCACCTCGCTAGTATTATTCGACCACTCATAACTTAGTATCCTATTATGAAAGGCATTAATGTTGTAGTTCTTATAACTTCTAATTTTAAACGTTTTTATATGTTCTGTATTCATTAGCTCTTGTATATCAACGGTCAAAATATTGTGATCACTAATTTTAGGTGTCAAGTGAACCTCAAAGGTAATGTCTCTCCTATTAGTTACAACGTAATCAATAATTGTTTCACTAGTATTAGTAATCCTTGTTGGTACCGATACAACTTGATACAGAGCTGCTCTATATAAGATGTCTCTAATCTTCAAACTGTAATATGTATCTCTCTTATAATCAATATTGAAATCACCCATTATTAAAATGTTTCCATCGAAATCAAATATGTTATCTACCAGATTTTCAAGATATTCTATAAATATATTATCCAATTTTTGTGGTGGGTGATAAATAAATGTTAACAGGTATTTTTGATTATGTATTTTTGTCTCAACAGATACTAGCCACAGACAATCCCAAACAAAAATATTCTTTACGTCATAATATAAGTATTTCTTTATATATACTAATATGCCACCCGTCCTTCTATTATTCGTTGTCGCATTAATCGTTTCATAACCATCTATGGCTATTTCTTTATCTATTACATCTTTATCAACATGGGTTTCAACTAACCCTATAATTAGCGGCTCCCACCGATTTATTAAATCAACTATCAAATCTTTATTATTTAGAAATCCCTGACAATTAAAAACAGTAATTTGTCTTTTTTTGTGAGAGTAATCTTGCTTTGATTGCTATATGTATTTTACTTTGTTTCTTTCTTTTTCTAGTAATCTTGTGTAGTATGTGCAGTTTAAGTCAAATGCAGAATGTCTGATGTCGATCTGTATATTAAGCTTTTCAGAAACTTTCGTACAATTAATACATTTACCTATTTCATTTTGACATTCCTTTGTTTTATGTTCTTCTGCACATTTGCCACGTATTTCTCTATTTCTGCACTCTTTAGCAAAGTGACCATATCCAGCACACTTAAAACATCTTATAATATTTAGGTATTCGTATACTTTACATTTTCTCCATCCTACATTTATAAGTATTATTATTAGTTTTCTGGCAAGCTTAAAGAGGTATACAGACTTTGACTATATCGAATATTTTCGGTTCGTTTTTAGCTTATTATGTCAGCATTGTGGATGGAAGAAATCAAAACCCAGATGAAAAGGAAAAAGGAAATGGAAAAGAATACCACGATAATAGAAGAAAAGTAAGTTATAAAAGGTATAAAATATAAAGAAGATTAAATAAATTGATATCAACATGAGAAAAGATAGTAAAAGGATTACTTTTACTACCTTTTTAACATTTTGGGGGAGAGTGTTTGATTAACACTCTCCCCCAAAATGTTAAAATCTCTAAGAAGGAAGAAGTTCAACAATATTGTCAATATCACCAATAGAAATTGAGAAACTTTGAAAAAAGGAAATGACATAATGGAAAGGTTGAAAGAATATTCTCAAGAATTGTCGAATACAGTGAAAATATACAAATTAGCAACGATAACAAGAACTATACATAATATGAAAATACAATTCACACAACAAAACAATTCAAAGAAAAAGTGCTACAAGCTCAGAAACCCCAAGATACATAAAACAAGATATACAGAAATAATAAAAAGCTTAGAAATGCAGATTGCACTAGAATTTATAGCGGAAAAACAACTGGATAATGAGGAAATTGACGACATTTACAACAGATAAAAAAGAATATGTGCAGGCAAAATACATCAAAATATGAAATGAAGAAGACCACGTCAAATCTGACATCAAACAGCAGCAGAAATATATGAACAGAAGCGGAAGATTTGGCAAAGGACAGAAAAAGGTCCATTAAATTTATACGACACCACTGTGCGCTAACAGGCTACTTTTATTATATATTTTATATCTTTGTGTTATTACGCTATGGACTGTTTCTACAGACAATCAAAATATTCAGTAACTCACATTTGAAAAAAGATAAGAAATAGAGTCTTAAAGACAATGTGTTAAAAATTCATTAAATTAGAAAAATTATGCAATAAATGAACAAGCTCTCTCAGAAAGATGAATAGGAATAGAAGTCCAGTGGAATGACTGGCTAGTTTTCAGATGGGATACCTAAAAAGTAAGTATAAAAATCAACTAAGCAAGAGCTAAATGTCAGAAATGAAGTTTGTAATCATCTTGATTATTATCATATATTGCGGAATCGAGTGGCACTCCCTCCATAGCAAAACTTTCCGCAACGAAAAGCTCAAATCAGAAGCTGCACCTCATGAAAACTCCCAGTAAAGTTTTCAGTTGAAATGACAGTCCAAGAAAAGTAACTTTTTCTATATTGGAAGTTATTTTATTTATTTGATATATTTTTCAACTGGTTGTTTGTAGTTGCTAAAATACATGATATCTATTTTCTGTACGTGTAATTTTAAGCAGTTTATTAAATACCAGTCGCCGAAAACAGGTATAATCTTGCGAACTTCTTTTGTAAAATGATATTATTCTCCTTCATTATTATTTACTTTGTGTCATCTGCATATTGCACAGTGCAATGGTGTACCAAATTTGACATTTCGTTGTATAGAGCGAGAACAGAAGCGGCTGGGGTATTTCATGTACGATTTCCCGCCCGTCTGAGTAAAAAAAAATTCGATGACTATCCACCGAAAATGCTCTTGGTTGCTACCTATCAGGTAAGAGCAAATTAACGCTAGTCCTTTTCCGAGTATTATTATTATTTTTTTATAGGATTTACATTGTCAAAGGCTATAGATATCCATGAAAATTCCTACTGCATAATCTTGATTGCTTGGTATATAGCCGTTATGCATTATGTTTACTAGGTGGTTTCTTTCTTTTGCTAATAAATTCATATATTCTATTGTAAATGATCTTCATGGAAAGATTTGACAAGATTGTTAGATGCCTATAATTACCTATGTCACCCTTTTCCCCTTCTATATTTCAAAGTTGTTGTTGACAACTTTAACATCTCAAGTTCATAAGCATAATATTTTAACATATTCACACTGATATTCTGATGTCCAGTAGATTTTATATTTCCTAAATTCTGAATTACATTAAATACTTCATTACAGATCTGAAATGTTTTTCTACTGTTGAAGCACATAAAAAAACCTTGTGAGTTTTCTTAATAATAAAGAGAACTACTACAGGCAAAAAAACAAAGGGAAGCATCGAAATTCACAAAAAAAGAATCATCAGATAATGGGTAAGAAACTTGAATGGGACGATAACACTCACAGGTGATGCAATGCTGTTTATATACATACATATAACATAAACATAAAAAAAGTGCGTATCTGAAGACCCCCCCCCCCGTTATCTTTTAAACGAAGTGGAATAAAACATTTAAACAAAAATAAAACAAAACCACTTTCAAAATACTAACTTTATAACTTTTAAATGGCAATTTTCGGCATTTGTTAAAAAAAACGCCGAAAATCACGGCTAGAATAATTACATTATTTGAATGGTATTTGGAATGAACTGGAAAGAATAGGAAAAATAATGTTTTTAAGAAAATAAATGAACAATAAAATTAAACTTCTAACAGGGCGAATAAAAAACTACTAAAATTAAAAAAAAGCAAATAATCCTGAACACATCACTACATGTTCAAAACGAGCACCCTCAACCTCTTGGCAACAGAGCAATCGATTGCCAAACAATGATGTGATTATTCTATCCGTGAAATTCGGCGTTTTTTGTTTAGCAAATGAAGGAAATTTACAAAAAAAAAACTTAAATTTTGAATAAATCTTTCAAATGAGGGGTCGCTCGACTTTCTTTGCCATTTCACATTTTTAAGTTGATATAGCCTACAACGCCATCTGTCAAAATTTTAAAGTGAGACATGATACATAAAGTTAGTATTTTTATAGAGGGGGGGGGAGACTTTAGGCATACACTGAATACAATTTATTCATTGTTAACCTAACATTCGTTATGTTTATCTTGCAATTTCAATTTTAATAATGATATCATAATCAAATTTACAGGACTTACGTATAAATCAATAAAGTATACTCACTAATACATTGAAATATTACTATCTTTTGGATCTTAATTTGCCAATATGTCATAAACACTACTAAATTATAATTCCTTTTGTAAAGACGCCATTATTTAAGTGCCGTTTAAAAGTTCGTTAATCTACAACAGTATATACTCGTACGTATATGAAAACGAGATCTGTTTAGATACCTACATAAAAAATCCCTCTCCTGTAATGTTTTGAAAAAATAAATCCTCGAACACAGAAGTTGAAAATATTAGTGAAAAATAGGGACAAATAATGCCCTTAATTTGCATATTATACCTGGTTCTGTTATATAGGTACCATATCGTCTACTTATACATCATTTGAGACTATTTACAACGTCCGTTCTCCGTCTTCGTCTAATATAATGCGAAAATACGTTCATCTTCATCAGAGGGATTAGCTTTTGGGGGCATATTACATACCAATAAAATACATCCGGTTTTTTTACACATTTCACACCTGTACAGGTAACTTTTGGACTCCTTTTATGATCATTCTATTTAACTTCGGGCATAATCTCACTTTTGAAAGTCCTTTGTGACGGTAAGGTATTTATTTTAATGACTTTTCATTGTAAAGAAGTTGACTTTAATATACTAATATGTACTGACAATATTTTGTTTTTATACATATTTGACAAAATGAAAGCCTCTACTGAAAATAAAAAGTGTTTAATTTATTAACTTTATTAAATGAAGAAGTGTTTGTTTCAAAATACAATGGTTTAATACCTTTTGTAGTATTAATAAGTACAAAGATCATTACGTAAAATTATTACAATCCTGAATACTTTTCAATAAGAACATGTATTTTAGGTTTTGATTTAATCTCACACTATTCTAATATATTGTTCAAGCCTCCTAGTTTAAAGGACTTATTTTCTTGTTCGAAGTGTGACCGTGAATTATTTTGCCACCTTGTGTAGGTTTGTAGGAGCACATACTGTTAAACTCTCATTTTTAACACCTTTGTTGAAACATAAAACCTAACATTTAAAACACCTTTACCAAACTAACGCACAAAAAACTAAATACGTATTTCGACAACTATGTTGTCATCTTCAGTAGCACTGATTATATACAGGACAACACTGAAGATGACAACATAGTTGTCGAAATACGTATTTAGTTTTTTGTGCTTTAGTGTGGTAAAGGTGTTTTAGTGTTTTTCGTTAGTATCAAGCCACAGACTCCAAGTTTAGTTTCTTGTAAAAACAAAAGTCGAATTCAGCAGACGGATCGGGCACCGTTCCCGCTCCAACTTGATAACAGTTGAATGTTCGCTGGATAGGACCGTTCACCTTGATGTGATCACCTTCATTTGGTACTTTTCACTGCTGGAATATGTTAGAATTATACAGATTAAACCGAATAAACAATAATAATAAATGGTTTTTCTGTATTATGTTTCGGCGTAGTTTTTAGTGTAAGGGCCGGTTTTTCCAACCCCGATTAATATTATAATACATTTATTACTGCACAATACCTTTAATTTACTTACCGTACTTTTCAAGTAACTTTCTTCAATATGTGTATTACGTTGGTGTTGGAATGCATTAATGGCACATGCGGACAGAATACGCTCACTACCTAGAATTTTTTCGCTTGCAAAAATGGCGACCGCTCCACAATATGTTCAGAGTCATCGTACATCATCTGAATCCGATCACTGAACAGTTGCGCTACTGTTGTGTTTGCTGAATGCGACCGAATACAAAATATATACAGGTGAAACGCCAATATATATACTTATGATATATTATAAAATAGATAGTTTCATTAAAACAACATAACCTCAATATGTCACGCACATTAAGCAACAACTTAACTCTAGTATAGTAAACTATTTAATAGCAATTAAACTTCTTTGACAACTGTAGTTGTTTAGTTGGTTATTTATATTGTACTGGTAATGCAGGCACCGTCGTCTGGTCGGTAAGATCACCTGATATTGTTTATTTCCCTTAGAAAATGTTTGTTTAAATTTTAGTTTTGTTACTATTTGTAGTAATTTATCTTTATTTTTGCTTCTATTAAATATGTCAAATAGTCTAATTGTCAATTGCATTGAGTAAAAGTTTTTCTTCCTTTTTTTGCAAAATAGTTTTTCAAGGCTTACTTACCCATATTTACTCAAAAATTAACAGTAACTGAATTAATCTCGCTATAATAAACATTTAAAAAGATAACCATACCAAACCTTATATATATGAAATCAAAAAAAAAATACGAATATTTTTCTACTCCCATACTTTAATTGTATTATTGGATATGCTGAACCTGTACTCTAATGATGTCCATTACGATACAAATTTTCATTATGATACAAGTTTATATCCAATACGAATGCGACTATCCAATATTCAAACAATATTCAATATGGCGACTGTATATCTGACAGATATAAAAAAAATTGTGACAATTCTCTGCAATTTACAAGTAAGTAGTTAACATTTGTGCTTTTTTGAAAATATAAACGGTAAAAATGAGGGATAATGACAGTCAAATGTAATATTTGACTCCACCAGAAATTATGGAACAAGCCTTAGTAGCCACGAACAATTTATTACCAGCTAAAATCGCAAAGATGTACGGAAAATTTTATGATCAATTTATGAAATGGAATGGTCAAAAAATAATGTTTTATTATGTGGTCGTAGAAAAAATAGTGTATGCAACTCGCATTTAATGGCTATTAAGACATTCGTATTCATTACAATACTCGGCTTCGCCTCGTATTGTAATTTTCTTACTCGTGTCTTAATAGCTATCATTAAATGCTCATTGCATAATATACTATTATGAAGTCATGGCCACTGTGACCACCATTTACAAAAACATAATTTCATCTTATATTTTGATAATTAAGTGAGCTATGAATTTTTAATTAATATAATTAAATTCAAGGTAAAAATCACTACCAGATGCCATTTTGAGATTATTTCTATTTTCAAGTGTTACGAAGATATGTATAATTAAAAATTTTCGTAATTTCTTTGTAAATATCTTGCAAAGTTGAAAATAAATGTGAAATTTGAATATACATACTATCAAATACTCCTCAAATTTCTTTACAACTCTGCTAATTCAACCGATCCTGTATCTTCAACATTAAGAAAGTTACCCATATAGGGAAACTGAGCACCTGTATATGTGTTGTCACATAAATGGTTTTCACCTCTTTATTTGTAAACTCAAAAAAGATTTTTTATATGGAATATATGCAATTTTCTTAGTCCTGTACAATTCTTTCTTTATCAGTAGATTATATTTATATAACAGTCTGATATACCCCAATGTAAACACTTTTAATAACTTGTAAGGTTATATTTAGAAAAGAACATGTACTTTCTAATAAAATAAATTAGCGAAGGGTTTTTAATATCCGCAGAAATTGAATACAAAATTAAAAAGAGCAGGACTCCAAAATATATAAATCATATTTCCTAGTAGAAGCCAATTTTGTCTCTCCTATTCACAGATAATAACAACAACGATAACAAAACATTAAAAATGAGACCATAATGGTCGGCTGTTGTCATTAAAAAGGCTACAACTTAGTTCGTGTTTAATAATAGATCGTTTTGTAAAAAGGACCGCTTCGCCACTATACTACCGAAATACGAATTACAAAGGTACCAGGGAATGTTAAATCATCATTAAATAGTATTCACCGACTATTTGGCCTAAGGACACTTGTACAACATGTGTTGGCTGCGGTATTCCAACACTAAAGTCATTTTACTAAGGGATACCGTATAATTAGAACCTACGACTTTCTAAAATATGGATTTACTAAAATAACATTATTATATTATCGTATATATCTGTTTAATTACTTATATTATTTATTACTTACTGTATCCATTAAACTGCTACTACTATACCTATGCCTATTATGTACCATGTAAGTAGATACTATTAACATATTTTTGTTCACATCAAATTCATATCGCATGCAAACATCTAAAATTACAATTTCGGAAACAAAGCAATTATATTTTAAAAGCATCCTATAAATGTAAATATTTGGTATTAGAATGTAATATGAAAATGATCAATAGCATCCAATGATCTAATACTGTTTATTGAATATTTAAATATATGGTTACATACACAAATCTAATATCTATCTATAATTGCTCTCATTAATGGAATGAAAAATTATCTCTACAATGTACCTTAAAGACTTAATGGAAATGAGGTATAAATGAAAAAGAAATAGAAATTTTTCTCTAGTTTTCTATCGCTGTTATATTTAAAAGTGATTGCAAATCATTTCAAAAAGTAGGGAAGAATTTATCGAAGTCGTGGTATCCACAAGACGCCGAAAAATTGCACTCTAATTGGGGCATCAGCATTATCTCAAACGAGGAAACAAAAACGGTTCAAAAAATTGGTTTTGTGTAAATAGAGGCAAGGTAATGTGACAACAGTGGATTATAAAGTAATTACTCAAAATCAGCAATATACAGGCTGTCCAGAAACTCTCCTGACAAACGAAGACCGGAGATTCCTCAGATAATTTTAAGACAATTTAACCCAATTCACCCTAGTCCGAAAATGCTTCCTAAGGGAGCTAGAGCTCTTTGAAGATGGCGCCTTGTAATTAGTTTTTTTTAATATATCCCGAACGCTTCTATTTAGAAAAACAAAAACTGGTATGCTTATTTATCTTCCAGAGATGAATCGATTCCATCAATTGCGAATTTCTAGTACCGGTCATAGGCGTCCGTTTTGGGTAGGTAAACGGTTATTTTTACGCATAACTTTTTTGTCTTTAACTTTTAAGCATTTGTGACACTAGATTATTACATTTTCAGGTATTCTAGTACTAAAAGGTACTCTTACTTTAAGTCGGTAGGATACACTGTTTTCTAGAAAAATCGATTTGAAAATTTTTCGTTTTTTCGTCATTTCATCTTTCGTCATTTCAACTTCGCGAACTGACAACAATTTGACAATTAAAAACGTAGGTTTTATTTCTGTTGGCAGTTCAGAGCGAACTAGTGCAAAAAATAATAAATTGAATTTTAATGACGAAAAAACGAAAAATTTTCAAATCGATTTTTCTAGAAAACGGTGTATCCTACCGACTTAAAGTAAGAGTACCTTTTAGTACTAGAATACCTGAAAATTTAATAATCTAGTGTCACAAATGCTTAAAAGTTAAAGACAAAAAAGTTATGCGTTAAAATAACCGTTTACCTACCCAAAACGGACGCCTATGACCTTAGGAAGCATTTTCGGACTAGGGTGAATTGGGTTAAATTGTCTTAAAATTATCTGAGGAATCTCCGATCTTTGTTTGTCAGGAGAGTTTCTGGACACCCTGTATATATATATATATATATATATATATATATATATATATATATATACAGGGTTATTCACGCTATACGGCACGGAATATTGTGGCCAAAATACGTGACTTTCAAAAAGTTTCACTTTTGGGATATATGGGGGTCTATTATAGTTACTTTTTAAAATTATTTTCATATTATACAGGGTGTTCCAAGAGCCCTAAAAGTATCAAAGTTGTGTTTTTTTAAATGGAACCCCCTGTATATTATTGTATTTTCGGATTCTCCGATCAAAATAAGTGTCTGTTTTAATAAGGTTTACAATACCTAAACCTTAAGGTTTTTTAAATAATTTGAATTTTGCCAAAATCTAACCTAATTTTCATGTTTCAAATACTTAAGAAGTATTTAAGTTATGTAAGCGAAATTTACAGCGAAGTGTAACAATATATCATATTTTATATCCCAATCATAATAAACTTGCCATCTTATACAGGGTGTCCAAAAATTAAAACTAATCAAATAAGAACTTTAAGTGGCTATAACTTGATTAATTTAAATAGAACGCCATATTTTTTAACTTACCAGGAAATGTACTTTTTAATTACCTATCAAATGGTATTAGGGTGTTCTATAGCTAAGTCTTCGCGTTTTTACAGAATACGCCAAAAAATCGTTTTTTGCACCATTTGGTGTTTTTTAAATAAAAGTTCTAATGTATCTAGTTGCCTATGGTATTTAGAAATGTCACATAAATTCATTTAGTCTGTCAGTTTAGTCTGCAAAGTCTGTTTTTGCTATAGTGGTATTATTTTTTGTAAATTCCGCTCTTCTAATTATATTCCCATGCACTCTATCTAGCATTTCTCCATCCACAAGATATTTTTGCGAAATTGAGAATTTCTTTGTATTTGTTCCAAAAGCCAGTTACAAAAATTCTCACAACGTGGAAAATCTGCAGGTAATAAAGAGAGGATAACTTTCGCGATAGACTCTAGAAGCAGCAGCAGCATATGTCCGCATTCCTTCAGCACTAAATACATGTCTGCATATTCGTCGTTTGAAAACATTTTAACATGAATTTAAAAGAAAACGGCAACACAAGACAGCAAAACTCGAAAATTAGCATAAACACTAAAGAACTAATCAACGGAAAATACAGCTGAGAACTTGAACATCCAAAATGCAACGAAAATTAATAAGGTAGTAATAAGGTTGAAATAAGTAGCACAATTTGACAAAGTCAAAATGACATTAATAAGCGATTTTGATTTCGATATTTTTTTACGTTAAAATGGTTTAACTGTAAATTACAGTAATTTAGACAAACGACATCTAAAGTGTTAACTTATTTACCGCGTATCTTTCCGTTGTAGTTTTATGTTGAGAGTACGTGGGTTGTAATTTAAGTGCTTATTTAATTTTTTAATCTATACTTTTAAAAGGAAGTGCTTGTGTGCGTGCGTGCGTGCGTGTGTACGATGTTTAGTATAATCTATTGCAATTACAGCCATGAAATTTGACACACAGGTAGTCGTAATAATAGTGACTCAGTGCGCCGAATTTTAAAATTCAATCTAGAAATTTCATGTTCTGTCTTATTTTGAGTAGTTTTCAGTCAGTTTCAGTTCGCGATGACACTTGCCGGGAAACGTCACAATTGACACAGAATAACGTCTAAAGTCTACGCGAAATGTTGTCATTCAATATGGAGGTCATTCGGCACAGCTGACGACACGTCAAAGTCCACATTAAGTCGACTTTAAAGTTACAGGTTATGAACTGTTAAAACCATCTGACAATTTCAGATAGCGATAACACTTGCCGGGAAATGTCAGAATTCGAATTTACATGCGGAATAGCATCAGTCGTGCAATAAAACGTATTTTGTCAACTGATAAAATGCTTCGAATTGACAGCATTAAATAATGAACAATTGTAATAATCAAAAGATATATGTTATGAAATACGAAAAACTATCGAGAAAGAATATTCACTTTTATCGACCAGTTGTCAAGTTTGAACATTAGAAAGCCGACAACTGTTGAAGAGTTTACAAATTAAAAATGGATTTTTCATTGAAATGTGATACCTTTGAGATATGTATTACAGTTCTTATCGATTATTACTATTGTATGGGTCATTTTTTATATATATCGTTAATGCCAATCTATCATCTTTCTTCCTATGTTATTATAAAAGGTCAGTGAAATTGAAATGTGTTATCATATATTTGTTGGAAGAAATTGTTACTAAAAATTGAGGGTATGGAGATTCGAGGCAATACCTTACGTCTAGTTGACTCATACTTACAGAATCGTAAACAGAAAATTGAAGGCCGAGATGGAAGAGGACTGTCATTGTTTTCGGGTTGGCTTGCAATAGAGCGAGGAGTTCCTCAGGGCTCCATACTGGGACCTCTGCTGTTTCTGTTGTATGCAAACGATTTGGCTGACATAACGACACATAAAACAACGTTATACGCAGATGACACCTCTATTATAATTAGAACAAGTAACAACATTGAACATGAAATCGCGACAAGAATGTCTAAATTTGAGGACTGGTACGGAAAACATGATATGGCGATGAACATCACAAAAACCAAGGTGATAAATTTCAGTTATTTCAAAAAAGATCCTGAAGTAATTGCGTATAATAGTACCATGAGCACAACAAGCGACAGCACTAGGTTTCTTGGTCTGGTGGTAGATAGCCAATTGAATTGGAAGGGGCACGTGGGGTCTCTGGCTTCAAACATAGCCACCTTTGAATACGCGCTAAGAGTTATATCGCGTACTGCGAATGTTGAGGCTGGTCTGAGTGCCTATTATGCCTATGTATACAGTAGGATAAAATATGGAATTCCTTTTTGGGGGTCGTCGGTGGAAGCGGAACGGATTTTCAAGTTGCAGAAGATGTGTTTGCGAAATGTGTTCGGTCTGCGGCCGGGGACTTCCTGTAGAAAGATATTCAAGAAATATAATATACTCACAGTGCCGGCAATCTATATAATGGAGTGTGCAGTGTTTGTTCACCAAAATTACGAACTGTTCAAGGATCGCGAGCATTTGCATACTTATAGCACTCGTGGTGCTGGAACGGGTCATCTTTTACTCCCCCAAACAACAAAAACTATGGTATATAGGGGCATGGTGACTCAGTCAGTTAAAGTGTATAATCATGTACCACTAGAAATGAAACAAAAACCAAATCATATATTTAGGAAACGCTTGTGTAGCTATCTTCATGCTATGATTTTATACTCTGTCGACGAATTTTTTACTTAATATTTAATCCTTCATTAATAATTAAATGAAGTGATGGAAATCTCTTGGTGAAACATGTCGAAATATAAGCAAGTAATAACAAAAAACACACTTGGTATTGTTTCACAAATAAATATAATTAAATACTCGATGTACATTTCGCCTTGCGGCATCGTCAGGAGTTCTCGAGAAACTAAAGTAAAATTTAATATACTGTAACTACCTACTTCTAACAAAAATGTAAATAAAAATGTACAAAAATAGAAAATTATGAAAAGGTCATGGCTTATCTGGAAAGACCGTTTTTACAAGGCTAGGGTTTATTAGCGGAGAATTTATGAGTTCTGTTTGTTCATTAAGAACATTGCCTGGTTGTAAAAGTAAACTTTCTTTTATAAAATAACCTTCTAGAACATTCATTTTTTTACTTTTATTTAAACTATACAGTACTTCTAAATTGTTTATTGAAAATTGATGTCCCGTGTCTAAAACATGGTTAGCCACACTTGAATTTTCATAATTTAATTTAACGGCTCGCATGTGTTCTGAGAATCTTAATTTGAAATTTCGCCCTGTTTGACCTATATAAATTCTCCGCTAATAAACCCTAGCCTTGTAAAAACGGTCTTTCCAGATAAGCCATGAACTTTTCATAATTTTCTATTTTTGTACATTTTTATTTACATTTTTGTTAGAAGTAGGTAGTTACAGTATATTAAATTTTACTTTAGTTTCTCGAGAACTCCTGACGATGCCGCAAGGAAACAATACCAAGTGTGTTTTTTGTTATTACTTGCTTATAATCCTTCATTATTAATCTTTTATATATTTTAGCTTCAGCAATACATTTGATATTTATTTAAATTAAATGTTTGTTCATTTGTTGAAGCAGTGTGTTGTTGTCTGATTTTTTTCTTATGAATTTAATGTGTACCTAACAGTTCCTTGACTTGTTCAACGCTTTGTAGCATAACTGAATAAATTGATATTATTATTATTATTATTATACATACGAGTATATGTATAAACAGTCCGAAATGGAGAAAAAATATATTCCCATACATACATGCCATTTCATTTAATAATCCTGTTATGAAAG
This sequence comes from Amphimallon solstitiale, assembly GCA_963170755.1. Lineage (NCBI taxonomy): Eukaryota > Metazoa > Arthropoda > Insecta > Coleoptera > Scarabaeidae > Amphimallon > Amphimallon solstitiale. The sequence goes on along the minus strand of OY720684.1, from coordinate 39,088,877 downwards.
CAAACATTTAAAGGGTGCGACTGCTGGTTAGAACCAACCAATCAGAATCACATTTTCGGTTAAATGGTACGACATAGTGTTTAGTATCAACCACTTAGGAGCAACATGATTTTCGATTGCGTTTGAAAAATATATTATTATAGCGTAAGTCCAAGAAGAGGCGTAATAATAAACATGTCAAGGGCAACGCCGTGCGGGTACAGCTAGTGTTTTATAAAATAATTGTTTACTATAAATTAAACTAAGTTTAGGTTCACAGCAATGTGTACATATAAATGGCCCCTATATTTGAATGTTTTGCTTCTACTCGTCGTTTACGATTCGTAAGGTAGTATTTTATTAAATTATGAACATTAGCCATTATATCTAGCATCAGTAACTTAGTGCATAATTTATCATACTTTGAGATCGCGCTATAAAAAGCACGAGATAAATTCATGAATAATTTATCAAAGGTGTCCTCAGCTTGTTTTTGTTCCTCATAATCATAACCAACAGAAGTCGGGTTTCTTTTAATTCCATTAAAATATGGATAATAATAATAAGAAATGCAGTATAATAAAAAAAAAGTTTTTTCCATGATGTGTTTTTTCCATTTTTTACCATTTCTTGGTTGGTTGAATTTTAAAAATGTTCATGATTTTGTATAACTGACTGTATTATTATAAAAAAAGCTACATTTTATATAATCTCATTGATGTGAGCAACTTATGTACATAATGTGATAGAACTGGAAATGTGTGTGTGACGTAATTTTATAGAAACATGTGGGATTAGGTAAAAGAGGAAAGACGGATAACACGGTGAAATACATAAGCAGTATGTCGCTAGGAACCACTGGATAAAATGAAAAAGTAATTTTCTTGGAAGAAAATTCATGGCGGGATTCAAACAATCGTTTCTGCATTAGCAAACGAGTTAGCGCTTACTGCCTCATGAACATCTTTCCCCATATGCGCCGCCCGTCACGGGGGGTTCTTATACTGGATCCGACTAACATCGTAAATCAAATAGAATTAAATATTAAAAACGGTAAAACTTTTGCTCCCGCATTCTAAATTTAAAATGGATGTAAAGTAGATAATACGAATTTTAGAAAATTAGACCATTCATTTCGTAAAGGAAAAGAAATTTAAATTAATAGTGTCGGCACATGTGTTTGTCATTTCAACATTTCAGCATTCGATTTCCATAATTCTCCAGTGTTTCTTTCTAACACAGGGAATTGAACGGGTACAGGTGCTCCCCTAATGGCGTTAATAATCTTTTCAATCTCAATCGACTTTTTTAAGTTTACCTTTTAAATTAGTTAGTCATTACCGTACCAACCTTTAATTAAATTTCTTAGTTGTCAGAAAAGTTATTGAATTAGTCCTATATACATGTGAGTATACAGGGGCGATTAAAATAATAATCACTATCACTACTAGCTGTGAAAACCTCTCGTTTAAACCAAAAACAACTTTTACTTTCCTATACGTAGTATAAGGAAGTATTGTGATGACGAAAATTTTCGACCTCGAGATTTTTGCAGATGTACACGTTTTGAAGACCCCTGATACCGAAAAAGTTTTTTTTTAAAAAAGTCTGTGTGTCTGTCTGTATGTGTGTGACCACGATAGCGGTCAAACCGCTGTAGATATCAATTCCAAATTTTGTATTTACGTGTATAATCTCCTTCTTGAGATCTGATTAGTTTTTCAGTCAACTCGGTAGACCAGTAGTAGTAGTTTACTTCAGTGAAAAAAGTGAATTTTACCAATATTTCGTCATTACTAAGTTTAAACAAATTTATAGAGAATTCAAATGTACTCAAAATTAAATTTAAAAATTGCATTAAAAAAGTTTTTTGAAATTCCTACCGGAAGTAGGTCTTTACTCTTATTGAAAATCATTTTTTCGCGAATATCTCGCAAGTCATGTTTTCTAGGCAGGTATATTACCGGTATTAAAATATCTAAAACATAATTTTAAATATCCTTTGTATAAAAAAAAATTCAAAATTCGGACCGGAAGTAACGCTTTTACTTTAATCGAATAGCGATTTTTTGCAAATATATCGTAAATTATGTATTCTGTATATATTTATCAAGAGTACAAAAGTATTTAGAGCTGGTTTTGCAATGTCTTTTATATACATGAAATTTCAAAATTCGGGCCGCAAAAAACACTTTTACTCCTATCGAGTAGCACTTTTACTTTCTTATACGTAGTACAAGGAAGTATTATTGTGATGACGAAAATTTTCGACCTCGAGATTTTTGCAGATGTCCACGTTTTGAAGTCCCCTGATACCGAAAAATTGGTTTTCAAAAAAGTCTCTCTCTCTCTCTCTCTCTCTCTCTCTCTCTCTCTCTCTCTCTCTCTCTCTCTCTCTCTGTGTGTGTGTGTGTGTGTGTGACAACGATAGCGGTCAAACCGCTGCAAGTATAAATTACAAATTTTGTATTTACGAATATAATCTCCCTCTTGAGATCTGATTAGATTTTCAGTAAAATCGGCAGACCGGAAGTAGTAGTTTACTTCAATGAAAAAATTGAGTTTTGCCGTTATTTCGTCAACTACTAAGTTTAAACAAATTTATGAAGAATTCATTTGTACTTAGAATTAAAATTGAGAACAATTTAATTTTAAAAGTTTTTCGAAATTCCTACCGGAAGTAGGTTTTTTACTCTTATCTAAAATCAGTTCTTTGCGAATATATCGCAAGTCAAGCTTTTTAGACAGATAAATTAGTTGATAGATATTAGGCGCCATTTATATTTAAGTTTAATTGTGTGCAGTTCTTTTAACAGATAAATTAATTATAAATACCTAATTTGTATGTAATTTTTCTGATTTGTTTGATAACAAATAATATGTTTTCGGAAGTAACAGTCCGTCTTTCCAGCGCGTTTAAAAATCGCAGTCTGACGTAGGCTCCGGGGCATCTCGCACGACTACCCCGTCTGTATTAGAAATCAAGCGATGAAACTGGCGCGGGTAGCGCGCATATATATGTAGGCGGCGGGGCACTACTCTATGGTGCCGGGCCCGGGCGGCGGTCCAGTATATAATATACAGCGGTGAGTGTATGTTGTAATTTCTATTGGTGCAAATGCAACTATCAATTGCGTTAGTAACATAATCGAAATGATAGAAAATAACACACTGAGCTATGGCATTAAGATAGAATTAAAAAATCTAGGTCTCTCTAGACCAGATTTATTGATTAAACTAGATCACAATTCGAAAGCTAATAAAACCGTGACGAGAAAATTCAATAGAAGCTCTTATAGTTTATCAGACTGGTTGTGTGGGTGTAATGTGCAAAATGCTTTTTTCTATTCCGGTGCTATAAAGTTCACTTTACGGCACCAGTTTTGGTTGCATAAAGTATTACTTTATCGCACGCTAATTTTAATTTTTTGACGGTGACAAGAAAAAATGGAAGCGAATTATATTTAAATGTGAAAATGTAAGCCTTTAATGTAACAAACATGTGCAATCGAAGTTATGCAAAGAATAAAAAGCACACATGCTAACATTTTATTTACTAATTAACAATATAAATTGTTAAGCAGAGTTGGATAATAAGTTTTCTGATGCTACTATTGACATTTACTTTCAATGTTAATTAGTACAACTGTTATAAAAGTTTATTTTTGATAATATGTCGAGACTATGTTGATGAAAGATGTTATAAATTGTCTTCTGCTATCTCTGGGGGCGTGCAATCATTTATTTCGTCCTTTTTGTTCATAATTTGAAATAATTTACTGCATAAATCAGTCTGAATTTTAATCAGAAGTACATACAACACCGCCTATATTCAAATATTTAAAATGTTCACGAAGTTGGCCGAAGACAAGGCAAGGCCTTCATCGACATTCCGAAGACGTCCGATCACAAACGAAGTTGGCCGAAGACAAGGCAAGGCCTTCACCGATATCCCGAAGACGTCTGAACACAATCGAAGTTTGCCGAAAGCAAGGCAAGGCCTTCACCTACAGTCCGAAGACGTCCGAACCTAGACGAAGTTGGCCGAAATCAAAACAAGGCCACTACTGACATTCCGAAGACGTCCGAACACAAACGAAGTTGGCCGAAGACAAGGCAAGGCCTTCACCGATATTCCGAAGACGACCGAACCCATACGAAGTTTGCTGAAGACAAGGCAAGACCTTTATCGACATTCCGAAGACGTCCGAACCCATACGAAGTTGGCCGAAGTCAAAGCAAGGTCACCACTGAAATTCCGAAGACATCCGAACACAAACGAAGTTGGCCGAAGACAAGGCAAGGCCTTCACCGATATTCCGAAGACGTCCGAACCCATACGAAGTTGGCCGAAGTCAAAACAAGGCCACTACTGACATTCCGAAGACGTCCGAGCACAAACGAAGTTGGCCGAAGACAAGGCAAGGCCTTCACCGATATTCCGAAGACATCCGAACACAAACGAAGTTTGCCGAAGCCAAGGCAAAGCCTTCACCGACATTCCGAAAACGTCCGAACCCATATGAAGTTGGCCGAAGTCAAAGCAAGGCCACCACTGACATTCCGAAGACGTGCGAAGTTTCCATAGACGTTTTAATCATAATTACATATAACACCGCCTACATTCAAATATTTAAAATGTTCAAACGAAACGTCTGTCATTTTAAGCTTTTTTGAACTTTTAATAACCAAATTAGAAAAAAATCAAGTGAACGGTATTTTTCTACTTTGAAGAGAATAAAAACATTTTCTAGACATACCATGTGGGAAAGCAGACCATGTGCCTTAGCTAAGTATGTGTTCCATTGAAAAACAATTACTGACATCAACACCAAACTTCAATGAATTAGTTATTAATCATTTTGCTGATCGTAAGGAACGGCGGATGGATTTTATTTTCAAACAAGTTAATTAAATAGCATATTGAGTTTATTTTTTGTCTGTACTTAATTTTTGATATTAAACACTCAGACCCCCCGATGCCCTCTCGTCCCAAAAAATCACGGGCCGCCACTGATTGTGTGTACGTTGGGCCTTTGGTTTTGTTTTTGTGATATTTACGAATTAATATATAGATGCTTTATTATTTATTATAGACATTAGTTTAGTTTGTATTTACATTTTTGGTGTAAACAATTGTAGATAGAAATAGTGCTATGTTTTATATGTAAGTTAAGTTTAGGGTAAACCTTTAATATTCACGTTAGTTTACCAGTGGCGGCTGCTGCAGGGAGGGCAACGGGGCACTGCCCCCCGTGACAAATTTCTTTTAACAGATAAATTAGTTACAAATACCTAATTTGTATGTAATTTTTCTGATTTGTCTGATCACAAATATTATGATTTCGGAAGTAACAGTCCGTCTTTTCAGCGCGTTTATAAATCGCAGTCTGACGTAGGCTGCGGGGCATCTCGCGCGACTGCCCCGTCTGTATTAGAAATCGAGCGATGAAACTGGCGCGGGTAGCGCGCGTATATATGTAGGCGGCGGAGCATTACTCTATGGTGCCGGGTCTGGGTGGCGGTCCAGTATGTAATATACAGCGGTGAGTGTATTTTGTAATTTCTATCGGTGCAAATGCAACTATGAATTGCGTTAGTAACATTAAGACAGAATTAAAAAATCTAGGTCTCCCTAGACCAGATTTATTGATTAAACTAGAAGATCACAATTTGAAAACTAATAAAACCGTGACGAGAAAATTCAACAGAAGCTCTTACAGTTTATCAGACTGGTTGTGTGGGTGTAATCTGCAAAATGCTTTATTTTATAAAGTTCACTTTACGACATCCGTTTTGGTTGCAAAAGTATTTCTTTATCGCACGCTAATTTTGTTGTTTTGACGTTGGTAACAAAAAAAATGGAACCAAATTGTATTTAAATGTCAAAATGTAAGCCTTTAATGTAATAAACATGTGCAATAGAAGTTGTACAAAGAATAAAAAGCACACATGCTAACATTTTATTTACTAATTAACAATATAAATTGTTAAGCAGAGTTGGATGATAAGTTTTCTGATGCTACTATTGCAATTTACTTCCAAGGTTGAATAGTACAACTGTTATAAAAGTTTGTTTTTGATAATATGTCGAGACTATGTCGGCGAAAGATTTTGTAAATTGTCTTCTGCTATTTTGCGAATATCTGGGGGCATGCAATTATTTATTTCGTCCTTTTTGTTGATAATTTGAAATAATTTATTGCATAAATCAGTCTGAATTTTAATGATAAGTACATATAATACCGCCTATATCCAAATATTTAAAATGTTCACGAAGTTGGCCGAAGACAAGGCAAAGCCTTCATCGACATTCCGAAGACGTCCGAATACAAACGAAGTTGGCCGAAGACAAGGCAAGGCCTTCACCGATATTCCGAAGACGTCCGAACACATACGAAGTTTGCCGAAGCCAGGGCAAAGCCTTTATTGACTTTCCGAAGACGTCCGAGCACAAACGAAGTTGGCCGAAGACAAGGCAAGGCCTTCACCGATATTCCGAAAACGTCCGAGCACAAACGAAGTTGGCCGAAGACAAGGCAAGGCCTTCACCGATATTCCGAAGACGTCCGAACACAAACGAAGTTGGCCGGAAACAAGGCAAGGTCTTCACCGATATTCCGAAGACGTCCGAACACAAACGAAGTTTGCCGAAGCCAAGGCAAGGCCTTCACCGACATTCCAAAGACGTCCGAACCCATATGAAGTTGGCCGAAGTCAAAGCAAGGCCACCACTGACATTCCGAAGACGTCTGAACACGTACGAAGTTACAGTTTCCATAGACGTTTTAATCATAATTACATATACACCGCATATATTCAAATATTTAAAATGTTCGAACGAAACATGTCTCTGATTTTAAGCTTTTTTGAGCTTTTAATAACCAAAATAGAAAAAATCAAGTGAACGGTGTTTTTCTACTTTGAAGAGAATAAAAACATTTTCTAGAAATACCATGCCTTAGCAATGTGTTCCATTGAAAAACAATTACTGACATCAACACCAAACTTCAATGAATGAGTTATTTCATGATTTTGCTGATCGTAAGGCACGGCGGATGGATTTTATTTTTAATCAAGTTAATTAAATAGCATATTGAGTTTATTTTTTGTCTGTACTTAATCTTTGATATTAAACACTCAGACCCCCGGTGCCCTCCCGTCCCAAAAAATCACGGGCCGCCACTGTAGATTACTTTAATATCTGTATTGTATTTTGCTTTGGAAGAAAAATGTCTGATTATAAAGTAAGGTGCTACAACATCATAGCATAATAAAACACCTGGACATTATGTATTTTACATTTCATAAAGTGGCAAACAACATATATAAAATAACATTCCGAAATAAGTAATTTTAGCTTTTGTTCGAACACTGACTTAGATTATAATACAAAATTAAGCTTAGCGCATTCAAAAATAAATAAAGAAAAATACAAGTTTCAAATTGATAAAAAAACACTGTCTTTTTTTAATCCTTTTCTATTCACCCTTATTTTTCAAGAAAGCAAATTGCTACCAAATGATACAGAATTTTTCATTTTGCAAAAATATATTGTTTGTTTATTATACCTTAGGAGTAAAATGAATCCATATTGATTCATTTTAAAAAAAAGACCTCTCAATATAAGTTTTAGGTCTCATATCAAAAGGTCTTTATACATAAGCATAAGGAAACGCTTTCATATATTATTATATTGTAAATAATATCAAGAACTTAGAAAAATAAGTTATTGGCGTTACTATGATAAACCTCGAGTAGGTAAATTCAACTACTATAAACGCCAAATTAGATGGCGAACGGCGGGGATGCGCTGTAGTCGTTTTTAAATGCGCGTAAGTCCACTTACTGAAGTAGTAGCCAGACAATATTTGTCAGTGACGGATCATAATGTCTTTGCTAGGGGATCATAAAGTATTACACGCTCAAACATAAAACTTAAACATAAAAGTACATCACTGCCATTAAGTGAAATAACAGAACGTGTTCATGAAACAACTGGTGTGTCGGTGAATTGAAAGGATCAAACACATCATTAAGAAGAATTTAACAGATTTGGGATTCAATTTCGATGTACACAGAATAATAGAAAAACTATACCAGCTAATCAAATGCTATAAGACAGGGGTCTCCAAACTACGGCCCGAGGGCCACATCCGGCCCGCGGACAGATTTTGTCCGGCCCGCGGAGAGCTAGCATACTTGAAAACTCCTTTTAGAGAACATATTTTTTATAGCAAATTAAATTTAGTTTACTGAAGTATTCTAATTTTATGTTGAATAATTATTAATATGACATCTACATTGATATGGTCATGGGCTAACTACTCATAACATTGTTGTAGGCTTATTATTATTGTGATAAGTTGGATAAAGAAACACAGAATTGTAATGAGTAAAGACATGTATAATATGCAGAAAATTTTACTTCAGTATATAATAACTAACAAATTATTGAAATGAATCCAACTAACATTTTATACATTTTAAATAAAAACATAACTTATAACAAGCATAATGACATATGAAATACTAATGAGATTTGTGTAATTGAGATTTTCCACTGACAATAGTTTGTAGTTGTGGACTAATTTTACTTGTACCAATTATTAAAAGAGATTTAAGATGCTCATCAGTTAATTTAGATCTGTAAATATTTTTTGTGTACTTCATTTTGGAGAAGGTCTTCTCACACAAATAAGTAGCACCAAAAACAGAAAACAGCCCACGAGCAAATTTATGCAAATTATCAAATTGTGTCAGTGGAAGACTCTTATAAAATTCCAACAAAGATGAGTTTTGATATTTGTTCTTAATTATATCACTGCACTGTAGATCAATTATTTCCATTTGAAGTTCCGGGGCTAGGGTTTCAATGTCAGTATCAAAAGGATTCTGAAAAATCTTAATTTGATTCGCAATGGCATCAAAGTCCGAGAAACGAGTATCAAAATTTATTTTCAAAGCACTCAAAGTTTCGATTGCAAAATCGATAGGAAACTCAGTCTCAGTAGTGTGGCTGAATATTTCACATGTTTTAAAATGTGAAAAACATTTACTTCGTAGTTGTGATTGAAACAGTATCAATTTCTTCCGGAATGATTTGATATTAGTGTATAAATCAGGAAGATGCTGGTTTTCTCCTTGCAATCTCAAATTCAGTTCGTTCACATGTTTTGTCAAATCAACATAGAATGCTAACTTCCACAGCCATGCGTTGTTTTGTAATTCAGTAAGAGGGCGATGCTTTTCATTCAAAAAAATTTCGATCACTGCTCGAAGTTCAAAAAAACGCTGAAGGACTTTCCCACAACTAAGCCAACGTACGGCAGTATGATAAGGTAAGTCATTTTCTCCAATCTCTTCAATAAATTGTCGGAATTGTCGGTGATTCAGCCCAAAAGATCTGATAAAATTAACAGTTGATATGACTGGTTTCAGAACTTCAGACATATCCAAACATTTTCCGCACAAAGACTGTTGATGAATGATACAATGTAAGACTAATGGTTTTAAACCACCGTCATTTTCTACAGCCTTTGACACAAGAGCGACCACTCCTTTATCTTTCCCACTCATGTTTTTGCCTCCATCAGTTGTAATACATTTCAAGTTTTTCCATCGAAGGTTCTTTTGATTAATGGCCATTTCAACTCCTTTAAAAATATCTGTACCAGTAGATGTGCCATGAATACTATTCATATCAAGAAGTTCTTCATGCACTTCATAGCTTTTATCTACTCCTCGAATATAAATCAACACCTGAGCAGTATCTGACACATCCGTTGACTCATCCAAGGCCAAAGAAAACCACTCAACATGTCCATTTTTGTCGAACAGTTGAGAGGATATATTTTCAGCGATGTTTTCTACCCTTCGAGCCACAGTGTTTGCTGACATACTGACACTTTTTAATAAATTTACCTTTTCAGGGCACATTTCTTCGGCTACTGCAATTATGCATTCTTTGATCATTTCTCCATCGGTGAATGGTTTTCCACGTTTTGCAATTTCAAGAGCCACACGAAAGCTGGCACGCGTTGCAGCCTCTTGTTCAGTTTTGAGTTTTGTAAATGAAGATTGCTGCGATTTCAATCCGCGCTTCATAGCTTCGAATTTTTCTGTCCGCAAACTTCCTGTATATTTTGAGTAATTTTGAAAATGTTTTGTTTCATAATGACGTTTAATGTTATATTCTTTGAGAACGGCTATGCTTTCATTGCAAATCAAACATAGCGCCTTCTTACTGGACTCAATTACGAAATACTGAATGTTCCACTGATCTTTGAATTTTCTGCATTCACTATCAATTTTTCGCTTCTTTTCCATACTACTAAATCACACACAAAAGCAACAATTCAAATCAAAATACTGTTACAAAGATGTCTTAAACTTAACCACGCACAAACACGTTTTAAGGAGGTACGCACTATTTTATTTCACAACAGTGTCATAGGAACTGACTTGTGGTTGCGCCACTAGCCTTCTTATATATTCCAATTACTGCCATCTAGAAGTGAGTGGAAGACACCAGAACTTTCTCGAACCAACGAGATTATTCTGTACGTGCTATTAGCGCCATCTGTTAGCGATAGAAGGTACTACCTATTTCCGCTTGTGTCCACCAGATGTCGTGTCACGTTACTCCTCATGGCTCGTACTCTACGACTAATCTAGAAATTACAGATAATGACAGGAAAATTAATAATATGCAGTGTTGCCGTTTTGCAGCCTTTTTTAAACGTTGCGTACTTTTTCGGACTTTTTTTCATCAGTGGACTATTTCACTTTTTACCACCGGCAACAATGATAATATGGTTTTGGCCCTCGGAACTTACTGGAGTAATCAGTATGGCCCTAAGGCTGGAAAGTTTGGAGACCCCTGCTATAAGATAAGGGTTAATATATAACGTATAAATTCGACGAAATTCTACAACGCCATGGACACACAGTTTTGAGACTTCCACCGTATCACCCCGATCTAAATCCAATTGAGTTGATCTGGGTCACCGTCAAAAACAATGTCGCTACAAGAAATGTAAATTTTAAGATAGAAAATGTTCGTAAAAAGGCGGAACAAGAATTTTGGAGAATGTCTCAGGAAGATTAGCAACAACGTTGTAACCATGTTGTTAATATTGAAGGTAAATATTTAGAATCGGAAATGTTAGTTGATGAAAGGACAGAAAGTTTAATTATTAATGTAAATAATGAGAGTGACAGTGATGGCGGCAACTTCAGTTCCGAAGAAGATTAATTTGTTTACTTAAAACTGTATTTTACTATTACAAATATTTCTTAGAAATGTTGTCTATTGTACTGTTTGTAATAAAGGAATAAACCATTTATAAATTAAATATTCTTTTATACGCATGCAAGCAAATAGAATTGTGATTTGCGATATTCTGAAATACCTGTTTGTACATTTAAATCTCATTTCATATGTAAATTGTTTCTGTAACGTCTAATTGATTTCACAATAAATCTATACTGCTAAAAAATAAATTTGTATATATTTCACTCTAATAAATTATTAATTTATTAAGTGATAGATATGTAGTTTGCGCCGCCTATGGTTTCTTGCAACTTTATGTAAAAGGAAATACAAAGCTTACCACTATTTCTAATGCTGTGCGGACTTACTCCCACCGCTCGCCATCTAATTTGGCGTTTACTGTAACTACTTTAGAAATGTATACATACAGCAATAATAAATACATACTTTTACTTATGCTGAAGTTGTACCCATTATAGTTATTTTTTACATAAATCGTAAATATTGAGAATTATTCTTTGTTGAAGTATTTTCATACTGCAAGTAAAATTAATTTTTATTTAGACTGGATTAAGTATTAAAAATTAACAATAATTTAGTGTTCTCTAGTTAAAGATGAAAAAATTACGTGTTTAATAATTTTATGCTACTAGAAAATGCAACGCATTTCCGTTTACAAAAGCTATTATTTGTTTTTCTAAAGCATAATTAATAAAGATGTAAGTTTGATTTAAAAAGATTAAATTATAGAAATTCGTATTATAAAATTTAATAAATTTTATTACCATCCTAAGCAGCCTTCAATTTATTTGTCGACAAACTAATATTATGCTCTCTCTATATATTTTACTTATTCTTAAAATTATTCCTATTATTATTATCTTTTTTGATTATAACTTATTTCCGTTACTGATAAACAAAGACTTTATTGAAATGGGAGACGAGAATTACCAACTTTATTCTGGTAGAACTAAAATATAGAATGCGCGTCATCATCAATGCGCAAGAGCAAATCTTCTTTACTTGTACATACAATGGTATAAAGTATATGAATGAAAGTATGTCCATGTGATTACTTATCTATATACAATAAGGGCTTTCCAGTTAGAGGTTAAAATGAAGTACATAGGTCAAAATGACCGAGATCAAAATGAACCTACCCTCGCTTAAACAAGTAATTATTCTTGACGATGACGACCAATGAGTCAGAAACACGTGCCTACGGTTGCTCTACAGTGGAATTTACCCAATATTTTTCTCTTTCTTGTATTTCATGTATCCGCGATAATTCCTTTTATTTATCTTTCCTGGGTTCTCGGATGGCACGCAGGTTGACATTGTCTTCCTCGTGGCGACGTTAGTTGTTGTCCTCAAAACTGAGGATCTTCTAACTGAAGCTACAAATGGTGGTCTGTCTTCTGATAGTCTTCCGTATAGCATACATCTCCAAGGTTATCCCACCTTATTCCTTGGCTACACCGTACGGATGACGACCAATGAGTCAGAAACACGTCTCTACGGTTGCTCTACAGCGGAATTTACGCAATATTTTTCTCTTTCTTGTATTTCATGTATCCGCGATAATTCCGTTTATATACAGGGTGAGTTATCTAAGCGGGTAATCCCGATTATGCCTTTATGAGTAAATATATTTCGAAGCGGTTTTTTTCATGTGATAGCTGTTCATTGGGAGCACATTTTAAACATATTTTGTATTATACAGAGTGTTCGATAACTTTGTGGCTAACCATAGTTATAGTTTTTTAAATAGAACACCCTATATATTATTGAATTTTTGAATTCCCCGTACAATTTTCAGTTAAAAAGTTATAAGATAGTATAGGCCTAAAGTGTAAAGTTTTTGACTTATTCCCATTTTTCTGAAAAATTCAATGTTTGTATAAAATTATATTTCTCGAAAGCGACGTATTAGGTGGACAAAATTTTTTGCAGTATTGTTTACAATAAGAGGTCCTAATAGAAGCATGTTTTATTTTTTACAGTTAGTAACTGCATGTGCAGGAAACTGGATTAACGTTTTTGTATAATTTTTTTTAAATGGAACACCCTGTATATCAGTTCATTTTTGAATTGTTTATTAAGTTTGGTGTCAGAAACATGTCAGACGTTAATACTTTAAAAGTGACTATTACAAAGTTATCGTAGTTTTTTGATATGCTTCTGTTAGTTTTTGCAAAAAAGTCAATTTTTTCAAATGGAACACCCTGTATATTATTTCTTTTTTGAATTCCTTTTTAAATTTCACATCAAAAACATGTAAGACGTTAATACTTTAAAAGTGACTATTACTGGGCTATTGTCTCTTTTTGATATAATTTTGTCAGTTTTGTGGTTTTAATTAATATAGTATAGTACAAAATTATATCAAAAAGAGACAATGACTCAGTAATAGTCACTTTTAAAGTATTAACGTCTTACATGTTTTTGATGTGAAGTTTAATAGGAAATTCAAAAATGAAATAATATACAGGGTGTTCTATTTGAAAAAATTGACTTTTTTGCAAAAACTAACAAAAGCATATCAAAAAACGACAGTAGTTCAGTAATAGTCACATTTAAAGTATCGTCTTACATGTTTTTGATATGACATTTAATAAACAATTCAAAAATGAACTGATATACAGGGTGTTTCATTTAAAAAAATTGACTTTTATACAAAAACGTGTCATCTAATATTAATCCAGTTTCCTACACATGCAGTTAGTAACTGTAAAAAAATAAAACATGCTTCTATTAGGACCTCTTATTGTAAACAATACTGCAAAAAATTGTGTCCATCTAATACGTCGTTTTCGAGAAATATAATTTTATACAAACATTGAATTTTTCAGAAAAATGGGAATACGTCAAAAACTTTATACTTTAGGTCTATACTATCTCATAACTTTTTGACTAAAAATTATGCGTGGAATTCAAAAATGCAATAATATATAGGGTGTTCCGTTTAAAAAACTACAACTAAGGTTAGCCACCAAGTTATCGAACACTCTGTATAATACAAAATATTTTAAAAATGTACTATACTGAACAGCTATCACATGAAAAAAAACCGTTTCGAAATATCTTTACTCATAAAGGCATAATCGGCCTTACCCGCTTAGATGACTCACTCTGTATATATATATATATACACCATATAGAATTATGATGGTCAAGGTAGCTAGCTCATTTAACAGAGCACATCACCGAATTTCATGAAGTAAATAAAATTACACTTATTAAAATTAATTATGGGGACTAAATAGAAATGTTACAATTATAAATACGTAATAATTCAATTTTTCAAAGAGCTGTTTCTCAATTGGAAAACAATAAGTTCTAAATAGAGCAAGGACTGATTTAAGGCCGCCTGGCCCATTCTTTTGGCAGGCCTAACACCTGTTAAGCGGCCGGACTGGTCCGTGCTTAAAAATTACAGCTTTTATAAAACCTAAAAACTGACCACATTAAATAATAGAATGTTTTTTTAATGAATTATATTTACGTTTTACTTGTACAATATTCAAATTTCGTTTCTAGACAACACACTAGCTTAGCAAATCGTGCACGTAAAATTATATAAAATATCGTTTGTTATTTTAGTCACGAATTTTATTAATCACGTGCGAAGCGTAGCGGAGCGAGTGTTTAGTAAAACAAGTGATTAACGAACTTATAAAACGAGTTTCATACTAGACTTTTTCGAAGACAGCAAATGATCAAAATAATACAAAAAAAAATCAAATTGTCTATGTCGCGCCACCTTGCGTTATTTTGGTAGATTGATGATAAGTGTCAACCAACTTGATTGAATTTCAATTAATCTTTGCAATTAAGAAACCTAGAGCTAACTTCAGAGACTTTAATACTTGTTTATTTTGTTATTAATTGCAAAGCTTGACATATAGTTTACATATGCGACATACTTTTCAATATATGGCGCTCTCTACAAGGATGCCAACATATATATCAGAGCTCAATGTTTTTTTATAAATAAATGGGACACTTAGATTTTCACTGTTCTTTTTTTCAAATGCTATAATTCACTAATAAATATTTCTATATTTAACCCTGTCAAATACGTTGAAATAGCAACGTTCTATCAACAATTTCCCTGTGATGATATGATTCGCTTCTTAGTGAACACTTTTTAATCGTTTTTCTAGCATGGTAAATAAAAACACAAAAGTTAGTGCCAGTAGAAACCTATTTTGCAAGAAAATTTTGTAATAAGGTCTTGCAAGTAACTACATGTACAGCTCGCGCGATATAAGTTGCCGAGCGGTGGGGATGCGCCGTAAACGTATTTAGGAAACGTACCACCCACCTGTCTGATTCAGTTACTGCATAGCTGTTACCAGTGTCATACTCAAAACGTAAGTTAGCCCTTTAAATATAAATTTAAATAAGAACTTTTAGGTACTCCACTGAAAGTTATATTTAAGAACGAATGAAACGCAATCTACCCTTCCTGTATCTGCGCGAACTCACTCCTATCGTTCGCCAAGATATATTGCGCGGACTGTACATAAGTACGTATTCCTTTAAACCTGTACAATATTTATTATATTCACTATTAGAATGGAATGTATGTATGCTGTATATATAGCGTGTTCCTAAATATCATGTACATAAGGAAGGGGGTAACTATTTGGTTTATTTTGTGCCTAAAATTTCATATAAACATAGGTCTGCAAGCGCTTCGTTACCAATATGCAGGGTGTTGAAATTTCAAGAATTTTTCACTTTTTACTGTATAGCTCCTGCAGTTTTTGAGATATTTTGTTCAAATTTGGAAGGTAGGTTACGCTATAAGGCCTGCATCATTAGCCATGCCAAATGATTATGTAAATCTACAGGGTAATAATTTTTTCGGGGTCATGCCCGCTTTTCTCACCCTGAACTTTTTTGCGATGCGCCACTGCTAGATTCTAAAATACGCAATAAATTTTCTGTCTTGTTTAGAAACTTTTTGATCTCTTGTATTTTTTTCTTATCTCTGACCGTTATCGAGAAAAAAAATAGAAAACAATTTTCTGTAATTCGCCAGAGAAAATTAAATTTTTTAAAATGGTCTAGTAGGCTCTGGCTTTATTCAGATAATCACTTGAGTTTATTAATTTTAAGAGTTAAGGTGCTATTACCTGTTAAAAAATAGGATGACCCGGTTTTCGTAGCATTTTTTATTACCATACAAAGTAACATAACTAATAACAATAAAAACCCTAAGTAATAACAATGACAATGAAACTATGCTACAACAATTGTTGAAAGTATCCTCCTTCAACCCTTATACAGGCGTCCGCTCTTCTTCTCATTGATGCTCGCACTCTCTCAAATACTCCTGGAGTATTTCTTATCGTTTCAAATCCATCGATTATTCGATTTCGTAAGTCATCAACAGTATTCACAGGTGTTGTATACACTAGAGATTTGAGATGTCCCCACAAAAAAAAATCTAGACTATTTAAGTCAGGGGACCTAGGGGGCCATGGCTGAGGTCCACCTCGTCCTATCCACCTATTCTCATATACTTCATTTAAATACTCCCGAGCCAAAATAGAATAATGTGATGGGGCGCCATCGTGCATATACCACATTTGATTTCTAAGTAAAAGGGGCAAGTCTTCAAGTAATAAAGGCAATTCATTCTGCAAAAACAGCCTGTATGACTGACCAGTAAGTCGACCAGGCAAAAAACAAGGACCAATCAAATTATCTCCAATTATACCACCCCATACATTTAATGAGAACTGTTCTTGAAAATGCGTTTCTACAATTTCATGTGGATTTTCATCTGCCCACGTGTGGTTGTTGTGGAAATTCATAATTGAAGTCCTTGAAAAATTCGCTTCATCGGTAAAAAGGATTTTACAATCAAAAATGCGGTCTACTGCTAGCTTATTAAGGTACCATTGGCAGAAATCAAACCTTAAAGGAAAGTCTCGGGGAAGAAGAGCCTGCACTCTCTGAATGTGGTAAGGGTATAGCAGGGAAACACGTAGAATACACCAAACCACTTGATGACTAATATTTAAATGTTCACTGATTTTTCTGGTGCTGGTGCGAGGATGTCTGTCTATTTCATTCAGAACAGCATCTTCGATCTGTGGTGTTCTAACAGTACGTGGTTTACCTGCATCATTAGTATTCTTTTTAAAAGTTCCAGTTTCTCCAAGACGCCTATGAATATTTGAAAATATTCGATGATCGGGTATCATTCTATTGGGATAGCGCTCCATGTACAGACGCCTGGCTTCTCTTGCATTTCCATTCGCAAGGCCGTAGATAAAATGCATGTCAGCCATTTCAGAATTCGTGAAATTTAGCATATTTACAAAATTATAACGAGTATTTAAAACACTTTTACACCTTACAGTTTGCAATTTAAAACTTTACTTATACAGACACAAGTTACGATTTCTAATGTCAATTGTCAAATTAATAAACTCAAGTGATTATCTGAATAAAGCCAGAGCCTGCTAGACCATTTTAAAAAATTTAATTTTCTCTGGCGAATTACAGAAAATTGTTTTCTATTATTTTTCTCGATAACGGTCAGAGATAAGAAAAAAAATATAAGAGATCAAAAAGTTTCTAAACAAGACAGAAAATTTATTGCGTATTTTAGAATCTAGCAGTGGCGCATCGCAAAAAAGTTCAGGGTGAGAAAAGAGGGCATGACCCCGAAAAAATTATTACCCTGTAGATTTACATAATCATTTGGCATGGCTAATGATGCAGGCCTTATAGCGTAACCTACCTTCCAAATTTGAACAAAATATCTCAAAAACTGCAGGAGCTATACAGTAAAAAGTGAAAAATTCTTGAAATTTCAACACCCTGCATATTGGTAACGAAGCGTTTGCAGACCTGTGTTTATATGAAATTTTAGGCACAAAATAAACCAAATAGTTACCCCCTTCCTTATGTACATGATATTTAGGAACACCCTGTATATTTCACATTCCTTAATTTTATTTTATTAATTAATTCGAAATTAGTAATGAATGAATATGTGCTTATTTGTCGAAAAATGATACGTATACTTTACTGGCATATAGAGTTTCTAAACGTAAAACAAGATTTAAAGATTTTTTATTTTACATAAGAAAACAATTATTTATTTAGGAATTCTGTTTGGTAACGTTATTATACAACTTCAAATCCATTTTCATATTTATCTAACACCAGATTGCATCCCTCTCTCATATTTATATTAATATTGCGTCCTTGTTTATATTAAAAAACATCTCATCAATATTTTATATTTCATGGTATATGATCAGTAATAATTGTATATTGACTTTTGCGAAACGCAGGCAAAGAGGAAACAAAATATTATTGCATTCTTTTGTATTGATGGCTCATAAAAATTCAAATTTTTATACATTGTTTTGCTTTGTGGAAGAGCAATAAAAACGATAATACTGAAAATATTAGAAGTGTTCTGTATATTTAGAAATGAGAAATGAACACTATTGAATCTGATTATTTTTAGCTACTGTGTTTTGCGTGTTTAATAGTAACAAGTAATTGTCATTCGCGAATATTCAAAACTGTAAAATCATGTTGATACAGAGTATTGTATAAATAATACATTGAGTGTTTATGCCTGACAGACTTGATGGGGTCTTAGAAACCAATCGTGACTAACAGAAAATTCTGTAATTCCAAAAATAATAAATATTTTGCCTTTCTTATATTACCTATTAATAATGTTCCATTTTGTTGAATTCATGCTTTTTGTAGTTCATCTCTTTTTGTCATAATAAAAAGATTCTTACTTTAATTTAAAATCAATATCATGATTGATGACTATTCTATATTCATCAGATCTTGAGATACGAAATCAAACTTTCGCTAAATCAATAGAGAATTTAGTCGTTTTCATATCTTTTCGCTCCTACATTGTAGAATTGTATACGAGAAAAAGACATTTAGATTATGTACAATAAAACGTAAGTGTATTTTCGGTTGCCTATATAAACATTCCATTTTAATTAATAATTTAATTGAATTTTAATTAATTTAAAACATATAGACTATCAAACTATATCCTACTTATACAATGAGTTCAATATGCTGTGCAAATATCTTAAATAAGATAAAAATGGTGGTAGCTAGAATGAATTATCTTCGTAATGTTTAAAATCAACAATATAAATAATGCCTGCATTCAGCAGACACAACAGTTGCGCAACTGTTCAGTGATCTTGTCCAGTAGACGTCCGCTCACTCTGAACATGTTCAGGTGCGGCCGCCATTTTTGTGAGCGGAAAAATTCTACCAAAGAGATTGTAATATAATAGAGCAAGCATGAGTGCAGTTTGTTGGCGAGGTAAGTGGTCGCAACAACTGCAGGTGGGGTAAGGGGAATTGATACGATTATAGTCCTTAAGGTAGTCCGACTTCATGCTGTCATTGGTCGAAATGTCGTGCTCGTACTTGGTTCGTATGATTTCGTACGAGCACGACATTTCGACCAATGACAGCACGAAGTCGAACTACCTTAAGGACTATAATCGCTTGGCAGTGTTTCAATTCCCCTTACCTCGCCTACAAACTGCACTCATGCTTCCTCTATTATATTACAATCTCTTTGAATTCTACGCTCACTTAGTGAACGTATTCTGTACGCATGCGCCATTGATGCATTCCAAGACCAACCTAATACATAACTTTGAAGAAAGTTACTAGAAAAGTAAGATACGGCAAATTAAAGGTATTGTGCAGAAATAAATGTATTATAATATTGGAGTTCACCCAGTATTTCATTCGGGGTTGGAAAAACCAGCCCTTACACTAAAAACTACACCAAAACTTAATGCAGAAAAACAATTTATTATTATTGTTTATTCAGGTTAATTTGTGTAATTTTAACATATGGCAGCAATTAAAAGTACCAGATCACAGATGACAGACGATCACATAAAGCTGAGCGGTCCTGTCCAGCAAACACTCAACTGTTGTGAAGTGAACAGTTGGAGCGGGAACGGTTGCCGATACGTTAAACTTCAAAAAATAAAATAATACCCTTATTACAGTAACCACTATTGTGTCACGTTCCACCTAGCGGTGAATAGTAAAACTCGAAACAAGATAAAGTAGAAGTACATAGGTAGCCAACCTACAGGAATTTTCAAAAGCAAGAGATAAAAATAAGGGAGTTTTGAATGTGTTAAAATCAGGGGAATAACATGAGAAACTAGATTATAAAAGAGGATCGCAGGAAATTTTACGTCATTCTCTACTTGCGTTCACTTGCTGCAAACTTGCGTTGTTTGAAATAAGCAAAAATTGCGATCTTTAGTCTTTAAATGAGTAAATAAAACGTTAGTGGTAACTCGTAGATATTTTTGGGAAGAAATATTTGTTTAATTAACAGTTTTAATTATTAAAAATTTTAAAATATTAGAAGTTGAGATAGATGTACTCAATCAGCTTTTGTTTTTATTACAGAATAATATATCTAACCTCAGCACACTCAGAAATTCAGGATGGTTTGGCAGTCGGGTACACACACAACTGGAACTGAAGCAAAATGCAAATTTTGCGGCTAAATTGTCACCAGCCGTTATGCTGACGTGAGAAGTCATGGAGAATCGAAAAAGCACAAGAGCAATGCATTTACTTTCTTGGAAACATCACAATCGAAAATTTCATTCGTAATGAAATCCATCATATATGATGCAAACACACTAGAAGGTTAGCCCTTTTTGTTGCCCAACATACTTCAATCAATGTTGTTGATCATTTAACTAATTTATGCAAAAATATATTCAGATGTACTGCATCTTTTTTATTAGGTTGTCCAGAATGTCAATTATTGATTAATTAACATTGTGAAACGTCACTTTGACAATTCAATTTGTAAATTAGTACTTATATACAAACTTAATTTAAATTTCACAGCCTGCTCTAATTTAGAATTTAAATGATCGCGCGGTACTAGGGATGAGCTTAGCAGTGATTTTTTAATAATTGTGATCACAGTAACAGTGATTTTAAAATATCAGTGAAAATTAAAGGTGATTGTGATCACGACTTACATCCATATCTAGATATAGGCAATATGCATGCATATTAAAAATATTGTAATAATTCCTATATGCATATGAAATTAAAAGCCACCCTTCAACCCTACTTATAAGGACTGCACAGCTCTCTGTTAGGCTGCACACACACCAATTATACAAAATATATCTAAAACTGTACATTCATTTTGCCTTTATAATTAATATTAATTAAATTTATTAACACCATATTAATTAATAATTTACTAGAAATGTGTTTAAACTGTTTGTCAACGATTTTGATGGGTGTGCATCTCCTTCAAACATTCCCATATATTTTAATGGACGCCGCCGTACTTCAAACATTCTGTTTGACAATTAAATTATTTTGTATACTAATTGGTGTGCACCCGCCTTATAAATTTTAAATGACAATGTCTGACCCGAGAAATTATTTCGATGGGTTTCAGATATAAGCAATATGTGTGCATGTTATAAAAATAGTAAAAACTCCTATACGCATATCAAAATTGAAAAACCTGTCATAAAAAATTATAAAATCTAGATTTAAGTAATTGCTAAATTCAATACACGAAATACGAAAGTATAAGCAAGGTATAAATAATATACTTATGCAGTACATTGTTGTACAAGGTACTTCATACCAACAATAGTAAGTACTTGCATATTTCTGAAATGCTTTGTAGTAATAGTAATAATCAATGTCTTCAAATTTTGCGAAAACTGAATGTCAAGTAATAATATACAACTCAGGTTGGATGTGGGACGAAGCAGTGTTGATTCATATGGGAGCTACATAGGACATGATGTGTCTGATGACTTGTTTGTAGATTCTGATTTTATATCTTTGAGAGAAAGAGGGAGAGAACTGTATCTTCCAGAAGAGGCCAGTGGCGCCCTATTGCTGACTTTGCTTATGTTGCTGTCTGTTGCAAGCGTAGCGAAACTGGGCCCGGGGGCCTTGATTCGAATGACCATGATAAATAAATCTGCACCTAATATCTTATTGAAATATATATCCTGCAATTTAAAAAAAAACCGACACAATGGAAAGAAGCCATGCTCTAACCAATAAATAAAAAAGGGGATAAGTCAGTTTGTGAAAACTATAGAGGCATAACTTTATTAAATATAGCATAAAAAATTCTTGCCTCGTATATAAAAAGTCTATTTGTTGCTTAAATGGAAGACGTTTTAGGTGAATATCAATGTGGATTTAGAGAGGGAAGATCAGTGATAGATCAAATATTCAAGCTTAGAGAAATACAAGCAGGAAGCTCCCAATTTGGAAAAAATGCTTACAGGCTGAGTTTTTTTTCATTATTTGTATGGGGATCTCGAAACCCATAAGAGATACGCATTAAGTTAAGTGGAGAAAGATTTGCATCTTTATAAGCCCCATCCAGATACGTTTTTGTCAATTTAAGAAAATGCATGGTTTACTATATATTTGCAAAAAATAGAAATTCTCCAAAACTTTTTCAGTGCTATAAAACTTCTATTCTTAAAGTTAGAAAAAAACTTTTTGAATATTGTTTTTAAGAAATTCAATTTCAAACAACGACAACTTCTTAAATTTTTAATTTTGCTTAGCATTTTTGAATTAGCAAGCAAAGTCTATTTTTTTAATGGAAACTATAGTTGGCTATGACATATTCTAGTAGTGCATTTTTTTCTGCTTGCAATGATGTAAGGGTTGTAGCACTTATTTTAATAAATAACTGGACAATACACTATTATTATGTTTAACAAAAATCATGTCTTGCCATGGAAAAGAAAAGAAACTTATAATATACAATGTAATACTAGAAACAATAAAAACGCTAATCGAATTAATTATTAACAACACGTAACACGCTAAATTTACATTAAGTGTTCGAAATGCCCACCATTATTATCGACGCACATACGGCACCTTTTCAACACTGAGTTAATAGCTCTCCTAATTTTGCGCCCATCTAAGCTATCAAATACATTAATAACAGCTTCCAATAGCTCCTCTTGGGTTGCATATGATCTTTTATTGCTCCAAAGACGAAGAAATCTAACGGTGAAAGATCTGGGGAACGTGCAGGCCATAAAACAGGACCATTTCTGCCGATCCACGAGTTTGGAAATAATTCATCTTAATATCTTTTGACCTGTGCCTTATAGTGGGGCGGGGCATCGTCGTGTTGAAACCACCGTAAATTTGTACGGGTCTGTAAATTTAATTCATCTAGGATATTGTCGAAATCTTCCCTAAGAAATTGCAAATATCGATTTCCGGTTAAAATTTCATTAAAAATAAATGGTCCAAGAAGTTGCGAACCAATAACACCACACCATAAATTTCTTCTAAACGGTGAGGATTTATTTGCGCCCATAGGTGTTCATTATGGCGATTTAACATGCCGCAGTTTGTAAAACGTGTTTCGTCGGTCCATAAGATCTGCATCGGAAAGTTATTATTTTCATGGCACATATTTACGAACCAAGCACAAAAATTTAATCGTCTTTCATCGTCTCCAGAGTGTAGAGTTTGACCAACTAATTTTTTATAAGGATGGTACTTATGTTTTGATAAAATTCTCACTACTGTGCGTTGTGAGATAGCAGCGCCATGTGCAATTTGCCGCGTTGATGTTGATGGAATCTGATTAACAGCAGCTAAAACATTTATCTGCGTGTTTTCACCAATATTACCCTTATTTCTAGGTTTAACAAAACTTCCATACTTTTTTAAATTATTGTATAAATTCTTGAAGGTGTCTAACGATATACAATTAAAAATAGCGTTCGGCGGCTTCTTTACTAATTTTGTTACAAATAATGTAACATTCAATCATATCAAGTTTCTCAAGATTTGTGTACACCATAACTAACTTTGTAAAGCAACTAAATCACTAACAAAACCAACTATAGTCACCCTAATGAACGAACTGTCAATGATGAAGTAAACATAATGCTTCAATTATTAATATCGCCTTGTCCATGGCAATACATGATTTTTGTTAAACATAATAATAGTGTATTGTGCTGTTATTTATTAAAATAAGTTCTACAACCCTTACATCATTGCAAGCAGAAAAAAATGCACTATTAGAATATGTCATAGCCAACTATGGTTTCCATTTAAAAAAATTAGACTTTGCTTGCTAACTCAAAAATGCTAAGCAAAATTAAAAATGTAAGAAGATGTCGTTGTTTGAAATTGAGTTTATTAAAAACAATATTCAAAAAATTTGTTTCTACCTTTAAGAATAGAAGATTTATAGCACTTAAAAGGTTTTGGAGAATTTCTATTTCTTGCAAATATCTAGTAAACCATGCATTTTCTTAAATTGACAAAAACGTATCTGGATGAGGCTTATAAAGATGCAAATCTTACTCCATTTAACCTAATGCGTATCTCCTATGGTTTTCGAGATCCCCATACAAATAATGAAAAAAAAAACTCACCCTGTATATGCTCTTTATAGATTTTAAACGAGCTTTCGACAGAGTAAGAAGGGGTAAATTATATGTAGCATTAAGGGAACTAGGAGTTAATAATAAACTGATAAATATGATCAAGGTAACGGTTGAAGGGCCAGAATGTTGTGTAAGAATTGGGACAGAGGTAATTTAAAACTTTGAGGTAATGGAAGGACTAAAGCAGGGCTATCTTCGGCATTGTTTAACAATGTGCTTGAACATGCTATGCACAAAGCGAAAATAAATAGAACAGGACTACTTTATCATCACCAGTGGTTGGCATTGGTATAAGAACAAGAAGTAAACAGGAGCTGCGAGAAGTATTGTTACGATTGGAACACAGTGCAGCGGAGATGGGGCTAGAGGTAAATGACAAAAAGACAACATATGTGACATGGAAAAAAGAAAATACTATAGATAAAAAGTTTAACATGACAACAGCAAGGGTCAAAGTCTACAGCTTTAAAGGGGTGGAGTCATTTATATATTTGGGAACAGAATGTAACAGGAATACGTCTATAAAAAAGGATATTCAGAGCAGATTACTGAAAGGAAACAAATACATATACCAACTTAAGAATGTACTTAGAGTAAGTGCTTGCGAAAGATATATAAAGGCAAAAAAGTTAGTGATAGATGGCAAAGAAGGACGAACAAGGAATTGCAAATATTGTACAACCAACCAGATATCATAGCAACGGCTAAGGGATATAGATTAAGATGATGAGGCACATGTTCTCTTTCAGGGGTCCGCGGATAGTAGTATGTGTTGTAACTGGATTCCGGGTTTTCTTCCGCGTTTCCACTGCTTTTTTTTTTCTTTGGGGGGGGGCGGGGAGGGGAAAATCTTGCATAAGACACCCGCTTTGATCTTGTGCGCGGGTAGTGTCGGATTCTTACCGACTAAAAACCCCCCCTTCTCTCGTCTTTACCTTCACACCGGAAACCGCTCTCGCATTACTTCAGTGTGAAGGCTGCCTCATTCTCATCTTAGCTGCACCATGTGTCTTTCCTCAATCTCCCTTGTTTCTACGATCTCTCATATAAGACTATAGGTTCTTGTCCATGTTTCTTCGGATGTTATCAGGTCTTTCATCATATTTTTCTCATCAAAGATTTTGCCGGCTATGTTTGCGTATGACTCCCATCTATTGCAACTAAACAGGGTGTGTCCCACGTCATCTACCTGGCCGCAGTATAGGCATTCGTTGTTTTCCGCCTTCTTTCGTTTGTGCAAACAGTCCCTGAAGCATCCGTGTCCTGACAGAGCTTGGGTTAGGTAATAATCCACCTCACCGTGGTCACGGTTTATCCATGTGTCTAGTTGCGGAATCAGTCTGAACGTCCATCGCCCGTAAGTGCCATTTGCCCAAGTTCGCTGCCACTCTTCCATCAGTTCAGTTCTGGCTTGTTTAGCGTCTTTGCCGTTATACTTATCCGCCCGTTCCCTGATAAGTAGCTGCAGGGGTGGTGTTCCCGCAATTACATTCACTGCCTCTCCTGATATGGTCTTGTACGCACTGCAGACACGAATCGACATGTGACGTTGCACTCTGGCCAGCTTACCCACCAGCGTTTTATTTTCCATGGCTGTGTGCCACACCGGTGTGGCGTACAGTGCCTGCGAAATCATGACACTCGCGAGTACTCTCCTCTTAGAAGATCGCGGTCCCCCCACATTTGGCATAAGCCTCACCAACGCCGACACAGTCTTTTCTATTTTTTCCACCGTCTTTTGAATATGGTCACCAAAAGTAAGCCTCTTGTCCATCCAAACTCCCAGGTATTTTATTGATCTGCTGGGAGCAACCTGCATTCGATGGACATTAAATACTACTGGCGCTATTTCCCTCTTTTTAGTTAGGAGTACTGCTTCCGTTTTCTCTGCTGCTAGTTGGAGTCCGTGGTTTTCTAGCCACTCTGATACTAACTTCAGTGCTGCGTCTGCATTTTCCATTAGCCCATCCTCTCTTTTGGAGGTCACCACCATTGCGATGTCGTCTGCAAAGCCAACAAGTGTGGTTTCTTCCGGTAACTGAATCCTAAGAAGTCCATCATAGAGCACATTCCAAAGTGTTGGGCCCAGTACTGACCCTTGAGGGACACCGCTAGTGACCTCTATAGTCTTCTCCTCCCCCGCTGCCCCTATAATAAGGGTCCGGCCCGAAAGATACGACGCTATTAGATTCCATAGGCTCTTTTCTATGCCTCTGGTGCGCAGCTCATTCAAAATAATACCCCATGAAGCGCTATTAAAAGCGTTCTGCACATCGAGCGTTATAACAACGCAAAGCCTGCGGTATTTCCAAGAGAAATTTCCGGCCGCTCTAGCTAAATCGACTACGTCGTTTATGGCATCTGCAGTCTGTCGTCCCTCTCTGAATCCATATTGCCTGTCCGCCAATCCGCCAGTCCTCTCCAATTCTTCCTTCAACCTTTGGAGTATAAGTTGCTCAAATAGCTTACCTTCAACGTCCAAGAGACAAATGGGTCTGTAGGACGATGGTTCCTCTAAAGCCTTGTCGCCCTTTCGCAACAACACAAGGCTAGCCCTTTTCCAAATTGTTGGAAAATCTGCCATCTTGGCAAGCATATTATATACCGCCAATGCGTGTTCAGGTTTCTCTTGCACAAATAGCTGGACGACCTCTGGTGGTACCAGCCCCAGTCCCGGGGCTTTTCCGACGTTAATCTTTGCACATGCCATGCCTAGCTCTTGTACGGTGAAATCATCAAAACTAGTGTTTCTGTACATGGTCCAATTTTGTTGTGCGTGCTTAGGGAAAAGACACTCAACCACTCTTTCTACTGTCTCCATTGACATCTGCGGTCTTGGCGGATACCCAATCATATTTCTCATGACGGTTTTAAAACCATCTCCCCACGGATTGTTGTCGATGCTAGCACAGAGCAACCTCCAACTTGCCCTTTTCGCTGCCTTTACTCTATCTCTTAATCGCTTTTTGCATTCCTTATATATGTTCCATACGATGCTAGTGGTTTCCTGCGGACCTCTTTTGATGTTTCTAGTGTATATCCTTCTCTTCTGGTTACACTCTTTACGGAGTTCTGCGATTACTTCATTCCACCAGTATACCGGCTGTCTTGTTGATGTTCTTTTCCGCTTGGGCATACACTTGTTACATATGTCTCTTAGCGTATCTGAGAAGTCTCTAGCAGTTCGTGAACCCTCACTTTCCGGTATCTCCTGTAACGCGTTTCTGAACTTTTCATTATCGAGCTTTCGTACTTGCCACCCTTCGGGCTTCCGACCTTCTCTCTTTGATCTGTGTCTATCTTTCTCTATCTTGAACAGTATATAGTTGTGGTCACTAAGTGACTCTGCATCATATACCTCCCAACCAGCGACCTTCCTCGCTATGTCTAGTGTTACTAATGTAAGATCCAATGTAGAGGAGTATCCTTGTCTTTGGAAGGTTGGCTTGTTCCCATTTGTTCAGGATAACCAGGTCATGTTCCGCAGCCCAGTCAGTTAAGAGTTGACCTCTTCTGTCAGTATAGTTCATACCCCACTGTGGGGATTTTGCATTGCAGTCTCCTACAACTAGGGCCTTCTCCTTGTTTCGCCTTATTTTTGTTCCAATGTCCGAAATAATTTCCTCTAAGTCTTGGATGTCTTTATTGGGCGATGCATAGCAGCTATATAGTATGAAGGTTTCCATTTCGATGTATGAGTAACCCTGCCCTCGCCCTTGTTTCTTTACCACTAGGTTTCTATCCATCACCTTTATAGCAGCATCTGTCCTCTCATCTACTACCCAGTCCTTCCTGTTTTTGACCGCCATAATGTTGGGCTCGGAAATTGCTAGTATTCCAGCGCCTACCTCTTTAGCTACGGCAAGCGCCATGTCGATGGCTGGACGGCTTCTGTTGGTGTTAATTTGCAGGATCTTCGCCATTTTTGTTGCTGTGTGAGGTCTTCTTTCTACTTTTCACAATAGGGCACTTCCAGCTACTACTCTGGTGCCCCTCCAGTTGACAATGGACACAGTATGGGTTGTTCTGACACGCAGCTGCTATGTAACCCCCTTGTCCGCATCTGACACACAGGTTTTCTCTGTGGCCCACTGCAGTTTGCCTTCAGGTGTCCATATTCCCAACACCGGAAACATTTACTTTCCTTCTCTCTCTCGTAAATATTGCATTTCATCCAACCGATTTTGATCTTGGCTGCCAGAAGAAGTTTCTCGGCGTATGTCGACGGAATTATAACAGTGACATTTTGCTTGTTGCCGAAGGCCGGTACTTAATGCTCTCACTTCAAAGGAGTTCGGCGCTGCAGAGGTTTCCTTTGTGATAGCTTCCACTACTTCTTCCACTGTTGTTACCTCATCCAGACCCTTTATGTGGAGAACTTTTTTGTCTATAAGGTTGGCCGTCGACGCGTTCGGTAGCTTATCCTTAATCTCTCTCTTTAGAATTTCTACTTTTTCCATACCGTTCTTTAACTGCAAGGAGTAATTCGCCATTCTTCGTTTGTCTTACATTAGACAAGTCTACGCCTACTTCACTGGGGTTGATTTTCTGTTTGATAGTCCTCAAGAGATCAGCGTATGTTTTTCCCTGCATTTTAACTAGCAGCACATCGTGTGCTTGCCTGGGTTTTATGTTCTCTCTCGCCTTGGCAGTGCTCTTGTTTTCCATCTGGGTTACTGGTTTTGCAACGTTTTTCCTTTCATCGCCTATGTAATAAGTTACTGTTATATTTGTGTTGGCAAATAAATATCTCACCGCTCGATCAAGTATAGAGCCAACAATGTCACCATATCCATATTCGGGTTCAGGCATGCCGAGCTTAGTTTTTCCACTCTTTAACATGTGACCTCTAACGCTATCTAATGCCTGGTAAATCCACACGTCCTCAGCCTCTTCCAACTTTTCATCTGCAATGATTGGGTAGTAGATATGCCTCGTTGATTGGGTGAAGCTTCCATCCTCCTCTGGGAAGCCCAGAGCGTGGGTCATCATAGCAACTTCTCCTTTCATTTTGTTTTGTTTCCACTGCTTGGTCTTTGGAAAGACCGATGCTGGTTTCTTGACGACCGTTCGGCAAAATCACACTTACCATCTTCAGGTCTGCGATAACTGTCTGCTTCTGCTTCTTGTTATTCGTAAACTGGTAACAGAACTTCCATGTAGATAGGCATCACCATTTATGTCATTCATTCAACTAGTTAGCAATGCTTTTTAAAGGTAAAACTTACTGCAAGTTTGTATTTCAGAAATGTTTGAAAATTCTATGCTTTTGTAGCTTTAGTTATACGATTAATGTTTGGTTACTTTAATAATATATTTATTTCATGATATATGTTGTTTCTTATGAGTAAAATAACAAATGAAGTATGATATATTAAAGTATATATTAAAAAAGTTACTTGTAAAACTACCAAATACAAATCATTCGAAATATATTTTATTTAAATAGTAATTTTAGCAAATTTGCACTGCTGACTATATTTCAAATTGATTCAGGTTGACGTGAAACTAACTGCCCAATCGGCAGGCACTCCCAGCGTAGTCGCAGTAATGCGAGTAATGTGTGTATGCTTTTGAGGTTAGGTATTTTTCTTTGTCTAGATATCTAATTTGTTCAACTAGAAGTTATTATGTCGCAAGATGGCGCCATGATACATCTCAGACCCTCAGTTTGCAATGTAATGTCATATAAAACATATTTTTAAAGCTAGGTATAACAAATTATTATTTTGATTTGACATTTCATCAATTTTTGGAAAGTGCCTGAACGCGCCGTCTGGAGCTTTTGGGCCAATAAAATAAATAAAGCATAATTAGTGGTGTAGTATACTGCTATTATAGTATTTTTCTTCCATAGCGGTATTGCGTTTTTCTTTATTTAAAAATCATTTTAAAGAGATAAGCAATTTTACAGTTGATTGCAATCTCTTAGGGCTACGCAAACGTATCCGGGTTTATATTATATTAAATAGTTTGTTATTATTATTTTAAGGGGAATTTTTAAAATGTATGGGTAAATTAATTTTTTTTACTTTTGGTTATGTCAGTAATGTTATATCTTTTATTAAAAGACGCAACAGTGCTGTATGTTAGGCAAGAGATTTCTGCCAGAAAGTGCTGTAAATCTTGGTCAAATATCCTCTCCGATATTCCTAACATATCTAGACATCCCATGTCCTAAACTTTATCACATTTACAAATGTTGATTGGTAATGTCACGTTCAGTGTCTATGTACAAAAGCTTCTAATGGATTTGTTCTATTTATTTTTATTTCACTTATTAAATAAATTTCTACTTCACTTCATCATTTTAGTTATTTCACTATTAGTAATTTGGAACATATGTCAATACTATAATTGGTCCTGTAGGTACTGGGCGAATTGTTTGTCAGTTACCAAAGAATATATGGTCGTCAGGCTTATAATATTTTTACTTTGTATTTTAGACGCCACCACTTCTACTCTAATGCAAAATCACTTTTTTCCAAATCTCTTTCACATTATGTAGCCTAAGTAAATTTATGAAGACTACAAATGTGCGAATTTCCAAAATCTTTGAACGAACATATTGAAAAATTTGGTCCGTTACATAATATATGTGTAAATAATGGGACGGGCACCAATTGAGCACTTTATTACCCTCAGGTAAAAATATATACCCTTGCCGGACACACCAATTGAGCACCAAGGACCAAAAGTTATCAGGTGCTGTATTAATGCAGTTATCTTTCTCGGCCAAATAAAAATAAAAAAATAGTAGGCATAAACTAAGGATTGAAATTCAACAAGAGTTTTAACAAAAACATGAACGTTAGGATCAGTATTGCAAACATTTTCGAGAAAAATGAGAGTGAAAGGAACAAGGATTAGTTGTTAAAGATAAATTACTAGTTTTTGAAGCCCATACCGAAGGAGAAATACAGACGTTTCCGGAAATATTACAATTGACTAAATAGTCTGGTAATTTTGGAAAGACATTACATTTAGGCATGTCGGGAATGAGAAAAGCTAAACTGAATAAATGTGAATCCATTTTCAATGCTCAGTATTACTTTTATCAAGGTTTACTAAACCTAAGTTTTGAATATCTCCATACAAACTTTGTGCTAAATGGAATCGAGAACCTAAAATGTTTGCGTTCGGCCAAACAGACTGCGCAGAATTATAAATGGCTATTTCGAAATCTATTACAATTTTCTGAGGATTGAATGAAATATTTATGGTGTTCGATAACATCAGTAGAGTGGTATACGTTTTTCATAGCTTAGAAGACAAAAAACTAATGGAATATAATGGCCATTGCGCAACCCATGAATTGCAAATAAATAATAAAAGAATTTTGTACAGTATTTAAATGTTATTTGATGTACAGCCAAAAATTACGATATTACTTTCAATATCAAAATAATAATTTGAAATTGAAATAAAAAGATTAACATTAGGGGTTGTTAGAAAGTGGACCCATGTCAAAGTGCTCAATTTGCCTGTCTCAAAAAAGTACCTGATCTGCCTGGTGCTCCTGGACACCTTTCATACGTAGGCGGATTAAAAACAAAACATTCCGGTACACATTAGATCTCTTTTTGCATAGTCTAATTCAGTACAAACAGATTTTATTCCTTCTTTTCGCTTTTTACATGTACGCTGAATAAATTCTGTCTGATTATTGGTTGGGTGCTTCATAGGCTGCTTTCAGTGTCTTAGGTAATTGCCAGCCTGGCGCGTTTGTATTTCCAGTATGCATGAAGATCGTAAGTAAGTGTTTCAGAAATGCTGGGATTTTTGTGGGTTTCCATCTTGTCATAGAATGCTTTGGCCAGTTCCTTAATATGAATATCTAATGTTGTGATGTCTGCTTCTGCGTGTATTTGGGCGTTTCTCATATACCAGGGAGCGCGTAGTATTTTCCTTAGTAATAAGTTTTAAATAACTTCGAGGTTGCGGATGTGAGAAGGAGCAGTGTTGGTCCATATGGGAGCTGCATAGGACATGACGGGTCTTATGACTTATTTGTAGATTCTGATTTTTAATTGAGGAGAAGTAGAACTAAATCTGCCCCGAAGAGGTCAGAGGCGCTTCTTGCTGATTTGCCTCTTTTTGCAGACTGTTGCATGTGTAGGAAGTATGCGAGTTTACTGCCCAGAGTGACTCCTAGATACTTAACACGTTGGCTACCGCGCGTCCCATATATGAGCCGCACAATTTTCACTCTCAGACCACCGTCTCATATGTGAGCCAGATACATATATTTACTAAATACGAATTTATTTCTTCTGATCTGTCTGTAGGAGGCTGATTTTGCAAGGTAGTCTCTATGAATGTCTGACTCACATGTGGGTCGCGCGGTCTCGGTGCTTTTTGTGAGGTTATGTAGCTCGTAGTCTGCAATCACGAGGGTAACGTCGTTGCTAATTGAGGGCAGTTTTACAAGATGAATCCTGCGAAAAGACGTTTAACAGTCGCAGAACTTGAAGAAGAAGGTAGAAAAGTAATGGAAGAAGGTCTTGAGTCTGATGATTCAATTATTTTGCACGAGGAATCTGAG
The DNA here is from genome assembly GCA_963170755.1 of Amphimallon solstitiale. Taxonomy (NCBI): domain Eukaryota; kingdom Metazoa; phylum Arthropoda; class Insecta; order Coleoptera; family Scarabaeidae; genus Amphimallon; species Amphimallon solstitiale. Next base: position 39,055,588 of record OY720684.1, on the reverse strand, counting down.
GAAGAATCTTACGTGGACTCCGGAAGTGAGACAACAATTTATTCTAACTCAGACACAGAAAATGAAGAAGAAAGAGCAAGTAGTGATCATAATGACTTAAGTAATAGTGCAAGTCAAGGTAGTCATGCAGATGGTGGAGATGACAATGAAGATGAATGGGTGGATTTGGAAGAAGATACTGATATATTTGATTTTAATGTGGTACCAGGACTGAAAGTAAATGTGACGCCAGGTATGAGTTCTCAAGAAATATTTTCTCTTTTGTTTGATGATACACTCATTGATAAAATTGTTCATTGGACAAATACTAGAGCTCACACTCTTATATCAAATGGATTGTCAAAAAAATCAAATATGCGAAAGTGGAAAAATACAACCAGTAAAGAAATAAAGGAATTTCTTGCTCTGTGCATTACAATGGGAAACATAGAAATGCCCAGTCTGAAACATTATTGGTCGCGAAATCCTGTATATTGTCATCCATTTTTCAATCAAGTTATGGGTCGTAATAGATTCGAACTTATACTACGTAACTTATGCTTTTATGACCAAAGTGATGATGCAACTAATCGTCTACATAAAATCAATCATGTTATTCAACATGTACTGCAGATTATACAAAAAGTATATTATCCCGATCGAAATATTTCAATTGATGAAGCCTTATTGCTGTGGCGAGGGCGATTATATTTTCGTCAGTACATTCCAAACAAGGCTGCCAAATATGGCATAAAATTGTACGAATTATCTACCCCCGACGGGTGTGTTTTGAATATTCTAATTTATTCTGGTAAAGGAACCATCCAAAATGAAAAAATGGGACATAGTTATGGTGTCGTCGAAAAGCTTATGGAACCATATCTAAACAAGGGACATACCATTTTTCTTGATAATTTTTACACGAGTGTTCCTCTTGCCGAATCTATGCTAGAAAAAAACACACATATTGTGGGCACTCTTAGAAAAAAACAGAAAAGGTAAATCAAAAGATGTTGTAACAAAAAAGTTACCTAGAGGAGGAACAATATGGAGGCGAAAACGTAGAGTTGTAGTGGGAAAATGGCGCGACAAGAGAGACGTTTTGATGATTTCCACTTGTCATAAATTTTCTATGGTGGAAACGACGAATAGAAGAGGTAGAGATGTTTTAAAACCAAACATCATAGCTGACTACAACAAGTATATGTCAGGGATAGACAGAGCCGACCAAATGTTGTCGTACTACACAACACCACGCAAAACCATAAGATGGTATTTGAAATTATTTTTTCATCTTCTGGACATTTGTATTTGGAACAGCAAATATATTTATGAGAAGAGCTCAAACAAGAAGATCAGTTATTTAGATTTCAGAGATGAAATAGTAACGTATCTTACTGAAGGAGTCAGGCCAAGCACTTCTTGCAACTCCACTGAAAAACACTTTCCTAAAAAATAAGCCAAGCTAAAAAATAAGCCAAGAGGATTCGGTGCCGCATGTGCTAGAGGCGAGATAAAAAACGTGTACAAACGTGGTTTGTTTGCAATTTATGTCGTGATGAGCAGAAAAAAGAAGTTGGCCTCTGTCCTGACAAATGTTTCGCTCAATATCATATGTAATTTGTTATTGTCAATTAATTTTTTTTTGTTTCCTATGTTATACATACCAAAAAATTAATATTTTTTTTACAGAATAGATCTTTTTTTACAATTTGAAATTTATAACTTTGTTACTGTTGCAATAAAAACTTAAAATTGGTATTCTATCTTATTTATTTACTACTCTTTGACAATTTGCGTGTAATTTCATTCGGCTCAAATAAGAGCCAAGCAGTCTAGTTTGATAAATTATTACCATAGACCACCGACTCATTTATGAGCCGGAAGTAAATACAGCATAAACAATAATTTTTATCGACAAATTTGTACCAAACCTGTCTAAATTGAGTATTTCCTTTCACATTATAAAAAAAAAACGGGTAGTCTAATTTGAAAGTTTTTTTTTCTTATGGGGGTAGCGAACGTGTTAATAAACGGCGGCCATGGTATTCGATTAAGTTCAGCATAGAGTTGGCCAGTTAAAGGTTTGGATTTTCTTTGAAAGGCGATAGCTTGGAATTTGTCGCTGTTGATTTTGGTTCAGATTTTCTTAAAACGGATTTTCTTGACATTGATTTTAGAAGGCAAGCAAGCATGTATATGTAGTATTAAAAGTCTATTAAATATTTGACGCCAAATTTTAAATCTATGTTGGACATTAATGCTATTACATTTATTATACATTTCAGTTTGTGCACTTACAACTGCGTTTACAAATATATATATATATATAAAGATGGGTGAGTACTGTACATCGAGTTGTTAAAACACGAGTAATAGTTATTTTTCGAACCAAATGCCGGAAAAAAATGTTCCCGCATGAGCGCATTTTAAGATGTCTTCACACAAGTGGTTTGTCCTATATTTTTTGTACGAAAATTAAATTAGATATATTGTTGATTAACGTGGTTAGTATCTTACCAAAGCTAAAATAAATTATCTAATTAATTTAAGCATTTCCTGTACCTACTTACCTATATTTACTCACATTTCCATAAATTAGGTTATTATAGTATCGCTTGATGGGGTTGTCTAATAGATGGCGCCGTCATACACATTTGTAGGAAGAATTTTTAACAATTACACCCTATTTTCCTAAATTTCAATAAGGGAACGCCCAGTGAAGTGGTACTTTGCAAACTAAATTTCATTATCATCAAAATCGTTTTCTTTAAATGCCCCAAACAGTCAATGTGATGAACGCGCGAAACGTCACTTTCAAGGCGGTGAGTACAAAAAAGGATATATGTACATGCATTTGGTATTCTGTTTAGGGCTTTAGATAGACCTGTCCAAATATATATATATATATATATATATATATATATATATATATATATATATTTGGACATTTCGTAATCTTTTTACATACATAAAATAAGAAAAGTAAATGATATTTCGTTATTACATATTAACATGTACATTGCATTCGATATCTTATTCACTAAAACGATGCTATTATACTCATAGTATATGATCTTAACTACTCCTACTACTAGTTAAGATCATATGTTTGGCCGAACGCAAACATTTTAGGTTCTCGATTCCATTTAGCACAAAGTTTGTATGGAGATATTCAAAACTTAGGTTTAGTAAACCTTGATAAAAGTAATACTGAGCATTTAAAATGGATTCACATTTATTTAGTTTAGCTTTTCTCATTCCCGACATGCCTAAATGTAATGTCTTTCCAAAATTAGCAGACTATTTAGTCAATTGTAATATATCCGGAAACGTCTGTATTTCCTCCTTGGGTATGGGCTTGAAAAACTAGTAATTTATCTTTAACACTAATCCTAAGCTTGTTCCTTTCACTCTCATTTTTCTCAAAAATGTTTGCAATACTGATCCTAACGTTCATGTTTTTGTTAAAACTCTTGTTGAATTTCAATCCATAGTTTATATTAAAATTCAAAATATCAGTAACCCTGATGTAAAAACGAAAAACAAAAAAAAGAAATGCGGAGAGTTTTATAAATCATAAGATTTTGGAGCTAGACAATAAAGAATTGTCAGAATATGATTTTGTCAAGTTAGTTGCCCATAGATACAAACTATAGTACCATTTACTATAATTTATTATTAGTAGTATACTTATCGCTACTATATGTATCTAATGTAAACTAATTTTCTTATTACTATGTACCTATGTATGTATGTATTTTATTAAATATGATTTGTGAATACATATACACTATAAGATGTAATAAAATAATTATTGGTAATAATTTTTTTTAATAAAAAAATGCCCACTATTTTTTTATTTTTATTTGGCCGAGAAAGATAACTGCATTAATTCAGCACCTGATAACTTTTGGTCCTTGGTGCTCAATTGGTGTGTCGGGCAAGGGTATATATTTTTACCTGAGGGTAATAAAGTGCTCAATTGGTGCCCGTCCCATTATTTACACATATATTATGCAACAGACCAAATTTTTCAATATGTTCGTTCAAAGATTTTGGAAATTCGCACATTTGTAGTCTTCATAAATTTACTTAGGCTACATAATGATACATAAAAAGATTCATGGGATGAGAACCAGACAAATAAATAACGACACAATATGTTTATTCAGAGAAAAGCTAGCCTCGCACTCTTGGTGTGATTGGGATCGATTTGCGGCAAATGAAGCTTTTGAAAAATTTCATAATACCTTCCTGTATTATTTTAATTTAAGTTTTCCCCAGAAAAAAAAAAGATTTAACACATTGAAATTTCAAAACAATGAAATATTTTGCAATCAGCGAATACAAGGAATGAGGAATATCTTAGATGTCCTGAATACTGTGGTGAGCGTCAATAAGGATCATGATCTTTATCAGATATACAGAAGCTATAAAAGAGATTACTTGGATGTGGTGCGAACAGAAAAGCAAAAAATTAATTAAAGGCATATACAAAACGCAGAAAATAAACAGAAAGCAATATGGACAGTAATTAATAATGAAACTCGTCAGACAAATGGAACAACACACATTCAAACCAAACTAACAGCAAATGATATGAATGACCACTTTGTGCAAATTGGAAATCAAATTATCAGCTCTACATCTACCATCGAGTCAATGAAACACGTAAAAAATCTTAATTTAAACAATACCAACTCGTTTTATTTTTCACCCATTGACGAAAATGAAGTCAAAAATGTTATTCAGTTTATTAAAAGTAAACACACGCGAGATATATACGACACCTCAACATATCTCTTAAAACAAATTACAAATGAAATCATAACGCCTCTGACCAAACTACTAAATAAGTGCGTAAATGAAGGAGTCTTTCCGAGACAACTAAAAAAATCTCGAGTAGTTCCAGTGTACAAAAAGGCGGATATAGATGATCCAAATAACTATCGTCCAATAGCGATATTACCCACAATATCGAAAATATTTGAACAGGTGATTGCAAGAAGAATAACTAAATATCTAGATAAAAACGGCTACGTCACAGCTAATCAACATGGATATAGAAGAAAGAGATCAACAACAACAGGGATTATGAACATTATACAATCAATCGTAAATGCATATGATGAGCAAAAGCAAATCCAGTTGACTTGCTGTGATTTGAGTAAAGCTTTCGACTTAGTCAATCATGAGGTTCTGTTACACAAACTACAACAATATGGTATTAGAGGCACTCCACATGATCTTTTAGTGTCCTATCTGAGAGATAGAGAGCAAGTTGTAGAACTCAATGGACAAACATCCTCTTTAAAATCAACAAAGAATGGGGTTCCACAGGGCTCAATCTTGGGTCCCCTTCTGTTTATACTGTATATCAATGACCTGCCGCAATGCTTAGCACCGATGGAATGTTGTTTATATGCGGATGACACTGCCTTTTTGGTGACTGCAAGAGATGAAGCAGAGTTGAATGAACAGGCGAAGGACATTATGGAGAAAGCCAGGGAATGGTTCCTTTGCAATGGTCTGCAACTAAATGAAGGGAAAACACAACAACTTACTTTCTGTGCAAAAAACCAACCTCCGAACGGCAACGTATGCTATCTGGGTCTGACGCTGGATACTAGGCTTACTTGGGAGGATCATGTTTCCAGTCTGGCTGATAAACTTGCAAAGGCAACATACACAATAAGACGTATGAAAAGTGTTGCAACTCACGAAGCTGCAACAACGGCATACTACTGCAACTTCCACTCTAAGATGAGCTACGGAGTCTTGGTATGGGGCAGCTTACCATCGGCAGAGAGAATATTTCAAATGCAGAAGAGAGCTGTTCGAGCGTTGTATAGTTTGGGACATCGGGATGGTTGCAGAAAATATTTTGTAAAAGGGGCTATACTCACATTACCATCCATGTATATATACAACTGCATTAAGTATGTCATTTTCAATGAGGATGAGTTTGCCGCAAATGGGGACTCCCACCAGTACAATACAAGAAACAGGGATAAACTGCGAACCCCTTATCACCGTGTGCAGACTGCCCAAAGATATGTGGACTACTGGGGGCTAAAGATTTACAACAAAGTGAAGCACCTGCATACAATGAATACTAGTACTTTCTTAAGTAAAATATTAAAACTTTTACTGACGAAAAGTTTTTATTCAATTAATGAATATTTAAATGATAATTTTAATAATATACAATTTTAATCTGTTTTGTTTGTTACTGTATATATGTATATTTTGACCTTTCATGTAATGATTTTATTACACTGAATAAATATATATTATTATTATTATTATTATTATTATTAATCTGAGACATTTGGAAAAATGTGATTTTGCATTAGAGTAGAAGTGGTGGCGTCTAAAATACAAAGTAAAAATATTAAAAGCCTGACGACCATATATTCTTTGGTAACTGACAACCAATTCGCCCAGTACCTACAGGACCAATTATAGTATTGACATATGTTCCAAATTACTAATAGCGAAATAACTAAAATGATGAAGTGAAGTAGAAATTTATTTAATAAGTGAAATAAAAATAAATAGAATAAATCCATTGGAACCGTTTGTACATAGACACTGAACGTGACATTACCAATCAACATTTGTAAATGTGATAAAGTTTAGGACATGGGATGTCTAGACATGTTAGGAATATCGGAGAGGATATTTGACCAAGATTTACAGTACTTTCTGGCAGAAATCTCTTGCCTAACATACAGGACTGTTGCGTCTTTTAATAAAAGATATAACATTACTGACATAACCAAAAGTAACAAAATTTAATTTACCCATACATTTTAAAAATTCCCCCCAAAATAATAATAACAAACTATTTAATATAATATAAACCCGGATACGTTTGCGTAGCCCTAAGAGATTGCATTCAACTGTAAAATTGCTTATCTCTAATGATTTTGAAACAAAGAGAAACGCAATACCGCTATGGAAGAAAAATACTATAATAGCATTATACTTACTACACCACTAATTATGCTTTATTTATTTTATTGGCCCAAACGCTCCAGACGGCGCGTTCAGGCACGTTCCAAAAATTGATTTAATGTCAAATGTGCGGAATGTACCTAAGTAGTTATATCTAGCTTTAAAAATATGTTTTATATAACATTACATTGCAAATTGAGGGTCTGAGATGTATGATGACGCCATCTTGCGACATAATAACTTCTAGTTGAACAAATTAGATATCTACACAATGAAAAATACCTAACCTCAAAAGCATACACACATTACTCGCATTACTGCGACTGCGCTGGGAGTGCCTGCCGATTGGACAGCTAGTTTCACGTCAACCTGAATCAATTTGAAATATAGTCAGCAGAGCAAATTTGCTAAAATTACTATTTAAATGAAATATATTTCGAATGATTCGTATTTGGTACTTTTACAAATAACTTTTTTAATATATACTTTTTAATATATATCATACTTCATTTGCTATTTTACTCATAAGAAACAACATAGTATCATGAAATAAATATATTATTAAAGTGACCAAACATTAATCGAATAACTAAAGCTACAAAAGCATAGAATTTTCAAACATTTCTGAAATACAAACTTGCAGTAATTTTTACCTTTAAAAATCATTGCTAACTAGTTGAATGAATGACATAAATGGTGATGCCTATCTACATGGAAGTTCTATATTTTTAATGTTTGAATACAGAATACAGTATGTTTTAATAGATGGTCCATGACAGGTTAGAAAAAATACATTGTATATAAAGACATTAAAGACGTCTGCTAGCTTTAGTTGAATTACATAAATACAAAATGCTTGTGTCATTTTAGAAATGTTCAAGAATTCATTCAAATAGTTAGGAGTGATTTTTAAATGTAAAAATTACTACAAACTAAGTAGTTCAATGAATGACATAAATGGTGATGCCTATCTTAACTGTAACAAGGAAGTTCTATACTTTTGAATGTTTGAATCACAGATAAGGGAGATTCCTTATATCTGTGGTTTACATGTTCCAATAACTTGATGAATAAATTCATGAATTTCTTCGTGAATAAATTCGTCAATTTATTCATGAATTTATTTGACCGTGTAAACACGGCATTAAGAATGTACAAAAAATGTCAAAACTGAAATTTAAATGCTTGTCTTTAAAAATATTACTAATTTCCGCAAAGCGTTGGTTTGTCTGAGTTTAATTTCTTATTCAAACGTGGTTAAAGAAATTCCTTTCTCGCCGTCTTAGAAGAAATTTCTTTATCCGAAGCCGAAGTTATTATTAGTCCGAGGTTCAAGCCAGTCGTTTCTTATATAGATTTCTCCATATCGGCGGATTGATTAAAAGCATCATTTGTTATATCTGATTTCAGGTTATCATTAGAAGAAGAATTTGACAAAGTTTTCGTGTTTGTATCAGTAACCTTTCCATTATCATGGATTTTAGCAGTAACTACCACTTTATCTATTTTATTTTGATTATACTCATATACTCGGAGCATTTCTTTGCGATGTGTCCTACCTTTTTCCACACAAAATATTTTATTTTATCCGTTGTCAAGAAAATTCTAAATTATAGAATAATATATACTTGTCTACGAAAACTTAGAACGTGCTTTGAACTGATAGATGAAACCACCTTTAAACCCGCCTTTTTCAGTTCCCTTATATAATCCCGTGAAGTATGCTAGGTATGACTACTCTTTTAGTTGGTGAAACAAGGTAACGACGTGCAGTAACGCTTACCTACCATTTAATTATAATCCACTATGGATAGTAATAATATCGTTAACAATTTCTTTGGACGACAAGTAAATAATACATATTCTATTATTTGAAACTCTAGACGCTAATGCTACATTTTTGAACCCTATTAGTTCTCCAATATCGATTATACCGTGGTTTTTTTTATCACTGAACATAGCACACGATATCACCTATGTTCAGTTTTAAAATAAACGCATCAACGCATGGAACATTATGCAACCAACATTGCGTTATGTAACTAACAAACTAACATCGGTCAATTATTTGTTTCGACAAACGTCAAAATCAATGTCATAACAGAAATGACATTTTGAATATTTCAATATTTCACATTTGTATTCACCTAATTTAAAAAATGTATACAAAAGATGATAAAATAGAAATTTTAAACTGGTATAAAGCTGGAAACAGTTTAAGGGAAGTGCGGGATCTGTTTTCTGTCAAATATCCTGAGAAGCCCATACCATCTATCGGAACAATTCAGGCGATTAGTAGGAAATTTGATTCTGATGGCTGTATAATAAATACCCACAGAAAGAAAATTAAAACTCCTCACATCCTTTCTTGACACGGTACAATTTTCTGTACAAGTTTCTGCACAGCTTTCTGTACAGAATATTCTGTACAACTTTCTGTGCAGAATTTATTTTGCCCACTTGCAACGATGCAAAATTTTAAAGGTCCGGGCATGCGTCGAATGTATTACTAGTTTGGCGGGTATCCGAAATTTTGTAACCCTAAAATTTCATTTGTGTGTATTTTTCTGGAAAAATTCCAAATGGACTCAAATAAATGAAAGAATTTATTACGAGCTGCAGTTCTTGTTATAATAACAAACATTCATTATAAAATATAAAAAACGCGAACAAAAAAGAAAGATATGGACTAAACCTTGGCTTTTAAGGCGGCCGGGATGTTTTGTCATTAATTAATAATGAATTACGCATTGAGGACCCTGACTTATATAGGAATTATTTACGGATGAATGATGCTCTGTTTCATAAATTATTAGATTACATTAGAGCTGATATTACAAAGCAAGATACATTTATGCAAGACAGTATATCAGCCCATAGCAAGTGAGATATTCGTAATATTTAAAAAAATCAAATACAATATACTTATGATTTTTCAGGTTGCAAATTACTTTGCGGCTTTTAGCAACTGGTGAAAGTTTCCGGTCTCAAATGTATTCAACACGAGTTCAAGAAAGCATTATTTCCAGGTTTGTTCCAGAAGTGTGAAACAATTTACCGGAAGTTAAGAGAGCATTATTTAACAGTATGGTGATTAATTCTCATATACATTTTCTTTTTGATATTTATAGGTACCCAGAGATCCTGAAACTTGGCAGAAAATTGCTATTGAATTTTTTGAAATGTGGCAATTTCCCAATTGTGTAGGGGCACTTGATGGGAAACATATTACATTTAGACCACCATTATGTGAAGGATCCTATTATTATAATTATAAAGGGCAACACAGCATAGTTTTGCTGGCCATGGCAGATGCTAAATATAAATTTACCTATGTAAATGTAGGTACTAATGGAAGAGTGAGTGATGGAGGTGTTTTTCGTGAAAGCTTACTCGCATCTTGCCTAGCAGAAAACAAATTGAATTTTCCACCCCCATGCAATTTGCCTGGTCGAAGAAAAAAGGTGCCTTATGTAATCGTAGCAGATGAAGCCTTTCCATTAACAGAAGGAGTTATGAAGCCATATCCGCAAAGATTTTTAAGTCATGACAATAAAATACTTAATTACCGATTATCAAGAGCACATTTGGAATTTTATCTAATAGATTTAGAGTTTTATTAGAACCAATAAATTTAGATGTTGAAAAAGTAGAAATAATAACTTTAGCATGTGTAGTACTTCATAACTTCTTGGTAACAGAAAGTGAAAGGTATGTTACAGATGTTAACATAAGCAATACCAAACATTTACCAACAGTTGTAAAACAAGGTGGTAATAAGTCAAGTATTGAAGCCAGAAATATTAGAGATGAATTTCGGGAGCTATTTCTGTACCAACAATGGGAGTGTGGATTGGCAGGAACATGCAGTGGCTGAGCATAATATGTAGAACATTGATTTATGTTTATTCCAGTTATGATTAATTAATATTAAAAATAAAGTCTAATACAAAAAAATATTTATTTATTTAAATATGTATATATAACATTTAAATTTTTTAAAAATTTTTAATTGAACTTAATTTTTTATTCGAAGACAATTAATTTCTTTAATTTTGGCAGCTACTAATTTACCAAATACCTCCTCGCTGTTTTCAGGCTGTTGAGTTGCCTCATTCTCCAAAGCAGAAGTAAGTTTTACTAAAGCATTATTTGCATGTTTCAAATATTCATCATCTCTTCATTTCTTGCGGGATGGAGTACTATCCTTAATAGCTTCACATTTTCTTTTCTTGTTTTCTGTGCCAAAATCACCTGTATTTATAGCACCTTCCTCAATATAATTACTAAGAAGACTAAATATTAAAATACCAATAGACAACTTACAATATCTGTGTTATCTTGTGAATAGTCGACATCTTGATCCACTTGCACAATTATTTCTTCACCTTTGCAGTTTTCGCTAATAACATCAGTCGACTTACGTGCTACTGTATGATTTACAATAAACATCATATCTTAAAAATACCATAAAGTTGGTTCTGCAATCTATAAAATATGGTCAATATATTTTAGTACTTTATTAAATGATACTTACGTCATCTTCACCACATCCACTTTTCTAAGACTGTTGCCACTTTCGATATTCAGACAGAAAAGTAGTCCTTAAAGAATTAAATTTTGTGTTTACTTCTAATATGGTTATGACATTGATTTTGACGTTTGTCCAAACAAATAATTGACAGATGTTAGTTTGTTAGTTACATAACGCAATGTTGGTTGCATAATGTTCCATGCGTTGACGCGTTTATTTTAAAACTGAACATAGGTGTTATCGTGTGCTATGTTCAGTGATAAAAAAACCTACAGTATAGGTAATCATTTTTATAACACAAACAGCCTGGCGTGGATATATGTACAACTTAATCACTTGGAAAATTACACTTTAAGTTCAAGTAAAAAAAGCACGTGAAGATACACCTGTTCATTTCTCGCGAATCCACTTATATGTTAATTATATGCTTAGGATATTCTAAACAAAAATTGAGTATCCGCACTTCCTTACAATCAAATTTTCAAATGGATGAACGTCAACGTAATAACTTTCAACACGAGATGGCTGGCATATAAATATTCTAATTAAAGTGATGATCTTTAATATATTAAATTCTTTAAACAATATATATTTTACAATATTCACGGATGATTCTTTATCTTATTTTAAACTTAAATTTTATAATTTACAACCAAATCTTACTAGACGTTTACCTTTTATATTTACTCTATAGATGGCACACCTAAAAAAATTAAATAAGAAAAAGCACCAAAATTAAATAAATATAAATACGTCCAATTTCACTATTATAGCTTTGAATGCAAATGGGTTTTACAATTTGTAACTAGTACAGTTTTAATATGATGACACCTTAAACTAGATATGGTTTAGCTGTCTGAAAATATATTCATTTATATACATTTAATTTTTACATAGTTGCTTAATTACAACCAAGTACTAACTAAAACGGGGGATCATGTTCCATGTTTGAATACAATGCGAACTTGACAATTTTGTGTTTTACATCAGTTTGGAACAGTTTCTGTTGTTGGGGAATGAATAAATTTCCATATGGCTAGTTCGCTTCACATACGACTACCTTTCCACAATTAAAGGTAGTAAGATTTCGAAGTTTTTTGAAATTATCATTCTTCCGAAGCAACGAGAAATCTAACAAATTCTTCTACATTTATTTTCTTATTTAAAATTTGGACAGTGAATTAAATGTTTTACAACCCCGTTCAATATGAATTTAAAATGTTTATTTAAGTATTACAATAAAAGGGATCTGACTAACTAACGGACGCCTCAGATATTATCTTTCTTATTTATTGTTCAATATTCGCGTTCTTGCTTATGAATTACGATACAGTATTAACTATACCAGAATCCGTGCTTCAAGGAGTCACGGCGCTGCAGTCGCTGAACTTCGCTATGTCTAACGGTGTCCTGAACGAGACTGCTTAGCAGTGCTGCCGCCACTAGCTCTAAAAACGTACTGAATTTTCGTACTGAATTTACAAAAAACGTACTGAATCGAGAAAAAATTATGCATGACCTTTTTTATACTCACAAGGGACAATAAAATACAATAAATACATCACTAACATATGTAATGACTTTATTCAACTTTCATAAAATATATTTAATTATAGAAGTATACATATCGAACTGCGATGCATATTTATTACATGTGTGTAAAATAGACAGTAAATACATAATGAATTTCATAAACAAATTCATACACAATTTACGAAAGAATTTCTATTCTTCTTGTATTCTGTGGTCGTGGGGCTTCGCCTTCTCACACGTTCAATGTTGCAATAATGAAAATTCATGAAGTTGTTTTGACAAAAGGTGACACTCATTTGACAAATGCGAATGTGTTTTGATTAATAGTGAAACACAAAGGACGACAAATCGTGAAAGGTAACCGAAAAACCCTGTAAAATGTTATGAATTATTTTCTATCAAAATTAATATACTCTTCACTAGATTCCCATTGATGGCATCCGATATTGCCAATCAGTTGCTTGGCAAATAATAAATTTTTGACCGTATCTATATTTAAACTATTTCTATACTCGTTTTTTGTAATTGTTGTTAGTATTATATTATTATTATTACATGGATTTAATTTAGTACTGAAACTTTCAAGTTTGTACTGAAATTAGCCCTTTTTGCAAAATGGCGTACTGCCGTACTGGATTTGTAAATAGTGTACTGAATTTGGTACAATTGTACTAAAACGGCAGCACTGCTGCTTAGTGCCTACTAATAATTCAGTAATGTGAAACAGCATACTTCCTTCTAATTTTGATCACTGTCCTATTAAATTTAATCAGAAATGTTAACAGCTTATTTATGGGCCTTGTCACCTTCAAATGTTTGCATTAGTATGGCTTTGTTTAAATTTTCTGCCTATGTATAAGTACGAACAGATACATTCTCTAACATAAAACTTTTACGTAAGATCTGCTAATATCAGATTCCAATACGTTAGATACTGGAACAGTATTGCTTTCTCAATTACAGCAAAAAATAAATACACAATGTTATCAGTTTGTTTCAAATTTATTTATCAGTTGCATACTCTGTGATTATACAGTTACAGAGTAGCATTCAAAAAATACATCAATTAATTAAAACTGAAATTAACGACTATTCAGTGCTGATAAATATCCCAGCCAAACCTGCTAATATACCTAATAGTGCCAATTAATACATCGACTTCAATGAAAACCTTCAAATAATCCATATAAAAAACATTTGCTAACATGAAACTCCAGTATGTTAAATAATGGAAGAATATTGCTTTTTCAAATACAGAAATAAAACAAATACACAATGTTATTAGTCTGTGTTAAATTTATTTATCAGTTTTATATTCTGTGGTTCTACTTTGATTGCATTTAGAAAGAAAATTCATGAAATAAATACTGTTAACAGTGCCGATAAATATTCCAGTCAGAACTGCCAATAAAATATTGTTAATTACCTTCATCGGAAACTTCAAATAATGCATATAATCATCCACTGCAAAATGTAGTATTAAATATTTAGACACACTATATTTATATAGCAAACAATTTACCTTCACCCCTCTCAATTACAAAATAATGATTTTATATTTGGTATCATATATATACAGGATTGACCAGAAAGATGTACGAATTTAAGAACGCCACTGTATCCGAACGGCGCATGATAGAGAGGCGCGAGTAGTGTGGATGAGTAGCTCTGAATACATGGACGAGATAGGGGAATACGGTACAGTTTTACTCAGACTAGACCAACGCGTGTTTTGTCGGCTCTCGGAGAAACCGGTAGGTAATACGGTGCCCGAGAGCCGACAAAACACGAGACGGTCTAGTCTGAGTGAAACTGAACCGTATCCCCTATCTTGCCCATGTATAGAACTCGGTGTTTGCAGCGTGCGTTCTGCGTAAAAAAATATTACTAAAATGGTGATTCGTGCACTATACAGACTACACGAATTAAATCATTGTGGTGAAAGTGCGAAATTCGAGGCTACGGGTTCCACACTCAATAAGAAGCCTCCGCGACACTCATGGTTCACACGCACAGTGCATACATTTAACGAACATAGCGCTTCCGTAAATCGCGATCCCGGATTATCAACTCGAAAGAGGTCAGCTGAGCTTGCCATATCAAGAATATCTTTGCGGCGTATTTTGGTAAAAGATCTTAAATTGCACCAGTACAAAGTTTAATTAGTGCCAGAATTGAAGCCCAGTGATCTCAATCAACGCCACGTTTTTGCCGAAAAACTTTTCATATCCACTCAACTCAATGGCCCAGCCTGTAGTACTACAAAATAAATTACAAACCAAATATGTTGATTTTTTAGTTTAAATCTCAAAAGTGCGTATGTCACGTCTAGATACTTAGAACATTACAACAGTGAAATTAAATAAACTTCAGAACGCCATGCTGTTGGATATTGCCGCTGACAGAATTTGTGGTTCTTCAAAAGTAGTAAAAGTGCGCATGCGCTAGCAAAAATGTTAAAATCTACTACTGTGACCCGTCCAATAACGTCCGGCGCTGGCAGCAAGCTCTAGCGATATTCTCTTCAAACGCCATATGTCCCTGAACGCACAGAATGGCGAAAGATATATTTGACAAAAAAGCATACTGTTCCAATTAATATAAGAAAGCTGACAGTGACTTCCTGTATAACCGAAAAGATCTTTTTTTTAATATACTTCTATCTCCGGGACGGTTAGGCACAGGCTACCCATCTAAATATAAATATGAAACATATTGTAAGGAAATGAGTTTACATTAAATAAAAGAATCAGATCTCTCGGCGCGATAAAAACGAAATTGTCACACGCACAAAAAGAGACCATAAATCATCTCGGCCCGACGTATAAAAACGCTCTTATTTACACACCATAAATCAATCTCCACGCCGAACGGCATAGTCCAGCGGAGACAGAATGTCTGGGAATATTCTACAAACATTCTAGAGGGAGACAGAGTTTACGAGAATGCTTCGAGATGTTTTCACATACGTATATAAGGCGGCTGGATTCATTCTGCGGGATTGATTGCGGAAAGTAATCGCGGATTAATTGCGGGATCGAGTGCGAAGAAATAAATAGTGGTAGCCAAATAAATAAATATAGTAGTGCCGTCTTATATACATAGAACTGTTACATAAATACGGACAGAGATATTAGTAATGGAAATAAATAAATACCTGTGATAATTAAATTGTAGTAGTTTAAGTGTGTTACGTTAGTTTTATGTTTTTATATTGTTATATAATTTTAAGTTACATAAATATACAGACTGTTTTTTAAATAAATAATTGCACGAGTTGTTTATTGGAACCCGAAAACGTTACAATATTTTTTTGTATTGCTTCTTATTTAGCAGTACTTACAAGAATCATTTTTATGCTTTGCAAATAACAGAAACAATGTTATTAATATAGCTTACTACATGTATTTGTTGACACGATGCTGTAAACAAAGAATAGGTACGTTAGATTGATGCGCCCTGCTGCATAAATCCATAGGTTTGTTCGTTGCACCTACACTAACTACAATATTGTACAATAGTGTAAAGAGTGTAACATAAAATGTGTTCGTTGATTTTACGTGTTACACTACTTTACACTACAGCTTGTTCGTTGCAAAATCGTGTTGTTCAAATAATTCAAAAATTATCCCGCCACACTCGTTAAGGTACACAAATTTTTAGCAAATGTGAAGAGTGGAGTGTAGAAGAATTAGGTTATGTACAATGTTGTGGTAGTCAATTGTAAATACGCTGCATACGCATTTGATTTTTAAAAATTAAATAATTTTATTTACAATGGCTTATGAGTATCCAACTAAACGTGCTGTTTTAGTCAAGAATGATAATGGTGAGCCAGTTAAAGACGAGTCTGGATATTTGTTTCGAATTATTGGTGTGTATAAAAAATGTATTACAATGCAGAATTTTTTATATTTGCATTTTAGGTGATTGCAATAACAATAAAAGTGAATATATTTCTTGCAATGTAGATATTTCTTGTGTAGAAGGGTGGACATGCATAAAATGTTCTGATGATGGATACAATTATATTCTATTATTTGATGAAATAAATAAATTTGATAATGTTAGGGACACCAGAAATGTAGATACTACATTACCAAATGAAAGCAATGATGTGAATGACAGTCTAGATGGTATGTAAATAAGTTATCTTAAATCACTAATAAATTGTTTATTAATCCAGAAAATGATAATATCGACGAAACTGGAGAGGAAATGATTTGGAATGAAAATAATACAAAATTTCTCCTTTCTCTATATAAAGAATATATAGAACTTGTCCGAAACAGAAAATTAAAAACAAAAGCAAGGACGTGGGAAAAGATTGCTTTGGAGTTTCATAATAAAGGTCTTAATTTCAATAGCAAACAAATAGAAAATAGATTCAAAACTTTAGAAAGAAGGTATAAATCTACAAATGAAAGCAATAAAAGTACTGGTCGTGGAAGAAATGTGTTCCAATATAAAAGGTGTGTATTTTGATTATTAGTTTTTTTTTTTAATTATCAATGTCTATTATCAGAGATTTAGATGATATATTTGAAAAAGATCCTAAAATATTCCCAGAGATATTATTGACTGCAACAGCAACAATCCATAAAGAAGAATTGCGTAAAAAGTACAATATGAGGTAATATATTTTTGTTAACATAGCATATCATGCTGTATAACTATATGATTTTCTATAGTAGTGAAACGGAGCAATGTCAGAATGATACAGATTCAGTAGATGAAAGTGCATCAACATCTTATCACTCTACATCTTCTCGAAAAGGGCATAAAAGATCTGTGGATGTATTGATTGACATAAAAAAATGAACTAAAAGAGAGTGCAAAACTGAAAAGCTTAGAAAAAGAAGAAAAGATAAATTTAATAAAAGATAGGAACAGAGAACTGAAACGAAAAAATGATTTATTTGAAAAATATTTGGAACTCAAATTTCCACATTCAAAGGAAAAGTAAAATGTAAATATAACATCGATTCAAATTTTTATTTATATAAACATACATACATACTTATATGTATATTATAGTGTACTAGATAATAAATCTCTTAACAATTTTCCAGCATTTTTGCTATAATTTAATGTGTCAATATCATTATCTTCCTCCTTTTCCTCTTCCTCCTCTTCATCACTTGTAATTTCTTGCTCTTCAAAAGAATGCAAATCATCTTCTGATGCCAGATTATGTAATACACAGCATGCTTTAATTTGGTGAAGTAGTAAGGAAATGTTCCTAGTTTTTAAGTGATACAATTGCCTAAACCTTTGTTTTAATATACCAATTGTGTGTTCCACAAATACTCTGCATGAACTTAATTGTTTATTAAAATTTTTTTTATTGGCTGTTAAATAGCCATTATCTTTGTAAGGTGTCAACAAATATTGTAAACATGGATATGCTGAATCACCCAAAATATATTTTCCATTTTCTGGTAATTTTGAGCATAATAGTAAAGTTTTGGAATTTGCAAATACTCTTGCATCATGGACAGAGCCAGGATATCCCAAAAATATATCTCTTATCTTTTTTTTGTGGTCACAAACTATTTGTATTTGAATTGAATAATACCCTTTTCTATTAATATAACTATCAGGATACTCAGTGTTGGGCTTGTCTATACGAATGTGGGACCCATCAATACATCCAGCAACATTAGGAAAACCTTTTGTGGTATTGAAGAACATTGAAATTTCTTGCTGTTGCTCAACTGTTGACCATTTAATGACTTCTGGTGCCAAATCACACAAGAACTGTGATACCCTACCAATTACTGTATGAGCAGTGCTTAAACAAACATCAAATTGATTGGCAACATCACGGTATGATGTGGTCTGATGTCCTATGAACCAGAGAAAAATTGCCATATTCTTTTCTGGAGACAACAGACCTATGAATTAAATTTAGAAATCAATTTAAATGTGTCATATAATAATTTGCACATACCATGTGCATCCCTATCAGAAAGAAAACTTGAAGACTTGAATCTCTCACAGAGATTTTGGAACATACTTCTTCTAATTCTCAAATGGGACAGAAACCCTGTTTCTGAATATTTAGGAATAACTTCTTCGACATAATTTTTTATTGTTGTTCTTGAATCTTTTAAAAGTGCGCATCCCAACATTAATATTGTATCATCTTCGGACGAACTAAATAATTTTTCGTCGTCCGATTCCGATTCTAAAAATTGTTCCAAAATTTCTTCTTCACTATCCATGTTAGTAACTAACCTATAACTGTTTCAAATCAAACTACACTAACTTATCTACGAACGTCGTGCACAACAACTTTGCCGTGTTACACGAATTTTCATACACTCACTCTTTGCTCACTACACGGCTGTTGCAGTGCAGTGCAGAAAATTGTAGTGTACACTGCCATTTAAGTGTAGAAGCTGCGAACAAACCTCATAATTCCACCACTCTACGAATTAAGTACATAATTCAAAACTATACAAAAGGTAAAACAGTCTGCAGTCTACATCTTGCTTTGTCTAGTTTGTCCAAACAAACAAAATCTAGACAGATAATTTCATTTATTTGAATAAAAACAATAACAATATTACCTAAATTACAAACACAAAAAGCCTGTGAATTAGAAAATAATATTTCCATAAACATATATGAATTTCAGTAAATAATAATCCGTTATAAAAATATAAACAATTTTCTTATTCACAGCCAATTTATTACATTAAATTGCTTTTAACAATATTTACATCAAACAAAGCTATGAATATAAATAAATACGAAGAACTGATGAACGGCTGGCTCATCAACATAATTAATTTTACTATATCCAGGACATAACAAGGAAGGTTATGTTAGTTTAGAAATAGTTATAATTCGTAAATTTTCCTAGACCCTGAAAAGTAAAATTTAAAATGATAATCAAGATTCTTTTACAAATCCTGTTAAGGGTGGAGGCCCTATATTGACATCGCGTTTTATTTGAATTGTTGGATCCATACCCAGTTTCACCTGTGAACTTGAAGCGATATTATCTGGTGTTCTAGAAGCTGATGGCGGCCTTTCTATAGTCATGGTTTGTTGAGGAATTTGACAGTCTGGTGCGATATCTAACATATTATAAATTTCTTTTAAAATCAACAACACTGTATCCTCAGATTCCCTGAAACGAAAGTATTTTTTTAAAAATACTGTTAGGGAAATTAGTTGTGAATTTTAATACCAGTAACACACATGGCTAGAGAGCGCAAAAATGTATTCATTAAAGAATTCAACTGGTGCTTCCTGTAACACATAGTCAATTCTTCTTCCATTGTTCAACATCCCCAAATCTAATCCAGCACATTCAGAAACTGATTGGTTCTCATTTTCTTTTTGATTTGAATGCTTACTGGCAAACTGTTCCAAAACTTTATCTACTTCTTCAGCTATCGCAGGTTGCATGGGTGGTCTATTATTTGACCATCCCAATAAAGAATTCCAAGTATTCTTCATAGAATCAACTAATTTTTGTTTTAAATCTGAGCCAACTTTTGCCATAGTGTCTTTAAGTTCTTTATAAAAAAATTACAGCAAATTAAAATTAATTAACTCACAAAAGAAACATTCAAAACATACCTAGATGCATTCTTTTTCTTCCTTTATGATGAGGTATAAGAACGGGTTTGACATCAGCTAATTTTGGATTTATAAGTGACTCAATTCGATATGCTACTGGATCATAAGGATGGAATATATTAAAGAAGCCCGGACATGTAGGCAAAGCAAAACGTTCGCCTAAAGTATCAAGACCTCTAATTGTTACGAACATGCCTGTAAATAAATTAAATAATAATCGCAAATCATGTTCATGTTATTACTCACCTATTGGAGATCCTAGAGCAAAAAATGCAGAAGGTTGAAAATTCAAATGTGGATAATTTATTTGCGCTTGCCCTGTTCCAACTGATCCCATCATGTAACTTATTCTCCTACTCATTTTTCTATTTAAGGGATGAGGTTTACTATTTTCTGGCATAGGCGATACCTCATTATCATCTTGGCATAAATCAAAATATGTTAATTCATTGTTGTTAAGTAAATATTAATTGCTTAATTACCAGTATTTTCCTCAACCTCCTTGTCTAGTGGTAACTGATTACAAAGGATATCAAAAAGTATTAAAGATCCTAAGCTATGTCCAGCTAAAGATATGCATCCGTTAAATGTGGGATTTCTCTGTTTAAATAGATCATAAATTCTATTTAATTCATTTCCAACACTTGATATAATTGTTTGTCCATAGATCGGACTTGTATAAAATAATATATCCAGTAAAGTATCGTTCGTAAATTCACGTAATTTTGGAATACTGTCCAGAGTTATACTTTTTAACTTATTATCGATACCAGTATCTTCAGAGTGAAGTTTTTCATGCCAACTTATCGGCAAAACTTCAACTCGGTGCACTATTTTTTTCTCGCTAGAAGAACGATAATGTGTTCTCACTAATTGTAATGCTACACTTCTAAAATCATCAACTAAAATAGAAGGACGAACGTGTTATTATTATTCAAAATATAAAATTATAATAATAACATTACCAACATCTTCAACTGGTCTAAATTTCAAATCACAACCTGCACCAATACCATGAACCATAAACAAAAGGTGATCGATCGTTTCAGATTCTCCTTCGTCAATGTGATATTCACTAACACCTCTTTTAATTACACCTGGCCTAGTTTGATTCTCCTAGTTGAATCAAATAGAAAATAATTATAATGAATTATATGAAATATGCTCACAGCAGTTACCGTTAAGTTACTCATAAGCTGCGTTGGGGAAAACGAAACCATAACATCTGCAGAATGAAACATAACAGTATCGCCAGAAGGAAGATGAATTTGTTTACGCCATTGATTTGATTCTATAGCAAATTTATACTCTTCCTCCAATTGAGTAGCGATATTTTCTTCAAAAGGAGTGTATTTTCCATCAATGTGACCTTTGTGAAACCAAGAACACCTTCTAACTTCTGACGGTTTGCTTTTCCAATAAACAGAATTCCGTTGCCTTCTCAAAATATTTACATCGTACCGACCACCATCAGTTAGTATATTCTTCTCAGGAGTTAAATCATCTTAAATAAATAAAAACAATCAATTACAGATTTACTCCTAGAATCCGAGTCAAAATGTATCGGAATTTTCTGATCTGAATGTTTTATACAAAAGTTCAAAATTAAGTCCTTTGATGCAAGAACAGTTTCAAGATCAAAAGGTTTGGTAATGATAGATTTAACCGATTGGCCGCTACCGTTGTCAGTGACTGTCGGCGAAGAGTGATACAGGGAAATGAGAAATGGGAGGGGTAAAGAGAGGTAATATTAGAATACCAATGTAAGAGTGAATAAGAGACGCTCAGTATAAAGACTTTTCACTACATTATAATATCGATGTATATTACTTGGTATTTGAAATAAGAATTTGGTAACTTAATCAGAGGCGTAAGTACGCCCCTGTAGATCCCGCACGGTGGGGGGGCTGACATCTTAGGGGCCTACCCGGTCAGGCTTGCAGATCAAAATAACTATCTCAATTATTTACATATTTACAAAATATTGAAGATATCCGTAATTAGAATTAACAAAAACCATAAAAAACGAGTGATTTGTATCAGCTGATGTGATGTTTATTAATGATGAATGCGAGTTAGTAAATTCCAATTGATTGTATTACTAAAGACCGTCGCCGCCTCGCATATTTATGAGTAATTTTATTTTGCGATAAATAACTATAATGCAATCTAAACAAAAAAGTGAAAAAACGTAGACCTTAGACTTTAAATTAAACAGAGAGCACTTCAAGTAGCCGAACTACCTTATTTTTTTCTGTTGGTTTGGTACAGTCCTCTTCATAAAAAGGTTCACAATCTAAAGCATAAATTCTGTCTAATATTTGTAAGTTAAACTATACTTTTATTATGAACGAAATAATCAATCTTTCCGGCGGCACTGAGTTTCTACGTAAAATATATAAGTAAATATATACATGCATAAAGAATACAATAAAATGTTATACAAACATAATAAAGAACAACGAAGTAGTGTGCAACTAGTTAATTGATGAGGCTGATACATGTTGAAACTCCATATTTAACTGAATAAATAAAATACGTAAACTTAGTTTCAAAAATTATTTAATAATTTCACTACAATATTGTTTCGCCAAACTTTGGCTTCATCAGGTGATGAGAAACTGAATATCCTGAATATACAAAATTATTACAACATAATATATAGTGTCACAACAGTATGGGATATGAGTGGGGGTATTTTATAAGCATTGTAACAACGGGGAATAATTGAATTGAGTCTGATCGTTTAAAGCACGACCTAATTTACTATATCTATTAATTTCTAAGGTTTCTAATAAATTAAGTTTCTGTCCTTTATCTTGAATATGTAAAACTTTGAAATCTCTATTGAATTCGTGTTCTTCATCTATACAATGCGTTGCGAAGGTAGAGTCCGTTTTGTTACCCATATAACTTTTTTCATGTTCCCCGGTCCTTTGTTCAAAAGTACGGCCTGTTTGACCCACATATACCTTATCACACTCACAAGTCAACATATAGACCCCCGATTTCAACCTTTTATCCGTTTTGTCTTTATCATTTCTAATATATTTTTGAACTGAATTATTAGTTTTAAATGCTATTGACTCGTTCTTAACGTTTTTAATTAGTTTACCTATTTTTATTGATGTATGTCCTATATAGGTGAAAGCATTATATTTGTTATCTGACTTTTCTTGTACTTTTGGATAAATTAACGATAAAGCCTGCTTTTTTCGTTTTCGTGCAAGAATATTGTCTACTAAATTTACTGTATAGCCGTTATTGTTAGCTATCGTGTAGATTTAACGATTTCGAATAATAAAGGCAGGCATGAATTTGCAATTTTTCACAAACCTACGCACACAGATACTACTATACATAAAAGTTCTTTTCACCCCTGGTCACAGAAGTTATCAGCGTATGAGTCAATGATACACAGATTAATTAATGTACCGATGAATAAAACTAACTTTGAATTAGAACTTAATAGAATCTACACGATAGCTAACAATAACGGCTATACAGTAAATTTAGTAGACAATATTCTTGCACGAAAACGAAAAAAGCAGGCTTTATCGTTAATTTATCCAAAAGTACAAGAAAAGTCAGATAACAAATATAATGCTTTCACCTATATAGGACATACATCAATAAAAATAGGTAAACTAATTAAAAACGTTAAGAACGAGTCAATAGCATTTAAAACTAATAATTCAGTTCAAAAATATATTAGAAATGATAAAGACAAAACGGATAAAAGGTTGAAATCGGGGGTCTGTATGTTGACTTGTGAGTGTGATAAGGTATATGTGGGTCAAACAGGCCGTACTTTTGAACAAAGGACCGGGGAACATGAAAAAAGTTATATGGGTAACAAAACGGACTCTACCTTCGCAACGCATTGTATAGATGAAGAACACGAATTCAATAGAGATTTCAAAGTTTTACATATTCAAGATAAAGGACAGAAACTTAATTTATTAGAAACCTTAGAAATTAATAGATATAGTAAATTAGGTCGTGCTTTAAACGATCAGACTCAATTCAATTATTCCCCGTTGTTACAATGCTATAGTTTATAAAATACTCCCACTCATATCCCATACTGTTGTGACACTATATATTATGTTGTAATAATTTTGTATATTCAGTTTCTCATCACCTGATGAAGGCAAAGTTTGGCGAAACAATATTGTAGTGATATTATTAAATAATTTTTGAAACTAAGTTTACGTATTTTATTTATTCAGTTAGTGTGCAACTGTTACATCACGAGGATTTTATTTGCGATGTTATTTGCAATTTATGTAGGCTTTTTACTCGCATTGTAAGTATATGTGAAATACGCTTTGATAATTTTGGAGTTTGTTTTCTTTTATGATCAAGACACTAATATGGATACAATAATAATGAATTATTTTATCATTGAGGTGAATATATTGTTAATGCTTTTATACATACAGTATGCACGCGGTCTACCTGCGGATGAATATACTAGACAAGCTGGTCGACTATAAGTGGGAGAATAAGGGGGTAGCCTCTGTTACTAACATTAGAACTACGTTAAAGTCGACACCGCAGAAATCGTTACTGCGTTAGTCCGTGAAAATTGCTACTGTTACTGTTAATATAATAACAAATTCTTTAACCAAGAATAAAGTCATTTACTATACTGCTTTAGAGAAGATTGAAATAATATTAATCAATAAAAAATCACTACCTGGATAATTTATAAGTAGAGACCCAGCTGATTATAAAAATTTCGACGAACATTTGTTAACATATCCGGGGTAACATGATTCGAAAATTCAATAATTTTGGCGCTAGACATCGCGACCCGACCGTTAACAAAATTCAAATGAAATGCGCAAGTACAGCTTGCTGCTATATCCTAAACGCGAGTCAGTCAGCTTCACTACAATCGACCAACAGAACAGTTTGTATATTTCTTTCTCGTTCTAACTCATACAAACTCACGGTGTCGTCGTTTTATCACACAGTAAAATGTATAGGCAGCTTGACGGCAAGCACTTGGTATATACAGAGTGTTGCAGAAATAAAAAGACGGAGTAGCAGAAATTGGAAGATAAATTGTGTATAAACGTACCCTTAAAATATCAAGTCTTTATTCGTGCGCAGACGGCAGGCCTTACGCTGACCCTGGACTAAATATCCACCTGCTTCACTTTCACAATCGGTCTTTTTCAGGACTACCATATTACTTGTGTTAAAAAAAAAGGAGGAATAGATACTTCATAATAAATATCAAACCATTAATTACTTTAATTTTACACCTGCTAGAAAAAAATAATTACATTCTTGATATTTACTGTAATCTAGGAAAACTACGATTTATTGAATATTCTAAGATAATAATAAGCAGCTGTTTCCGACTACAAACACTTTAAAGAGCAACAATCTTCCTATTTTAAAAATAAAAACAATCTTTTATTGTCTGCAATAAAGTGGGTCGCCCATCTGGCAAAAAATATGTTTTATATGCATGAGTACGATTTAACGGTTTTTTCCCGTTTTTTTACAAATAAAAGCGTATATTTCTATGAATGAGTGTTCGTTTCTATTTACAAATGAGCATTCTTACGTGTATTTATAAACATACATTCTGTGCCAGGTCCGTAA
This sequence comes from Amphimallon solstitiale, assembly GCA_963170755.1. NCBI lineage: Eukaryota > Metazoa > Arthropoda > Insecta > Coleoptera > Scarabaeidae > Amphimallon > Amphimallon solstitiale. The sequence continues at coordinate 39,029,361 of OY720684.1, read as the reverse complement.
TGTAATTTTTTTTATCTAAAAAACAACATAGAAAATTAAATTTTTAAAATCTTCGTTATTGCGGTATATTTGGGCCTGTTTCTGTTCGGACTTTACATACCTGCTACTCCGTCTTTTTATTTCTGGGCACCTGTATACACTTTAACGCACAAAGTATACAATTAATAAGATAAATTAGTTACTGTTATGTATAGGAAATCGTATTTTAGCTTTACGTTAAGTCGGCGTTGAGTCATATTTCTAGAAACCTCTCGAAACTATCAGAAATAGTAAACATGAAAATAATCTCCAATGTGCGAAACCATTGAAACCAATATATTTAAGCACTCCCGGCGTATGGGAGATAGAGTAGACAGCCCGACGAGCGCGGTCTGATATTGTTATTAATAAAAAAAGAATATTTTTATTAAACGCTAGCGTACAATACTTATACGCAATTTTGATTTATTGCTTATTCTGTGAAAAATAGTTGATATTAATACAAATCTTTGTGGAAAATAAATATTTTGGAACACAATAAATTCTTTGTTCTGCTTATATGTGCATGTAAAGTGATTCATCGCTTTATTACTTATACTTTCTCATCGTAAAGAAAAAAAGGAATATCAAGTATGTAACAATTTTGTCACCATGTTAGCAACACTTGAAAAAGAATGCGCGATAGCAATGGTGGAATATAGATGGACCATTAGAGACCTTGATAGAGAATTAGGTGTCAGCCACACTAGTATTTATAAATTTGAACAGAAATGGTTGGTAGAACATCCTGTAGTAAGACGTCCTGGTTCAGGAAGAAAAAGATAATGCTCTCTGGCGCGTTACATTGAAGAACATCCTTTTGGAACTTGTCGTAGAGCCATTCAGGTAATAGGATTTAATGGAAATGTAACCACAGCTCCTAACAGAGTGATAAAAGTAAATATTGAAAACTATATTGCCGTTATAAAACCGAAACAAAATGGGAGACGAAGAGAAGAAAGACTCAGATTTGCAGAAATCTACCTCGACAAGAACATAGATTTCTGGAATAGAGTGGTTTTTTCTGACTAATCAAGTTTCCAGTCATATTCGAATGCAAAACGGAAACTGTATCGACAACAAAACAATCGTTATCATTAAAATAATATACTGGAACGAAGTAATAGTAGATTTGCGGTCAATGTATGGGGATGGATATCGAGTCTTAGAACGGGACCCATATGGAAAATAGAAAATATGTTCGATAATGTGCAGTATCAAGACATATTGTCCAATATTATGCTACCATCAGTTAATGTGATGTATGATAATAATTTTGTGTTCCAGCACGATAACTGTCCCGTTCACCGATCGCGATTATTTCAACAGTGGTTTCAAACATCAAATGTTTAACCATGGCCCTCACACAGTCCCGACTTCAATCCAATTGACAATGTTTGGGGGATCCTGAAGAAAGATAAGTTGAAGGAATTTGTTTCGCGTACTTCCGACAAACTATGGGACAAGATTGAGAGAGTCTGGGGGGATATTTCTCTGCAATACTGCAGCAAACTTATTCCCTGTGCTATGCCCTATAATACTGAAAGCCGTTACTTAGTGATATTCCATATTACAAATAAATAAGACAACTTTTATACTTTCTCGTATCATTATAGTTCAATACATGTGTGACCGAGGTTTCGCCTTCCTACATCATTTAGGGACACTAACCATTTTACTCCAACTCAGCATTTATACATTTCATTCTTGGTATTGGAGCACAAGGATTCTTTACTCTTTATGTATTTGATGTCGTTTAACAAGCGGGTTATTTGTGCGTTTGTATTGTGCCTTACATGTGTCTTTCGTAATATCGTTCGAGTTACCAATTTATGAATGAATGATGCCTATGCGTCAGTGGCGGCTCTTTAATGAGAGCAAGTGAGCAATTGCACCCCCTAGAATTTTGAAACAAAACAAACCAAGCGGCGACTAACTGTGAAAGTATTTATTTATTACGTATTCATAGTTATTGAACAGGAACGTGGCGTGTGCGGCACGCGTAACAACCTACATGCACCGATCGTCGTCACAAATATAATGACGACTAATAGCGCACGGATGTGCCCTTACACCGAGAGAAACATACCCATGAGCAAAGCCCAACCGTTGCTCCGTTAAGCCATTAACATTACATTGAAGGTGGGGAGAACTGTATTTTGTTCTACTTCCATATCGTATAATACCTCGCGTGTGAGCAAGATCCCCAGTCTGCTCACCGCTGTTGTGAGATGAATTTTGTCTCTGCGTTACAGAATAACACGTTTTCGCGGTTAACGTATGATGAAAAAATCGCAATAAAAAATCTTAAACGGCCGATGCCTCAATTATGTTTAGAAAATAAACAATCTGTTAAAGGTAAAGACGTTATAAGAAAATTCAAAATGAATATTTATCAGAAAAATTACTGGATTTGTGGGTGTGAAATTAAAAATACTTTGTTTTGTTTTCCGTGTCTTTTGTTTGGTGGTGAACCGTCTTGGTCAAAGAACGGAATAAAAGACTTAATTCATCTTAGTGCTAAAATTACGAAACATGAAAATTCCGAAGGGCATTTGAAAAATATATTTAGTCTAAGAATGTTAGGAAAAAATAACATTCAGAATGTTTTAGATTCATCATATAGGCAAAATATAGAAGTCAGTGCTGTAGGTCTGCTAGGCCTTCTGCTGGATGGATTAAGCGACACCTTTAATGAAGTTGTTAAGGTTTTAAAAATTGTCATTACAATCCCAATGACAACGTCTGAAGCGGAACGCCAGTTTTCACGGCTGAAGAGAATAAAAACTTTCCTGAGAAATACAATGAAAGAAGACAGATTAAATGCCCTTACTATGTTATCTTGTGAAAAAGAATTTATAAATGATTTCCCAAATTTTAATGAAAAAGTGATAGAACTGTTCTGCAAGTCAAAGATATGCAAAATGGACTTCGTTTATCGTCAGATGTAATCAAACTGTAGTGTTATATTTACTATTCCCTCAAAACAAACTGTACAATGAACAGTACCTGTCTGGAACAGTATGTCGGTGAAACTTATAAAGATTGGGTAAGCGTTCTTGTATTATACTTTTTAATTTTGAAATTATGCACTCCCTATGTGAACCACCCCGAGCCGCCACTGCTATGCGTTCAAGTTAAAGCCAGTCTTAAATGGCTTTAACTGCACGTGTAGATTGTCAACCTTTTTGTTAGGAGAACTGCACATGGGCATACATGGGTTCTTTATGGTAATGCAATAAATATACTCAAGTGTAACATATTATATGAATATACCGGGTGTCTGTTTAAGCTCGGCCACCGGCCATATCTCAGCAACCGTTTATCGTACAACCTCGCGGAAAAAATCTTGATAGTAAAATGGATGACGGGAATTACAACAAAAATATTTCTAAGATTCCAAAATAATCGCAAGGGGGCGCAATTCTCAAGATGAATTAAAGATTCGATAATTTTTCATTAAACTCTAGATTAAGATAGATTAAAAAATTTACTAGTAAAATTTTTAGACGTTTTTATACAACTTTCATTTGAAACTTTTTGATCTAATTCCCATGCGAAAGGGAGAGTAGAGGGGGGTATGTCTGCGCACAAAAGTAGGTATAATTTTGGTTTGCCCCAACGGATTTTAATGTTTCTGGGCTCATTAAATAGAGAATTTTACAAAGAATTGAAGGATATGTAGCACGAAATTACGTGGTTGTCAAAGAAAATAACAGGGGGTGCTGTTCTCAATGTATGTATATTTCTTGTTTTTTCTTTAAAATTTCAAATGGAACGCTATATTTTTAATATCGTAATATTGAAGCACATAAAAAACTGAAGAGAATGATGAAAACCGGAAGTTATATAGTCATACGAAGACAATCCAGAAAAATAAAACTCTTTAAATATAAATTTATTTATTTATTGGGAGTAATAATTTTACGTATTTTAATTTTAATAGGGTCTCTAGACAGTGTATGGTACGTTTCCACTTGAAATTTCATCATACTCTTCGCTAAATGTATTTATTTCAATCCTTTTATCGATTTTTTAATTCATTGCATATGTTACGTTAGATTCTCCTTTTAAATGTTTTTAAATACTCTAGCTATTATTTTTTAAATATCATTTTTTATCCTTTCCAACATTGAAATAAAATAATAATAGTGAACAGTGTAGTTTGCTTTTTTTTTAAATTTTCATCATACAACATGGCATGCATAGTGATACTAAATTACATTATGATGAGATTTCCAAGGTAGGCCATGAAAATCGAAATGCAAAGGTATTAGTGCCACTTGTAGTTAAAAATTTTGTACGTATTTAGAAAATTAAGCCTTTTTGGACACCTGCACATAATTATTATATTATAAGTTTGTAAAATGTCGTATTCTAACGTTGAAGCTTATGACATGATCAAGACATTATTGAGTTTTTATTCACCTTGCCAGATGTTCTTGATGTTTATTTATGGGACAGAATAAAAGACATACTTTATCACAAAAAACCAAGTACAACAATTGCTGCCTCCGAAATGGAAGTAACTCTGCTCTCTACTAATCGACAAGTAAACGGGTATTGAAAATGATGGTGAACACTTTGAACATTTGTTAAGTTGAAGTTTTTTCTTGTTTTTTTTTGTACTTTCTGATATAAATATATTTTCTTTTCCTTTATATTATTTGGTCAATATATTTTCTTATTTATGTTTAGGTTCTTTTATTTACTTTCATTTTAGGCGGGGATGATTTAGATATCAATTTGTGTACCCTTTCGTTACTAATGAGTAAATGATTTGATTATAACTAATGCATTATATTATACTGTTTTTTTTCTCGTTATCTATTTAGTTTATGAGTTATGGAAATTATTTTTGCTGTGTTCCTATAATTAGATCTACCTATATCAGTTGGGTGATAAAGATATATTATTATCATTATTATTATTATTTTATTTCAATGTCTAAAAAGGCAAGACATGAAATTTAAAAATAGCTAGAGAATTTGAAAACATTTAAGAGGAGAATGTAATGTAACATATGCAAGGATTAAAAAATCGGTGAGAAGATTGAAATAAATACATTTATGGAAGACTATGATGAAAATTCAAGTGAAAGCGAACTATACACTGTCTAGTGTCACTTAAAATTAAAATAAAGTTATTACTCACAATAAATAAATAAATTTATATTAAAAATTGTTTATTTTTTTTGGATTATCTTCGTATGACTATATCTTCGTCAAGAAAAAAATGAGGTGTGGCCACCACACGACTTTCTTATACGTATGAAAGTGTTACTTCCGGTCCGAATTTTGAAATTTCATTTATACAAAAAATATTCCAAATCCAACTCTAAATGCTTTTGTACTCTTCATAAATATATATAGAATGCATAATTTACGACATATTTGCAAAAAAATCGCTATTCGATAAGAGGAAAAGTGGTACTTCCGGTCTGAATTTTGAAATTTTTTTTATACAAAGGATATTTAAAAGTATGTTCTAAATACTTTTATACTCGTAACGTACCTGCCTAGAAAGCATGACTTGCGAGATATTCGCAAAAAACTGATTTTCGATAAGAGTAAAAGACCTACTTCCGGTAGGAATTTCGAAAAACTTTATTAAAACAATTTTTCTCAAATTTAATTTTGAGTACATTTGAATTCTTTATAAATTTGTTTAAACTTAGTAATTGACGAAGTATTTGCAAAATTCGATTTTTTCACTGAAGTAAACTACTACTTCCGGTCTGCCGATTTTGCTCAAAATCTAATCAGTTCTCAAAAGGGAGATTATATTCGCAAATACAAAATTTGGAATTGATATCTACAGCGGTTTGGCCGCTATCGTGGTCACACACACACAGACAGACAGACAGACAGACAGACAGACAGACAGACAGACAGAGAGAGAGAGAGAGAGAGAGAGAGAGAGAGAGAGAGAGAGAGAGAGAGAGAGAGAGAGAGAGAGAGAGACATTTTTTAAAAACCACTTTTTTGGTATCAGGGGACCTCAAAACGTGGACATCTGCAAAAATCTCGAGGTCGAAAATTTTCATCATCACAATACTTCCTTATACTACGTATAAGAAAGTAAAAGGTAGCAACTTCCGGTTTTAATCATTCTCTTCAATTTTTTATGTGCTTCAATATTACTATATTATAAATATGCCGTTCTATTTGAAATTTTAAAGAAAATACAAGTAATATACATATATTGAGAACAGCGCCCCCTGTTACTTTCTTTGACAACCACGTAATTTCCTGCTACATGTCCTTCAATTCTTTGTAAGATTCTCTATCTAATGAGCTCAGAAACATTAAAATCCGTTTGTGCAAACCAAAATTATACCGACTTTTGTACGCAGACATACCCCCCTCCCCTCTTACCCTTCGTATGGGAGTTAGATCAAAAAGTTTCAAATGAAAGTTGTATAAAAACGTCTAAAAATTTTGCTAGAAAATTTTTCAATCTATCTTAATCTAGAATTTAATGAAAAATTATCGAATTTTTAATTTATTTTGAGAATTGCGCCCCCTTGTGATCATTTTGGTAACTTAAAAATATTTTAGTTGAAGTTTCCGTCGTCCATTTTACTATCAATATTTTTTCCGCGAGGTTCTACGATAAACGGTTGCCGAGATATGGCCGGTGGCCGAGCTTAAACAGACACCCGGTATATGTAACGAAACAATTCTACGAGAAACAATATCTTTAAGAGCTTTTGTTCGTCATATTACAACTTTACTTCACGAAGATAGGATATGAATAGAACAGTTAATATGAATGGGACATATGAGTGATTGCAAGAACTAAATACAGATAATCAGCAGGCAATTATATACATAGTGTTTAATTTAAATCTTGTCTTAAATGTTTGTTAAACAATGTATACGTTTTCTGAACACTGAATTACAAGATGGAGTGATTTGAATATCGTACAAATCAAGAAGACATTCAGATGACTGTAAAATCATTAAATACTGCAAGATAGTTTTCTCTATTCGACTGTGTGCTGTCAATTGGATGTAATTTTGTTGCACTTCTCAAAGTGTTGAACTTACCAGCACAGAATGAGAAGAGAAGCAATAAACTCTAGCTACTAAAAAGCATAATTAAATATTTAATTATTAATTAAAATTTTCATTTTGCATTTTTGTGTTTGAATGCGAAATTTTAGAAAGCATAAATTTGGACATCAAAAGCATTGCCATCGGCAGAAATAGATATGGAAGAAGCCATGCCAATGTTGAATTGTAGTTTACATTCACCCATTGACCTGCGTCATATCTTTGTAAATATACAATAAACTGCTAGTACTATGACAAGGAAATAGAATATCACACCAAAATTTGATGCAAAGAGACATAAGTGAAACAATTTTTTGAAGGAACTGCAAAATATCGAACGATTATTTGAGGTTGAAATATATAAAGCACTGATATTACAAATTTACGTTAAGCAGGCTTTACACGATACTAGAACTGACTAGAACTATACTTTTTCTATAATAGATTCTATTCTAGGATTTTCTAAATACTTTTTTAGGTGTCAGTACAACAAATCAATGCGTGGTGGCGCTACTAAACAGCCATTAGCTTCTACCAACTTGATAGTACATAACCTAACTACGTTTCCAATAATATACTGACTTTGTATTTATTTTCCGATGTTGGCCAATCTGCCAAAAGTACTTCTGCGCATGTTCTAGAATTAATTTAGAAACAAAAATAGGACTGGATCTAGTTTTGAAAATAGTATAGTATCTAGCATAGTTTTAAAACTTGGAAGCATGTTTGTGATTTACATGATACTTTTTCTGACTATTTCTTCTAGTTTCTAGATATTAGTATAGAAAAAGTATGAAAATAGCATGGTGTAAAGTGGCCTTTTATATCGCTCTTTCTGCGACTTCAACCGCACACTTCTCATAGATTTTAACATAAGATAATGATAATTTTAAAAATAATAGATTTCTATGCCTACAAAAGAGTAGGATAAATAACTTACAAGTAAACTAAAATGAGATTTCCAGGAAAAATACTTTGCGTCAACATCTGTATAGTTGAAATATTAAAAAAAAATTAATTATCAACTTTAAGACACTGTTGTCTTTTCTGGGTTGGCAGTAATAATAATAATAAAGATATTTGCCCTCTCATTTCATATTAATCTTTGTTTTAAGTATAGTTTTGTCGGGTTTATAAGTAAATATTAGAAAATACAAACTATATTGACTGATTTGAAAATTCTACTTAATAACAAATTCGTTTTAATTAATCACTATATATATAAAAAAAATTCAATGACGAATTAAGTAGCATTTCTTCGTATTTTCTCACTAGAAAACGATATATATAGCAAGCAGTCACGAAATACCAGCTGAGCAAGTTAAATAAAAAAAACATCTCCGTTCATTGCATGTTATATAAATATTTACATATGGAAATAAAAACCGTCCTATTTATTTTATATGAAACTTTGCAAGTGCATTAAAGAATACGTACGATTATACTATCTTACAGCCTGGCTTACAATGTAATTAATCAACTGGTTACCTTTCATTGCACATGATCGTACGTTTATCAAGCTGTATCGAGGTAACAACAAGAATTCAGTATACAATTTGTAGGTTTCTCATTTTGACTATTTCTAATACGTTTTAGTCGAGGTAGTACACTAATAAATATGTATCTTACGGGATGTAAAGTTGCTTTCAAGATTTGATGAATCAATCATAGAAAAGGGCTCCCATGTTGTACGTCCTTCAATTTCCTTTTTATAAAACCAATGATGATAAGGAGGCCTATACGTTGCATTAGCAGTCTAAAATAAAAGAAAACATATACATCTTATAAAAGCAGTTTTCTTTCAAATAATACCTGAGCTAATGCCTGTGCTGTTACATTATTAGGAAACATTAAATTCGACATTGGTGATATTTCAGCATCAGTAGACGCCATAGCTGGCATTATCGGACCTTGTATGGGAATAAAACTAGATATCTCACTGGTGGGAAATATTGTCTGTTCTGATACGGGACTTAAAAACGGTGAATTAGACCAGGTAGAATTTACTGGATCGAATAAGTCTTTATGAGAAGATATTGTAATAGGGTTTGAATTAAACTGCTGTTGTGTTGGTATAGATCCCGAGGATAGTGAATATGTTGATAATGATTTATGTGTATTTAGCTCATTCGTTGGCGGTTGGTGTTGATTGGAGTTTGTAAATCCAGGTATTGGTGCGTAAACAGGTCTTTTTGTTCCTACTCGGCGATAATTATTAACAGAACCTGAAATAATAATAAATGAGTTACTTTGAGAAAACGAAACGTTTGTAAAGAATGTACTAACTACTAACCTGTTGATGGTGCTTCGGTTGGTATCGGTTTAGAAACCAGTTCATTAACGGAAAATAATGGTATTGAAGGTGTTGCGGTAGGTGATTTGTCGTCTGTAGAATATAAAGGTACTGAAGGAGATCCTTCGGGAAACAATGGTACTGATGAAGTTGCAGATATAGTAACTTCACTAGCACAAGAGGTTGATAATGAAGGAGATGAGCCTCGTGATATTGTAGTTGCAGCTGTAGTTGGCAAAGTTAGAGATGCAGTGAATTGCACTCCATTTGTAGAAGGTGTATTAAGTTGTACGTCGGTATTAGGAAATAATGATATTGTCGACGATGGAACAGATGTTACTGCATTTGTGAAATACGAAGTTAATGGTTCCGGTACATTTGTAGAAACCGATGGTTCTACAGGATTATTTTGATAAATGTTATCAAAAAAAGATATTGCGGTACTTTGTTCAATTCCTGGATTCCACGTACTTGATTGACTTATATGAGACAATCCAAATGCATTATTTTGCTCAATTGTGTTCTCTGGACGATACGTTTGTGAGGTACTCTCCACAACTGCTGTTGTATTTGGAAACGTAGGATCTGTAAAATACAAAAGGTACATAAAACATAGAATTCGTTTTGACAATTTGGATTGCATTGTGAAGTTTGATATATCTAACATATTAAATTATTACAAAGTCGTATATAATTTATATACATTTTATGGAAAGTATGGTTGAATCTGTACGAGTCGGTTTATGAAATATATAAAATTCATGTCTATTAGTTTTATGAGATGTTAAGTCTAGAAAATTAATAGAACGGTTTATTTCTTTTTCTAAGGTGAATTATATATTCGAATGAACTGTGTTTATATAATCATAAAATTTACTTAATTGTCTATCGGTATCGTTAAAGCATACTAGAATATCGTCTACATATCTGAACCAATAAATACAATTCACGAATAAGGTGGATTTGTATTAATTGTGTTTTCAAAGTGTTCCATGGAAATATCTGCCATTAGTGGACTTAACGGGTTTCCCATAGCCAAGCTCTTAGCTTGTTTATAGTCTTTATAATTAAATTGGAAATTGCAGCTTTCTTCAATACAGACTTTTAATAATTCTAAGACATCTTGGGTTATACACGGTGCCCAGAAAAATGCGGACAAACGCCAGGTAGAACGATTCTTTGTTCAATTCTGAGGCGATAATCTTAATCCAAAAAAGTTATACGGTCCTTCCTTACGGCATACGAGACCATCAAACATTAAGTTGTACGGCTAAAATTTAGCAAAATTCGTCAAATTTATCTATGTAAAATCATTGTGGTGAAATTTAGAAATGGAATTATCTCAAATGCATTGATGTAACTAATCGATTAATACCAATGGTTTACAAAAAAAAAAAAAAAAAAAAAAAAAAAAAAAGCACTGTACTACTTTTTTCAATTAAGATTGTCAACTCAGAATTAAACAAAGATTTGGCCTGCGTGGCGTTTGTCCGCATTTTTCTGGCCACCGTGTATAGGGTCAGTACGGTTCTTTTGGAGTTAAAAAATAATTATGTCTAATACTTCTTTTGTTGGAATATTTGTGAACAAATTTGTTATGTCAAACGATACCAGTTTAGAATTATAGGGAATATCTAAATGCGAAATTTTATGTATAAGATCTCGTGAGTTTTTTAAAGAAAATTTTGATTCAAATTTTGTATATTCTAGTATACTGTTAATTAATTGTTTCCTCAGATTTCTACATAGGGCTTGGACATAAGAAACTACAGATCTGAAAGGCATAGTATTTTTATGTAATTTAATAAGACCATACATTTTATGGGGCTCTGGATTCATAACAGTTAATTGTTTAAAAAGAAGAAAACCACAAGTGCAATGACAACTTTAACATTTTACATTGTCAAACAAAAGGCAAAAAACTTTATCTTCTGGAACAATGGAAATAATAAATTAGGATTAACTCTAAATGAACAAAAGTTGTGTGTCACTTCTTTCTTTAAATTTATAATTTTATATAGTTTTTATACTAAATAGTGGTAGGTCACTCCCCACTTCTTTCTGTAATTACATATAAGTAAGGACCAATTAATGTTGGCATAGTATTTCATTCACCTGATGAAGCTACAGTGTAGCGAAACAATATTGTAATGTTTACTCTGAATAAATTTTGAAACTCACAACGCAGTGTTTACATTTAAAAAGGAAAAAAAATAGAATTAGACTGAAATGTTACCCATCTCTTAAACATTTTCAATCGTAGCAAATTCAAACATGCCTTAAAAGTTAAAAATCACGCTGTATGAACTCCTGCAGAGCACCTAACATAAATGTGGTGATATTTAATATTCATGTTGTCTAATATAAACACAAAAAATATTTTAAGCAGTTTTTGCTAGAAAGTAACTTTTGAAATTAATAAAAATCTATTTGGTAATAAATTAATTATAAACAATTAAACAACAGTTCTGCAAATCTTTTATAACAAAATCAATAATAATAAAATGTTCTCTATAAAAAATGTTGGATTTGTGATTAGACGCTCACATATTCAAGTCAATGTTTTTGGTATTATAATTCCACTTTTTAGTATTCTAATTCTACATAATATGTCGAAGACAATTGAGGCAGCTGTATATGCAGACCCGCATGATAAATATTAGCAATGATATGAGAAATAAGTCAATTAATAAATAATGAGTCAAACAGATAACTCTAAAAAAAACAAATACAGACGTCAGTTTTAATAATTCTTGTTTTCTAAAATCCCTTTATCACAACATTCTTATAATGACACATTATGTGTATCCTATTTTTAAAATTTACGCTAAAGACATCCTACGCTAATAACTAGGCATCGACAGTGAAGGATAGTTTTATTGTCATTAGTCCACCCAGTATACTTTTGAAATCAGTAAGAATCTTGTCGATAATATAAAGACTAAAAATATTGTAAGCCGTTTTTTCTAGAAAGTAACATTTGAAATTAATAAGAATCTAGTTGCTAATAAATTAGTTATAATCAGTTAAACAACAGTTCTGCAAATCTTTTATAACACAATCAATAATAATAGAATATTCCATATAAAGAATTTTAGATGTGTGATTAGACGATCATATACACGTGTGTAAAAAATGTCGCAAAAGTTGCATGCAGCGACATTCTTCGTTCGGTTCTGAATTCAAAATATTATTGTTAAAATGTCGTATCATGATTCGTATGCATTCAGGAACCACTTGAAAGAAACATACGTTTGGCAACACTGTAGTCGCATACCATTGGAACTGTAGATGCCGCCATATTTCCGTATTTTGATCTTCAAAACATATTACTCGTTATTAGTAATATCAGATGGTAAATCTACACATTACGCGAGGTATAATTTGCTCTTTAAATTATTTGTCAAAATAATACATATAGATACATATGAAAAATGGCCGCAGGATAGTTATAAGATCACCGACACAGATGGTGTAAATGTAACATCAAAAATAGGACATGATGGAGATTACGCGATTTTAATTGATCCAAGTAAAGTGGTAAACAATAAGCTAGCAGAGAATCTAATGCTCAAATATGATGGCTTGGCAGAATTACTGCAGGTTAATGAGGGACAACCAGAATTCCTCATCCAAACGTCCAAGATAAGGACTAGAAGAAATGCATCCGAAGAAAAAAGTAGCGCTGTACATCTGCTACCCCTGGATATTGATACAGGGGGTGTAAATGATATGGAGACGGTATACAACAAAATAGTGAAGTTAAAAGAGAACATTCCCATGCACTCTACTGAAAACATTAATCTAGTAATAAGTGAGGGACTGAAATTCTCGTACGTAAGGAAAATATGCGAATATGTCTTTGCGAAAGAAAAGATAAAAATTAAGATAATAGCACAAGGACAAAGATCAAGCCCACCGAAATCTAGGGAAAAGGACGAAAGCGTAGTAATGGTCAAAACGGAAGGTACAACATTTGTGGACGTAGTCAAGAAACTGAAAGAGGAGGTAAACATTGACCAGCTAGGTGTGAAAGTCAAAAAACTTCAGAAAACAGCTAAGGGTGACCTACGACTGATGCTAGAAGGAGGACAAGACATGGCAATTTCACTTCAGAATGAAATAAAACGCAAGGTAGATGATGTGCACGTGCTCACGAGAAAATTGGGAACGACAACCTTATTTATATTAGGGGTGGATCCGACCATCAGGGAAGAAGAGGTAAAGCTAACCATAGCACGGGAGATAAAAATAGAGGAGAAGGACGTGGTGTTAAGAGCAATACGCAAAGGAAAATACGACGAATTGACAGTAATAGTCGAGGTCCCGAAAACGCAGGCAACTTCCCTGATTAAGCGTAGGAAGATAAGAATAGGATGGACAGAATGTGGCATCAGGGAAAGAGTAGACATTGTAAGATGTTTTAGGTGCTTGGAGTATGGGCACAAGACCAGGGAGTGTACAGCCCAAGTCGACCGCAGCAAGGACTGCATTAAATGCGGAGAATCGGGCCACAGAGGGAAAGACTGTGCGAATAGTAATAAGTGTATAAAATGTGGTACTGAGGGGCACAGGGCGGACCAGATTAAATGTCCGCACTTTAGAAAATTGGTGGAAGGAATGAGAAATCAAAAAATACGGGCAACGGGTCCGGGCCAAATCGTATATGATCCCTAAAGTGCTTCAAACGAGCCTGGGAAGGGCAGGTGCAGTACATGATCTTGCCTATGCTACTGCTGAAGGAAAAGGAGCGGATATGATCTTAGTGGGTGAGCTGAATAAAATAAACACACATGAGCCTTAAGATTTTACAAACGAATCTGGGACGAGGTAAAAGGGCTCACGACCTAGCGTATGCTACAGCAAGACAGACAAACGTGGATATTCTTCTTGTTGGTGAACCAAACAAAAAAATTGTTGATGGTAAAGAATGGACGACGGACGAGAGGAAGGACGTAGCAGTCTTATTCATGAACAAGAACGTCATGGTGGCAGGTGTTGATGTGAAAAAGGGATATATATGTGCGAACCTTGGAAAATGGGATCTCTATTGTTGTTACATATCACCAAATATAAGTATAGAGGAATATATGGAAATGGTTGACGAAATGGCCGATAGTATAAGAGCTACCAAAAGAGAAGCAATTATCGCGGGAGACGTAAACGCGAAATCTCATATGTGGGAATCCCCAGTCACTGACAAAAGAGGAGAATACTGGGTCGAATGGATAGAGGCTTTAGGTTTGGTGGTGCATAATAGGGGGGGACTGCCGACGTTTGTAAGGGGAAATACCGAGTCGTTCATCGATGTGACGCTGTCAACACAGAAAATGGCAAAACAAATAATGAAGTGGAAGGTAATTGAAGAAGAGAATTTGACCGAGCATCGCTATATTGGCTATGAGATAAAAGTGGACAAAGCCCCTGGAAGGATTAAAGAAAAGAGGAAGTTAATAATAGACTGGGACATTTTTGGAGCCAACCTACAATTCAGGCTACGCAATATGACGGAGGACGATAGGAAGTCCCATAAACTATGCACTGGAATAATAAAGGAGGCATATTCGAATAGCAGAAGTGAGGCAACAAGAGGTGGTAGAATGGTACCATATTGGTGGAACAGCGAGATAAGCGAGAAAAGGAAACAGTGCAATAGGATCAGAAGGCAGTGCACAAGAACGGGCAAATGCAGCAAAGAAGAGCTAAGGAATAAAGTTACGGAAGAACACAAAACAAGTAAGAGGGAATTACGGAAAATAATAAGAGACTCCAAAAAAAGGCATTTGAAGGAATTGTGTGAGGATTTGAACAGGGACGTGTGGGGAGACGGTTATAGGATAGCAATTAAGGGAATTAAACAACTGACGCCTTACCAAATTCCGGATAAACAAAAAAAGGAAATACTGATGGACCTCTTTCCGCACCCGAGGACTGAGACATGGGAATACAGAAGGAGAATAGTTGAAGCACCAGCTTTCACTATGAGTGAACTGGTCGAGGCCGCAGCAAAATTGAAAACGGGAAAAGCTCCGGGGTTAGATGCAATTCCTCCAGAAGCGATTAAAGAAGCAGTAAAGTTAAATGGGAGCTGGATCCTAGGGGTGCTCAATGAGCTCCTTAAGACACAAGTATTTCCAAGGGAATGGAAAAACGCCAAGGTCATTTTAATACCAAAGGAAGGTAAAACAGGGAAGGCTAGTTCCTATAGACCAATCTGCCTCCTGAATGCACTTAGTAAAGTTTATGAGTCGATGATTAGACAAAGGCTGGAGGAGGAAATAGAAAAGAAAGGGGGATTGGCTAAACACCAGTCGAGGATCGCACGCTCAAGACGTGGCAGGAGAGATGGGATGGAAATAGAATCAAAGGACAATGAACCAAACGATTAATACCAAATATAGGGAAATGGATAAAATGTGAGCATAAAAAAGTGGACTTCTACCTCACACAAGCTCTGACGGGACATGGGGTTTTTAGGGAGTATCTGTGTAGGATGGGAAAAATACAAGACGACAAATGTGCATATTGTCAAGATATTGACACGGTGGAGCACACAATTTTTTTATGTGGTCGTTGGAATGCGATAAGGGAGGAAACGATGGCTGGTTTAGGCAAAAAAAGAATAACAGCGGAAAACTTAGTCGATGAAATGCTTCATTCTAGGGAAAACTGGATAAACCTGCACGAAATGATTAAAGCAATTTTAAAAACTAAGGGAGAGGAGGAGAGAAAGACCAGAGACTAAAGCGTAAAAGAAATGCGGCTACTCAGTGTTTCTGTGATGTATAAATCTAAATGGTGGTTCCGCAGAAGCACATGGAGAGAGAATTGGGTGGTTTTTAGTGGGTATACCAGGCAGGAGTGAATCCTGGTCTTGGGAGTCTCACACTACTGTACAACGATGCCCTGTACGGTGTTCATAAAGGATTTTCCACCGACAAAAAAAAATACATATAGAAAAATGTCTAATTACAATATGATTAGTTCCATTCCAACTATTACCTCCGTAATTGTTGGAATTGAAAACCATGCGTCTTAAAAAGTAGTCATCTTCTTGAATCCGATTTAAAATTGTGTTGTAAAAATTTAATCGAAAAATGTCGTTTTCATAGAGTGGCTGAACTTTACAAGTATGATATGGACGAAGAAGGTTTTCTCGGACAACAAATTGAACGGTTTTATTACTAGGGATGTTTAAGGTTGATGCTAACTGTCGGGTACTAACGCAGGGATCTTCTTGTACTGCTACAATTTGCTCTTCTAGTTTTATTGTACGCCTCTCTTGGTCGACCAGCATTAGCATTTCTTTTAGTAACCGAACCAGTTTCACGTAGATGTTGATCCAACCTTCGAAATACATTTTCTCTAACATGCCTGCGATTAGGGTAACGACGTGATATTCGCGTTCTGTCATATTAGCATTTCCATGACAGAAACCATACACCATGTACATATCGGCATATTCATTAAATGTAAAATCCATTATGAAGGAATAAAATAACAAAAAAGAAACGTTAAAACACAGTAGCACAACAACTAATCAAAACAACACAAATAACCACGAAGAAGCAGAGTTTACACAAAATGACACACGATAGTCGAATTAAATGCACAGGTAAATGTCAAAATTTGACAGTAATGATATTGATTAAAATCACATTGAAATACAAACTCATTCCTCTACAACGTTGTCAAATGTGTTTTTCGTGAAAGTACGTTAACGAAGAAATGTTAAAAACAACCTTTTTAATCAAAAGGAAAACGTTTACGAAATGATACTAGTAAAAATTATTTTGTAAACTAAATTGCAGCTATCTCTATTGACAGATATCGAAGAGTGAGGCTTAGTTACGTACTAAAAGTCTGAACTTCAAGAGCTCCGTGACAACAAACAAAGCATGATATGATATTTTAACATTAAGATTTTTTATTCAGAACCAAACGCCGAATGTCGCTACGTGTAGCTTTTGCGACAATTTATAAAAACGTTATATTTAAGTCAATGTTTTTTTTGTACTTTAATATCACATTTTAGTATTCTAAATGTACATAATCTGTCGAAGGCAATTGAAACAGCTGTATACGCAGACAGTTTGGTAAATATTAGCAAAGATATGAGAAATAAGTCAATTAATAAATAATTAATTAAACAGATAACATAAAGAAAACAAATACAGACGTCAGTTTTAATCATTCTTGTTTTCTAAATCACTTCATCATATTCTTATAATGACACATTATGTGTATTCTATTTTTAACATTTACGATAAAGACATCTTACGTAAATAATTAGGCATCGACAGTTAGGGGTATATTAATTAAAATACATTTCAAAATTACTGTGATATAGTAATTTTTAAATGTATTCTTTGTTTGTATGGTTTTTTGTAGCAGTGCTATGTTAGTGCCTGATAAACATTGTCAACACACAATCGAAACGTCACATTACATGCATAAAACTGTGTATTAATTAACTATTAAAACAACCCATAATTCTGTTTTAAGCAGTAAAAATCGTTTTTTTCTATATATATATATATATATATATATATATATATATATATATATATATATATATGTATACCGTAGTCGACAAATTTTAATTTCGCTTTACAGCAATACTACCTATCTATCCCATGCAGAAGATGACCTTATAATATGCAGCGATGCCTGCTTGCCAACAGTGGTGGGAGAGGCGACGTATGTCGGGGGATCCTCACATTTCAAATGAAACGTTCGCCGGCTGTACTTGGCAGCCTCGCTATGTGTTTATCTTTACATTATTTCGTCATGCTCTTTTCCTCTTTTTACTTTCGTATCAGAAATTAAAATTTGTCGACTACGGTATATAATCAGTGTATTTAATTAATTTATATATTGCCATTTAGAAATGTTAATTTTAGTAAATTTGCAATTTGGAGATGTCTACCTTCATTTGTGTGACCACCAGAGTCGTGCCTATATTTTTAATTTACGGAATAAACGTCAACGTATAACCATGTGATTATGCATACACCCAACGATAATATTGCAAAACGTATAATGCGCAGAAACGCAAATAATATGAGAGCCATAACAAAACATTTCCAAATTATGGCTAAGCAGCAACTGCTCTTTTTATTCACCTAAGCGCCTCTCTTCTACATTTTCTGACAAAAACAGGTCTTCACGAACAAATGATAATAATATAATAACTTTGTCACTAAACCTTGCATGGGAAAATACATACTAATAAAAGTTCACCCCGAAATATGTCACCTGCTGCTCTGTCACTACACCTTGAGTGAACCAACATTGATAATGTTCATTAAAAAATTAAAAAATAAAAAAAAAACAATACTAGTAGAAAAAATTAATGAAATGTCACCATCGTTCAATACACGCCATTATATTACATTATTCTGCTGCAGTGGCTTGCGAACACACAAATAATACCTTCAATTGATCATCCACGTCATTATTTCTTTCCCAAAGCTATGAGAAAAACATCGGTGTGTTCAAAATGTTATCATTTTCATGCAAGAATTGCGGCATTTGATTGATAAAAAAAAGTATGATAAACATGACACATTGCAACGCACGGCGATTCGCGATATTCAACAGTCTAAGACAGCAGTTCTGGCTTATATTACTTAAAGATTGATTTATCAGTCTACAATGCTTCAGTAATTCTCAATTGTCGAATGTTTGTGTTCACGGCTTCTTCATCGCATTTTCTCCACAAGGACCAGTTGTCTAAAAGCGACAATTAACACCCTCAATCTTCCACTTCCTTCTTTATTGACAAGACTCGCACATTATGAACAGGCAGGCCTTATTATAACGTGGCCAGACGGAAAATGAACGTTCATTCCTGTGCGTGATAGGTTCAAATCACCGAACCGGAAAATAAAATAAAAATAAATTCCTATCTACAATTCAACAGTTTTGTCCCTCTAATGACATCGAAGTGACGTAATAAAGCCAGGTATCTTCACAAGCTAGCTTAAGAGGGGCGTTTACCTATCGAAAATTAAGGCATCGCCGTTTCGCGATTCTTAAACTCATTTTGTAATTTTAGAATCTCACATTTGGGTTAGTGAAGCAAAAGGCATAAATTTATAATGTCAAGGTCAGTTTTTGTACTAATTTATTTTCTTAAGAAAGTTATGTGTTTTAGAAATAACCACAAAAATTCATGAATTTGATTAATGTCTACTAACTAAGGCTGGTACACAAAAGAAAAAAAACGACCTCTACGCGCCAGCTGCACATTTGATGTACGATATAAAGAAAAAATCAAATTTATGTAATTATTTTTAAAGATAAAAAACATTAAACAGTAAACATTGTCACACACATTTTACACGACGTTTTTCCAAGCTAATCGCGTCGTCTATCCCCACTTCACGGTACCTCTACCGGTCCTAGCGAAGACGAAAATCTATCGGAATCGGTCGGCTATTGCAGACTTAAATGCGAGTGACAGTTTAATTACAAACTGTCACTCGCATTTAAAAGTCATATATACCTATAATATTCGAGTGTATAATAATATAACAGTTATGGGCAAGCGAAAATTGGCTTATTATAAAACATCAACAACATCAACAGTTCCGTAAGTACTCATTCTTTATACATTATGTTTCCCATCTATAGTATTCCTTTATCTATGACAGAATCTGTGAATAAAACCGAAGCGGTGTGGCAGAACCGAATATCGTCTATCTCCACCTACTCACACCCCCATTGCGTCCACCCGTCCCGCGAGTAATATAAGTTGCATAAGTTTCTATTTGTTGGTAAACGCCCGTCTTAAGATTCATTAGCGAGTTCTTTTTTTTATAATCCATTGCATGTTAAACTGATTTAACTTCAGCACTTTTCATACTGAATGGTTTTGCTTAATACTATGGTGAGGTATTGCAAGTACATATGCGTCAATGACAGATTTCTATCAACGTAAATAGGCTAAATTTACTAAATCTTATTTAAGAATATTTGTATCTACTTTTCTATGAAATAAATTCTCAGTACACATAATACCTACAATAAATTCTCTTAAAGTAAGGGGTCCCAAATATTTACTACCGGTATTACATATTTTAATAATAAATAATCAATGTAAATAGCTACGTACCACTGATCTGTATAATATAATATATAAGTATATTACAAAGATCAGTGCTGGGTACCGACAGGTTTTAAAAAATCTTCAAATACACCTTCCATAGAAAGCAATGAAACAATTACGTATAATCGCTGAAGTCCATTTGGAACATTTTACATTTAAAATAGTAACTTAACCTAAATATAATAATCTAAAGTTAAATAAGATGATTTACGAAAAAAAGCAATAGGTTATTTCCATAAAAGCGAAATTGAAAAATGATCTTTTAAAGGAAGCAAGCACGTAGCGAAAGTCTAATAAGCCTTTACCGGATTCTTGGAAGAAAACGAATTACAATTTCACTATTTATACGTTTATACTACTAAGCAAATTCATTGCTGTATGTTTGAAGTGACCTTAAAATATAAAACGCATAAAAATCGATAAGAAACTATACAGGAGGATTAGTATATACAGCATCAAAGTAATTCTAAAAATGTTCTTTAATTTAATAAAAGCAACTGTTGTACTATTTTCTTTTTATTTCAACAATAAAATGCCAATAATCGTTGGACATAAATGTAATATTCAAGACGTACATACGTATGTACCTACCTCTCAATAGAGAATACTGACAATAGTAGGTTCCTTTAATCTCTCTGTTTTATTGTAAATTAGGATAAACCATTAATATTAGCTGTAGTATTTTCTTAATTTACCAATTATTTATTCGTAATCTGTTTATTACAATATTGCTTCTTAGACTGAAAATAATTGTTTTAAAAATGTATTTAATTTGGAAAGCAATCCTACTGCCTCCTACTTTTCAAATTTAAATGAATTAAATGTAGCGGCAAACAAGTAAACCAATCATAAAGCAACTTTTTCTCAACTTTTTACTGCCTGTTCTGTGCCTTTTAGGATTAATAAAAAGTGAGGTGTGGCCACCACACGACTTTCTTATACGTATGAGCGTTTCAAATTATAGAATTTTAAGAATTTTTTTTATACAAAAATTATTCAAAATCCTATTTTAAGTACTTCTATTCTCTTAATAAATCTATATAGAATGCATACCTTACAAGATATTATAAAAAAAAGTGCTACTCGCTAAGAGTAAAAGTGCTACTTCCGGTCCGAATTTTGAAATTTCATTTATACAAAAAACATTGCAAATCTAACTCTAAATATTTTTGTACTCTTGATAAATATATACAAAATGCATAATTTACGACATATTTGCAAAAAGTCGCTATTCGGTAAGAATAAAAGTGTTACTTCCGGTCCGAATTTTTAAATTCTTTTTACACAAAAGGGTTTGAAAATTATGTTTTAAATACTTTTATATTCGTAATCTGCCTGTCTAGAAAGCACGACTGGCGAGATATTCGCAAAAAACTAATTTTCGATGAGTAAAAGTAGGTAGGAATTTCGAAAAACTTTTTTAATAAAATTTAATTTTGAGTATATATGAATTCTTTTTAAAATTGTTTAAACTTAGTAGTTGACGAAATATTGCCTAAATTCGATTTTTTTACTGAAGTAAACTATTTCCGGTCCGCCGATTTTACTGAAAATCTAATCAGATCTCAAGAGGGAGATTATACTAGTAAATACAAAATTTCGAATTGATAGCTGTAGCGGTTTGACCGCTATCGTGGTGAGAGAGAGACAGAGAGGGGGGGGGGGGAGAGAGAGAATTTCGAGGTCGAAAATTTTCATCACAGTACTTCCTTATACTACATATAAGAAAGCAAAATGCACGACTTGCACCTTTGTAATTACATACATGTTTACTTTTAATAAAAGCCTGGATAGTTGTTTCTTCACCATTTCCTAAAGTAACCGAAAATCTGCAAATGGATTGGCTTTCATCTAATTGCCTGATAGCATTCAAAATTATGGAAAAATGCGAATAAATGCGAAATATGGAAATAAACGCTTGTGTTGTCCAAATGTCATGCATTCGATTGAACACTTAGAAGGATCACGATATCCATTCGCGCATTTATTGTAGAGTAAATTAGAAGTTAAAATCCTCTCTACAGCGGCGAAGTAATAGGTTTTTCTTCGGAAAGACTGAACGCATATCAAACGACAATGACGAGATTGATCTGCAGCTGAAAAGTTTGCTAATGAGCGTAGCAGAGATCAGCTTGAATAATTAGTCCTTCACATGAAATCTAATGAAACGAACGAGGCCTACAAACACATTCGTACACTATTTTCTCCATCTACATCTATTGCCACGCAGTCGCTCTGGAAAGATTTCTAAGACGTGAGTTTTTCCCAAATTACGTTTTTTAAAAATATCCTGCAAGATGAGCTTATTGATGGATATATATCATTTTCATCGACAACTCCTAGCTGCAGCAGATAAAAAGACTCTCCCGATGTTCTTCAGGTTTTATGGGTAACTAAATACACTTATCTAAATTTTGCAAAAGCGGGAATTCAAAGTTTACAAGTCCTGTAAACAGTGTTGATGCGCAGCAATTTATCAGCACCTACAACATTGTCATCACGAACGAAGGACCGGGCTGTAGGAAAAAGAATGTAGAAACGACAGCAATGTTGGTTTTCAACTAATATTAAGACTATCGACCAAGTTTCGCGGACTCATCCTTATTGTCACCTATGATGATAATGTTCTTCTAATACGCAGTCTATTTTTAATGGAATAATCCTCTAGTTTTGCGTACCAACAAATTACGAATCCTACTTATCACATACATACTGTGAAGTGAGTCACAAGGAATGCAGAAAATCGCAATTATTACACATTACGCATTATCTAAACGTATTACCTCATCATATCCCCTAAAAAGGCGATTCATTATTCCATACGCCATTATTTATTACCCCATGAAATTCTTTACTTGTATCATTTAAAACCCGCATTGATTTTTTTTTATTTTATATCCTATGGGTTCAGATGGCACGCAGGTGGACAATGCCTACATCGCGGCGACGTTTAGATAAATCCTCAATATGGATGACATTCTAGCTGAAGCCTCAATGGTAGTCTGTCTCCTGTATTGTCTCTGATTGATGATTTTCATTTCCAAGGTTATTCCATCTTATTCCTTGGTTACACAGCACTGACGAGAACCAAAGACTTCGGAATGCGTGTCTGTAGTCGCATTTTCAGAGGAGTTACCCCATGAAATTCTTTACTTATATATATATATATATATATATATATATTATTTATACGAGTCCTTGTTGTTTTTTTCTTAACCGTATTAAAATTTTATTAAAATTTAAGTTTGCTTAAACTATTTTTTATTATCCATTTATTTGTAGTCGTTTCTAAATGAACAACGAAGTGGATTTGATTTAAAGAAAAACACACGTTTTTAAATAATTCCGTAAACAAGTTTATTTGTGTATATTCATCCATTCTTTTTCAATATCCATGTGTTCAAAACAATAACATACACAGAGAGGCTTTAGAAATAGAATATGTCTTACCATATGAAAGGGAAATATATTTCGGACAGATTATCAATTTCGCTTCTGTCATTAACTGCATGATGTTCATGTCTTTTGGTTTCTATTAATTAGTTTTGCTCGTGGTTTTGTAATTGTTCCCGCATGTAGGATATTGGTTTTAACGAAGTTAAAGGAATGTGATAATTTATTTCAATTTACAATTTATTACATTTCTTTGACACCGTGATGTTCTAAGCGTATGTGTGACCTTTTATTCGTTCGTCAAGGTGTTGCATAGTTTAGCCGATGTAAACCTTGTCACACGTCCCGCATAGAATACAGTAAACCACATGAGTCATTTTATTTTTTGTGATTTTGTCCTTCAACCTGGTATTTATAAATTGTTTCAGAAACGTTTTTTGTAATTTTTCGAACAGGTTTGCTACATATGGATTGCTAAATAATTTATTTTCAGTTGATCTGACTGAGGGTCTGTGTCTGTTTATAATCTGTCCAAAATATATTTCCCTTTCATACCATAACACAAATACTATTTCCAAAGCCTGTCTATATATGCTAATGTTTTGCACACATGGATATTGAAAAGTAACTGGATGAATATGCCTAAATAAACTTGTTTAACTCATTTGACTGAGTTCAATTGACTAGTTTAATGTGGATGGTCACTCCACTGTCTTTGCATTTCCTCTTATAACCTGGTATGTGTTTTTGCTTTCTTCACAATCTCTCTTAGCTTTCTCCTGCCCTGCAGTTTTTCTCTCCATGTCTCAACTTCTAGTGTTCTAAAATCCTCTATCACTTGGTACTCCCATCTTATCTTCGGTCCACCTCTTAATCTATCTCCATGTGGTTTCCACATTTAATTCTTTTACTACTCATCAATCTTCCATTCTATTGATGTGTCCAAACATCTTCATCTTTGACTTTTTATCACTCTTACTCTATCTTCAATTTCTAACGTCTCACTGATCTCATAATTTAATAAACTTCTATATTCTTCACCTAGCTCTTTCGGTCCACATATTTTTCTTATAATCTCTCTCTCAAAAATCCTTCAATTTTTCCTGGTCCCTTTTCGTTAGGCACACAGTTTCTGACGCAAAGGACACAAGCCTTATTCCTGATCTATAGGTTCTTAATTTTGTTTTAACTTAGTTTCTTGCTCCCATGAATGTTTTAAACTTGCGATTTTTTCCCACTTCTATTGTTTTTGTTATTAACTATTGCGCCCAGGTATCTAAAGTTTTCAACTACCTTAAACTTGAATGCTCAGACGTTCTTGCAGACTACTTGTAAATTCAAACTCATCGAAAATTCCTGTTCGAGACAGAACGGCTGTCTTTGACATCGTCATTTGGATTACTCTAATCAATATAGTTTATATACTTCGTGTTTTATATAATTCCTCAAAATTGGAAGTATTCAAGGATGTAACTAACAAACCTCAGGCTTTATATGTCGGCCAGAAGAAAATAATTGCAGTTTTCAAATTGCTTACTTAAATATTCATATATACTTTGAAAACACATGTATAAAGTATTACTATGAGACCATAGATAGGTCTAAGTGAAAACAGATTTTCATATACGTACGAAATGGTACATTGGAATTTGTGGGATAAAAGTCGATAAATATTTTTATAATTGTCAAAGCAAGACTTTTCAGAAGTAATATGGCAGTATTCAAAAACATCCAGCTTTTGAAACAAAATTAAGCTTAACATAGAAATATGGTCTATACCATACTTATAAATAAAATGAAATAACAGTTTTGATAGAATATGATGTAAGTACTAAACTGTTTAAAAATGAAATTAATATTTATGTCAAATATTCAAAATACAAAACTGTATATAGGCTATATAATAAGAAGCATTCACAGCTGATCGGTGATAGAAATGGGTAAAAATGCCCTACTTAATCTCTTATCTGCAGTGCTGCCGCTTTATGCCGGTTTTCCAACGAACGGACTACTCGAATTTTTGTTTTGTTCGAGTTTTTCGATACACCAATAGCAGAAAACAAAACTCGCACAAATTTGAAACCCTGTTTCCACCAAGCAGACAAGATTTTGTTGGAGTTTCGTTTTTGTTTTCAGTGCTTTTCCACCAAACGAACTAGTGTGTTTTTCGGTAATTAAAGTTTGAATTTTAAGTGTGCAAAAATCGAAATGGCTTCCAGAGGTGATGATTTGCTTATCCTGGCTGGTGGTTGGGTTGTTCTGCGTTGTATGAAAAAGAAGTAATTGGGCACATAATTTGCATTTATATGCCAATATTAACTTTATCTTTATTTTAGATGTAATTAAGGTGTTTTTTAACTTGTTTGTTTAAGGAGAAAGAAGCGACGTCGACAACATAGGTTAGACAACATTGGGTTAGATCTCTGTTATCAAGAAGAGCAAATTATGGTGCTATTATTATTTATGTTTTAATATTATTTAAACCGTTCAACGTACACACAAACTAAACTCAAACACAAACTGAAAACTCTCTATTTCCACTAGGCAGTCAGAGTTAGTAGTAGTGTACTTAGGAGAGTTCTGGCGCCTCCTCCCCCTCTCACCCAGCTCCCCCTCACCCCCCTCGCCCTAGTGGCGCCCTCTGCCAACCCAACTGATGTGGCGCCCCCTCGCGGTCGCCAACCCAACTAAAAATTGCAGATTTCATCATTACCAACCCAACTAAAAATTGCAGATTTCATCATTACCAACCCAACTAAAATTGCAGATCTCATCATTACCAACCCAACTAAAAATTGCAGATTTCATCATTACCAACCCAACTAAAAATTGCAGATTTCATCATTACCAACCCAATGTGGCGCCCTCTGACTGCCACTAACCAAACTAAGAAATGGCAGATTTTATCATTACCAACCCAATGTGACGCCCTCTCACAGCCACTAACCAAGAAATGGCATCCCTCATGATTGCCATAATGCAGCATCCTCTCACGGTCACTAGCCAAACTAAGGTGACGTCAGACAAAATGGCGGACCATCAAGATGGTCTTTGTTTCTAGAGAATTCCTGAATAAATTACCAGGCTTGCTATCGCGCTTCTCAATGTACTTTAAACAGGTCTAAACATGTTTCCAGCGGAAACCGCAACGGCTGTCTGCTTCTGTGATAGCCGCATGCGCAGAAAATATAAGAAGCACCCCCTGATGGATACTACCCCAACTAAATATTAAATATATAAGAATTTCGAATGTAATATCATCAGTATCAATTGCAAAGCGGTGTAGCACCTTCTATATAGTATAATGGCGGTGCAATATGAGAAATATGACAACTTTTTG
This sequence comes from Amphimallon solstitiale, assembly GCA_963170755.1. Lineage (NCBI taxonomy): Eukaryota > Metazoa > Arthropoda > Insecta > Coleoptera > Scarabaeidae > Amphimallon > Amphimallon solstitiale. Next base: position 39,002,146 of record OY720684.1, on the reverse strand, counting down.
TCTGCTAATGGTATTGAAATACCTATCATAGTGCGAGATTGGTTACTATCTTCGGAATTAACGCAAAGCGAGTGTTTATTCATAGCGGCATTCGCATATCAAAACATGCAATATTTCGATATCGATGAATTAATGAACGTTTTGGAATATTGTAACCCAAATATGAGCCAACTTAAGAAGTGGTACATTTATAGCGAGTATGAATATATATGCGAACCTGATTTAGATCTTCATGCAGAAATTTGCGTATTCGACATAGAAACATCGACTGTACTGACATTAAATAAGAACATACCGAAGATGTTAATGAGTTGGTATCCTCAATATAATCATCCTGAATTGGACTATAATGACGAGATGGCCGCGACTGGTGGTGGATATGTTATATACGCTCATCAGAAGTGTTTCGCAAGTAGCTAACATGTACAGACCCGCCTAAACATGTCTAGACTTGCTGGAAATACATCAGTCGACAATGTCCGTTGAAAGCAGGCGGAGGGTTCTTAGACAGAAGAAAGACTTGTTGAACATTAGAATTATGAGGTTTATATCCGAAATTGAAAAAATCAAATCTGATTTAGAAATGTATGCGTTGGTGACAAATATTAGTAAAATAAAGCTATAAAATGGAGAATATGGAAAAATATATGATTAGGTCTTTTGTTGTACACTTTATATAATTTTATAAATAAATATATGTAATATACATTATTAAATAAAGAGAATATAACATCCAACATTTTTTCCTTAAAATACCCCTTTTAGATATATATAAAGTGCATCTCACTTAAAGAAATGCGTAGACATAGAAGTCATATTTTTAATGTGAGTATATAAGAATAATGTTTTGCAGCTGAACGTTTATACCTTCTCACGATTAAAAACTTCCTATATTGCTTTATACAGGATGTTAGGATACAGATATGTAATTCACCTTAAATAAAAATGCGTGCATGTATAGAATTAATACTTTTTTTATTTTTATATAATCATAATATACAGTTTTAATAAAATTACAAAACATTATCCTCGTCAATCCAGCTATTATGTGAATTATCGAACCCTAACCATTTTACATAAGCTTTTCCGTCCTTTACACGTAATACTTTTTCAATCAGATATACATCTTTATGTTTAGTTTTCTGCAATTCATGTTCGTAGAAACAACCCAAAATAGGATCTCCATTCATATCCTCCAGCATATATGTTGGCGGATTTGTAGCATTAGCTTTAATAATCTTGAACAATTCACTACCCCAGTTCCTGAGATAGCCTTTCGAGAAAACACTTTTGAATTTACTTATCCGCACGATGTCACCAACTTTATATTTCCGCTTCACAGCTGTTTGCACATCATTGTAGATAGTAGAAAGCAGGAGCTTCTCATTCTTTTTAGTCACATCGCAAGGTCGCATTTTAATTGTTCGATGCTTTGTTTTATTATACGTATCAGTCACGGAGGGTAGAATATCTATCCACTTATAGCTACCTCTCATTGTAAATTCCTTATATAATCTACCCTTTAGCGTGCGAATAACACGTTCGGCAATAGACGCTTTCATTGTACTATATGTTGAATAATGGTTTATACCATATTTCTTCATGAGATTTTGAAATCGAGTATTATAAAACTCTTTACCATTGTCGGACTGTATATTTTTCGGCTGTCGAGTGTCTTGTAGAATGCCTTCCATAGCATTACATACATCCAGACCGGTTTTCGATTTAAGGGGTTGAGTCCATAAAAATTTCGAGAAACAGTCTATAACCACAAGTATATATCTATACCCGCCATTCTCTCGTGCATGAGGTATAAATTCGGCCAAGTCAATCTGCCAAACATCGTCAAACCCTCTAATAATGAAGCGACGTCTGGGAAAGAATCTACGAGCCGGTCTATGCAGCTCATCAACTAAATGACGCTTAATACTATTCATAATTAACAATTATTGTTCAGCGTGTTAATACATCATGTAGGTAGAACAATGCGATGGTAAATGAATTAAAATTATGTTTCGTCTCTATGGTCTTGCGAGCGGTCGGGGTGGTGGTGGTGGTTGTGGGGGTGGGGAATTCCCTGATTTCTTTTCAAGTTTTTTTCTTATAGCTTCCAGTTTAGCATTGAGTTTAACCTCAATTCTACTCTCAACACTTTTTTCCATTCGATACAGCTTTTGATTAGTTTCAGCTTGTAGAGTATTTGCACTAACTTCGACAATCCCTTTGATTGTATCCAAGTTAACGCCCTCATTTAAATTATTTTTCAGTGCAAGTATTTCACCTTCCAATTCCTTCTTAATTTTTTCAATCTTCTTACTAACTTCAGAATTTGTAGCATGGTTTTTTCTTAAAACATCAAATTTAGCATCAATCTTCTTCTCAACACTAGCTTGCATCTGGTTTAATTTTCCATTAATCGACTGTTGCACATTATTTACACTAACATTAACAATACCCTTAAATATATCCAAATTAACAGTTTTATTTAAATTAGTTTTAAATGCATTCAAGTTCTCATCCAATTCCCTCTTAATTTTATCAATCCTGTCACTAACCCAGGTGGTTGTTGCGAGATTGTTCCTTAAATTGTCTAGTTCATTTTCGATTCTATTCTCAACAGCAGTTTGCATATGATGTATGATATCACTAATATCCTCAGCCACTTTGGAATTCGAGGCGTCTATTTTTATTTGAATATCACTCACCACATTATCAATCCTTAGATCTATTACGCCAAGTATTCTAGATAGGTGACGCTTATTAACAGAATCTTGATCGTGTATAGGATCTGCTACACGACAAATACGTTTACCGCCAATATCAACATCACCTCCCTCTGTTAATGGCAGAGATGGTTTTTGACGTTTAACGCTAGCTTTACCGATGCTAAGATATCGGCCAAATTTGTCTACACTCATGATGATACTGAGGAAAAGAATGATAGTATTAAATATTTATTCAATTACGCCGCATTCTCTAAGCTCCTCGATGATCGACTGCATTTCATTATGGGTACTTTCATTGCCAGAATCCCGAGAGGCCTTCAAAAGTTTAAGACGATCCACGAGCTCGTTTATGTCATCCCAATAGACGTATTGATATCTATCATGGGTGTTGGAAACAAGCATGCTGCCTATATCTCCGCCAGACCATGTTTCTGAAGTCGAACTGGAATATTTAGCAAGAGGTTTTATTATTTCACGCCATTTGTGGCCTTTAGTCCCCCTCAAGTGATTTTTGGGTTGGAACAGTTTGCGATGCACATTGGTTTCGTGTAAAATATCATAGTAATGTGATAAATCCTCCTCATTATATCTACTTGGGTTAGTTTTAAATATTAATTCATAAAGACCACGAGAACCCGTAAACAGCTTATTATTGATTATTATGTCTTTACCATCTAGATATAATGTATGCCCACCCAATTTCAATCTATTTGTTTCGGGTTCGAATGTAACACCATACGTTGTATCATATACATTGCTTGTATCTTGAAAAAGACCTCGCACAAACTCTCTCGGTAAAGGATTAAGATCCCCATAAAACGTGTTATGTGAATGCGGATCCTCTTCCACCAATGGATTAGACTGCTCATCGAATGGATTAATCGAAGAGCTCTTTTCTACCTCTTGTTTTTTTATCAGCTTTCCTCTATTTTTCAAAGTGTTTGTAATATTCATTATGGGCTCCTTAATTGTTTGTGTTTCCTGTTTTATTGTTGTGTTCAAACCTTCTAGGTTCTCAGTAATGGGCTTAAACATTTTTCGTATTAAATAATCTTCATCGGAACGATTAAGCTTCAATTGCATATACTTATTCCTAATAACTTTACTTGCCTTAATAATATCACGCTTCAATTTCTCATAATCCATTTTTCTACTATTAACTGCCTGCCTGCGCATGATTATTTGCAGACAGATATATATTAACTGAATAAAATGAATAATTCACCAACATATATAGCGATCAAAACCCTTCCTATAACGACCATTATGCAAATCACTATCCTTGTCTATCACCAGGAATCCGTATTTATCTTTCCAACACTCACCACAAACCGATTTAAACCGCTCAAATGACATGTCAACTCCAACATGATCGTTGTAAATATGTTGTAGATTTGTATTATCCTGCTTAAATAATACCAAAAAATTAGCATTATCCCTAACTAGCTGTTTCGGAATGCTAGTATAAGTTTGACATAAATAAAAGCTATCAACACACTTATGTCTACCCATACAAAAATATTTTCTAATATTGTTTTGCTTATCGCACGCCACATCGTCAAAAATGAATATCGAATTTCTCTCAGCCTCCATGGGGTCTATTATATCATCATTCTCCTTACAAGGAAAATATTTCACATCTTTAACATTATTTAAAACATTCTCCAACAGCTTATATTTAGCTTGATATAAAGACTTGGAATAAATGTATACGTTTTCGAACTTGAGACCATTTTCATTGAATAATAACGATAGCATGAGATTTGTTTTCCCAGAGTTTGATGCACCACAAAGTAGCGCTCTAATGGAGTTCGGTAGTAGGCTGCTATGTTTCCGAAATTTACCCTTTTCATCAACGTCCAAATCCAAGTTGATTATTTCAAGTGCATCCTTCTGCTTCACAAGTCTCATGGTGAATGAATTATATATAAATTGTTGGATGTTTATAAAGCTAATTCATTTCGATGCTAACTTTTAAAGAGGGCGGAGGTGTCGTGAACTCGATAATCAACAAGTTGCCTATAGAGCTTCACCTGCCAGGTGGGTACATGTATTGTGGTCCTGGTACAAAGCTCCAGAAACGTTTAGCACGAGGTGATCCCGGCATTAATCCATTGGATGCGGCTTGTCGGGAACACGATATCGCATATTCACAACATAAAGATTTAAAAGATAGACACGAGGCAGATTTGATATTGCAAGAAAAAGCTTGGAATCGTGTAAAGTCAGCAGACGCAAGTGTTGGTGAAAAGACAGCAGCCTGGTTGGTGACTAACGCAATGAAGGCTAAAAGAAAATTTGGTATGGGCTTAAAGAAAAAAACTTTTAAAAAAATAGTGTGCACCAATGTTAAGAAGACTCTTAAGCGATTCGGGGGTGATATTAAACAGGGTGCTAAATCACCATTGGCAGCAGCTAAGGTTGCAATCAAAGAGGCTGGAGGTCGAAAACATATTAAAACCCCCAGAATAATCCCCATACCGAAAGTTGGGGGCGTATTGCCACTCATACCAATATTCGCCGGGCTAAGCGCTCTCGGCTCACTGGCAGGCGGTGTAAGTGGTATAACACAAGCAGTACTCAAAGCGAAAGCGGCTCGAAGTCAATTACGGGAAGCTGAAAGGCATAATAAAACTATGGAAGCTATCGCATTAAAAGGTAAAGGATTATATCTGAAGCCATATAAGCGAGGCTTATGTTTATATCTAAAACCATCAAAAAACTAATAAGTCGACTGCCTCAAAGAGCATTAACCGATCATGATATTTTGAAATATGCGAAATATATTCACCATTTTAGAGGTGTATTTATGAGGGATACTCTACCAAAATCACCCAACAAAAATGAAAGCGCAGTCGTTAATTTGGATAGCATTAAAGGATCGGGAACACATTGGGTCTGTTATAAGAAGAGAGGTTCTAATATATACTATTATGATTCGTTTGGCAATTTAAAGCCTCCACCGGAATTGATAGAATATTTTAATAGAAAGGGACCTAATAAAATAATGTATAATCATAAACGATACCAAAATTTCAATACATTCAATTGTGGTCACTTATGCTTAGAATTCCTACTAAATAATATATAATCGTATGTTCATATATCAATATATTAGTCATGTCGTACACTTTCACCCTGAAGGGCACAAAATCAGTGCTTTCTGTTGATTATTATCCGCCTATTGAATTGAATCCCCACTATGAATATGTTCTGGGTCTAATAGGATTTAATAGCTACAATTCGATTCCCAACATTGTAGAGGGCTGTAACAAATTTTATTATGATAATGACAAAGTTATTACAATTCCCACAGGATCTTATGAGATAAGTGATATCGCCGATTTCTTGATGAATGCGATGCCTAGAGGTGCAATATCCCTCAAACCAAACAACAATACAATAAAGTGTGAAATTAAAAGCAAATATGAAATAAATTTTGGACCTAGAGACTCTATAGGAAGCATATTAGGTTTTAGTGGGAAGCTATTACCAGCCGATCAAAAACATGAATCGGATTTACCTGTCAATATTATAAAAGTGTCGACAATAAGAATTGAGTGCAATATCACAACATCAGCCTACAACGATAGTCGTTTATCCCACACGCTCTATGAATTTTCTCCACAAGTTGAAGCTGGGTTTTCGATTAATATAGCGCCCGAGCATATAATATATCTACCAATTAATTCTAGGCGTATCGATAATATCACATTAACACTGCTCGATCAAGATGGTGATGCCGTAAACTTTAGAGGCGAGCAAATCATTGTTAGATTAGAATTAAAAAGAGTCTCATAATGGGCCTTTCATTTCGTAAACGTTATATAACTTCCTCACCCCCACAACGGAAGATCACTTCAACATCTAAACTCAAGCAGTTAACATCGGCCAATATAATATTTTTACAATCGTTAGGCTTTCGAGTAAAAAATGGAGGAAAAGCTATCAATATTTGAAGGTGTGCATTTTGACGAAGTTATAACGAAAGAAGAGTATCACACATATTATCCGAGAACACACAATTTCAACTTAAATGATGAAGTTCGCATAAGTATTCAAAATCAAGATATATACACACTACCTTCCGAGAGTTATATATACATAGAGGGAAAATTTAAACCTGATGATAATGGTACGGGTCTACCTGAATTAACAAACAATGCATACGCTTTTTTGTTTGATCAGATTCGATATGAGCTTAATGGTGTAGAAATCGATCGCGCAATGAAGCCAGGAATCAGTTCTACGATGAAAGCATTAGTTTCATATAATGAAGATGAAAGTCGAATGTTGTCGATTGCTGGGTGGGGACCATTCGCACAGCGGCAAGCAACACTCTCCAATAACAAGTTCAACGCATGCCTTCCATTGAGCATGCTTTTAGGCTTCTGTTCCGATTACAGGAGGGTTATTATTAACGTCAGTCAAGAATTAGTCCTAATTAGAAGTAAAACGGATGAAAACTGCTATCAAAACAAGACCGCTGATGGTACAAAAAAGGCCTCAATCGAGATTGAAAAGATTGAATGGCGGGTGCCACATGTAAGCGTAAATGATCAGACACGCTTAAAGTTCTTAAACACCCTTAAAACCAATAAACCGATATATCTAACATTTCGTAAATGGGAATTATATGAACTTCCAGCTTTGCGTGCAACGAAAACTGACATTTGGCCTGTTAAAACTAGCACTAATCTAGAGAAGCCCAGATATGCTATTATAGCGTTTCAACGCAACAGAAAAGATAATTTTCAGCAAGATGCATCAGGCTTTGATCACGCTTCAATCACAAATATTAAATTGCATTTAAATTCAGAATATTACCCATATAGCGATATGAATATAGATATGAGTAAAAAACTATATGCCCAAGCATATCTAATGTACACAAAATTTCAATCGAGCTATTATGGAAGCACTCGGGGACCTCTCATGAGCTACGAGAAGTTCCACGATTCAGCACTTTACGTAATAGATTGTTCGAAGCAGAATGAGAGCTTAAAATCATCCACCGTCGATGTTAAGCTTGAGATGCAGTGCCAGGAGACGTTTAGCGAGGACACCTCTTGTTTATTGTTAATTTTACAAGATTGTGTCATTGAATATAGTGCACTGACAGGTACTGTTAAGAAAATTATATAACATTCAGTCAATCGCGAGACATCATGGCTAAAAGTGGTGCAATTGACACTCGAGATCAACTTCAATCATTCCTTATTATAGACATACAAGGTTATGCGATTCAACATTTCGATCCAAAAGAGATGAGCATAAGTGACGGAGAAAGGAGCATCCATTTTTTATTTAAACCTAGCATTGAATTCCATCTATTATCGAAGAAAGACCAGAGGACCGTTCGATGGCTTGAAAATAATTATTTAAATATAGAATACTCTACTGGTTATGTTTATTTTAAGGACATTATTAACTTGTTAAAAAATATCTGTAACTCATATAATAGAGTGTATGTTAAAGGGCATCAAAAAAAGGAGCTACTTAAGCAATATGTTGATATTGACATAATTAACTTGGAATATTTTAATGATGTACCAAAGCTTATTAAAAATGTCAATCATTGTTTTTATCATAATAATAAAACTAATGAAGAATGTATATGCACGCAAAATAATATTATAACTCTATGCAATTATCTAAAAAATAAAGAATTATTTTAACCTTATTATTTTTATTTCAATCCACCTATACATATTAATACTAATATTATAGCAAAATAGTATACGTATGAACATGTCTATACATGTATAAAAGGCCCGCCGAGACGGCGCCAATCCGAGGTAGGTATGTAAGCGAGAGATTTTTTATACATTTACATTAATTAACCATCGCCTGCCCTAAAAAAGGATCACCCGGACGAGCTCCATTCGATGCAGGTATGAGACCGAAAAATTTAAGTGCATTCCTTAAAACACAGCCCGACCATGGGACTGGAATGTGGCCTCAGCTAATTGCCCCCGTTCACACGCATATACGTATGCGTGTCGGAAAAAGGAGTCGCAGCTGCACATGGACCACACACAGTCACCCATTGGAAACGGAATGTGCCCGCCGCTAATTGCCTCTAGCCGCATACGTATATATGTATATATATGTATGCGCGGGAAAAAAAGGTCTTTCTCTAATTGATTAACATATCAATTGGTGTGGGAACCTGACGCAGATGGATGTATACGTCACGAATGAGTATCTATATATGCGTAGATCGACATCTTTAATTTCATTATAATCAGTATCTTCGAACAGTCAACATCGTTTTTAGTGCTTGTTTGTGTTTTACTACAAGGTATTTAGAAAGCCTAATTTATATAATATTAACTTGCAATATTTTACATTAGTTTTAAAATTTTATAGGACTTTTTAAAAATTGTTTTTTCTCAATTATAAGGTTATTTTTTAAATAATTTAATGATATATATTTTATTAATATTTTATTAATATTTTATTTTTATATACAATTAATCCAGGGTGCTTCAAAGTATTTTATACACATTTAGTAGCTTCTTTATATTGTTTTTCTTTCTTTTTTTTTAATTTTTATAAGGTTTTAAAGGGTTTTATCAATAAATTTTCAATAATACAAGTATTTTTTAGTTAAATATACGCTGATCATAGTTTTTCTACTACTCTAAAATTTTATGGGACTTTTAAAAATTGTTTTTTCGCAATTATAAGGTTATTTTTTAAATAATTTAATGGTATATATTTTATTAATATTTTATTAATATTTTATTTTTATATACAATTATCCAGGGTGCTTCAAAGTATTTTATTTGTATTTAGTAGCTTCTTTATATTGTTTTTCTTTCTTTTTTTAATTTTTATAAGGTTTTAAAGGGTTTTATCAATAAATTTTCAATAATACAAGTATTTTTTAGTTAAATATACGCTGTTCATAGTTTTTCTACTACTCTAAAATTTTATAGGACTTTTTAAAAATTGTTTTTTCTCAATTATAAGGCTGTTTTTAATAATTTAATGGTGTATATTTTATTAATATTTTATTGAATATTATTTTTATATACAATTATCCAGGGTGCTTCAAAGTATTTTATTTGTATTTAGTAGCTTCTTTATATTGTTTTTTTTTTTTTTAAATTTTTAGGTGCGTAAATTTATATTATTAAATTGATTATTTTATAAGGTTTTATCAATAAATTTTCAATAATACAAGTATTTTTTAGTTAAATATATGCGGATCATAGTTTTTCTACCACTCTAAAATTTTATAGAACTTTTAAAAATTGTTTTTCTCAATTATAAGGCTAGCGAATCAGTCAAATAAATTAGCAATTTAGATATATTAAAAATTAGGCTTCAATACCTTTTTATTCTTTTAAATTTATTATATTAATTATTTTTAATTTGTTTTTCATAGAATGAATTGCATCATTTGCGGAAAATCCTTCACCCGGCGCGACAACATGAAGCGGCATGTGAATACCCTCCACCGCAATTTTGTTTGCGGTATTTGTGGAGAGGGTGTGGATACATGTGAGCATGTTGCGGGACCACCTAAGAAGGTGGCCAAAGTAGATGTTACACCATCCACAAGTTCTAATAGACCTGTGGATGCTGCACCATCTACCAGTCGAGGTGCGCCTCAGAGAAGCTGTTGTGGGTTGATGTTCCCTAATAATTCTCTATATAGGGGGCATCTTCGCACACAGCAGCATTTGAATAATAATACATTTATGCTGCCGGATGGAGTGTTCAAAATTAATTCATCATTTAAAAGCCGGGTCGCGAGTTATAAAATTTTAGGTGATGAAAGTGCTGACATCACAAATTTTTTATCGAAATTGAGAACTAAAGTGTGCAGCCTGATTAACAATGTTCTGGCCAAGGTTGTATCGGGTATTAAGGTACAGTTAGAGCTATTTGCTCATTATGCTAAAACCGTAGCTGATGAGGAAATAGTCGACTTAAAGTCCTTCAATACTCGGTACGTCATTGTCACCGAGTCTTCAGACTTAGAGGATGTTTTTGATCAGGCTGCTGCCATCATAAAATCGAAAGCTGAAGAGATTTCGGATAGGGGGAGCAATTGGACACTTAAGATGGTCTCGCATTTAGAGGTTAACATCAACAGCTACCAACCTCTTGGGGGATCATCTTATTTGGAACTACCCCCCTCTATTCGAAACAAGAAAGCATGCATCAATATTAAGAACTCGGATGATGCATGCTTGTGTTGGTCGATTGTAGCAGCACTCCACCCGGCAAACATGAGCGTAGATAGAGTTAGTAGTTATCCTCATTACTCCAGCGTCCTAAATTTAGAAGGTATTCAATTCCCGGTTAAAATTAAAGATATTTCAAAAATTGAGAATATGAACAATTTAAGTATTAACGTTTACGGTTTGGCTATTAATGATGAAACAAAAAATCATGAGGTGGTGGGGCCAATTCATTTCACTAAAAGCAGAAAAGATATCCACATCAATTTACTCCTAATTGATGATGGAAACAGATCACATTATGTTTTAATTAAAAATCTGTCCAGGCTAGTCTCATCTCAAATCAATAACCACAATGGTGAGACTTACATCTGCGATGGGTGTTTAATTAATTTCAGAACATCAGAAAAATTAAGCGCCCATCAACAACACGATTGCAACCATGTGTATACGGTACTACCCTCAACCGACGCGCGTAAAACAAAATTTGGCGATATGCTGCCCGAAAATATTTTACGTTTCGATAGTCATCATAAGAAGATGTCCGTTCCGTTCGTCGTTTATGCGGATTTTGAAAGTATTCTCCAACCGATTCACACATGCAGCCGTGATCCAGCTAGTTCGTATACGAATAAAACATTCAAACACGTTCCATATAGTTTTGCATATCAAATTGTATGTTCGTTTGATGCAAAGTTGAATAAATTTGTCACGTATGCCGGTTTAGATTGCTCAACGGTGTTTGTCCAAAAATTGATAGAAGATGTTAAGCTAATCTATGAAAATTATTTAAAGACTATCGTGCCGATGAAAACTTTAAATAATAGCGAGCGAAAATTATATAATGAGGCCGTGATTTGCCACATTTGTGAGCTGTCTCTCAACGGAGATAGAGTGAGAGATCACTGCCACATTACGGGAGCGTTTCGAGGGGCCGCTCATTCTAATTGTAATCTAAACTTCAAAATTCCGAAATTTGTCCCTATCTATTTTCACAATTTGAGCGGGTATGATAGCCATCTATTTTTAAGAGATTTGGCACAACAAAATTTAGATATTGACGTAATTCCTATTAATAAAGAAAGATATATCAGTTTCAGCGCGAAAGTTTTGGTTGGTGACTACACAGATAAAAAATCGGGCGAGAAAAAAAATGTTTATATAAAACTACGGTTTTTAGATAGTTTTCGGTTCATGGCGTCTTCTATCGATAAGCTTGCACAAAATTTGAGCCCGCAAGACTTTGTCAATGTTAGGCGGGCGTTTCCACTAGATTCACATTTCCATTTAATTAGAAAGAAGGGTGTATTCCCCTATCAATACATAGATACCTTTGGGCGATTGAACGAATCGACCTTACCGGCAAAACGCGATTTTTTTAATTCATTAACGAATGTTGATATTTCGGATGTTGAATATCAACATGCGCAAACTGTATGGAATACGTTTGGATGTCAAAATTTATTAGAGTACTCAAACTTATATTTAAAATCAGACGTTTTACTTTTGGCAGATATTTTTGAAAATTTCAGGAAAATTTGTCGGGATACATACAGTCTGGATCCGGCTCAATATTACACCAGCCCGGGCTTGTCTTGGGATGCTATGTTGAAGCACACCAAAATTGAGCTGGAGCTACTCATAGACATCGACATGCATCATTTTGTTAAGCAGAGTATCAGGGGTGGGTTGTGTCAAGTATCATTGCGGCACGCTACGGCAAATAATAAGTATATGCCTAATTATGATGCGAGTGCTCCTAGCTCGTATTTAGCTTATTGGGACGCGAACAATTTGTACGGGTGGGCAATGTCGCAGTATCTACCATTCGGTGGGTTCAGTTGGGCTAGTCAGGATGAAATTGACAATCTAAATATATCTGGGGTCGCTGATGATTCGCCGATTGGCTATTTTTTGGAGGTAGATGTCACGTACCCTGTAACTTTGCACGATGAGCATAACGACCTTCCTTTTCTGCCCGAAAACATGGTGCCTCCCACGTCTAAATTTCAGTATAAAAAGTTGATCGCGAATTTACAGAACAAAGAGAAATATGTCATACACTATCAAACGTTAAAGCAAGCATTACATTTCGGCCTTAAAATCACCAAAATTCACCGCGTTTTAAAATTCAACCAGTCAAACTGGCTTCAAACTTATATCGACCTAAACACCAGCCTACGTCAGCATGCTAGGAACGATTTTGAAAAGGACTTCTACAAGCTTATGAACAACTCCGTATATGGTAAAACCATGGAGAATGTTGATAAGCGAGTAGAAGTCAAATTGGTCACACGTTGGGAGGACCATGGCAAAAGTCGCGGGGCTGGTAGTTTAATCGCGAAACCGAATTTTAAAAGTGTTAGTATTTTTTCCGAAAACTTTGTGGCTGTCCAGATGGGGAAGCTGAAAGTCGTATATAATAAACCTATTTATATCGGCTTCTCCGTCTTGGAGCTATCAAAGCACCTGATGTATGACTTTTTCCACAATTTTTTGAGACGCGTGTATGCTGAAAAGGTCCGTCTGTGTTATATGGATACGGATAGTTTTATCTTAAAAGTAGAAACAGACGATATATACAGCGACATGAAAAAAAATATATCAAAATTCGATACATCGAACTTTTCGGCAAATAATGTCTACAGCATAGCACCTCAAAACAAGGCTGTTTTAGGTTTATTTAAAGACGAAAATGCGGGTAATATAATGTGTGAATTTGTCGGATTACGCGCAAAAATGTATGCCTTAGAGGTTGAGGGTAGGGAGATTAAAAAGGTTAAGGGTGTTAAAAAGAACGTTGTACGGGATGAGATTAGTCTGGCAGATTACAAGCACTGTTTATTGAACAATGATATTTTATTAAGAGAGCAAAATCTTTTTCAAATCAAACTACATGAGATTTATACCGTCAAGCAAAATAAATTGAGCCTATCACCTCACGATGATAAACGTCGGATTGATGAGGATGGCATTCATACTCTCGCCTGGGGGCATTATAAAATCGACTCACCAGCTCCTTAGATGGTCGCTGCACATGCCTCGGGTGCAGCTGCTCTACCGCCTCAAATTGGGTAAGTACCCCCACCCTTTTTTGTTTGCTTCTCACTGTAATTTTCTCTCACTAAATCAGTATTAGTTTGTTTGCATTCGAGTTCACACATATTCTTTAACCTCTAAGATTAAAATGGAAGCTAGTAAGAATACAAAATTATTATGTACATAAACTTATATCTATATATTTTTTAATTCTTTTCAGAAACTTATAATGAATTTATTGACGATTCACTTAAAATGGTTGATGATAATATCGTTAAGGAAAAACAGCTGATTGGGCAGTCATCATACTTCCTCAACAAATGCGGTTCGAAATGGGTGAATATCGGCCTTAGTCCGGCGGCTGGATTCGTGCCCATCATCCAGATTCGATCGCCTGCAAGCTGTGTATTCTTCACATTGGACGAGTGGGAAGAATTTTGTAAGACGGAAGGTTGCAGTCCGAATCATCAAATTCAAACGTCAACATTTAGAGATACTAGCGTAATTGTATTAACCAGTCGCAATCAGCAGCTGGTATTGTCCTCCGATACCTATAGCAATTTGTTTAATTTGCGACTGCTCATTAAGAGTAAATTAGAATTTTTAGTAAATAGTAATTTCATAACATTTTATAAAATGATATTAACTGCCTGCATGGCATTAACTGGAGATTTATATACGAATGTATCAAAATTACTTGTTGATCATTGTAATTCATTTAACGCTTTCCTTATGATGGAAGTGCTACATATTAGTTATAATTCGCTTTACTATGACTTTGAGGTCATGAAACTTGGAAATATTGTTAATTTAAAATAATATTGTTAATTTATGAATAATAATAAATAAATTGTTTTTCTTAAAAAATATATTGTTTGTTTTATTTTATTTTATAAGTAAGATATCCATTTCAAGCATGCTGCTATCACAGAAGCATACAGCCGTTGCGGTTTCCGCTGGAAACATGTTTAGACCTGTTTGAAGTACATTGAGAAGCGCGATAGCAAGCCTGGTAATTTATTCAGGAATTCTCTAGAAACAAAGACCATCTTGATGGTCCGCCATTTGTCTGACGTCACCTTAGTTTGGCTAGTGACCGTGAGAGGATGCTGCATTATGGTAATCATGAGAGATGCCATTTCTTGGTTAGTGGCTGTGAGAGGGCGTCACATTGGGTTGGTAATGATGAAATCTGCCATTTCTTAGTTTGGTTAGTGGCCGTCAGAGGGCGTCACATTGGGTTTGTAATGATGAAATCTGCAATTTTTAGTTGGGTTGGTAATGATGAAATCTGCAATTTTTAGTTGGGTTGGTAATGATGAAATCTGCAATTTTTAGTTGGGTTGGTAATGATGAGATCTGCAATTTTAGTTGGGTTGGTAATGATGAAATCTGCAATTTTTAGTTGGGTTGGTAATGATGAAATCTGCAATTTTTAGTTGGGTTGGCGACCGCGAGGGGGCGCCACATCAGTTGGGTTGGCAGAGGGCGCCACTAGGGCGAGGGGGGTGAGGGGGAGCTGGGTGAGAGGGGGAGGAGGCGCCAGAACTCTCCTAAGTACACTACTGTTAGTATATACTCCGAAACTCTTTGATCTTACCGCTTTCACGCGGGACTCGAAAAAGAAAGCTGCAACTGTCGCAGAAACATCGAGTCTTCAAAAAGCTTGTAAAAAGGTGCAGTTTTGTTTTTTTCGACACGAGTTTGGTGTCGTGTTTTTGTTTTGTCCTTTTGGTGCAAAACCCGCATTAAAGCCAAATTGGCTATCTTTTTCGTTTAATCTACCTCGTTCTTAAACATAGGCGCTTGGCGTCAAATTTGGCTACAAAAATCGAGGATATATTTTCATTTCTAGGTGAGTTTCTCGGTAATATATTATAAATGTTGGTTGTAGATAGCAGGCAGGCAGGCAGTGTTAGTTGATAGCATAGCTGAAATCACCTGTCAGCTAATCGGCGAGCTAGTATAAAGTTTGGTCTGTGGTTTCCACTCATCTAATGCAGCTGGATTCAGAGCTTTTTCAGAAATTTCAAATTTCGTATTAACTGTATTGTGTCTATCTTCATCAAATGCCATAGTCGAAAGATGTTTTTCAATAATGAATTCCATCCATTAAGGTGGCCGCACACTGAGGCGAGGCGAAGCGAGGCGAAGCGAAGCGCATTTATTACGCCTGGTAAAAATGCACGTAATCAAATGGGTGCCCGCACACTGAGGCGAGGCAAGGCGAAGCGCAGGGAAGCGTGGTCACGTGAGAAGTTTCCAGAGCAAGCAGGCGAAGTAGTGCGCTGCGCTTCGCCTCGCCTCGCCTCAGTGTGCGTTACCTAGAGACGCGTAAGATCAGGTTTTTGCGCTTTCGTTGGTTATCGGACATTTCCGCTGTTCGATGAGAAGCTGGTAGGCTCGGTTCGTACTTTGCTTGAACAGTTTTTAAACTAGTATTATTTGCATATTTAAGTTTAGTAATAATAATAATAATACTCGTTTATTGACCGTAATATAGAATAATACAATAATACAATAATATAAATACAAATAAAAGTGCCTATTCGGAATTACCGATATGGGTCAATTGGATCTAGGTCAGCAATAATACTGATCTTCCCCTAGATCCAAAGAAATAAACAAAAGTACATTAACTGCATGAATTGATAATTAATAAACTGTAAGTAGAAAAGAGTAATTGAGTAGTAGTATAGTGTAAGAAAGAAATTACTATCAGGATGGATGATGAAGCGCTAATTTTTCTTCTGACATGTGAAAATATATGAAAAATTTCTTTTTGTCTTTTCGTAAATCCGGGAATTAGTGATGAAATTCACCAAAACTGTCTGTATTTTGATTCTGCTCTTCTTCGATAGTGGCAATTAAGCCAAGAGCAAATAAATTTTCTTCAGATGAGGAACTACTCATCTTGATCGAATCACTTCTACACAAACAATGCTTTCATTCAGCAGACACAACAGTTGCGCAACTGTTCAGTGATCATGTTCAGTAGACCAGCGCTCACTCTGAACATGTTCAGGAGCGGTCGCCATTTTTGTGAGCGGAAAAATTCTATGCTCACTTGGTGAGCGTATTCTGTACGCATGCGCCATTGATTCAATCCAAGACCAACCTAATACATACTTCTGAAGAAAGTTACTAGAAAAGTAAGATACAGCAAATTAAAGGTATTGTGCAGTAATAAATGTATTATAATATTGGAGTTCACTCAGTATTTTATTCGGGGTTGGAAAAATCAGCCCTTCCACTAAAAACTACGTCAAACCTTAATGCAGAAAAACAATTTATTATTATTGTTTATTCGGTTTAATCTCTATAATTTTAACAAATGGCAGCAATGAAAAGTACCAGATGACAGACGATCACATAAAGGTGAGCGGTCCTGTTCAGCGAACACTCAACTGTTGTGAAGTGAACGGTTGGAGCGGGAACGGTTCCCGATCCGCCTGCTGAATGAAAGCAATGATAAATAACTGTTTTATATAATTAGATATTGTATCACGTCCATGCGCACCAAGCCAGGCGACTATTTCGCCTCGCCCTAATATGCGGTCTCCGGCCTCACGACGATGCGCTTCGCTTCGCCTCGCCTCGCCTCAGTGTGCGTGCACCTTTAGAATTAAAATTAGAAATAAAATGAAAACTAAATGCTATGGACCTTATGAGAGTTCGAATCGAATGTTATGAAAATACAGCCTGTTGCAGAAACTTATTAAAACTCATTACAAAAAATATGCTATGTAAAACGAACACTAATACTATGCATCCTAAAAACGGTGCTAATGAAACCCTAGACGAATTACAAATTATAATCAACGGCAGTGATTAAAACTTATGCACTTGGATTTCTAATTTGTAGTTTCTATTGTTTTTATGTAGGTGGTTTCCTTTCTTATGGCAAAGTGTAGGTAGCTATTTTACCAAAGATGTATTACCTATTATTTATATTATTATACTCGTTATTTTTATAATGCTATTATAAATCCACGTTATGATTTGTGTTTACTTTTTATCATCATTAAATGACTAATAAAAAACGTGGATTACATCCAAGTGTTCAATCACATTGAAATTCCTCTACTAAATACATTAAATCTTTTTAAAATTCCAGGCACAACGTTTGAATTTGGCGCTGAGTGGCGCTTTTTCGTAATGATAGTAGCGATTTCGCTGTTAAATAACTGCTAACCCTGCTTTTTCTTTTCCGCGTTTATGCCACACACTCCACACAGTCATTACAGACGTGCATTGGACTATAGGCACGGTATTTCTAAGCATGTGTTTGTTAGTCACATTCTTTGATGATCAACAACGTAATATCCCTAAGTAGAGGTATCTTGTGATTACAAATAAGAAACGAAAATAACGCTGATCTTAACGCGTATTTTAGAAGCGCATTTTTTAACCAATTGCATTAAAATCATAAATTATATACACGTATTTTCAAGATTTTTTCTTGTGTCCGTTTAGTCCATTTCTATAATTTTGTAACTCAACACCGTCAAAAAGCACCAAATAGATTTTATATATCTAATTGCAAAAGTTTACTGCGTCGTATAAAACATAAATTAAAAATGCTTGAAATTCTTTCATGCTAATTTTCATTTTAATTCCTGCCGAATTATTATTGGTCTGGTCATCTGAAACAGGCCTTAGAAACGTTTCTTTTTTTATTCCTTAAAATTTCAAACATGTATTGCAAGTATAGAGGACTGATATACCTAAACGCCTTGGTTTAGTTTAGATAGAATAAAATATGTACCTATGTAAGTCGTACCATATTCACCGAAAATAAAAATAGAAAAAGCACCATTTAAAACCTTTCGGCATTCGAAACACACATACAATCACAACAAAACATTACACGTACTTACTACTTTCAAAACAAAAAATCAAACTGATTGGAAATAATTAAAATATTCATGCTATATAATTAATAGATTGTCCAGGAAGTTATTCACAACACTATCAATACAAACTAAAACTTTAATGTGCCGAGTTTTAACATAAACAGTCATATACACATATAAAGAATTGATGTATGTATTTATCATATTTATATTACTTTGATCTCAGTAGATCACTAACGCATCACATATTACGCAAAAATACCTTGGCTGACCTTACAGCAGCTCTCAGTGAAATTACGTATAGTTTATGTTTTCATATTAAATTTCTACAGTTGTTTTTTGAATATCTATAAACATACATAAAATTATCAAAATTCGACCGATTTCAATCGTATTTAGGCCAGTAATGTGCATAAGCACTTCGTCAAATTAGATTACACTGTCGTTAACAGTTTTTTTTTTCTAGGAACATTAGCCATGCTTTTGACCTTCTTTATGTTACAACTTCAAACTATAACAATAACAACTACATATATATAATATATACACATGAACAGCACAAACGTTTTTGAACTATTAATAGGAACAAGAAAATACTATTAAAATCATATATAATGTTATTTTGATAATAAATATTATCAAAATAACATTATAATGAATTAATTAATAGATAAATAGGTGTTAATTATAATTAATTTCTATTAGATATTACATTAAAGGTATATTACTTAAATGTATACCTTTCTTGATTAAATATTAAATAGGTATATTTTACTTAGGCTTTGTAGTTTATAATGAAAAGGGTAAAAGAAGCAAGACCAGCAATGTCTAGTTCAACTATGTTTAACAAACTAGCTGTAACTGTGATGAATGACATCAGTTTGTTTATATTGAAGATTTCTACAGTATGTATACAAAACTGAAAAATATATTCGAATCATATTAATTAAAATACATAAATGATAAGTAGGTACAAACAATTTTCAGACATTAGTACAAAGTTTATAGGTACATAATAAATGTTCATCTACAAAACTATGAGTCCATACATTTTACAGTTTATTTTCACTTTCCAAGTATGTACTGTAGGCATATATTTTGAAAAGTCATATATTTAACTTCAGTATTATTTACCATATAGTTACTTAAACAAATCTAATACAAATGTTATATAATATTTATGTAAAATACAAAAATCCAAAACTTACTGCTGTATAGAAATACTGTTGGTTCTTCATCGTTTATCGAATTATTTGGCTTAAATAATAAATTATTTCTATTCTTTCTTGGATCATTAGAAGACATGGAATAGCACTTTAATTAAACAATTTATTAAAAATAACACATTAAACAACAGCTGTTTCTAACATTTGGAAGGTTATGTATCTCTGTACCTTAACTACCTTATAAACCACGTCAATTTCCGTATGAGTGTTGCCATCTATTTCGTTAGCGGTAAACCACATCATACATTTGAATTTCCTTGGAGTAGATATTATTTTAGTGAATACTAAATATGGCTAATATTTCGAAAGTAATTATCATTATCTTTGCTGCGATGTTATGGCAAATGTAATAACAGTTTAATAATATGCCACTCAGTAGCAGGGAATTAATCTACAGTGTAATTATTGAAATTATTATGTAGTGTGTTCTAGAGGTGGGTCGTTCGCAAACGAACCGGTTCAGTGAACCGAATCCCAGCAGGGAACCGAGGGAGCCGGTTCACTAAGTTTCAATGAACCGGATATCGGCTCACTTGGGTCGTTGCTTAATTTGTATACAACAATCTGATAATTTGTCAAATTTGTGTGCATTATAGCTTCAAATAAATTGTCAAACATTTTGTATAATTGGTGTACGCGCAGCCTAAATAATCCCGGTTCGTTTCAGCCGACGCGACGGCGCCGAGTATTACATGTCCTACACGTTCCTGGAACGGTATGCTATTATGGATCCACACGGTTCAAATGAGCCGGTTCCGGGACCCGGCTCATAATGAGGAGCTGAACCGAGTGAGCCGGGTCAATGAATTGAACCGTTTTGCCCACCTCTAGTGTGTTCTATTTTAGATATAAGCTTATACAACCAATCATACACAGCTGTTGAACGTTAAACATAATCGATGTTTTCGTATTTAAAAGCACATATTCTTGAAGTGAATGTCTCCATGCTCCATTTTTCTTAGCTCACAAGAAGCATATCATTCCAAAAACAGTAAGTAGGTAAGAAAATGAAAATTGCTCGTAATTTTAATATTTAAAGTACGGGTTTCTCTTATTTCTTTAAGTATGTAATAGTGTCCCATCATCATTTCTTGAGATTCACATTCGGAATGCATGTTAGTGGCAAAATCACGCCGTGTCATCTACTTGTCTATTATTCATAGATTTATAATTCTAGTTCTTTCGAAGAGGATAACATTTTCTACGCAACGAGTGATGTCAGACATAATTCATATCTGTTCTATATGTGGAACATGTTTGTAAAATTAGAAAATATAAACTTTTGTATACATTTTATTTTGTGTTTAATTATAAAGCAGACCAGACTAAATTATAAAGCAGACCAGACTAAAAAGATTATTTAACATACAAAGCTACTCCACGTTGCTTCCGCCAAGTTACTTTGCAAAGCACAAAAATCCCTTTGAATTACAACAGTATTCGGTAAACCAATAATTTTTAATTCACCAGTTGATGATATTTGTAACGCATAATAGTAAGGCGTTAAAGTTTTACCAAACTTACTTAAGGTTTGTGTCATATACCTGCCATTCTGAAACTGTCCAGTAATGGGGTTCATACTTGAACACCTTGATTTAGCCAATATACAGGAAGTCATGTTCTTATATAAAGCGACTTGTTGATCAGGATAGGTCGCATTGTTGGATACTATGGCCTCAGCATAACATCCTGCGATCTGAAATATACATATCAGATTTATTATAAAATGTCATTAACTTATGCAAAGTAGATATACCAAAATATTTGCATTAATACTTCTTATACATCTAACATATTCACAATATTCATTATTGCAATTAATATTTAGTGATCTCTTCACTCTGGGATCTATATCTGTCGTAGTTGTTGCAACAGTTGTAGTAATCTGTAAATTTTTAAAATATCAATTCTAAGTAATTATAAAATAAAAATAAAAAATTATAGTTTGACGAAATTGTTGGGGTTCCCTTTTAATATATTAGATAGTTAAGGTAGCTTTACGCACACTTCGGAAGTATTCGTTAATAAGTAGTTGTGTGTGGCTTAGCGAGAAGTGTGGGTACGCTCTGAACGAATTTAAATTCAGTGTGGGTAGCGTATCTACCTCTACACTACCTCTTTCCACCCCTATCTGCGCTGTGCGGCTCAACTACGCAGGCTTGGCCTGGTAGTCGTTTGTAATATGCAATAAGCGTTTGTTTGTTTTGTATAATGTATAATATAAATTTCACATTTAATAAAAGATCTTTTCTTAGGTCTAAAAAGCAGTAATAAATTGTATTCATAGGCAAATAAAAATTCACAAAAGTAAGTACATAATTACTTTTGAAAAACTGAAAATAAAAAATTGAAAAAGGCATTCGATTTAAGAAAAAAACAAGTCAGATATATCTACTAAATGTTTCATTTTGTAGTGTCTCATTTATTTTATATTTATGCAGATATAAGCAGCAATATTTTTCAGTGTATTAATTCTGTAATGTACTGGTTTAAAAAGAATGGCAAAGTTCGTGTGAATAGAGAAAAACCATGACTTCACTGGGCAGTGCACACATTTAGCACTTACCATGGGTGGACAGACGCGTCTTGTAAATAAGCCGTTAGTGGTTTGCGCAGACTTTCGTGACATGCTCGTTTTGGTCTAAATAAACGAGCTCTATGTTCAAACTCAATTCAAAACAAATATATAATTTGTCTAATCCTATTTACTGTTTGTAACAATTCGCCCTTGTTGAAGAAAAAATATTTATAATGAAACATAAAATTTATATATTTGTAAGAAAGAAGCAATCGCCACTATGGCGTATACAGCATGTGACAAATATCGTTAGGCATAGGGATTCAATGTATACGTGCGATACATACATATGTATGTAATACTTGGCAACGTGGTACCCCTACTGTCCGTCACCAATGCCGGCGACAACCGACACCACAACGATTTTCTCAGATCCCGATTATCCCGACCCAGATTTTACATTCAATGTTTAGCTGCGGACACGTTGCGGTGTGCAATAAAAGCATTCAATAAAATTAATTTATAATGAGTCTCTATACACCTGCTGAAAAGCTTCAGATAGTAAACTGATTTTATGGTAATAACTCTGCAATGAAGTGCATAAATATATTTGCGCTAACTTTTGCAGACCTTCCTGTACCTTGCAGACAAACAATTTATAATATTAATAATACATTTGAAAAATGTTTCTGTCTCAATAACTGCACGAAATGCAAACCGCTATCCCAAAAAAAAAATAGAGGAAAGTGAACGTAGTTTGTAGTATTGAGGAAATTGACAACACGATATCAACTAGGAGTGCTACCGAGGATTTGGGTATAAGTAACAAAAATGTCTCGCATATTTGGAACGTAATGGTTTGAAATGTTTTAAGTATTCAAAAACCCAAGAAATATTTCCGGAGGACCATTTTCGAAGAATGGAGTTTTGTCAATCCGTTATGCATAAAATACATCGAGAAGTATTTGGTTCACCGATGAGTTAAATTTTTCATTGCACGGAAAGCACAATCCGTCTGTTCTTCGATATTGGGATATGGAAAATGAACACCGGCATTTTGCAAACCGCACCGAATATCCTCAAAAAGTAAACGTTTGAGCAGGTATTTTAGGTGACCATTTGATAGGACCGTTTTTTTATTGATGGTATATTAAATGCCACAAGTACCTCGAATTATTGCAAAATCAAATACTTCCCGCCATTCACAACAGTGGAATAAATCAGAAAATCATATGGTTTCAACATGATGGCTGTCCAGCACATATTACAGTCGGGGTAAAGGAGTTTCTAGGAAATAATTTTACTGGCCGTCTTATTACTGGAACGGAAAACATCAATTAAATGGACTCCGCGATCTCCTGATCTATCTCCAAATGATTTTTTTTTGTGCGGATATCTAAAAAATATTGTTTATACCCATGAAGCTGATAGAGCAGAAAACATAGATGCCTTGAGAGAAAAAATAATTGAGGCTGCTAATTCAGTAACTGTCACATGTTAGCAAACGTAAGAGCAAATTTCTGCGACCGCCTAGGGCAATGTTTTGCTGTGCAGGGAAAAAATTTTGAGCCCCTTGTATGATTTATTATTATTTTCAGAATCCTTTTTTATTTATTTTATTAGGGTTATTTTTTTATTCTGTTATGGTTATTTTTTAATTTTATTAGAATTACGCTTTTGTTTGTGTCATGCAGCGTGAGAATTCTCTGCATCTACTGAAAGGAAAAAGAAAAAGAAATCCTTGCAACTCGTAAATATTATTTATGAACGCATTACAAACACCCAAGTCGGTGGTCCAATGGTTACTTCTAACTTGTATTTGCGAGATAATCGTTGTGGTATCGGTCGTCGCCGGCACTGGGACGTACAGTAGGGGTACCACGTTGCCACGTATTGCATGCATTAATTCCCTATGCCTAATGATATTTGACACATGCGTTATATCCTTACGTTCTACACTCATTGGTCGCATTCAGCAGAAGAACATACTCGATAAATCGGTAGCAGTCCATACAAAAGATAGCCGTTGGCTCCTTAAAACAGTTGATGTAATCGTGACGTACTTCGAAGTAGCGTAAGCATCCAACAGACGTTTCCGCAACAGTTTCACAATAGTTTCTCCTGTTGAATGCGACCATTATATTTATTTATTAAATTTAATAATAGCGGAAAAAATACAATGCACACTAACTACACAACAAACAAAATGCTCTAATATTATAAATACTGTATATAGGTATTTTTTCTCCTTCAGTGTAGTTTGTAGTCTAGATATTCTTATTTATAAGTCTTACCGTTGGTGGTGCAGTAGTTGGCAAATTGAAGCAAGAAGAATAGTTAGTATTCAATAAATATGTGGTTGCGCATGTGACTATGGAAGATACCGATGGTGGGCTTGATGCTCGTTGAAAACAGCCGTTACAAGCATCTTGCAATGTATTATTTGTACCATTTGCTATATTATTGCACATAATAGTAAATAAATTCGTCAGTTGTGAACTAAAATGATTTGTATAGGTATAGCTAAATTTTAATATGTTTACAATTAGTACCTATTTTTTTTTTCTTTGATAAAAGAATAAAACTTACCTGTAATTAGGACATTGAATATATTTGTTTTTAACAATTGTAGTTACATCCTAAAAAAATGTTTCTAAATTAAAATTGATATTAAGTACTTAAAAAGATTTACCGTAAATATAAACAATAAAAGTACTACAGAAGAGATTATATTTAGACGCATCTTCGTAATGCAATCACTAAATGTGGAAAATACCGATTTTAGGAACTTTTATATGCTCTAGCACATATAATGTTATCCAAGATTGGAATTTCCGGTATAATTAAAACATTATACGACAATACCCATTTTTTAACATACATATGTAATTTCAGGTCACAGATTATTGTTGTTACTATAAATATTTTCTAGGCAATTTAATATTTGAAAGAGTACCTATTTGTATGTAACGGTAAACATATTACAACAAAACAACGAAAATACACATACACACCTTCATACGCATATACAGGCCCGGATTAACACTGAAACCTATGAAGCCCGGGACATTCTTCGAAAATGGTCCTCCGGAAATATTTCTTGGGTTTTTGAATACTTAAAACATTTCAAACCATTACGTTCCAAATATGTGAGACATTTTTGTTACTTATGCCCAAATCCTCGGCAGCACTCCTAGTTGATATCGTGTTGTCAATTTCCTCAATACTACAAACTACGTTCACTTTCCTCTATTTTTTTTTTTTTTTTTTGGATATCTCTCTTGGTTTGCATTTCGTGCAGTTATTGAGACAGAAACATTTTTCAAATGTATTATTAATATTATAAATTGTTTGTCTGCAAGGTACAGGAAGGTCTGCAAAAGTTAGCGCAAATATATTTATGCACTTCATTGCAGAGTTATTACCATAAAATCAGTTTACTATCTGAAGCTTTTCAGCAGGTGTATAGAGACTCATTATAAATTAATTTTATTGAATGCTTTTATTGCACACCGCAACGTGTCCGCAGCTAAACATTGAATGTAAAATCTGGGTCGGGATAATCGGGATCTGAGAAAATCGTTGTGGTGTCGGTTGTCGCCGGCATTGGTGACGGACAGTAGGGGTACCACGTTGCCACGTATTACATACATATGTATGTATCGCACGTATACATTGAATCCCTATGCCTAATGATGTTTATCACATGCTGTATACGCCATAGTGGCGATTGCTTCTTTCTTACAAATGTATAAATTTTATGTTTCATTATAAATATTTTTCTTCAACAAGGGCGAATTGTTACAAACAGTAAATAGGATTAGACAAATTATATATTTGTTTTGAATTGAGTTTGAACATAGAGCTCGTTTATTTGGACCAAAACGAGCATGTCACGAAAGTCTGCGCAAACCACTAACGGCTTATTTATAAGACGCGTCTGTCCACCCATGGTAAGTGCTAAATGTGTGCACTGCCCAGTGAAGTCATGGTTTTTCTCTATTTACACGAACTTTGCCATTCTTTTTAAACCAGTACATTACAGAATTAATACACTGAAAAATATTGCTGCTTATATCTGCATAAATATAAAATAAATGAGACACAACAAAATGAAACACTTAGTAGATATATCTGACTTGTGTTTTTTCTTAAATCGAATGCCTTTTTCAATTTTTTATTTTCAGTTTTTCAAAAGTAATTATGTACCTACTTTTGTGAATTTTTATATGCTTATGAATACAATTTATTACTGCTTTTTAGACCTAAGAAAAGATATTTTATTAAATGTGAAATTTATATTAT
The DNA here is from genome assembly GCA_963170755.1 of Amphimallon solstitiale. Lineage (NCBI taxonomy): Eukaryota > Metazoa > Arthropoda > Insecta > Coleoptera > Scarabaeidae > Amphimallon > Amphimallon solstitiale. The sequence continues at coordinate 38,975,278 of OY720684.1, read as the reverse complement.
ACATTATACAAAACAAACAAACGCTTATTGCATATTACAAACGACTACCAGGCCAAGCCTGCGTAGTTGAGCCGCACAGCGCAGATAGGGGTGGAAAGAGGTACTATAGAGGTAGATACGCTACCCACACTGAATTTAAATTCGTTCAGAGCGTACCCACACTTCTCGCTAAGCCACACACAACTACTTATTAACGAATACTTCCGAAGTGTGCGCAAAGCTACCTTAACTATCTAATATATTAAAAGGGAACCCCAACAATTTCGTCAAACTATAATTTTTTATTTTTATTTTATAATTACTTAGAATTGATATTTTAAAAATTTACAGATTACTACAACTGTTGCAACAACTACGACAGATATAGATCCCAGAGTGAAGAGATCACTAAATATTAATTGCAGTAATGAATATTGTGAATATGTTAGATGTATAAGAAGTATTAATGCAAATATTTTGGTATATCTACTTTGCATAAGTTAATGACAGATATTCAAACAAAAGTCATATTTACATAATCGTATAATAAGTGTACGCCAGTTTATTGCACAGAACTGTACCTACATACCTACCTACCTACCACAATTTAAAAGACAAGTTTATTGAAAGAAAATGTTAAAAAAGAAAGATACAAAAATTATTTCCTATCAGTTACAAACATCAAAATACAGTATTTTAAAATACTGAATTAACTTTAAAAGCTTTCACTACGATGACGAGATCTGTGACTAGGACGAATTCAAAAATACCGCCACCGTTCAGCTTGCCCAATCAATCATCGAATAGAACGACCAATTGGAACATGGAACGCAACTTGTGATTTAGCCGCTCGTCGCAATTGTATTATACATATCGCGAGCTGAGTACTAGAGTGTTCTATGTGCAAGTTTGCAAAATTTACAGCAGAGCCATTTAAAAAAACACTGCTATCTAGAAGACGAAATTTTTGCTTAATTTTTGTGAAAGATGGCTTAAAAAAGGCAAAAATAACAATTAACTTAATTCGGATCAAATTGGTTTTAAAAAGGCAGTTATTCGTATTCCAGAATTTTTCAAAAAAAAATGAAAATGCAGTTAGAACAATTTAAATCTGAAATAGTTTGATTGTTCGATAATTATTGTTCTATCTGCCCGATAAAAATGAGTGATTGATGGAAATAAGAAATGAACTTTATTATTAACAAACAACATTACTCTTTTAAGTATAAAAAATAAATTCATCATTAATTATTGTTAACTCTTGCTAACTTTTCCTTTTTTCAGCGTTCTATGTAGTTTTCTTTATTTTTGCTGTATTATTCTCTTCTTTCTTTCAACACTTTTTTTTCTTTTTGGCCAATTTCTTGATGATTTTTTCATCTTTATATTCGTAAAACAAAGTTTTCAGATATGTTCTGTCCACTTCTGGGATGAACTTGAACAATTTGTACAGATGATACACCTTATCCTCAGTGAGAAGGCACGTGGTTGGTTTTGGAACTGTATTGATTATGGGCAATTCAGCGTTAGTTGGATGGCTTCTGGTTTTAGGTCTGATCCGAACTGCTTTAAATTCTATGCTGTCATCTGAGTAGTCCAATTTGTAATAAATTGTGAACGGCTCACCTTGTTTGTATTTCAGTTGTTTAACTGAACAATAAGGTATTTCAATAAAATTGAATACCTTTGCACCTTTCTCATAATCTTTGAAGTCCTTAAGTTGTAATTGAATCACTTTGAATGGGTTCTTGCTGTTCACAGTTATCAAGGCCCTTAAAAGACCCAACGGACTGTAAATTTCAAGGTGTTGCAATTTTCTCTCAATTTGTGAATGAATGTTGTCAACTTCTTGTACTTGCCCATGACCTGGTTCTGAAAATTTTTGAACTATTTCATTACCACTGGGGTGCTCTTCAAGAAACTTTAATAACGCTAAACTCATTATCGAGTTGCGATTCTGTGGCACGCATGAGTCTGACCATAATATTATTTTATTGACTTCCGGAAAGTCTTGGCACACAACGTTTAATATCTTTATTAATGCAGATGCCAGATCAGATCCTTTTCGTCCGTGCATGCCTTCGGACCAGACAGAACAATAAGCCTTTCTATTTAAATTGCAGTGGGCAGTCATGTTGTAACAGTTTAATTTTTTGCTATAGAAAAAGCAGGAAATTCCTGCTTTTGGCAGTGCGAAGACATTTTCCATATCAAAACAGATTATGGCGGTGGTTTTGTCTTGGCTCTTCTTATTAACCTTTGCACTGTTATCATAAGCATGATCTCCTTCTTTTTCAATTTCTCGATCCTTTTGTCGATTTTCATAACAGGCCTTTTTCAGTTGCAAGTGTTCTCATTTTCCTCTTCATCGTTACTTTCATGTTTTTTAACTCTAAACTCTTCGCATATGGCGCATCTGTCAGTTTTTGGTTTCCAGAATGATATGTTAAATTCAAAATTGAATATTTGCCTGTAATAGCTCTTTTTCACAGGTATGACATATCGTTCCTGACACCATTCTTGATATAGCTCATAAAGCTTGTTAAGATTTAAGCCAGACTCCAAGTATTCTTTCTTAGTGCGTTGTCTGCAGTAATGGGATTCAATTCGTGGAATGCTGTTTATGTGATCTATTACGCTCTGTCTTCTTTCTTCTGCAATTTTCTTCTTGATATGCTTTCCCTTTTTAATTTTTATTGGATTGCCTGTCATTTCCTCACGTTTATTTGAATGAAAATAAGATATTCTTCTCTGACTTATATCTAATGTACTTAGAAAAAATGACTTGCAAACTTTAATTGGTTCGTCCTTCAAATGAAAATAGTAAGTAAATGTATATTCCCGCCGAGACTTTTCAGATTTGGTAGTGGTTCTCTTCTTAGGTATGCGCTGGGTATTTTTATTATAGAAATGTTGTTTTCCTTCATCAGATAATATCCAAAACTCTTTGTTGATTTTTTGTCTCTCATCCTCCGAAATTAATTTCTGGCACTGAAGTTTGCAAGTTTGATGGCACTTTTTTAAAGTTTTCGCCTGTTTCTTCTTACTGAGCCTGGTAAACAAAAATATATTTCATACTAATAGTAATAATTGCTGGTGTTTTTTTAGGAGAAGGTTCGAAATAATAGCTACACACCTTTTATTAGTTATGGCCTCATCTGCTCCAAGATCTAATGAATAGTCGTGATTGTTAAGATTAAAATCATGATCATCTCGATGTGTGTTGATTGGAATGTGAGGATTGTCAGGATATTCAAAATTATTGTCCACAGCATCATTTTGAATTTCCTAGTACTCAGCTCGCGATATATTAATAGTTTTATAATTTTGGCAACATTTGGCAACTTTTGCATGAAAATGTTGGCAACTCCAGTGATTAAACGGCGGCAACGCTGGAGATACATAACCTTCCAAATGTTAGAAACAGTTGTTGTTTAATGTGTTATTTTTAATAAATTGTTTAATTAAAGTGTAAGAATAGAAATAATTTATTGTTTAAGCCAAATAATTCGATAAACGATAAAGAACCAACAGTATTTCTATACAGCAGTAAGTTTTGGATTTTTGTATTTTACATAAATATTATATTAACATTTGTATTAGATTTGTTTAAGTAACTATTTGGTAAATAATACTGAAGTTAAATATATGACTTTTCAAAATATATACTTACAGTACATACTTGGAAAGTGAAAATAAACTGTAAAATGTATGGACTCATAGTTTTGTAGATGAACATTTATTATGTACCTATAAACTTTGTATTAATGTCTGAAAATTGTTTGTACCTACTTATCATTTATGTATTTTAATTAATATGATTCGAATATATTTTTCAGTTTTGTATACATACTGTAGAAATCTTCAATATAAACAAACTGATGTCATTCATCACAGTTACAGCTAGTTTGTTAAACATAGTTGAACTAGACATTGCTGGTCTTGCTTCTTTTACCCTTTTCATTATAAACTACAAAGCCTAAGTAAAATATACCTATTTAATATTTAATCAAGAAAGGTATACATATTTACAAAAAAGCAGCAAAGTGAAGACGCTGTTTTAAAAAAAATTCTCAGAATTGAAAGCTTTTTTAACTCCACAAGTGCAAGTCTAGGTTCAGGAAGCGTAGATTTAAGTAACAATGTTTTACTACCCACTACAAATAGCCACACTTCGACTAGTGATGGTAACTTAACAAAATGTTTTATTTTAAATATTAGTACAGTGTTACGATTTTGTTAGGTAAAAATATGATCACAAATTCTGAAAATGAAAAGTCGTTAACGAATAAGGATATACGTTTATCTTTGCCTAAATCACCCTCAACATCGGCTTCGTTAGTTGCTTGTTATTATAGTGATCCTGCAAAGTGGGAGATAAACGAAGACACTATAGAATATTTTTGCTTTCATGGCTACAACAAACTGCTCCGGAGAGCGTTCATTTTCAGTACTCAAAAGGGTAAAAAATTATCTTATGTCCTCTCTTCACCAAGAGAAATTAAATGCATTGTCTCTTATGTGCATTGAATCAGAAATAACTGATTCTATAGATTTTCAAAATTGTATAGATAAATTTGCAATTAGCAACACTTCTTCTTATTCAGGTTTTAATAATAATAATAGTAAAGATAAATAATAGTAGGAAATAAAACTCAAAATACATTAACAAAATCATAAACAAAAATATTTATTTACAAGTACATTATTTTTCTACGTGAGCTCCCCCATTCTCAATACATTTCATTGTCCTGTTGTTAAATTCTTGTGCTACGTTTCTTAAAAAAACCGGATTAATTTGAACGACACACTGCCTAATCGTATTTTCTAAATGGTCCAGATTTCTAAATGGTCGATGTTTGTATACTTGGTTCTTTAAGTAACTCCAGAGAAAGAAATCCATTGGGGTAATGTCAGGCGATCTTGCAGGCCAATGATTTTCTGAAAACCGTCCGATCCATTTTTGAGGAAATTGTTGATAAAGCCATTCTCTTACTTGCAATGTAGAATGGATCAAAGCACCATCTTGTTGAAAATACATATTCGCTCGTAGATTTAAAGGCATATCATCTAGGAACTCGCTAAATTCATTCTGCAAGAATTGTAAATATCTACCTGCATTTAAATTTTGCCGGAAAAAATATGGTCCAACTATTTGAGTATTCAATATACCACACCAAACGTTTGTTTTAAATGAATATTGGCTTTTACATTCAATTGTAAAATTAGGATTTTGATTAGCCCACCACCTACAATTTTGAGAACTTACTACGCCGTTGCTTGTGAAGGCTGCTTCGTCAGTAAATAATATTTGACTTCCAAAATGGGGATTATCTTCCTTCTTGCCTTGGAACCAAAAAACAAAAGTCAATTCTAGCATCTAGATCTCTTTGTTGAAGAGTATGGGTGAATTTTGGTTTATATGGTAAGTACTTGTTTTTTTTAAGAATTCTTCTAATCGATTTTTCGGAAATATCTAATACTTCTTGTCTTTCATACAATGGCATAGTAGGAAGTTCATTTACTGACAATAACACATTTAAACTATTTTCTTCATTAGTTACACTTTTCTTATGGGGTTGCTTGTATTTACTTTCCACCGAACCAGTTTGTTTAAATTTGTTCACAATTCGGCATACAGTAGAATCGTGAATATTTTTATTGTGTCTATTGTTAAAAATATTTGCTGTTTCGCGATAGCTATAGTAATTTTCACCACGAATTAGAACTATTTCTACCTTTTCTTGTACCGATAACCTTTCCGCTTCCATTTTTATAGCAAAACTAAATGTCTAAATGACATTTATTGAATTAAGTTCATGTTTTTTAAAATCAAACACATGCAGTACGAAAAAACATTTGTCGAGGATTATGCTGAGACTAACTTTTTTATTTTTGTCGCTCTTTCTCGTCAAGCGTTTATTATTAAAACCTTAATAAAAAGAAGTGTTGCTAATTTTATGAAAAAATATTACAATTTTAAAGATGATTAAGTTAAAATGAATCACACAATTTAAGTTAAATAAAAATTTTTGACTTCTGAAAACGTAAAATATGGTGTGCAGCAAAATTATTTCACATTCTTGAATTTTTATTTTCAAGAGCTATATTATTTTTGTAGCTGACTTTTGCGACGTATTATTTATGGTTTTCTGTTACGATGTCTACAGAGAGCACAGAGATATATAAGATTAGTATAAGATGTAAATAGAGGACCAATTCAATGGTTGAAAGTTGTGATTAATTGAATCTGCGCAGGATGGAATGGAGTTTGCGCAATAGTATCAGATCATGGTCGGCTCCTTCAAATTAAGGCGTTGTGACAGGTCCGGCTCTTACAATTTTGAGCCCTTCATTATTTTTTGTGAAGGTGTGCAAAAATCAGTCGTCCACATTCCCCCATGCATTTTTCGAAAGAATAAAGTTAAAAATTTGTAATTACTGAAACTTTCATTAATAAATTACCTAATACGTAGGTAGTGCACTTTAATTTTTGTCTGCAGGTTTAAAATTAGTTATTATAGAATAGCCACAGAGAATGACAAAAAGAGTTGAAGGTTAGAGATGTAAAAAATTTTTTTTTTATAATCTGCTTGTTTTAATTGAAATAAAAGTTTTGTTTGTTTTTTTTTTACATTTTTTTGCAACTCTTGTTAAAAATAAGGTTTTTGATATAAGAGACGTGTTGGCTAGATTGACTTATGCTCTTTTTGATTGCCAGATCGCTTTTGGTAAACAAAGCGTTACAAACTGAAAAAAATCTGCAACCACGTCAAGATACCGTACCTAACTCAAACCTCAAAGTTATTAGTGTACTACATCATGTGATAGCGTAGTAATTGATCGATAATTCCGAATTAAACTGTTTATGTTTTTACAAGAATTTTGTTAGTTTATATTTTTGTTGTTACTGCAAATAAGTGTATTTTCTCGTAGTAGGTAATTAATGCAGTTTTTTGTTATTAAAAAAAAACACGTCTTTAAACATTAACAAACATATTTTAAATCCTTCACATCACTATTTAAGATGCGAATTTAGGGGCATATACCGGGTGTATTATGAAAAACCTTTCGTGCTGTAACTTTTTTATTTTTTATCCGAATGTAATAAATTATACGTCGAACTAAATCGTTTTAAAAACACTGTAACGTGATCCGCTTTGAATTTTTGTTTGACACTTTGTTTTTGACAGACAGCAGCAAACTGTGTTTTTTTAAATTGTACTATTTTTTTTTTTTTACTTATTCAAATATATTTTTTTTTCTGAATATGAAACTGTAAACAATGATACCCTTGTATGAAAAAAAAACGAGGAATTGAAGGTTTTTTTTAGTTCAATTTGTTATTGAAATGGATAATGGCGAATGTGTGGATGCGATTCAAGTATATTTTGAATGCGGAAAAAATTCTGTAGCTGCTTTGCGACTTAATAATAGTTAATAGGAGGTGTCAAATGTGTCTGGAACAAAATGGGTCCAATTTCGAACATTTGATTCATTAAAAGCTATGATAGCTTGATTTCTGTAAATTTCGTAATTTTTTTTAATAACAATAAATTTGTCACTCAATTTAATGGAGGTGTCTTCAGGAAATAAATCTTTATTAGAATAAGTAAAAAAAAATATGTAGTACAATTTAAAAAAAAAAAAATAACTACTGTCTGTCAAAAACGAAATGTCAAAAAAAAAAAATTAATAACGGGTTACAGTGTTTTAAAAACGAATTAGTTTGACATATCATTCATCAAAATCAGATAAAATATAAGGAAGTTACAGCACCAAAGGTTTTTCATAATACACCCGGTATATCATAGGAGGCGGTGAGAACTCATTAAAAACACACAATATAACATTATAAAGAATCATAAAAAGATTTATTGATGGGAAAACAATATGGCTTTAGAGAGTGTTGTTCTTATTAAATTCCCTCGTACTCTCTCTGTTTGCCTTTTCGCAACATGAAACAGGCGTATTTTCATGTAGCACAAGATAGCAACTTTCAACAGTCTCATAATATGATTCTCTTCTTGAACAGAGCAACGTGCAACATGATCTGTTAAGCAAGAAAATATTTTGTTTGTAGCAAATATTTTCATAGCCATTAAATGGCTGAATATTTGATAGAAGCTATCTTCCGCTGGTAGCTTCTCATCATAAATGGTAAGTATTTTCTTAAGATGCTTTTCTGTCTCCAAAAGAACGGATAAGACATCATCGGATGGTCTTATAAGCCCTCCACGATCCTTATGGTCCACCAATAACAGAGCGTCTTCCATATGGGATGATGATGAAGCGACCGGAATGCAGTGAAAAAATGCACTCATCGCATTTAATCCGTCGTTTCATCATCCTCACAACGAATCCGGCTATATATCCCACCACATTTTGAGTTAGGAGGGAGAGTGGAGGCAACTGAGGAATTGCGTAATCGTGTTCCTGGATTTCCAACTCTCCCACATCAAAACCATATTTTTTTATCATGTGCACATCATCAAGAGAAATATTTTGCACTTCACGGTGCGCAGAGATGGTCATTGTTTGAGACAAAACCTTTGTGTTGTCTTGCATAGTACAATTTCCCTTCAAGTTTCTAAGGTCATGTCTCACCAATAATCTTTTGTAAGTATGGTAGAACTGGAACGCAGTGGGATTATTATTCCAACCATTTCGTGCCCTACAACATGAATTTTACAGTTATTCATAGTTACAATACTAGGAAAATCATGACATACCGGATGCTACAGAAAAACAATTCCAAATGGTCTTGGGACACTTTATATGTCAATATATATTTCAGCATAGCACTCTCCTTAACATATTTGTCAAAAATCCCCAAAAGAGATTCAATTGTGATAACAAAGCCTTTAACTGGGGTTTTATACTGAGTCAGGTACAATGGGCGACCTTCTTTAGTTTTCAACCCTTTCAAATATATCATTGTCTGTATCAGTATAGGCCTCCAATAATGCTCATTAACAGGTTTTAAGGGTGTGTGGCATCCTCTCGCAAAGGGGTTTCGAGAATTTAATAAATCAAAACAGTTATTAATTCTCAACAAAATCTGTATAGTAGCCCCACAATCCTGGAAATCGGGATGCCCCATTTTCTCTTTTAGGAACTGCAGAGAATCGGCAACACTTTTACTGAGTGTTTGAGCAGCTAGATTCACCTGAAAATAATATTTTTCATTAGAATTTTTACATTTTAATTAATGATAAGAAAACGCATACCTTCATCTTTTGACGTTGCCACTGTATATGTGCACGACTCAATCTATTGCCAAAACGTAGCATCTCCTCGTCCTGCAATTCATGTAATTTTTTAATGTAATTGAAATTAATTGCACCTCCATCATCAATAATTATTTCTTGAGTTGCCCAGCAATTCCTCATAAGCTTCAGCATGTGACATGCATCAAGAATCACATAGACGTTCTCATTTGTTGTTGGATGTTTGAAATAAGGTTTAATATTGTTCACATCATTCACTTCTGCACCTAATGTGGACATCATTGTGAAGTTGGCATTTGGTCCATCACACGTTACAGATGTAATTGTGACACCGGCTACATGAAGCTTTACCAAGGCCTCCTTTACTACGTTGGCTTTAGTAGTTCCAGTCAGTGATTTAATTAAGAAATAGCCAATCGGTAGTTTCCAACTGTCATTGACGCCTACAATCATTAGCACCAAGGCTTCTGTAGCACAATCCACGTTGTCAGTAATGTCACTAGCAATGTCAACATAGCCCCAACATTTACCACCAATAAAATCAATTTGTTTTTTTATAGCCATTTCATCTAACATTAGGGAACAAATTGTAGGCTTATTTTTTTCCAAATTTTCGTTTACCTTCGCCATAATCAAATCAAACGACGTTTGGGAAAAGCCAGGTAAGCACTCTACATTGCTCATCCAATTTCTTATGGAGGAGAGTGATGGCAAAGCAAGTTTGAATGTGTTTCGAACATATTCATAGGCCTTGGTCGAATAAAAACTGAGTGTCATAGCAAAGCTACGCAACTCCACATCATAAGATTTCCTGGACACCTTCTTTCGCTTGCTGTTGTCAAACATACGTTTGAGAAGGGCTGCAGGTATCCCAGAGCAAGATTTCTCTATTGCTGCCATGGCTTCCTCATTGATAAGTTTTTTGTTCCTTAAATGTGCAATAAGACCACGAAGACTTCTGACCTTGTTTTGCAGACGTCCAATTCGTTGTTTGGCAACTCTAATTTTTGTCCTCAAGGCAGCTTTTTCACCTTTGGTCTTTACCAAAACTAATCTCATTTTACGAGGGCTAAAACTGAACATACAACATAAGTAAGTAACTTGAAAGATGAAAACACTCAAACAATTTACCTGTAAGCATGATCCAACCTCAGTAATCGCCTTCTCTTCTTCGCACTTCCCAGTAATCCCATGGAATCACTTGAAGACTGTTGCGAAGGATCAATTTGCCTTTTTCTAGAACACCCTCCATTATCTTCTAAAGAAATTGTGCTTGCAACAGATGCAGTGTCGCCTACATGTTGTCTATCATCTCTTTCGGTAGCTATATTTAATTCTGATCTAAAAAAAATTGACTGTTAATCCTGTATATACACTATTATGTAGTACTGACTCATCTATAACTGAAATAATACCCAGATCCTCATCCATAGTTTGCCTAGATGTAGAAGGTGCATTGATTTCACTTTCACAAAATCTATAATGAAAATGTTTTATCACCATATTTAATAACATAACTAATTAACAGCAAACAAACCTGCTTTCTAACGGACCTCGGAAAGTAAATGCTGGTCGTTCTGGTTTTAACTTTAAAGATGGTACAGCTCCATCTCTCAGCTTTCCTGATAGCAAAACATCTTCCCTTGAAAAATGCTCAGAACAAATCACGTTGTGTTTAGAAACTTCGTCGTTGGGGTTTCTTCCTATTGCTTGAAGCCAAGCCACTCGCCTTTTATCAGACAGCCTAAACATATTTACACAAACATCAAAAATGTTATATCAGTAGTGTATTAGAAGGCTTTCAAACGCTATTTCAATTTGAAACCGGTGCTTGTAATAATAATTCATCAAAGGTACTTACTTGAAAAAACGTATCCCAGCTATTTGGCCACGGTTCTTACAAAAAGGAACTAAGCAACTTCTTGGCATTTTCGGGTGTTTTAACAAAAGAGCTAACAGCGTGAAGTACTAATATTCTGATAACAAAGAGTTAACGCGAAAGCGAACAAAGCAAATAATACAATGAAAAGAGGGTTATGTTTTATGTTAAACCGCGTTTTATAAACAACTGAAACCTTCTAAAGCGCAGGCGCCATTCTACCTATTATGGGAGTCCATTTACCTCCGTATGCGTATCATTTTGCCGCGCGCAGGTCCTTATGTATTAAGCCTCTATTTACATCTTATATATCTCTGTGACAGAGAGTAAGATTTGCGTATTGTATGAGCGCGCTCAATTTCTTATACAGGGTAATTCAGAATAAACAGTAAACTGAAATTTTTTATCAAAAGTGAATGAAACTCGATATTTTACTTTAATTTTTAAAACCAAAGAACTATTGCTTAATAAAGAAAAGTCTAATGTTAAAAATGGGGGTACTTTACTCTTAGCGTAATTTTGTATTTTTGACTCTCCCTCGTATACGATGAGAGTTTCGGCAGAAATCGCGAGTGCTATTTTGGTCTCAAGTCATGCCGAGACATGATCAATAAAATAATTTTGCTATATTCAAAGGTAAACCATTTTCCCATATGCTGCGCACTTTCTGCCGGTCACTGTATATATATATATATATATGTATATATACAGGGTGGTATATATATACAGGTTGGTTCACCGGGAACTGAATCGATCGATTGCGGAAAACTGCAGCTAGGAATGATCTGAAATTTTGACATTATACTAAAGTCGATGGGGGCCATTCGCCTAAAATATAAAGATAGCGGCACTTCGGGCTATGCCGGAAGTAGACACCAACTTCCTAATTTTAAATAGAATACCTTGTATATTGTCAGGTTTTTAGATTCTAAATATATTTCATGTATAATGTCATATATCTAAGTGTAACCCTTTTTGACTTATTGAAATTCTTATGTTAAATTAGACGTTTGCAGGCAGAAAATCAATAGCACTTTTTCCATATAAAGATAAATTTATTATTTAATTTGAAGTAAATTCTTTCAAATAGATGGTCTAATTAAATACTATTTGTATAAAATTGTTACAATTATTAATACAGAGTGTGCTATATTCAAAGGTAAACCATTTTCCCATATGCTGCGCACTTTCTGCCGGTCACTGTATATAAATAACATGTGATTACTTTTTTTATTTGGTTTATTTATTTAGAGTATAGTGTTTTATGAGTAACCATTATAATAAATATGTGGGCTGTTTTAAAACTTAAACATAAGTGTAATTATACGTACCGCCAAAATAATCTGCTGAAGAATCAAATGGATTTTGTTTTGGTTCAATTTGTGGCTTGAGCAAACTATATAGTCTTACTTGTGACGGGTCTAATTTTGATGTATGTGGTGTACCACCACCCGTTTTATATATTTCCACCTGAACAAGAAAATGTTTATATCAGCTTAATTTGTAAATTAAATTATTTGAAAATATAAATACTCTGATTTCAATTGCTTTTACTATACAATAAATATGATTATTAGAATGTATATTGAACAAATAATATTTAGGTTTACACCAACCTGTTCATCAGCAGTCTGCTTCTTTAATTGACGTTTAGTATTATTGTAGGCATTCTTTAATTGTTGCCATGTTCTATTTTCATTTCTTGTGGATGAATTAAAAGCTTCAGCGACTCTCCCCAATGCTTTGTTTTTCTCTTTTAATGATATTCTATCAGTTTTTTTATTTTCAATAATATTGAAATATTGTTCGGAAACAATAGCCAAAAGCAACTCTATCCATTTGAGTAAAATTGGTTGACCTATCACGTTTGTCCATTGTATTGGTAATTTCTTTATTTAATAGAATGTTGCACTTTCTTTAGAGGTTGAAGTACAACTAAACTTCAGTAGAACATTAACAACCAAAGTAAACTAATTTCATAATATACCCCCTACCTAATATTTTATGATAGGAATTGTACACAAAATATGCATAGACATGTCATTTCAAAGAAATCATTGTTAAAGTACCAGATGTCTTTATTTTAAAAATGGTTTTCCAATTACTATAATGATATATCCTAATAAAACGCAGATATGTTACGAAATGTTTGGAAATTCCCATGATAAATGTTCACAAATTTAAATCTTACTTAAAATGCACAGACCAATCACGGCATGAAACGTCAGATATTTTAATGACGTCACATTCTTGCGTTGTCAAACGCTCTGTTATATATCTACGTTAACTTTTCGTCGGTGCAACGAGAAAGAAATTTAATCCGGATGAACTCTTAACATAGCGTTAACTAACATAGGTTAACAAACTTAAGGGTGTTGTATAGCAAACTAAAAATTTCGACGTCTTCGGCGCGGGTATCGGGGGGTAGTGCTCATGGGTGGGACTTGCCAATACCCCACTACCATGTACTGTTTTGCTAAATGCTATAGTAAAAATCTAAATTGTACAGTTCCCAGTTTATAAGTACCGCCCTTATGGAGCGATGCATTCGAAATGACATACGTCTGATGCGTTAAGTGCTAATTGTCTCTGTTCAGGCTACACATACTCTACGTAACGTAGGTGCTAGTAATATTTTGTATGATTTATTTAGTCTGGTGTCTTGGCGCTACAGGTATGTAGATCGTAAATTTTTTTAGTCTGACATGTGTTTAATAAGTTAATATGTAAGAGGGAATTCTGATTAAAAGAAATATTACTTAGTGCCTATGAATACTATATAATAATAATAATATTTTGTTGAAAGGCACTAATGTCATCGTCTTGATTATCTTTTCCATTGGCCGTATTGAAAATCACAGGATAATTATTTATATCTATAGGTACTATTATTATACAAGGTGGTCGGCAAGGTATCCGAGAAACCTCGTACATGAATTCAATGACTAATTTTAAGCAAAAATGTTCTTATTCACTTTTTCCGAATTCCTAACGGTTCTTGAAATATCGGTGTTCGAAGCTGTAATTAATTACTAGAGGGTTAAGAAGAAAATGTGATTTATTTTATGGAAAGCCTACGGAGCATTATTAAAGCAGCTCAATGTGGCCACCGCATTGTACAATGCATAACTAAATCTTCCGTCAGAGTCCTCGTTCCCAGTTGTAGTTCTCCATATTGTTTTTCGCCTCATAAAATGTCATGAATCTTATGGATGAGCCGGTATTTTTGGGCTTTCCCCTTGAATATGTAAGTGTCTAGATTTTTTCATGTCCCATATGAGAAAATCTAGTGGGTAGAGATCCGGAAATCGCGGTGGCTAAGCTATGGAACCACCACGACCTATCCATCGATTTGGAGACTGTTCATTGAGAAAATTAGTGATACCTCTTCCACAATGGGCCGGAGGACCATTATAAATAATGAAGTGTAGCCACCACACGACTTTCTTATACATATGAGCGTTTCAAATTATATAAAATTGGAATTTGAATAATTTTTGTATAAAAAGATTCATAAAATTTATAGTTCGAAGCGCTCATACGTATAAGAAAGTTGTGTGGTGGCCACACTTTATTATTTTCGAATATCTTGCAAAGTGTGCATTCTATAGTGAATCATTAAGGAAACTTTTTAATTGCATCCCTTATATATTACAGAACATAAGAATACATGCAAAAATTAAAAAGTGACGTATTAAAAAAATTAAATTCATTGTGTGAAAAACGAAGAATAACTATTCATGATATATAGTGCAAAATGTGGTTCATCAACGTCGTCATTGTATTTATCACCAGAGCTATCAAAAGCTGTAGAGGGGCCTGGTAAGGGAGATGTAGGCGAAGAAATAGAAGTATTACAAGGGCAGAAGTTCTGGTTATAGCTTTTGAAAAGAATGTCGTTAATGTAGTATGCTTTGTAACTTGTAAAACTTCACTTATTTGGCCGTTCAACTTTCGTGAACCGTTCAATATTTGAATCCATATCTTCTAGTTTTAGTAGTTTCATTCACTTTCCTCTACTGGTTCCTTTTCCGGGAGCCGTTGTACTTCCAACTCTATTAAATCTTCGTTTGTTAATTCTCCCTCAATATACTCAACTAATGCTTCAATATCCTCCACTTCAGCTTCTAAATTAAGTATGTTAGTAAGTTCCACTACTTTATGTATGGCATTAGTGTACTCGTCTTTGTCAAAATCTAAATTATTCGTGAACACTTTCTGAAATTTTACATTTTTTCATCCATAATTTTATCAAATTGCTCAATAAATTATTCCACTGCTTCGACGTCAACGCTTGCTGCTTCACCGCTAATACTTCTATTAAACTTCAGAGATCATTCGCGCCTTTGCCTGAATAATTAGTAGGCTCATCGGCATTCTATTTTGTATCTGGTCATCAACCAAATCGCGAGGAGCTTTTCCATCTCAAGAATCAGACCTTTCCGCTGCCTAGTTATTACGGCTCTAAAACCTGTCGATGATTTTAATGCATCTTTTACTTTAGTCCTGTCCTTCAAGATTGTTGAAATTGTTGAATGCGCCGGATCCAAGTCACGTGGTATCTCTTTAACTTTACTGCCATCTTCATTATCGCAGCGAGTACATTAGATAATTTGTAGATAATATTTTTTTTTGTTAAAAAAATTTGTTGTTCGACCAACCATTTACTCGGAAACTCCATTCAAAAACTTTTTGAGATTACCAAAAATCCACAAGGAGGGAAGGGGGGGTTCCAACTGTTTGGTTTTAGAGTCGTCGCATACCCCACTAACGATTAATCAAATAAAATAGTCCCGCATATTTTTTTCTAAAAAAATACAGAATGACTGTACTATAATATCATGTATTGAATGGAATTTCATTATTTTATTATTATATATAAATTATTTAAAGTTTAATGTTTATTCATTATTATTATGTAACTACATCTGTAAAATAATAAGTCCTGTTTCTGTCTGTTCTTTATTTGCCATAACAGGAAAAGTAATCTAGCTAAATTTTTAAAATAAAAGATATCCCTTCGGAGCAATTTCTGGTTTACTTCAAATTTTTTTATAACTGTCCGAACACTAAAACAGGTTGAACCAGTTTGAACACATTTCAACAGAAAAAGACGTCTCTGGTACAATATCTGTACAGAGGAAGTAGGCACCATCTATATCCATCTCATTTTCTATATTAGTTTTACATTATTTTTAACTCACTTATAAATGTCAGTAGTATTTTATCTTGATAAATCTAAAATAGTGGAAGAACTAAAAAAGCTAGTATTATTTATGAATCATATGTAATGTTTTTGTTTAAGTTTGTATTTATGTAAAAGTTATGAAAGCCTGCCAGCCAATGTGTACAATTTTATGAAATGTAATACAAAATAATATAAGTAAATTTTACAAAAAGAAAATATATATTAATTTTATAAAGTTAAATCAAGGTTACGCGATAATGTTTTCAATTTTATGATATGTAAAATAATATAAAAAATGTTTAATCAAATACCTACTCAAAACCGTAACAACGATTTCTGTATTCCGAATATCGCTCGTAAAGTGAATCCCCACCTAAACAAAGTAACTCCGCCCTGTCTTGGATTGCAAGGATATATCAAATATTTGACTGCAGGTGGCGTACTAAAGCAGTGCCAAAAATGCATTTCTTTCTATCAAATTACACATTTATCTTAATAAATACGAAAAAATGTTGCTAGAAATTAATGTTCACAATAATATGTTATACGTCGGTACGCAATTTATTTTTCGATGGTCTATTTATATTTAATTTTTTATAACAATTAATAAAAAATTGAAAAAACAAAATGCCTACGGACTTGTAGATTAACATTATAAGAATATTTCATCTAAATCATTTTTGCATAAAGTTTAAAGGTAGCCTTTAATCTGTAAATATTTGAAAATGTACCTATACAACACCCTTTTCAGACATATTTATGATATTTCTGTTATTTTAATAAAATTATAAAAAAAATATTTTTTATAAGCATATACGGATGTATTGCACAACAAACATGGGAAACAATCAGTTTTTAATTATTTTCTAATAAATGTTTAGAAGGGACATTAATTAATACCATAGGTATTATCTATTTTATATCAAAAATTCGGAAAATAGGGTTATTGAAATCAATCTTATGTTTCATTACATAATAGGTATGTTGTGCACTATCCATTCTAAATATCATTTATATAGGTATATATTTTTTAATAGGCACTATAGGTATTTCATTACATTGATCGGCCATCTTTATATTTTCAGACTGCAGCTATTTTAGTGAAATTATTAAAAAAAAACTTACAAGATACAAGGTGTCTAAAGTTCTATTCACTGAACGTATAGAGTAATCACGAGCTGTTCACGACTGTTTCACGTGCACAGGTCAATTTACAATAGAGTACTTATATTAACAATAAACTTTTATAAAATCTTTTGATTACATGTTTAAATTTTCGAAAACAACAATTTATTAGTTTATTAAAATACTGAACCGATTTAAATTTACAGAAAATGCATGTTTTGTCTTTTTAGATAACTAAAATACGTAAATCTCAAACATAACCTATATCAACAAAACATTCGTAAATTGCTTAAAATCCATCACTTAATAAGTGGATAAATATTAATTGACATAACAAAAAAATACACAAATGTGCATTTTGTAAACAATTTAAGATAAATTTAATATGCATTTGTCAAATTCAATATCTGGCATTTTAACAAATAATACAAAACCAATATAAGTATTTAAAAATGAAACAAATATTAAAGACTTTATTCACATGTGTATATAATATAAATTACAAGTTTAAATAGGGCATAGGTAGTTACTTTATTGTGAATTTATAAGGTATTTTATACGTGTATAAGTAGAGTACATACATAGTAAACATATATAAATAAAATGCATACACAATATACTTTATTTTTAAAAAATATATAGAAGAAACAGTAACTTAAATTCAACACTTCTGGAAAGCTGAAACATAATTAACCTATAAACCATTTGCTTTGATTACGATTTATAAATCTTACCTTCAATAAATCTTTAATCATTAATAGACTCTTTAAAAATACTGAGAATAATAATAATAACAACTTAAACAAATACAAAGACCGCAAACACAAGGAACAATACAAAATACAATATAGCAAAAGCAAAAAATATAATATATATTTCAAAATAACAGACGTATTTATCCCTACTAGCACACTATATGCTCACTTGTTCTACATTAGCAAATACATATTTTCATCCTTCTCTAAAATTGTGATTTTGCTGCGTGGGTATAGTCACAATCATGTGACAAAATCACAGAAAGCAGATGATTTATATCGTGTGTTTTAGGATTGTATGTAACTCTCAGAGCCAATAGAAAGGCAGTATTAAAAATCATGCCTTGTCACGCGTTTTTTGCTACTCTATACGTTCAGTGAATAGAGTATAACTTTGTTATTATTGAAGCTACGAAGTCGGTTAAATTAGCAAACTAGTAGGATTTTTTTTTGCTGATTAAGTTAGTCAAAACAGAGAAACAATTGAAGAGCTAGTTTCTGAGATATTCACAAAAGCAACAAATTTTTAAATGGAACATCCTCTATATTTCGACATTTCTTGAAAGAGAGTTAAATTCTAAACACAAAGTTAGTAAGACACTATCGTCCTAAATTTAAAAATAAGCGAATAAAATGCACTTAAACTCTTTGATTATCATTATTTTAATACTACTTACATATTAAAGTAATGATAATATTCTCCAATCATGTAGGAATCAACAAACAAAAAATCATTTGATTATAAAATGGTCTAGCAACCACCTTTGATCACTTGATATGGAATGACCTATTCGGATTTTGTTCATGTGTGTTTATTTGATCTTACATTTTTGTTGCAGTTTAAAACAACGAAAGAGATGAGTGAAACAAGTAACGCGGACAACCAAGGAAAGAAAGACAATAAAGACGTTCCACAGAAACAACCTCCAGGTACTTTAAGATCATTTAGTATGTTTTTACATTTAAAGGAAAAAATTAGGGGGGTACCCGAAAGAAATCTCAAATTTGAAAAATAGCGACCACCCTAATGTACACTATGTTGCAAATTAAAAGTAAATTTATGAAAATTAAATCCGAAAGTATTTTCAGATTCGCATTTAATTTGAAACACTCTGTACATGATCACCAAAACATAAATATTTTTCGTAAAATATGGTTGAACAATATGACTTTGGCGCCATCATGTGTGTACTGACGCTGCCGCCAGGGTGTCGTTGCCAACTTAACTTATTGAATACACTACATATATCCCTACTTCTAGATTAAAACTACCTAAATACATGATATAAAACTTATTTCCTAAATATCCCCTACGCGGTTTCGTAATCTTGTAATTTTCTAGGCATGATTTGCTTTCGTTTTGGTCTGCCTGTGTCGATTTCGGGTGAGGTACTGGATGACGTACTGGGAAGGTTCGGGATTTCAGTGTTGAGGTCTTTTTGGGTTTTTCTTTTGTTATGAATGATTTTCGTACCGTGTTCTCGTTTACCCATCGAAACGCTGGATGTTGCAACATTTTGGTTTGGGCTTGTTGCTGGTGTAGCATTGATGTCTGTTTGGCTTCTCGCGTTGCTGCTTGGAGTTTTCCTGCGTGGTCCTTGTTGTGCTGTAGTTTCTTCATTTATGTTTTCTTCGTCTTCTTTGTATATTGCTTCTGTGATTTTTTTTATTTGGTCTACCTGTCTTCGCCATATCAAATTGTCGTCCTTCAGTTTACATATTTGTATATTTGTTATAGTTTGTATATTTTGTTTCCTATTTCTTCAGTTATTCTAGCTTCTACCCATCCCTTTTTGTTTATGTTTCTGTAATCTCGTGCTAGTATTTTGTCTCCAACTTTTAACTTGACCGGAGCTTGCTGACTATTGTTGGGTTGCCCTTTTCGTTCTCTTGGAGTTATGCCTGGTTTTACTAAATCTAATACGGTTCTCAACTTCCTTCCAATCATTAGCTTTGCTGGCGTTTCTTCAGTAGTGCCGTGTTTAGCGTTTCTGTACGCTAATAAGTACCTGCAGATCAACAGATCTATGGGTGTTTTACTGTAAACCATTGCTGGTTGGGTGATACGGTGGTGATGTTATATGACATATGCCATTCTTTTTTAGGAATCTTTCGAATTCCTCTGATACCAATTGTTTTCCATTGTCTGATACTAATACTTCTGGAATTCCCCATCTTGCGCAGATTTCTCTTACTTTTGCAATGGTCGCTTCCGAGGTTATGCTTGTCATTTTAAAAATTTCTGGCCACTTTGAATGTGCATCTAAAAATATGAGGAAATAATAGTTTTTTACTGGTCCCAAAAAGTCCATATGCACTCTTTCACCTGGTTTATTTACTTTGTACCATGGTGTCGGTATCGCTTTTTTGGGGTCGTATGATGTTTTTCCACATGAAATACACGATTTAGCTACGTTTTCAATTTCTTCGTCCATTTTTGGCCACCAAAAATGGGATCTGGCTATGGATTTCATTTTAACTGTTCCCAAATGGCTGGCGTGCAATTCATCTAGTAGCTGTTTCCTGAATTTTTTAGGTATTAGTACTCTGTATCCCCATACAAGCAGTCTTTTTCGCAAGAGATTTCTTCGCGCTTTCTGAAATATGGCTTGACATTTTCTTCCACCTCTTGCTTTGTGTTTTCTTTTGATGTCTGGTTATCTTTGTAGCCGACTCTTTGACCTGTTCTATTTCCCGATGACCTTTTGTTTATAACGTTCACTTCCTTGCTTGACAGCAGTGTCGCTTCCTTTGTTAGTGCAATTTCCAGTAACTCCTTCAGGGTTTTTGTTGTTGCTTCTTCGCATAGTCGTTCACGAATTGGTCCCTTTTGCATTGCACACACAAACTTGTCTTTTAATGAATGTTGCAGATCATTGCCGAATTCACAATTTAATGAGAGGTTGTGTATTCTTGCGTACCACTCGTTCACTGTTTCGGTTTCTTCTTGCCTGGCTTCGTAGAACTCGATGCGTTCCCTGTAGGGGCATGTTTTCGGTGCAAACTGTGCCTTCAATAAGCTGCAAAGTTCTTCATATGACTTGGTTTTTGGGAGGTTGGGTGTACACAAATCTCTCAATATTTTATAAGTTTCTGGTCCAATAAGGCTTAATAAAGCCGCTACACGCTTTTTCCCTTCTTCTGTGTCCTTTATGTCGTTTACTTCAAAGAACTGTTCCAATTGTTCCTGATATAGTACCCAATTGTCGGTCTTCAGGTTAAACCCGGGAATCGCACCTATTAGTGCCATTTTGGTGTTTACCTCGTCGCCACTGTTGTGTCTTGATGATTCCAATAATACTCAGTTTGATATTATTTCACTGTTTATTAATTATTACTCATTAATTTTGTCTACGTGCTACATGTCATTCTGTCACTGACTTTGGCGCCATCATGTGTGTACTGACGCTGCCGCCAGGGTGTCGTTGCCAACTTAACTTATTGAATACACTACACTAATAGTATTAAAAAATATTTTACTTACGTTCCACTCTACGACAAAAGCATTTATAAACACAATGAATATACATATATCTGAAAACGTCGGGCTTTGCCGAAGAAAGGAGGCATAGATATAATACTTTTATTTCAGCTCCAAAACTATGAAAACCGCCATAGATTAAATTTCGTATATACGAGGGCGGGTCAATATGTCCTTGACTTTGAATGAAACACAGGTTTTTGGATACAAAATCATTCTATGTAGTCTGCTATCAATGGTTGTCAAACACAAACTAAATGACGCGGCTTGTTCAAATTTTGACAGGAGTCAACTGACAAATATCTGTTGACAGGAGCAGTGTTGCCCTTTCAGTTAAGAGGCGGAAAATTCAAAAAGTCACAGGCATATTGACCTCCCCTCGTATATCCATGTAGTTGACTTCCTCACATGCTGAATTGACGATTTAAATGATGACACACAAGACTGTATTTTAATACTGTCAATTTGACGATGTTGTAATTGGTTGTAGAGAATTTCGCAATGCGGCATGATTTTATTAAAAAAATATAACCAGTAATTGAAATCATAATCATTTAAAATGTTTTTCAAGCCTACAGCTTTCCTTATTGTCGACTGCGGTCACTAGATTCATCATCTATGATCCACGTCAGACATGTGATAAGCTCTTTTTTATATCTGAAGACACTCACAACACATCTCGATTTAAAGTTGGCGCAGCCCGCGGAAGTCGATTTTTCACAACCTCATCCAGTATAGCAGTACGCTTTGGGGATCTTGTAAAAAAAAGTAGAAAAGCCATCTAGATTGCAAAAGAAAACTTTCACTTGTTTGTTATATGAGGCAGTCCGTTCAACTATCAGATTTAATTGGTGCGCATAGCAATGAATATAATTTGCATTTTTGTAAATTTCTTTAATTTTTGTCTGAACACCGTTGTTTTTACCACTCATTACTGAGCCGCCATCGTAGCTTTGAGATTTTAATTTTGCAAGCGTTTGGTCCAATTTAATTTTCCTAAGTTCCTCCAATAAACATTTGCTAATGTCATCAGCAGTATAATTCTCTGGTTGCAGAAAAGACAGAAATCGTTCTTGTATATTTCCGTTCAACTCGTATCAAACTATAACAGCTAACTGGGAAAATGTAGCCGAATCTGTCGTCTCGTCTGCTTGTATAGCGATATAGTGGGCTTTGTTAATTTCGTCTAGAATCAAAGTGCGAGAAACTTCGTAGATACTGTCCAGCAATTTATTTTGAATGGTTTTTGACAAACCCATAAAAACTCTATTATTAGACTTGTTGATGTGGTCCTTGAGGGTGCTGTCAATTCCTGCCAATAAATTAACCAATCCACGAAAAATCCACGGATTTGCACCTTAAAGCGATTTCAAACATGCCACAAAACTTAATGCAGTCTATTAATCTTCCAAGAATATGTCTGTTTTTACTGACGTTTTCATTGTGCTGAATTATATTTAATCTATATGCAGAGTTCAGCTGGCACATTATATTTACCTTTCCCAAAACTGAATATTCTAACATGTTAATAAGATGTTTTTCACTTACTTTATGTCTTTTTACTTTTTCACCAAAGTGTTTTAAATCCCTAATACCTTTAGACGCAATTCATGGTTTTATTTGCACCGTTGTATATTACCGCAAAATAACAGAAAAACTATGAAATATGAACATTGTGTATCATTTTTGGTTTTTTGCAGGCCTTGAGCAACCAGATGATCTATCTATGAGGATAAAAAATACACACAAACGGATTGTACATACATGCGCTTCTGGTTGTAGAAACAGATTTAGAGAAGTAAGTACTAATATATTAGTTGGTCTTGAGTAAAGTGTGAGTCCATAAAATTGTTTCTTTTATATGTTAGATCCAGTAGGTAGTAGGTAATACCTACTCATGAAAATTGAATAGAAAATCACGATATTTGAACGAAACGTGCAGCAATTGAGACTATGTCATATGTTTAGAATTCAGTAACTCGGTTGTCTTTTGTACAGGATCAATTAAATTTTAAATGGTTATTTTCACATCATTATTTAACAGTGGCCTAACGTTAACTGTGTCAGTTGAAATGTTATTTTGATATGCACCTAGCATTGCAAACTCAAATGTTTTTCACTTCAGGATGAACTATAGTAATACATACTTAAAATAAGCGAAAGTCAGTGGAAATTTGAAAAGAGAATCTTTATACAATAGTGACACCTTGCGTGCTTCAAAAGTTCAGAACATTGTCGCTAGTTTATTAATTAATGTTATATCGGTTATTAGAAGAGATATAGCAACGGTTAAATGGGGAATGTTTTGCAGAATTCAATGCTCGCAACAATAGTTATTTACGAACCAAGTGCGGGAAAGCATATTTCGCGAATGAGTGGCCATTTTTAAAGCGCGAGCCGAAAGGCGAGCGCTTTATGGGCACGAATTCGCGAAATGTTTCACGCACGAAGTTTGTACAATATTTTTTGTACGAATAATTAAATAATACCTACTGTTAAATACGTTATCATTTATGACACACTACAAATTTGTTCATATTAATTAAAAAATTTTGAGTTGGCAGTACTTATTATTTGAATTGACATTTAATTTAAAATTAGTCAAATTCCAAACATTGAATACAAAATTAAAATCTCCTCTAAAACATGCATTCTGATGAAGAAATACAATGTACGCCTCCTGAAATTCGTGAAGCTGCCAATACTGCAATCGATACTTTATTACCTACAAAATCAAAAGACAGATACAACACCATTTATGGTAAATTCATGACTTGGGCTAGATCTAAAAATATAAAAACTTACTCAGAAAATTGTTTATTAGTTTATTTTCAAAGTTTACAATCAAATAAATCATGGTCTGCTTATTCTATGCTAAAATCATGCTTAATAATATATGATAATACGGATATATCTAAATATGCAAAACTCATAGCATACTTAAAACAGGCAACGAAACACCTTCAGCCTAAAAAATTGGCAGTATTAAGCGAAGAACAAATTACTAAATTTATAGTTGAAGCACCAGATTCCTTGTTCCTACTAGTGAAGGTAGTCATTTTTGTATATTTTAAATTCATACAATACTATATATATTTATAGGCTGTATTAATAATGGGTATTTCTGGAGCATGTCGACGTGTAGAACTTTGCAAAATGTCATTGCGAGACATAGAATTTAAAAATAATTTAATTATTGTAACAATTCCACAAACAAAAACAGATAAAAGCCGTACATTTGCAATCATTAAGCCAGAATGGATTGCATTAATTCGGCAATATGCAAATTTAAGACCAGACAACAACCAACGATTCTTCTTAACATATCGCAATGGCAAGTGTGTTTCTTCACCTGTTGGTCTTAATACAATTGGTAAAATTCCAATGCGAGTAGCTGAGTACCTTCAGCTTGATAGCGTAAGTAGCTTCACAGGTCACTGTTTCCGAAGGAGTTCAGCAACATTGTTGGCAAACCAAGGAGCTGACTTGCTTTCAATTAAAAGACATGGTGGATGGAAATCATCTATGGTTGCAGAAGGATATGTCGAAAATTCTCTTCATAGCAGAATTCAATTGGCTAAAAAAATGACCCAGTCAGAGATGTTGATTCCTCCTGCAACTTGTTCGACGTCTGAAATACAACAAGGATTATCTAATAATACTATTAATGTTACCTTACCCTCACAATCGAGATCAATTGAAACGAATCAGCTAATCCCTGGAGTATCAATATCTGGTTGTGAAAATTGTGCTATCAAAATTTTTAATAATTGTTCTGTTTCAATTTCTGAAAAGAGTTAATAATGGTAATTTATACAATATTTGTTGCCGTTCTGACATTTAATTACATACCTTTGAAATATAACAATTTCTATTACATTGTGTTTTATTACTGTCATATCAAAACAACAAACTGGGCAGCGTATTGGTAAGATTAGGAGTTTATGGTTTTAAAATGTTATCAAGTTACAGTTAGTACCAACTTTACTTCCCGCACGAGTGCGGGAAATAGAATTTCCCGCACCCATATGAATGCGTAAAACTGTATGTTATGTCATATGAGTACAAAAATATCATTTCAAATTCATTCGGACTTTTTACAGTTTTGAGATATTTTGAAAAAACCCATATTTACCGATTTTAATTTTCCTCAATAACACGATAACGCCTAATGCGATCACTTTTCAAACTCTAACATTGTTGAGACACTTTTTTAAGACAAATTTTTTGGTATTAACAGTAAGCCCTGATTTTCATTTGTTTCCAAATTGTTAGCGCTATCTTTTGTTTTTCTTATGGCGGCCATATTGGATTCTTAAATAATTGGACAGTTTTCAGAGTTTCTATTTGCTTTGAAATAAACTTCTAACATATCAACCTCTTCTTCATTTGAAAATGTATGTGGCATTATCAGTTCTTATCTAATCTTCTAATCTATTCTAATCTCAATGCTTATTAACGGTAATTACTTATTAACAATTACTACACAAAGTTCTCCCCCACCAACTGCACTGGACTTTGACATGTCAACAATGACAGAACTTATTATCTATTTATCGTCTGTTTTATACTAACATTTAATTTCATAGCCAACTAATTTCGTATTAGAGTGACATTTCATTTAAATGTTCATATCTCTCATATAAATACAGATTTATTAGGCAAGTTGTACATTATTGAAAAGCTATTTTGAAGACTATCTAACTAATTAAGAATCCAATATGGCCGCCATAAGAAAAACAAAAGATGGCGCTAAGATCTTATTTATCGTCTGTTTTACACTAACATTTAATTTCATAGCCAACTTATTTCGTATTAGAGTAAAATTTTATTTAAATGTTCATATCGCTCGTATAAATAAAGATTTATTAGGCATGTATGTTGTACATTACTGAAAAGCTATTTTTAAGGACTATCTAACTAATTAAGAATCCAATATGGCCGCCATAAGAAAAACAAAAGATAGCGCTAACAACTTGGAAACAAATGAAAATCGGGGGTTACTGTTAATACCAAAAAGTTTGTCTTAAAAAAGTGTCTGAACAATGTTACCGTTTAAAAGCGATCGTTTTAGGCGTTATCGAGTTATTGAGGAAAATTGAAATCGGCAAATATTGGGTTTTTCAAAATATCTCAAAATTGTTAAAAGTCCGCATGAATTTGAAATGAGATTTGTTGCCCGCATTGAATTCTGCAAAACATTCCCCATTTAACCGTTCCTCTATCTCTTCTAATAAGCGATATACTAATGATGAGCATCTAAATGTGGACACACTCTATATTGTATATACAATCAGATTTAACAATCACCAATGTTATACAAACAATATTTTGTCTGCGATTATATATAACCTGAATTGTAATAAAAATATTTTTTGTGCAGGAAGAAATGCAAAATATAACGAAGTAAGTTTAAATATTTGCATACTCGTATATTTGCATACTCGTATGCAAATATTAGTAATAATAGTAATTCAGTAAAATCTCGAAACCATGAACACAAAAAATCCGAGACTGGTCATGGAATTTGTTCACGTTAGCGAGTAGATATTAAACATACACAGTTATATATATCGTTTATTTAATAATATGGAACATTACATAAAATAGCTAGTGATTTTTGATTGAATTTGTTTGCTAGAAGTGCTGAGGAAAATTTCTTTCTCTTGCAATCGTTTTAAATTTATAATCTCACGCCATCCGAATGCGGTACTTTAGGAATTTCAAGTTCTTGATTTTTTTAATAATTGATCGTCTTCATCATCTTCATCTTCGCTTTCATATGTAACTGTGTCTTTATTCTATTCTTCAATATGAGTCTTTATGTATATTGGTCTATGGTCTGTTCACTTTCAAGATTGTTCAATAAAGTGATTGTTTCAGCTATTTCGGAATTTCTTCATCATTCGATTTTCGTTGTAAAACACTTAAAGGGAGAATGTCTTATTCATCAGATTCAGTATTGTCACTGTCTGATAATGTGTTATGCCAACATTTAGCGATAAGAGATTGCTCCAATTTATCCCATGCAGCATCCTTTAACGGCAGATTTCTAAGAGCTTCCTGAATATTTTCTGTACTGGAAATTATAGAGACCAGTATACTTTTCCTATAATAAAGCTTGGTGAGCTGTAAGACGTTCTAATCCATCAGCTGTATCAATGGTGTTACGTTAGAAGGCACAAACATTGCAAATATTTTGCCATCAGTTGTTTTTAATTCTGTTTCCGAGGGATGAGAAGGAGCGTTATCAAGAAGAAGGATGGCATATGCTCTGATGTTTTTACTGCGTAAAAAAGCTATAACCTAAAATTATGAAAATCAACTACGGTATCTTTTTTTTTGTTTAAACTTAACCTACCTCAGGAACGAACTGGTTAAAAAACCAGTCTTTAAAAATATCTTTCGTCCTCCATGCATTTGCGTTATCGCAGAATTTTTTAAAGCATCTAGGCCGATTTGTACAACCGAGGAATGCAATTCTTTGTTTAGCATTTTCATTCCCGGAGCGTTTTTTTCAGCAAGTGAAACATAGGTCCTATCAGGCAAAAGTTTCCAAGTTTCCAGTCTCGTCAGCATTATAGAGTTGATGTTCATTTAAATCAAATTCCGCAATTTTTTGTCTCAATTGTTGTTTAAAAGGATCCACTAGATGTGACTGAGATGATAATTTTTCTCCGGTAATTTTCAAATAAGTTGGAGCCACCCATAACTGGCATTAAATTTATGTGTACTTTGATGCACCTTATCATAAAAAAATAAAGCCCTTTGCCTAATTATTTCAGCAGTAACCAGAATGTTTCTCTGACGTTGTTTAAGAAACCATCTGTATAGGATTTTTTCCATTTTTGGATATTCCGCTTCTCTTAATGTAAATTTTTTGCTGGATGTTTACGTACTAGCCAAAACAGCGACGATTTGTTTCATTTTATTTTTAATTGAGCAAACTGTTGATTTTGCTCGCCATACTTTTTTGAAATGGCCGTTACACTGAAACTTTTTTCAGTCTTCTAGTAGTTTACCTTTTTCACGTAAAAACAAACACTTTGCAGTCACTTTTGTCATGTTTCGACAGTTAACGTACCGCACAAGAGCATTCACTGAACACTGTGGCCTGCTTTTACATATTGTAGCATATCATACAGACAGGGAAACCCCGGATGACTTAAAAATTAAAACTATTCATTATTCACGTTTTCGAGTATGTTTACACTACAGAGTATGCAATAGAAGATATTTTGTGTTCACGGCACTGAGATATTCACATAAACGAATTTTCATGTTAACGAGATCTTACTATAAATAGAAATTGGCAGAGCAAGTATTACATTTGTACAGCCAGTCTCGATATATAGGGTTAATAATTTTTTCACTTCTGAACAAAACTAATTTTTTTGTTTAATTTACAGCTTAACATGCAAATGAAGAGAAAGCTAGAAAAATATGCCTCTGCACTACAGCAAGAGGTATCCAAAAATAAAGAGTTACAAGTGAGTTTATAATCCGTTTAATTACAACTAGCTGACAATTTTTTTTTTTTAATAACTGTTGTAAAAATGGATGTGCAGTCTTACAGTCCTTGACTGAAGGCGCAACCAAAAACCAAATCTTTCTACCACGTCTAGTTTGAGAGTTATAATCATACTCCGCTAGTAGATAAACAATAATATTGTATTTAGAAAATTTGTTATACAGAAGTTACAAAAAGAAGTAGAAAAGTACAAAAATCTTGACATAACAAATACTTGAACGTTTAATTAGTATCAGGAATACAAGAACACTTCACTGCACACAAACGAAAATTGCTGATATATCAAAGTTTTGCATAAATGTAATTATTACACATAGGTACATTACTATGTGTTTATTTCTTTTTGAAAACCCATCAGTTTTAACAAGACAGAAATCACAGTCCGTGATGTGCCATTGGCTTTTCTGACAGGACTTCAGAAGAATTTTTGTTTGTGTTCTGCTTCATATATGCACGTATCGATTCCAGAAGTTTTCGTTTTTATATATTCCGCGATGACTAATGGACTAATGGAAACTATATTAAATGATAAAAGAACTTATACACAAATTAAAAACAATCCAACAACTATATTCCAAAAACTTAATAATGATCTAATTAATAAATGGGAACAAAAAAATCTTATTTCTTCTACAGTTTCAAAATCTCTCAAAATACATAATGCATATCCTCCTAAAATTTATGGTTTACCAAAATTACATAAAAAAGACATTCCCTTAAGACCTATTGTCTCATGCATTCAATATCCTTTTTACAAATTATCAAAATATTTAGCTAACTGCATATCTAATATTACAGGTAAACAAAAATATTATATAAAAAATTCATTCAGTTTTAAAGAATTTATCGATAAAGTGGATTTAAACAAAGATCACAGATTAATTTCTCTTGATGTTACTTCAATGTACACAAATATTCTTATTGATTTAGCTAAAGACATTATTAAGAAACATTGGTGTAAGTTAAAGGCATTCACTTCTTTAGATCTTAATTCTTTCTTAGAAGGTTTAGATATTTCATTAACTTCAACATTCTTCCAATATAAAGATAAGTAACAAATATATGGATGTGCTATGGGTGCTAGGCCTAGTGTTATAGCACAATTTGTAATGGAAGATCTTGAAGAAACAATTATATCAAAAATTAATTTTAAAATTCCATTTTATAAAAGATATGTTGATGACTGTATTCTAGCAATACGTGAAAACAAAAAAATGAGGTGTGGCCACCACACGACTTTCTTATACGTATGAAAGTGTTACTTCCGGTCCGAATTTTGAAATTTCATTTATACAAAAAATATTCCAAATCCAACTCTAAATACTTTTTTGTACTCGCTTATCAAAACCTGTCATTTCACAATTCGATTTGCGTGCGTAAAAAGTCACTTTAAACACGAGTGCGTAAAAGTAAAGTTGGTACTTCCTAGAACTTGATTAATTTAGTGACATTTTAAAATCATAAATTCCTAACCTTAATAATGAATAATATGCTACCCAGTTCGTTGTTTTTCTATGAAAATAAAAGGAAATGAAATAGAATTTTTTGAATTTGATAATTTTAAATTAAATGTCACTTCAAATAATCAATACTGCCAATTCAATTTTTTTTAATTAATATCAAGAGATTAGTAGTGTGTCATAAACGATAACGTATTTAACAATATGTATTATTATTATAGTTCTCGTACAAAAACTATTGTACAAACTTCGTGCGTGAAACATTTTGCGAATTCGTGTCCATAAAGCGCTCGCCTTTCGGCTCGCGCTTTAAACTGGTCACTCATTCGCGAAATATGATTTCACGCACTTGGTTCGTAAATAACTATTATACTCTTCATAAATATATATAGAATGCATAATTTACGACATATTTGCAAAAAATCGCTATTCGATAAGAGTAAAAGTGGTACTTCCGGTCTGAATTTTGAAATTTTTTTTATACAAAAGATATTTTAAAGTATTTTCTAAATACTTTTATACTCGTAATGTACCTGCCTAGAAAGCTTGACTTGCGAGCTATTCGCAAAAAACTGATTTTCGATACTAATTTTGAGTACATTTGAATTCTTTATAAATTTGTTTAAACTTAGTAATTGACGAAATATTTGCAAAATTTGATTTTTTCACCGAAGTAAACTACTACTTCCGGTCTGCCGATTTTGCTCAAAATCTAATCAGTTCTCAAGAGGGAGATTATATTCGTAAATACAAAATTTGGAATTGATATCTACAGCGGTTTGACCGCTATCGTGGTCACACACACACACACACAGAGAGAGAGAGAGAGAGAGAGAGAGAGAGAGAGACATTTTTAAAAAACCACTTTTTTGGTATCAGGGGACCTCAAAACGTGGACATCTGCAAAAATCTCGAGGTCGAAAATTTTCATTCAATAGATGTAATAAATACATTCTTTAATAGTTAAAAATTTCCATGGTCATATTTATAAATTTTCGAACGAATTAAACAAATCTGTTACTGATATTTTCTTTTATTTGGCATAGTAATAAAGTTTTAGAGTTGAGTAGAAAAATAAACAGTGAAGCTTATAACTATAACCTAAAAGGATAAAATATATGTCAGTAAATGTAAATGGTATTAATAGTTATTGAAATACATACCTTGTTATAGTATTGCTAAAAATTGATGTAATCAGATAGAATAGGTTCTTGGACAATTCAACATCTTTACAGTATTATTTTATGGATAAAATTTATTAATTTTAAAGATCGGTAAATACGCGAACGTATAAGATTATCTTTGCTACTGAACAATAAAGATACAGGAATCTGCATGATCTATATAAGTAACTGAAAGTCAGCAACCCACTTAGCACAAATAGTATATGCTTTTAATTTAAAAAATTATTGATAGTTATAATAACTGAGTTAGTTTTGGGCAAAATAATATAAAAGATTATAATATAAAAGATTATAATATAAAAGATTATAATATAAACAGATTAGGATATAATTTGCAATAGATATTATAATATTTATTTTACATCAGTACAATATTTTGGTTGTTCCAGCGGAAGGCATTTATATCCTAATGATTTAATGTGAATTTTAAAGTTAATTTTACCTGAATGTAATAATACTCTTATGAACAAGGAGTATTGTCACATTTTATGACGTACCCAACGTGGGGCAATTAAAGTAAGACTCGCACACAGTATTTTGATTGCTTTATTTTTTTTGATATTAGAAGTAATATAATAAATAATCTACAAAGGTGATAAGCATAGTTTTAAATAAAATTATATTTAGTTACAAGTATTTCTGCGTGAATTATTTATACTTACAATATAGATATAATGAATACTAGGTCGAAAAGTAGTTCTGGAATGAATAGAACAGAATTATCTAGCGATGGTGAGGAGGAGTTTAGACAAGAAGGAATTTCACAAGAGGAAGGAGAATGTACAGTACAGACACAGAGAGAAATTCAACAGATAGGAGAAATACATGATAAAGGAGATAAGTCGCAGGTACAGAGAAAGATGACAATTACATCAGCAGACTTGTTATTAATTTTTCAAAGGTTTAAACAAATTAGTGAAGAGAATCATAAGAAATTAATGGATAAATTGGACAAGGCGAGTGAAGATAGTAAGAAAATTAGAGAGGAAGATATTAAGAAAAGCGAGAAGATTAACGAAGAAAATAAGCAAAATAGGGAAGAGGATATTAAGAGAAGCGATCAAATTAGAGAGGAGGATAAAAAAGAATTAATTGGTAAATTTGACAAGGCGAGTGAAGAGAATAATAAGAAATTAATGGATAAATTTGACAAGGCGAGTGAGGAGAATAAGAAGAATTTAGTGGATTTGAAGGAAGAACTAATTGGGAAATTGGATAAGGCTAGTAAGGATACTAGAGAAGAAAATAAAAGAAATCTCGAAGAATTAAAGAAAACTTTACTGAGAGATACAGAAGAAAAGGTTAAAAATCTTACTATTGAAATGGATAGCAGGGAAGTGAAAATGCGGAAAGAAGTAGACGAAAAGTTACAAATTAAAGATACGGAAGTTAAAATTGTTATTACAAATAAAGTACAAGAAGTGGAAAGTAAAGTAATAGGAAATGTTGAGAAGGGTGTTCTAAACTGCATTGATGTTAAACAAAACACAGATGAAATTAAGAAAACGAATAAAATTTTACCATTAACAAAGAAAACAAAATACTTAGATTCCGGTAGAAGAATTTTAAGATCGTATTTAGATACACTTTTAGTAGGAGAAAAAGATGACAAAAAGCTATACTTATTCACCTCAAGGCAGACAAATGGGGTAGTTTCAGGGGACGATAAGTTCACTGGAAACAAATTTAATGTTAGACGTAATATGATACCAACATATATGAGAAATAGTTTAAGAAGTATAAAAGTTATTATGAACAGTCAATTTGAAGGAATTGTAGGTGGTAATGATTTTGTTGATAGTAGACGTGTTTCTTTAGTAAGATATGTGCAAAGTGATGTTTATCAGGTCACTTTGATATTGGACATTAAGGGCAGAGAATTATTAGAATGGGATATGGAAATTCAGAAAACTACAAATACATTTACATCAAATGCTGATGTCATAAGATTATTCAAAAAGGTTGGAAAATGTGTGAACAAGATGTCTTGTAGAAGTGAAGAAAATGATTCATGGAATAAAGTAAATATGGCTCAAGTGAACATATTTGATACATTGCAAAATAGAGTGCGATTAAAAATAGATTATTAAAAAAATTTAGGGGCATGGCGGTTGTATTACATAGGGCCACAACCGTTGGTACCGGCGACACCACCCCAATCCAGAGCCACATTAAACTTTCTAGAGCCCAAAATTTAGGGGCATGGCGGTTGTATTACATAGGGCGACAACCGTTGGTACCGGCGACACCACCCCAATCCGGAGCCACACTAAACTAACAAGAGCCCAAAATTTAGGGATATGGTGGTTGTATTACATAGGACGACACCACCCCAATCCAGAGCCACACTAAATAGAAAAAAGAGCCTAAAAATGTAGAGACATAGCAGTTTTCACTGAAGGACTTGTAATCGTTTATATGATGATAATACTACCTAAACCAGAGTCACAACAAATACTCCAAAGCTTATAAAAATCACTGAACACTCGAGACTAAGTAAAAGGGGTATAACTATTACAAGAAGATTTTTAAAAAAATTGGAAAATCAAGCTAATAAGGGAGTACCAAGCAAGGAGCATGTTTAATGTCATTTGTTTTTATAAAAGGATTTAATAATGATGAGAGTTACGAGTATGAAAAGTTAAATATTTTATGATTGAGACAATAATGTAAGAATATTCGCCAAGATGTTCTAACAAAGATTTATATTTTTTTTTCTTTCCCTATGACAATAGAATCAGAATAGATTAGTTTAGATGAATAAGAGTTGTAAATATTAGACAGTATAAAGAATTTAGTAATATTTAGTTTTCCTCATTCCTTATATTATATAATTTGTATATAAAAATAATAGATGTGTATATAAGTAACTTTCCAGTCAGTAAAATTTGCACTAGTACAAAATTTGAAGGAACGTATGAAGAAGTTATATAAAAGAAGAACAAACAGAAGCCTTATAAAAATAAAAAGAAAAAAATCTAAATAATAGAAGAATTTTGTGTAGGTATTATATAATCAAAAAGATTTATGAAATATTATAGGTGATATACATATAAAAGTATAAAAAGATAGGAAAAGTCTTTAAAATAAAATATGTTTAAAGAAATAAAAATGAATGCTTACAATGTATAATAAATATTTAAAGGGGTACCATGAAAATATGGAATTATTTATAGAGAATATGTATGATAGGGTAAATATAACCCAAAGTGATTATAAATACACGGTGGCCAGAAAAATGCGGACAAACGCCAGGTAGAACGATTCTTTGTTCAATTCTGAGGCGATAATCTTAATCCAAAAAAGTTATACGGTCCTTCCTTACGGCATACGAGACCATCAAACATTAAGTTGTACGGCTAAAATTTAGCAAAATTCGTCAAATTTATCTATGTAAAATCATTGTGGTGAAATTTAGAAATGGAATTATCTCAAATGCATTGATGTAACTAATCGATTAATACCAATGGTTTACAAAAAAAAAAAAAAAAAAAAAAGCACTGTACTACTTTTTTCAATTAAGATTGTCAACTCAGAATTAAACAAAGATTTGGCCCGCGTGGCGTTTGTCCGCATTTTTCTGGCCACCGTGTATAAATAGGACGAAAATGTCATAAAAGAATTATGTAGGTAACGTACGCCTTATAAAACGAACATTTAATTTAGATACTTTCCAAAGATGAAAGTACATGGGTAGACGAAAATGTCTAATAGAGGTATAGGGGATTTGTTCAGATAAGAACAGTATAAAAGAAAATATAATTATAAAGAAGAAGTGAGCATATGTAAAGCATATTAATTAGAGGCTACTAGATATCTGAAAAAGTAACAGATGTAACTTATTAGTAATCACCAATAATTGTAAGGATTTTTTTTTTTTTTTTTTTTTTTTTTTTTTTTTTTTTTTTTTTTTTTTTTTTTTTGGTAGGTGGAAAATTCTTTATGGACATCAAGTGCTAGGTCTATTGCTACTTGATAGTGTGGGACTCCCAGTCGACGTGTGCAGTAACTGGTATACCCACTAAAAACCACCCTGTGGCGTTTCTCCTTAGACATCCATGGAACCGTCTTCTTAGACTTCAACATCATGAATGCCCTGAGTTAGCTATCTGCTCCTCACTCCCTTTAGCTTCTAAACTGATCTCATTTTTTCCTCCTCTTCCTTAGTTTTTATAATTGTCTTAATCATCCTATGCAAAATGCCCCAGTTCTCTCTAGATTGCAACATTTCATCGACTAAGTTATCCACAGTTGTTTCCGTTCCTAAAGCGATCCTCGTGCGCTCCCTTATCGCATTCCAGCGACCACATATAAAGATTGTATGTTCGACCGTATCGGTGTTTCCACAGTATATGCATGCGTCATCCTCCAACTTTCCCATCCTTCTCAGATATTCTCTAAATACCCCATGTCCCGTCAGAGCTTGTGTAAGATAGAAATCCACGTCTTTATGTTCACATTTATTCCATTTTCCTATGTCTGGTATCAACCTCTTGGTCCATTGTCCTTTGGTTTTATTCTTATTCCATCTCTCCTGCCACATCTTATGTGTACGTTCCTTGGCTTCTCTGTATGTCATATCTTGGTTAAAACCACATTTACGCAGCCTCTCCTGCACCAGTAGGTCTAACGGTGGAACCCCTGCTATAACCTGCAGAGCCGCCGTGGAGGCGGTCCTGTATGCCATAGCCGCTCTAATCAGGACCTTCCTTTGCGCCTTTTCCATCAGGAGAAAATTTCTTTCAACCTTCATTGCCTTTCCCCATATTTGTGCCCCATATAGTAGTATCGAATGCACTACGGCCACCAACAGCCTCCTTTTATATATATTGGGTCCTCCGACATTGGGCAATATGCGCTGTAGTTTTCCTATTCTTTCTTCAGCTTTTCCCGTCACCCTAACTAAGTGCTCTCTAAAGGTAACTTTCGTATCAAAATATACACCCAAATATCTGATGGTTTCTTTCGGTACTATATCTACTTTGTTGACCTTGAATACTAAACCATCTCTCTTCCGTCTCTGCGTCACAACAAGAGCCTCCGTCTTCTCCGGTGCTAGAGTGAGTTCGTTTTGTGTCATCCATCTCTCCACCCGCCTCAAATTCTCATTTGTAAAACTCATCAGCTCGTTCTTGCTATTTGCGGTAACAATCATAGCCAGGTCATCAGCAAATCCGATGAGTTTTGCTTTACCAAGTAGCTCCAATTCCAATACGTCATTATACAAGACGTTCCACAGAGTAGGGCCGAGAACGGATCCCTGTGGCACTCCTGCTCTCACTGCCATCTTTCTGCACCTTGTTGCTTGCATACTTCGTTCTCTAAGATAGTCTGAGATGACATTTATCAAGTACGTTGATATCTTCCTCTTTTCGAGCTTCTGAAGAATTATACTCCAATTTGCTGTATTGAATGCATTTCTTACATCCAATGTTACCAATACATTCCAATTCTGTCCTCGTTGGTCGAGTACCTTCTTAATCTGTTCCATAGCATGAATCGTAGACGTTCCTCTTCTAAAGCCGTACTGGTGTTTTGCCAAACCCCCTTTTTTTTCTATTTCCTCCTCTAACCTCTGTCTAATCAACGCTTCATAGACTTTACTTAGTGTGTTCAAGAGACAAATAGGTCTATACGAATTAACTATGCCCGGTTTACTTGCTTTTGGTATTAAGATGATCTTAGCGTTTTTCCATTCCCTCGGAAATATTTGTGTCTTTAGGAGCTCGTTAAATACTCCCAGGATCCAATCCCCGTTTAGTTTCGCTACTTCTTTAATTGCTTCTGAAGGAATTGCGTCCAATCCTGGGGCTTTGCCTGTTTTCATCTTGCCTATAGCTTCGTTCAGTTCTTTTATAGTGAAGGCTGGTGCATCTGCTGCCCTCTTTCCATATTCCCATGTTTCACTTATAGGGTAGGGGAAAAGGTCCTTTAGTATTTCCATTCTTCGTTTATCTGTTATCTGGTAAGGCTCCAGATTCTTAATTCCCTTTACTGCTATTTTATATCCATCGCCCCACATATCTCTGTTGAGATTTTCACAAAGTTCCTCAATTGTAAGGATTAATACAGAATATATTTTAGAAACGAATTTTTGATAAGGTTAAAATAGTCATGAGTTAGATGAAAATAAGAAGGATTATTAAAAAAAAAAAATGGTAAAGTTTTAAATAGGGATTACAATTTCAAAAAGAGTACTATATAAAATACGTTATACAAAATAGATTAAGTTACTTATATAGAGTTTAGAAAATAATTATTGTTACATAAATTATAGCAAAGATAAATAGACATAGTATTTAGTATTGAATTTTATAGTACAGTTGACATTGTTTAAGAAGTTTAGTTCAGTTGAAATGTATTGACTTAATTAGTTGAGATCGTAAATAGTAATTGAAACAGAGAGTTAAAGAACAAAAGGATTTAAAAATATGCCAAATAGTAAGAAGTTTGAATTGGATGTTTAGAATGAATATAGAAGTATTTACCATATGAAGGTAGCACAGTTGATATTACAATTAATTTAGTTCAGATTGTTTAATAAATGTAAATTTTATTCCACATGTTGGAAATTTAAATTTATTAAAAGGGGCATATGTGATGGTTTGCCGTTTGCCATTACTAGACAACAATATGGTATATGAATAAATTTGGAAAATTTAATTTAATTTTTTTTTTTTATTTATATAGCAGAATTTTTATATTGATTAAATATTTGAGGTATACCAAAAGTATAAAAATGTTAATGTTATCAAATGTTTAGTTTATTGTGTTTTCTTCATGCATTTGCATAGGTGGATGTGGCAGGATACTTTGCTGCATTGTATTTTCTTCAGTCTGAAAGTAGAGATTTAAATATTACTTGATTTGTTTGTATATATAATATAATTTTTGTGAAAGCTTGTTTAATTAACAAAGTAGATGAGAATAGTAATTAGTAATGAAATTTGAAATATAAATGCAATAAAATAATGATTAGCTAACGCGCCTAAATTCAAATTCTGGAACTGTCAGATTTTGACATTTAAAAATAGTAAAGTAATAGAAATGGGTATTAATATGTAGAAGTATAGCAAATGAATTCAAATATTAAATTGAGATTTAAAATAGTAAGATATCGGAATTTTAAATAAGTATTTAAAACATTCAAATATAATGTGGAATCTTTGTTGGATAAATATAATGTGTGGAATAATATAATTGGATAAAGAAAATTAATTACTGATCGTCAAGGAAATGTGGAATAAAAAAATAACAATTCTAAAATTTTGGAGAAGATAGCGGACGTTTTTATGGAGTGGAGAAAGATTTTCCTCGATAAATACGGGTATTGTTCTCGATTTTAGTTCCAAAGTGTTATAGAAGTGCTTAAAATTAAACAGAGAAGATAGTGATATTTTTTTTTAGGAAAAATAAATAATTATTCGAAATTTTCCATTGATAATATCTGGTGTATTATAAAAAAGAAGAAAGAAGAAAGGATTAATATTACGAACGTCTAATAAAGAGAAGAGAGATTTATCAAAACTTACCTTATTGTTGAATATACACGAAGTTTTGTCCAATTCAGCCAGAACCATTTCTATAGGATAGTTGTTGAGTTCCTGCATTTGTCCCATCGATCCAGTTCAAGCTGAGAAGAATTCGAAAACGTGCGATAACTTTTGGTGTACAAGTTTACTAATACAGGAGTGAGATATTCTGAGGCATATAAATTACAAACAGTCCCAGTTCAAGCATTCCAGGAGAACGGATACCTGAAGTACAACAGGATAGTGTGTTTATTTCAGGTGTGCGAGCAAAGGAGAGTTTTCATCCGGGTACTTCAAGATAGCAGTTCAAGGTCCGAGTATTTCAATAGAAATACTAACATCATCGTTAGAGTGTGAAGAAGTAACGCTAGAAAGAAAAACATATTGAAGAATGAGAAAGAAAACAAATTTATATTTACATCAGGTTGTATAATCATTTGAATTAATTTCTGAGTTTAAGTAATGTTTTATGCATAATTTCTGATAAGAAATTAAAAATCATTTATATAATTGTGTGAATTACTGTATATAATTATAAGTAACAGTAAATCTAAATCTCTACTTAACGATATAAAATTATAATCTCAATTTAATGATTGTTTAAAAGTAAGGTGCTCTTAGAATATTACATAGTTGAATAACATAATTTAGCATTTCATGAAATATAAAAGTTCTGCTTAAAAATACTTTATGAATTTTTGTGAATGACGGATACAAACAGGTTTCAGATATCATATTAAGTAATAGTAAAATTTAGTACTTACGTTATTGCATTTATATCCATTATAGTCAATAGACAATCTTGAACTAGAAACATCTCATATTGTTGGTTAGACGTGTTGTGTACATTTTCATGTGTTCTTTTGATTGATGTTAAAAATTTCCATGGTCATATTTATAAATTTTCGAACGAATTAAACAAACCTGTTACTGATATTTTCTTTTATTTGGCATACTAATAAAGTTTTAGAGTTGAGTAGAAAAATAAACAGTGAAGCTTATAACAATAACCTAAAAGGATAAAATATATGTCAGTAAATGTAAATGGTATTAATAGTTATTGAAATACATACCTTGTTATAGTATTGCTAAAAATTGATGTAATCAGATAGAATAGGTTCTTGGACAATTCAACATCTTTACAGTATTATTTTATCGATAAAATTTATTAATTTTAAAGATCGGTAAATACGCGAACGTATAAGATTATCTTTGCTACTGAACAATAAAGATACAGGAATCTGCATGATCTATATAAGTAACTGAAAGTCAGCAACCCACTTAGCACAAATAGTATATGCTTTTAATTTAAGAAATTATTGATAGTTATAATAACTGAGTTAGTTTTGGGCAAAATAATATGAAAGATTATAATATAAAAGATTATAATATAAACAGATTAGGATATAATTTGCAATAGATATTATAATATTTATTTTACATCAGTACAATATTTTGGTTGTTCCAGCGGAAGGCATTTATATCCTAATGATTTAATGTGAATTTTAAAGTTAATTTTACCTGAATGTAATAATACTCTTATTAACAAGGAGTATTGTCACAATATATATATATATATATATATATATATATATACCCGTTTTCTGCCCAAAATGAGATCCAAACATTTCATAGACAACCCGGGGTCCACTTTAAGGAATCATTATTTTGGAAAAAGAATTATAGGAATAGCTATAGAAATCCATTTTTAATAAGGGCCTCAACAGAGGGGTAATGCTTTTTTTATTTTTGATATACGTCATGTATACTATACAAGAGAAGGTCTTATTACAAACGAGATCACAGATTGTATATGTATAAATATGTGGTATAAAATAAGATCCGCCAATGTTGCCAAGTTTATTGCATGCGCATTATGTTGAATTACTTTTTAAGTGTAGAAAAACCGGTTGTAAATTGATACGTAGAGTGAGAAAACAGTATCCGCGCTAAGATGAGGGAAAGAGATACCGGTATGTGAGAAATCTCGACTGGGTTTATTTACATTTTAAATTCCTTCATAGTATTTGTAACTGAGATATATTTAATTTAGAAGAAAACATACCTAAATTTTACTATTACAGAAATGCCATATTGTGAATATGTATGTATAATGTTATGTAGAGATAACATGAAATCAGTAAAATAATTGGTAAATTGAACTCTTAGGAAACTTTTTAATTATATAGTATAATTACTTACCCTAGTAACATTAAATACATATATACTATTAACTCTTAATACATATTACCTTGTTCATATTCATAAACGTTTATTATTTATAAAAAAAATATACTGTTAATTGTTAATAAAATTTCGAAAAATATTAATAAAGGTGGTATAA
This sequence comes from Amphimallon solstitiale, assembly GCA_963170755.1. Lineage (NCBI taxonomy): Eukaryota > Metazoa > Arthropoda > Insecta > Coleoptera > Scarabaeidae > Amphimallon > Amphimallon solstitiale. Next base: position 38,933,590 of record OY720684.1, on the reverse strand, counting down.
ATACAATATACAGGGTCCACCTAGGGCGTGGGTCTACGAGATATCTCCTGCACTAAATATGATAGAGTAAATATATGTACAGTTGCTTGAGGCTTTTTTCTCTGCTATATAAATATATTTTCAGCTATACAAGATGTTCAGTTTCCTTATAACAATAAAACACTTTGGATTTTTAAATGGAATACATTACTTCAAAATTGGATTTCACAGACTATTTTAAAATGGTTTTGTGTGCGAAAATATGCGAGTTTATCCACTCGTTTCAGAGTTGTTGCGACTTTTCCTAATTTTTTCCCAGGTGTGGTCCTTCAAAGATATGTTAATGTTTCATTAATGAATAATATTGTCAAGATACAATTTTAAACACGTTTGTAATGTTTGATGATTGTTACACGAGTATTTAGAAGTGACAGATGATATACTTATGTTCGCTAAAGAAGAAGTATAAATTACGGAATATTCAAAATCTTGTAAACTAACAACTTTGGGCATATCAAATTATGCCCAAGAATTAAATGTTCTTTTTGATAATTGTGTTGAAACTAAAAAAAATATCCGAATTACAATTTTCTAAAGAAAAAAATGATTTATAGTAAACACTCAGCTCATTATAACTAATGGATGATTAGTTTTAAATACGTGTATAACTACCATGGCAGATTGTTGAACCTATGTTTAAATTTGCTTGTTTGTATGTTATTTGTTAATGAAGCATTGAAAGAAGATTACAATTGTGGAAAAATTAGGAAAATTGTAAATACTCTAAAATCAGTGGATGACTTTGTACACACGTTCATGCAGTATCAATTTAAAATAATGTGATATATATATGATTTTACAATAATATATAAAGTATTCTATTTACAAATAATATAGTTGACAATATTTTTAGATTGTTGTGAAAGGAGCCACAGAAATGAGCAACTTTGGTTTATACACATTAAGGGCCGGTTTTTCAAACTCCGATTAAAATACCTGGTTAACCAATCATTCATTTATTAAGTCTAATAATTAATTATCTCTTGTAGATTTTCAATGCTAGGAAATACATCGGTTATCTCAACAGTGTTTAAAGATGTATTGTACAAAGTTTGCAACAAATTTGCTAGTGCATTTGGTCTAAATTAGTATATTTTGTTCTAACAATATTGGCGTCATTTTCTATATCCGAATTTGTTATTTTATTTTTTTAAAGATTATATTCTATATAATTAGACATTTTATTTTGGTAAACAAATGTAGTTATATCTTTTGTGAATACAGCATCTGAGAATTTCTGTGAGATTACTTACTGTTATTGAGAAATACAAAAATATTGTGAAAAATGGAAAGACTAACACAATATACGTAGATATACATTCTGATTCGTTTTAAATTTAGCGAAGTTGTTAAATTCTCTGTTTGTTATGAATCCGTAAAGAAAATGGGCCTGTGACAAATGACGTTCGTATTAAAAAAAAAACGCAAAAACCCGATTTTGTTCTTTTACCCCTAGCACCTACATTTGGCCTTCTTGGAAAAAAATAAAAACACACACTTTTGGCCACTTTTAAACCTCTATCCAGTGGTGTACACGAAATTTTTATGTAACGTTTCGTATCTTTCTGGTCATCATCAAATATCTAATTTCTTATAAGCGCTATATTGGATTCAGACACCTTCATAAAGAGTTTTTTTTCTAATTCAACCATGTACTACATGTTGAAAGTTTTTAATATTATGCTTTAATTGAAAGAATAAATTTTAAGATTAAATTAGGAAAGAGAAACGAGATATGTTAAGTATTTTTTATTCTTCGAACCGAAATTCAACAGTAGCGAGTACAATATATTTACAATTGTATCTAGAATGACCACAGCCTCATCGTACCATCTTTCTAGATCTTGATAGAAATTTGGTCGAGAATGGATCGTTTACTAAGCCGCGTAATGTTCATGTCAAGAGGAATTCGAATGAAAATCGACAGGATATTTTACAAATGGTAAATTTAAGGCGTGTTTTTGCAAACTGCATGTTAATCTTGTATTTTTTAGATAAATAATATTCCATCAATTTCTACACGCGTAGTGACGTCAGAATTAAATTTGTCCCAGTCTAGAGTTTGGAGAACTTTACATCAAAGTAGGTTTAAACCATACAAGATCCATTAGTCACACTTTACTATCTGAAGATAATTTAAGAAGACTCGAATACTGTAATTGGTTAATGGGAAGAATAGAAAATTACCAACATTTTTTAAGCAAAATTATCTGGTCAGATGAAACTAAATTTCCAACTCTGGAATGTTCAACAGAAATACGGAGCACTATTGGGTAGTACAAAATCCCCGACAAAACTGGGCAAGGAGACCACAACATCGTTTTGGAATAAACGTTTAGATGGGTATTTTGGTAAATCGTCTCTTAGGACCAGTTATGTATGAAGAACATTTAAATGGAGAATGATATTTAAACCGTTACGTACGAATACGTATGTGACTACCTTGACAACAATATCCAATTAAATCAATTACATCATTTATGGTGGCAACAAGACGTCACACCGGCACATAATGCGGCAGTTGTTAGGAATTACTTGAATCAAGAGTTTCCAAACCGTTTGACTGGAAATAGAGGAGTTGTTGAATGGCCTGCGACATCACCTGATTTAAATACGCTAGATTATATGTTAACAATAATATTTATAAAGTAGATGACAAAACATTGAAGAATTCCAAGACATACTTCACAATGCCTTCGATTCAGTTTTTAGAAAAACCATAGAAAGGGCAGTTCAAAACGCCGGAAAGCGTGCCCAACTGTGCATTAATGAAGATGGCCAGATAATTGAATATTTACTGTAATTGTTTATTGTTTACTTTTCTATGTATTTTTATTAATGTTTTTGTTACTTTACAAATGAAGTTTAAAAATTATTTAAACACATATGTATTTATTATTTTTAATTTAAATATGTTAACTTTGCAAAAACACGCCTTAAATTTACCTTTTGTAAAATATCCTGTCGATTTTTATTCTAATTCCTGTTGACATGAACATTACGCGGCTTAGTAAACTATCCAGAAAAATGGCACGGTGAGGCTGTTGTCGTTCTGGATACAATTATAAATATCTTGTACTCGCTATTGTTGAATTTTGGTTCGAAGAATAAAAAATACTTAACATATCTCGTTTCTCTGCGTTGGTGAATGACATTTTTGTATTACTAATGATCGATAAATGAAAAGTTTGACCGACTGAAATTTCATGACTACCTAATTTAAGTTTAAAATTTATTCTTTCAATTAAAGCGTAATATCAACTTCTGTCAACATGTAGTACATGGTTGAAATTAGAAAAAAAACTTTCTGAATCCAGTATGGGGACTATAAGAAATTAAATTAGTTGATAATGGCCATAAAAAAACGAAACGTCATATAAAAAATTCGAGTACACCATTGGATAGCGGTTTAGAAGTGGCCATAAGAATGTGTTTTTATTTTTCTCTACAAGGCCAAATGCATTTTTTTCTTTAAAAAGGAACGTCATTCGTCACAGGTCAGTTTTCTTTATGGATTTATAACAAACTCAAAATTTAACAACTACGCCAAATTTAAACGTATATTCTATATCCAATTATAAACCGGATCCTCTGGTGAGGGTCAAAAATAAATCAGCCTGTATACATATGAAATTAACAGTTACCTCATGGTGAGGGTCAAAAATAAATCAGCCTGTATACATATGAAATTAACAGTTACCCAAAAAATGTGAAACATATTACAAAATCATAAGAGCAGGAATAATAAATTGTCTTTTTATATGAAAATATACCGTGGCCTGTCTTAGATTCTATGCTAATTTCGAAGAAAAACAACTGTTATTGTTAATTTTAAGTAGATTTTTGTTTCACGCGTTCTACAATTCCTTTTGCAAATTTAACAAGTGCACCCACTTTTATACTCTTTATTTTGAAGTTTATCTTATTATAATTTGAAATAGGTATTGCAGGTACAATCACTTCATAAATATATGTCGTACAATTATAAGCATTACCTATCACAAACACAATATTCTGCCCAGACACATTTGCAAAATATTCATAAAGAATATATGAATTAATATCTTGTAATAACTTTCTTTTTCGAAAAGAATACATTATTATATTAATAGGAAATATCCATTTATAAAATAGAACACCCAATATAGGAACTACTTTATTAAATTTTATAGTACAAAAAAAAACTGTCAAGAGACACATTGTTTGGATCCCAAACAATGAGTTAGTCATCCGTATGACCTTGAGCAGATGTTGCCAGAATGAACGGATCGCGTCTTCGCCTAATATATCAACTCCAAATAATCTAGTAGGGCGCCCTCTATCACTAACATGATTGAACTACAAATGTATATCGCGTGATAAAATGCGTAAAATTGAGGTCAAACATAAATTTTAAATTTAGATATTACCGACCATACTAGTTCGTATGGTGACGATATACACGCGAAACAAATCCAGATCCCATTTCGGATCTCGCTTTGAAAAAAGGATCTCCACTTGGATATGAAATGCTTAAAAATGATCTCCTTTTGACCGAAAACAAGTCTATATATATATATATATATATATATATATATGTCGGCTTCATTCATCATCCTTATATATATATATCATTATATATATATTTATATATATATATATGTTAATACGTAGACTTTCACGGCCGAAATCTGTCAAGTTGTTCTTTCGGGTGTTGCGCCGTGTAGGTATTCTTGAAGCCTGAGAAGGCCTGTTTCTTGGTTGAGCTTTCGGCAATCTCTCTGTTGCCATTTTCAAAACGATGTTGCTGCTGCTGCTGTTCTTCGAGTTGTACTGCGTGTTATTCGTCTGCCTGCCGGTATTTGTATGTTTCTGTCGGGTGGGGGATCGGTGGGGGTCGCTGTGTTCGGTGGAGGTGTGGTGTTGTGTTCGCGGTTCGTGCTTTCTTGTTTGACCTGTGATAGCACATTTCTCCACGTGTTGGGTAATCTTTGCCCGTCATCCCTTTTATTTAAGCTGTTGGGTCTTTTTTCTATTTCTATGGCTTCTCTGATGATTCTTGAATGGAAATGTTCTATGCTCGCTATTGTTTTTGTTTGTTCAAAGTTGATCTGGTGGCCTGTATGTAGCGTGTGTTCGAATAGTGAAGATGATGTATCTTTACGAGTTATGGCATTCTTGTGTTCCTCCTTGCGGGCGCTTATCCTGCGGTTCGATTGTCGGACGTATGTCCGGTCGCAAGAGCTGCACGGTATTTCGTAGACCCCTTGTTCTTCAAGGTCGATTCTATCTTTCGGATTGTTTAAAAACTGTGAAATTTTCCTTTCCGTGGTGTATACCGTATCTATGTCGTACTTTCGTAGCATGCGACCTATCCTGTCTGTTGTTCCCTTGACGTAGGGCAGTCGAACTTTATTTAGGTTGTTTATTTCTGCTTTTTCTCTGTGTCTGTTGTTTGTCGCCCTTTGGATTTGTTTTTCTGTGAATCCGTTCTGCATTAGCCCGTCGCGTAATTTTTTGAGTTCTTCTGTTAGGTGTTCCTTGTCGGATAGTTTAATCGATCTGTCAGTTAGTGTTCTAATCACTCCCTTAAGTTGTGTTGGGTGATGGTGAGAATGTGCGTTTAGGTATCTATTAGTGTGTGTTTGTTTTCTATATGTTGTGTGGCTCAGGGTTCCATCCGGTTTCTTAGAAACGAGGACATCCATACACGAAAGAAGACATATACACGAAAAAATACAGTTTACCATGGAGATTGAAGTAAACGGAGTGCTTCCTTTCCTGGATGTCCTCGTTTCTAAGAAACCGGATGGAACCCTGAGCCACACAACATATAGAAAACAAACACACACTAATAGATACCTAAACGCACATTCTCACCATCACCCAACACAACTTAAGGGAGTGATTAGAACACTAACTGACAGATCGATTAAACTATCCGACAAGGAACACCTAACAGAAGAACTCAACAAATTACGCGACGGGCTAATGCAGAACGGATTCACAGAAAAACAAATCCAAAGGGCGACAAACAACAGACACAGAGAAAAAGCAGAAATAAACAACCTAAATAAAGTTTGACTGCCCTACGTCAAGGGAACAACAGACAGGATAGGTCGCATGCTACGAAAGTACGACATAGATACGGTATACACCACGGAAAGGAAAATTTCACAGTTTTTAAACAATCCGAAAGATAGAATCGACCTTGAAGAACAAGGGGTCTACGAAATACCGTGCAGCTCTTGCGACCGGACATACGTCGGACAATCGAACCGCAGGATAAGCGCCCGCAAGGGGGAACACAAGAATGCCATAACTCGTAAAGATACATCATCTTCACTATTCGAACACACGCTACATACAGGCCACCAGATCAACTTTGAACAAACAAAAACAATAGCGAGCATAGAACATTTCCATTCAAGAATCATCAGAGAAGCAATAGAAATAGAAAAAAGACCCAACAGCTTAAATAAAAGGGATGACGGGCAAAGATTACCCAACACGTGGAGAAATGTGCTATCACAGGTCAAACAACAAAGCACGAACCGCGAACACAACACCACACCTAATACCTCCCCTTAATCCTGGGAATTTGTAAAACAAACAAACAAACAAAGGGGCCGCGGCAAAAGACTCCTCCAGGAGGTATTAATTGAATTTAGGGTAAAGTTGGGTTATGTTATTAATTAAAACAATAATTTTTCACAACGTTATAATATTTTAATAATTCAAAGCTTAATGATACGTAATGATACCCGATGTTAATAACGACCTGTGTTAATAAACGACACTATAACCAAAAACAAGTCGTATCGCGAATAAATGTTAACAGTCGAGGTTTAAAATACAAACGGGCACACTGAGTAATAGTTGTTTTACACTTTGAAACAACTAAATATTATGAAATAGCAACAATGCACACACTGCTTAATAATGATGGAGGAGTTGGCATTAACCAATAATAAAATAAAAGTTATCCGCTAAGAAGTCAAACACACACTGAATATAGGTACTAATAACGATACGTTTGAATATTAATAATGTTATAAACAAATAATGTACATAGGGATAAATATAGGTTAGGTATTTGGAGGTTAGGGTTTCACTCGCGCGTGAATTTAAGGTTAACTCTCCGAATACAACAATATAGTTAATGAACCACCGTGAATTTATTAATATTATACATTAATAACGGCGCGCACTGAGTTTAAATAATTTGGTGGAGGTGCTGGAATTCAACCAACAATGTTAAATAAAATGGTTGTTACTGGAATAAAAGTTAAACAAACGCTGCATATGGGTATCAGTAACAACGAACTTGGATAATAATATTGTTATAAACAAATAGTATGTATAAGGGAAGATATCGGTTGGATATTTGAAGGTTATGTTTCACTAACGCCTGGAATTTAATATTAACACTTTAGCAATAACAATGTTGTTAATGAATCCACGTGAAGTTAATATAATAATTCATTAACAAAGGCGCACACTGAATTTAAATATTTTGGTGGAGGTGCTGGCATTCAACCACAATGTTAAATGAAAACGCGGGCTTAATAGGTTTTTCACTGCACTTACGGTTAATTGCTACAGCGTAAGCAGCTGTAGCTTGTCCTGGTGCACTGAAGTTAATACTATGGGCGAACACTAAAGAGGGACCTTAAGTTTGGTTTCTTTACACGAAATAAACGCACTGTAAATAACTAAACGGCCGCTACTACGTAAGCAGTAGTAGGATCCTCCTATAACTTCTTCGGTTAATACTAGGCGAAGCGTCGGATGTGTTCCACCACGTAGATCTATTTTCGGACCTCGATGAGTTTGGATTCCGATGAAGAAGCCGTCCGAAATAAAGAATTCCTCCGGAATTCTTAGTGAATTCTTGGTCCACGTGCTCTCCTGAACACGTTTCGCCGAGTACTTCCAATGACCTGGAAGTGCCTTTTTGGTCCTTTGTATTACGTAAGCAGTAAATACAATTCCGCTGGATGGCTTTCTGGAAAGTCCGCTCGGTATCGGTGGCCTGTTATCTGCTGGTCCAGGAGGTTGATGCTGGCAGGCAGGTGACCGAGATAGGACTCGATATCGTGTAGGCATTTGCCTCAGCTTATATAGGTTTCCAAATGTGTTTACGTTTTAATTTTGGAACCCCAGTGACGCAGGTGACGAACAAAGAAGTATCTATGTCACGGTAATTTCCCTTGGGGCCTAAATAGGGTTACGTCTTCTGCGTGTATTAGAAATTTAAGCGTTTTTAATTGGCCGTGGGCGGAGCCTAGGGTTCGTATCAAAATTGTCTCAAAAAGTAATTACGTGAAATTTCTCTAACTTTACGAATATTCTGATTGGTTGTGGGCGGAGCCTATGATTCGTATCAAAATTGTCTCAAAAAGTTATTACGCGAAATTTCTCTAACTTTACGAATATTCTGATTGGTTGTGGGCGGAGCCTATGATTCGTACCAAAATTGTCTTAAAAGGTTATTACGCGAAATTTGTAATTTTACGAATGTTTTGGGATTTTAATTTATTCTGGAAGAACGGGATAAGATAGGAATAAAACATGTACACCTATATTGGGCCTGGACTTGTTCTGTGGGAAAACGTCTTATTTGTTTCCATCGGAAGAGGCTGTTGGTAACACACCTCCACCGAACACAGCGACCCCCACCGATCCCCCACCCGACAGAAACATACAAATACCGGCAGGCAGACGAATAACACGCAGTACAACTCGAAGAACAGCAGCAGCAGCAACATCGTTTTGAAAATGGCAACAGAGAGATTGCCGAAAGCTCAACCAAGAAACAGGCCTTCTCAGGCTTCAAGAATACCTACACGGCGCAACACCCGAAAGAACAACTTGACATATATATATATATATACTTTTTTCCCTAAGTTCATTAATTAACTTAAAGAAAACAAGTAATTTTCAATTTAATATAAGCCGCAAATTTTCAAGAAATCTACTCGCACGTATATAGATATATGTGTGTGTTTCATATGTATATATATATATATATATATATATATATATATATATATATATATATATATATATAGTGCTTGCTCGTGTTGACAAAATGCAGAAGAATTGCAAATGCAATCAGCAAGAAGTAAACAAGTTACGAATGTATACATTTATTGAACAATACATTTTGTATTAGACTTTCTGAACGTGCTAGTGTTGTTTTTACATACCGCTTTTCTAAATCATCCAATTAAATACTAACAGTTCATTATAACCAATGTAATTATTTAATTTTATACCTTCCAGAAAGAAAACGTGGAATTAGCCAAGAGAGTCAAAGTGCTAGAAGACCAGCTACAAAATGCTCAAGAGAATTTTAACCACATTCAAAACGAGGCCAAAAAGATAATAAACCTAGCATCTTGGTCAAAGAAATAAATTGTCGCGATTAAAGTTTCGAAAAAATGTCGATTTAGCAGGATTTAAAAGGTCTTTGAACATTCTCGTTCAAAGAAAAACGCAGGATTTAATAGGTCTATCTTATACAGATTTTCACTGGGAACACTCTCGTTCAAAGAAAAACGTTCCATCTCTTACCGTTTCCGAGATATTCGCGATTAAAGTTTCGAAAAAATGTCGATTTAGCAGGATTTAAAAGGTGTTTGAACATTCTCGTTCAAAGAAAAACGTTCTATCTCTAAACGCGAATATCTCGGAAACGGTAAGAGATAGAACGTTTTTCTTTGAACGAGAGTGTTCCCAGTGAAAATCTGTATAAGATAGACCTATTAAACCCTGCGTTTTTCTTTGAACGAGAATGTTCAAAGACCTTTTAAATCCTGCTAAATCGACATTTTAAAAAAAATATCTGAGAAGAAAATTCGATACCATTTGATTGACATCTCTTATACTTAGAAAACCAACAATAAAGTGCCATGTATTGATACTTCAGCAATGTTCGTATTAAATTAAAGTATTCATTATCGAATGTTAATATAATAAACATATTTCGTGAGGATCATAATTTGGAGATATTAATGTCAAATAATATTAGATAATTCATTAACATTAAACACTCTTCAATCCCCACCTACAACCCACGCTCGGTTGAAACTATTCATGTTTATAGATAGAGTTACAACATTTTATTAAACGCCTTCTTAATACATATGGCTGATAATTTAAACAGACACTATCCGAATCCTTTTGCATTAAATTAGCTGTTCTTAATTGATTATATGTTTGATATTTGCTAAGTCTTTGTATTTGTAATTATTGAGATATACTATGTAACAAAGAAACAAACAATCCAGTAAAAAATATATTTTTTTAAACTAAATATTGTAGAATGTTCACTGAGTTGAGAAAAATAAATGATAAGAAGTAACAAGAAAGTAAATCTTTGTATTGTATTTTGACGAATTCGGAAGAAATAATTCGTTTTTATTTTTTTAATTTTGTCAAGCCACAATTCTCTGCAGGGTACTTGTAGTGGCTTCTCGGGTCAACCAAAACTCTATAACTGAAGGGAACAGTGACTGGATAGAATGTTGGAGCATTTCTATAGAAGAGATAGAGGGCAGCACGTCTAGGAACAGTATGTGCGCGCATACGCATTGAGAGAGAGAAGAAACAATAGAGTTTTGACGTTGTTACATTGTTGTTATCATATATATCGTGTAAACACAACCAAAAATATATAACTATCACAAAAATACAGTC